>CM019719.1:58112488-58847488 GCA_009760885.1 Achatina immaculata | reverse complement strand
CAAGAACTAAAGGAAGCCAGCAATACATGTTTTGACTTGATGCCTTATGCTCCGTTGGGAGTACATAAGACTGATAATGATCCTCGGCAATGCATTATCGACATATTTACGCCTGTTTAAATAAGTATCAATAATAACTGCCTTATTTAATCTGCAAAAACCTAACTAGGCCTATGTAACCAGGAGGCTGCATGAAGTTCATAAATGAAAAATTTTGCGAAAATTTTTTTCTTCGCTCTAAAGTCATTTCATTAAAATTGTTCCTTCGTTTTCTTTACATCTTAAGAGTAAGTGAAAGACTAGGAAAGACAGCTCAGTCAGTGTTATTTTCAAAACTCATAATATTTCTTAATGATCTGAGTTAAAAATGTAGATAATAACCATTTCCTACCATGATTTCTCTTTCACTTACCGTGAGCGGTTGCCAAGAGAACAAAACAAAGTAACAATGTACAGCGCATGGTCATCATTGTACTTGCAGGTCTAGTATATCAATGGACTGCAGCTTTTCGAATTGGAAGCTCTCTGGTGGTGATTTGTTCGCGTAAGAATATATATCGGTGGTTCTTATCTATATTATAATGATAAGGAGAAGAATTTAAAGGTCACATGGTTGCGTAGGCAGCTTGTTTATCTCAGTTAAAGAATTGTCATTGATCTGTTTTACAATGGATTATAAAAATGCGTGTGTAGGTATAAAGACTGCAGTCGTTTAGTGCGCGAATAATCAAATGGTAAGGTAAAGATAAAACTCAGGTTTCCATGTCATTGAGACATATTGGAGATACGGTGTTATGCTCGAATTTTCAAGACTTTTGTCACATGAAAGTGTGATGTGGTCAATATCATGCCTTGCTGCATCATTTATTTCCAGATTTTTTTTCTGCAACACATTTTTAGAGTCTGGGTAGACATCGAGGCCTTTATGGTGTGATGGTACTACTAAGACTCTAACCTGGTACCACCGGATTAGTAGACCGAGCGTCTAACCACCCAGCCAACCAGGCCGTCAATCGAATGGCCAAAGACAAAAACAACAAGCTAGTAGAATACATAAACTGATGGTGGCGAGAAGACTTTCCTTTAACATTATAGCTGATCAAAATCTCTGCTTGATATTTCTATAAATTAAACATGAACTCACCCGCCTCCCACAACCCCACCCACACACACACATTAGACTAAAGTATTTTCTGTAGAGTCAAGTGATTACGTTTTCTACGCCTTCGCAACCTCTTCTTCAAAATAAAAACAGGAACTTTCACTTCTTTTAAAGAAAAACAAAAGCTGTGACTTTTTGAAATCGGGCAATGTTTTCTTTATCAGTTTTTAAGTATCAAAAAGAGGCAGCAGACGCCGGAAGATCGTGTTCTGATAATGGCATTCAAAGGAACATTAACAAACAACTAGACATCAGACGACAACTGCTTTAACAGATGTGACACTTTAACAGACACGCTTTAACAGATGTAACACTTTAACAGACTGCTTTAACAAATGTGACACTTTAACAGACTGCTTTAACAAATGTGACACTTTAACAGATTGCTTTAACAAATGTGACACTTTAACAGACTGCTTTAACAAATGTGACACTTTAACAGACTGCTTTAACAAATGTGACACTTTAACAGACTGCTTTAACAAATGTAACACTTTAGACATCAACTGTGTGTGAAAATCGTAATTCATATTTTTGCTCAGCAATTTTCTCATCTCATGGCAGATTCTCCCTCCAATATTTGATTGGAATGATCTCACACAGCAACAGCAAACATGTTTCTTTTACAAGTTCCACTCGCCTTGCGCTTGGGATTTCTTATTCAGTTTTGTACCCTCGACTACTCCTCAAATGATTTTACTCAAAGATTTAGTTCATCACGTGACATGGTCTTTCACCTTTTGTTTTTCTCGGTTTTGGTGAGTAATGAAAACAAAATTCTCATCCGAGGTTCTTACAAACATCCCTTTATCTTAATATTTTAGCCACATCTTGATCTCTTTCCGTCTCGAAGTTCACCGTGTGACATTTGCTTAAGGATGCAGTTGTCATTAATCCTTTCTTTCAACTTGTCACAACTATCTAGTTTTCTTCTGTTAACTTGTAGACTACCACGAAGCCATAGAGCTTAAAAATATAGCTTCAGTCACATGGTTTTGTTCTGCAATTGTGAGTTTATAAACTGCCATAAACACCAATATTAGCTATAACATTATCATTTCTCGACAAAGCATGATGCCCACGATGAATAACATAAAATATGTGTTTCTTGGGTGCTTTTTAATAATTTAGGAGTTAATACAAAATGAATTTGAATATTACAAAGCTTTATATTGTGTTTCTCGTCATTACACGCTCTTCATGATTACCCTGATCCGTTTGTTCGATGTATCTTTGGAAAAAAGGCTCTTCTTTTCTGTTCATTAGATCTCAGTACATTACCTTCCACATCACTTACTCCAAGCTTGTTGTTCATTCTCCTTTTCTTCTGCCAGAATGTGCGGAAAAACGTCTCAGCTGTTATTTCTTGTATCAACATATTCCATGTTCTCGCTTTCCACTTCATAGCAAGAGATTTGATTGCTTTTGTTGCCTCTCGCATTTCCTCATCTGCTCCATTCAGTTCTTCAGCTGTTACGTGGGGATTTCTTCTAAATCTCTGCCTTCTTTTTGTGGCCCTTCGCTTGATCCCCTAAGCGTTTTCATTTGCCTGTTCACCAAAGATGGTTGACTCAATCCCTTGTTCTCTGCTTTCCTTTGCCACGCTTTCATTCTAATCTTTCCTAGAGCCTGCTCATCTGAGGACTCATATTTAAAGGCGCCTTTTTTTGGGTATTTTGTAGCTACATTTCCCAATTTTATTAATTCTCACTGTGTAGGGGAGATGAGCATTTTCACTATATGCTAGGGCCTTCCGATGCACGTTCAGCAAAGATTGTGTGGATACCAGAGCCAGATTGATCTATGTTTGAAGCTGAGTCCTGCTCCCTTGCTGCCAGTCGTGTCGTTTTCTTTCTGTTCACCACAGACAGGTTCATTCATAACAGTGCACTATCTAATGCCTGACTCAGTGTATTTTCCACAATGTTGCCTCAGCTTGTACTTCGAGAAATCCAGGAAAGCCCAATAGAAATGGAGGACGTAAAGCAATTAAGTCTGCCAAAAATGGCGCATCCGGGCTCAAAATGGCTGACGACAAATTAGTAAAGCGGATGAGAGATGCTTACAGCCAGTTTGAAGACTGGCGTAATACTCAAGGCTGCACAGCTGCTCGATTCCCTTACTAAAAATAGGTAAAGACAATACAGAACTGAATGGTTATGAAATCATAACATTACAAAATGTATATGGCAAAGTGACTGAGAGGATTATAGCCGGGCGACTATCAGGCTTTCTAGAGACCGGCTGGCTACTACCAAATTCATTAGGAAGTTATCGTCCAGGAAGAGATACAACTAATAACGCAGCGATCCTGGCGTATGATGTATATGAAGGATTCCAGAGAAAATAGAAACCGTAATTGTGGCACTTGATCTTGAGGATGCATACAACAGCGTGGATTATACAACACTGTTGACACTTGTGATGGAGTTTGGGGTAGATGCAAAATTAGTCTGATGGATCCTTCAATGTTGTTAAGGCGATCAGCTGCACTGAGATATAGTTCATGGATCTCAGGGCCCAGAATCATCGCAACGAGGCCCCCTCAGGGGTCTCCCTTGGCTCCTGTGCTGTTTATGCATATTCTGCTGGCATTGTGCTGTTATCTGGGAACGGTGTGGGGGCAAACTCTGACCTACGCTGATGATATATTAACATATGAGCATGGGAAGTGTAGAGAGCAACTAGCCACACGGGGAACAGAACAGGGTGGATTAGATCACAGGGATGTGTGAAATTAACAATGGGGTGATAAACCCCGAAAAAGCTAGCATCCTGTGGTGCTCATTAAATGAAAGAAATGTAAGATTTGAAGTTCCGATTGTGAAGTGTCAGAGACAAGATATTAGGAGAATACATTTCATGCGGTATCTAAGGATCACACTTGATCGATCCGTGTCCTTTGCACACCATGTGAACAATGTAGTATAAAAGGCCAGAAAAGCGCTGGGAGCAGTTAGGCTAATGGCTGCAGCGGGCTTTCCACACCGTACTTTATTCTTACTGATGCAGACGCTGGTGATGTCATCATTGGAGTATGGTCTACGGCTACTCACACTGTCAAATACACAGCTGAACAGACAAGAGCGTGTGCAGAAAGCAATGAGAGTGGTCTTGGGTTGCATTAGTGATACTCCTATAGCGCCCATACGCTTTCTGCTTTTTATGCTGAGTATGAGGTATCGATGTTCTGCGAATGGACGCATCAGCAGCAGCAGGGCGTCTTGCTTACAACCGAGAGGGCTACAGGAGAGCTGTTAAGGAGGCAAAGTTTCACAAGGGACATGCAAATGACTGACTGATTGATGAGGTCAAAACACAAGTATGCTCAGGTAAAGGCACACAGCAGGGTAACTGGTATGAAGGCCTATCTTTTCCATAAGGAACTGGGGTTGGTAAAGGGCGCATCAAACGAGGCAGATTCTGAATGGCTGAGGTTGAGAAGACAATAATGTCAGCGTGCTATCTAGATGAGGTGCCTAGAGGTGATGCTGCAGGAAGTCTGGTTAAAATGTGTGTTAGGCTACAAGTAAGAACGGGATAAAACTCATTTCAGTAAAACAGCATTGGTAGGATGAGTTCTATGAATACTTCATTCCCTCAGCCCATTTCCTGCATTGAATATTTCATACATAGCTCGTAACTACATAAAAAATACAAGTATTTTAAACGCAGGAAGTTTCTTTATCATTTACTTAGTCAACTGTCTTTATTTACTTGTGTCAAACCAATACACCACCACCATTCCTACCCTATATATGGGCAAAATGTGGGCACACATACAAAGATATAACAAATTAATTATAACTCAGGATGTTAAAGCACAGACGTAAATATGTCGGCAATACATTGCTAAGGATAAAACAAGTTCATTGTAACCCAAAATGTTGAAGCCCACATTTTGGTTTCTTTTTTTTTTTGTGAGTACACATACTCAGTCACTCAATTACGATGTCATAGAATCATTGTCAGACAGATGAAAATCTAGTCACCAAAACCAGGGTCTGTCCAGGTAGATAACAGCGGTGGATAAAAAAACCACCAAAACCAGGGTCTGTCGAGGTAGGTAACAGCGGCGGATTAAAAAACCACCAAAACCAGGGTCTGTCGAGGTAGGTAACAGCGGTGGATTAAAAAACCACCAAAACCAGGGTCTGTCGAGGTAGGTAACAGCGGTGGATTAAAAAACCACCAAAAACCAGGGTCTGTCGAGGTAGGTAACAGCGGCGGATTAAAAAACCACCAAAACCAGGGTCTGTCGAGGTAGGTAACAGCGGTGGATTAAAAAACCACCAAAACCAGGGTCTGTCGAGGTAGGTAACAGCGGTGGATTAAAAAACCACCAAAACCAGGGTCTGTCGAGGTAGATAACAGCGGTGGATTAAAAAACCACCAAAACCAGGGTCTGTCGAGGTAGGTAACAGCGGCGGATTAAAAAACCACCAAAACCAGGGTCTGTCGAGGTAGATAACAGCGGTGGATTAAAAAACCACCAAAACCAGGGTCTGTCGAGGTAGGTAACAGCGGCGGATTAAAAAACCACCAAAACCCGTAGGCAGGGCCGTCTTAACAGCGCTGGGAGACCCTGGGCAAAGCAATAATAAAATAACAAAATAAGCCGCCGGCAAGTACAGCACGCCCGCCATTTACATTCATATACGTGCATAGATTTCCATGGTCTGGCTGGGCCCCATGCACTTGGGGACATTGGGTAGTGGCCAGGTGGGCCCATGCGTTAAGACGGCACTGCCCCTAGGCCAACCTTAGTTTTTAAAGAAGTATTAAACTTGACAGTACAATTTAGTAAACGTGATAATATAACGGCGTTGTCCGTACAATAAGAACACACTGCACATACGCAATGGTCGAGTCAGTATTTTTTTAAGACGACACATTTGTACCTGTCTGTCAGCCATGAAGCACTTTCCGAAGCACCAGTTTTTTTTGTTGTTGTTTTTTTTTACAATACAACATTCTGTACTTCATATATACATTTTTTTAAAAGTAAAACTGAACACATTTTTACAAACATCAGCGGGAATTAAATGTTTCTGTGATTTTTTTTTAACTACCGCATTTGTTCACATGCTGAACCAAAGACAAAACTGGTTGATTCTTCTGCAAGCAAATTCGGCTTCTTCAGTCTACTGTCCAGAGTATTCTCCAACTGATTTCTCTGGCAGCATTTTTTACCTGGTGTTTGATAATATAAACCTGTTACGGCAACCGATGACCTCAAAAAGTGTTTGTTTTTCTCTCTTTTTTTTACCGGTAATTTACCGGTAATTACCCGTTAACGCGATCACCGTAATCAAGCAACGTTAGAAATACAATACGTAAACGGAAAGCTATAGATGGGTGTGTCTGGCAGAAAGGTATAGATATCACAGCCTTGCTGCAGGCTATGACATAAAACAATCACACTGTTTTGAAGGAAAACGATGAAAAAAAAATAAAGAAGAAAAACAGGCCAAACAAAAATATAACAACTGGCGGATCTGTCGTGAATTAAATGAAACGCCTGGAAAATGGTGACATAGTGCAGTTTCAATTATCCATGTTTTGTCCAGGAGATCTGAGATCCGGGAAACAGAGGGTCACCAGTGCGCTACTAAATGCGTAATGGTGATGTCATCATTGGAGTATAGTCTAGAGCTACTCACACTGTCAAATACGCAGCTGAATAGACTAGACCGTGTGCAGAAGGCAATGAAAGTGGTCTTGGGTTGCATCAGTGATACTCTTATAGCGCCCATACGCTTTCTGATTTTTATGCTGAGTATGAGGTATCGTTGATGATCTGCGAATGGACGCATCAGCAGCAGGACGTCTTACTTACAAATGCAGTGATCTTCTTCTTCTTCTTCGTTCGTTCGTTTTTACCACCAAGACCACCCCGTGATCCTACTGAATTTACTCCTGTGATCCCCCGTGTGGTCCCCGAAAGGACCACATAAGATCCCCGAGAGGATCACAAGAGGTTCACAGTATCGCAGGGCTTGAGTCTGTATTCTTGGTGGGTCTCAGAAGCGGGATTGCGTGACACCGTGGTTTCGTTGCACCAGTTTATCTAGATTTGGACTTTCTCATCGGAAAACCTCGACGTGTTTTGGACATCAGTATATCCCTGCCGGGTGAGAGGTGGTTGCCTATCTAGACTGCACTGGTCCAGTGTCTCCGACTTCAGCATTTTGTGGTCCTGGCCGCTACCTTTCCTAGTTGTGACCAGGACGGAGCTTTTGTCCAGTAGGACGAATCCTCGCCACTATTGACTTTCACCCCTGGGTTGAGCTGGTTTAGGCGTATTATCCCAGTATGGGCGTGTTTAGACGTGACCGACCTCTGGAGCGGAGGTACCGTGACTTGAGTAGCCATCAATTTTCACCCCTGGTTTAAGCCGGTTTAGACATATTTCACCAGTATGGATGTATATCGGACGTGGCTGGCCTCTAAAGCAGAGGTGCCGTGGTATGTGTAGCTCTCGCTGCGATACTACTGGACATACCGATTAAGCTTCACTTTATTCTTTCCATCACCTTTTCACATCGGCGCCACACAGCAACCTTAATTGTTTTTTCACATTTTCTTCGTTGGCCAGGAGGAGTTTCACTCCACGCGCGGCATCCGAAGAATCTCGCCAGTAGTGTCTTAACCCCTGGGTTAAGCCAGTTCAGGCAATTCGCCCGGTATGAGTGCACATGGGACTTGGCCGATCTCCAGAGCAGAGGTGCCGTGATTTGAGTAGTCATGACCTCGAGATTACTGATTACTTCACTTACTCCTTTCTTTCACCTTTTCCACAGTGGCGCCGCACGGAAACCCCATTCGCAGCTTTCTTCACTGGCCGAAAGTAGCCCCATTCCACGCACGGCAGCTGAAGAATCTCGCCAGCAGCTGTAGATGAGATACCAAACATATTTCTCATCTACCCAAAACGTCTGGTTTTCAGGCGCCAGATATTCGCGGTTTGAACAGTTATGCCACGAGAAGGCCAGGAGGTGGACTTGACTGTCAGAGGCTATTTGAGATGAACGCCTGGGAGACATTTCATTGGAGTGGGGAGCGTATCCTCCACCCCACCTCAGGCTGTAACAGTTCTTAGAACCAAATGCATTGATGACTGTGCACTAAATGTTAATTCAACATCTAATATACAAACCATTACTGATAACTTCTCGGAGGCATGTGACAACTGTGGCCTTACGATCAACACCGGAAAAACAGAAGTTGTATATCAACAAAGAATATGCTGACCTGGAAATCGTGATAAAGGGACAAAAGCTAAAAGTTCACTTATCTTGCCCGTACCCTTTCCCGGGCAGTTTGTCTTGATGCTGACATCAGCAACAGAATAGCTAAAGTCAGCGCAGCATTTGGGAGGCTAGGAAAAAATGTATAGGAAAGAAGAGGACTCAGCGTTACTACCAGGTCAAAGGTCTATAAAGCTGTCGTTCTGACCACACTAATGTATGCAGCCACTAAGTTAAAGGTATACAAAGCTGTCGTCCTGACCACGCTAATGTATGCAGCCACCAAGTTAAAGGTCTATAAAGCTGTCGTCCTGACCACACTAATGTATGCAGCCACCAAGTTAAAGGTCTATAAAGCTGTCGTTCTGACCACACTAATGTATGCAGCCACCAAGTTAAAGGTCTATAAAGCTGTAGTTCTGACCACACTAACGTATGCAGCCACCAAGTTAAAGGTCTATAAAGCTGTCGTTCTGACCACGCTAATGTATGCAGCCGAAACATGGACAGTCTACAGTAGACATGCAAGACAACTAAATCACTTCCATCTAGGCTGTCTCAGAAAAAAATACTGAACATCATATGGCAGGAAATGATATCTGATACTAAAGTCCTCACAAGAGCTAATATTCCAAGTATCTACACAGTGCTTCAAAAGGCGCAAATTCGACGGACAGGGCACGTAGTCAGAATGAGTAACACTCGACTGCCCAAACAACTCCTTTATGGGGAACTACTGAACGGAAAACGGAAAGCTGGAGGGCAAAAAAAAAATGCGTTACAAGGATACGATCAAAACCTTACTCAAAGTTTTCGGGATAGACATAAACTCAAACGAGCAATGCGAAAAGCCAAGGCAGCACAAGCACCCACAGCTAAATCTGGACGTATATGTTTCATATGTGGCAAAACTTTGGAGCTCGTACAGGGCTAGTTGTTCACGCACGGACACACCTCTCCTTACTTTGGCTAAGATGAATCTGTGGTCGTCATCGAAGACGATGGACGAACAACAACAACAACAATAACAACAACAAAATGCATTTCTATTAATATATTTGATATACAGAGTGTCCCAAAGTAGCTGAAGTAGAGTTAGATGGAGGTGTAGATTTTACCACTTCATTGTTCCTACTCTTTATTACTAACCTACCTACCTACCTACCTACCTACCTACTACCTACCTACCTACCTACCTACCTACTACCTACCTACCTACCTACCTACCTACCTACCTACCTACCTAATACCTACCTACCTACCTACCTAATACCTAACTACCTACCTACCTACCTAATACCTAACTACCTACCTACCTACCTACCTACCTACATACCTACCTACCTACCTATCTACATACCTACCTTCCTACCTACCTACATACCTGCCTACCTACCTACCTAATACCTACCTGCCTACCTACCTACCTATCTACCTACCTAATACCTACCTACCTATCTACCTACCTATCTACCTAACCACCCACCTGCGTAAAACTGGAACAAACGACTTCGTGTAAGTTTGTTCTACTAGTAACATTTTTACATTCATTTTATACATAACTAAAGAAGGGCATTGGAAGTGCGATTACGTGCATAACACCAAATGAGTGCATCTTGAATATGAGAGACGGATCCGTACGTATTCAGAAAGAAATGGCACATTTTATTTCCGAGCGTCACACACAACCAGCACAGTCACATAACTATCGACTCACGAAACAGATTTTCTAAAATACTGAAATTCAACAGCCATTAACTAACACTTTTTTTTCAATGCCTTTAATATGACGTAACTTTGCCATATGTAAAAAAAAACTGTGCGCTGGTACAGCCACATCCTAAGTGATTCAACATTTTCAAGGTATTATAAATACCGGAAACATAAAAATTGAAGATTTGTTATTAAAACTTAGCATTAAACAGCGGCGAGCGTGGTTGTTAATTTAATATTTAGGTTTTGAGACATAAAACAGGAGAATTTCCCTAAAATCCTGTGATTGTTTTAAACATTGTAATTTATTATTTCTTTGTTTTTTAATTTTGTATTTTTATTTTCGCAACACTGACTTGGGTGACTACTTGAGGATAAAAGTCACTGACGTAGAGCGTATTTTGTAAGTAAAAAATAGAATTTTATTAAAAGTGTCAGATTTCCCTATATATCCATACTACAAGAACTTAATACTGAAGAAGGTCAACTAGTACGGAAGATTAAAAAGAGAAAACTTAAATGTTTTGGAAATATTAAACATCATAATAATTTAGAGAAGACCGTCTTAGAACGGTACATAATTGGAAAAAGAAAGAGAGGAAGACCAAGGCGATTTCTGTAAATCGTTGATGATCTGGGAATGAATGCATCAGCAGCAGGGCATTTACCGAGAGGCTTACAGAGAGCTGTTAGGGAGGCAAATTACCGCAAGGGACACGCAAATGACTCACTGAGATTTCCCTTCCTATGAAGACTTTCGGGACACTCTGTAGTACCTCAGGTAGTCTAAGCAGAAAGTCAGGGTAAAGACAAAGACCTTTGACGTATTTAGGATCTGAAACTCAAAAGATTAGAGCGAAGTAGACGGTGGGTCGGGTTCCCTATTTATGCATCAGCGCCTGTCGGTAGACGTTTAAAAAAAATGGAATTAGTCACTTCGACTTTTAGACTCGCCACTAAAGTTTGAGATTATTAGTGCTGCGTAGATATGATGAAGTACTCGTACGAGACACTGGCGAGATCAGGCGTTGTTTGTTGAGTCAGTGAGATGCCAGTCAGAGGGCGAAGCTGTGAATATGAAGTGAAAATCTGCGTACTACGAGAAGAATTTGTATTTAAAAAAACAGACAACTACAAGAAACTGTGAGAAAATGAACATAACGGTTATATCGCTCCTCCACACAGTTCCAAAGCAGATCGAAGGACTTCTTGTTTCATTCCTTGAGAGAAGTTTTTAATCTAGACCGCTTCGTTAACCTCATTATCAGTGGAGAAACAACAAAAGCCTACAGCCTCTGTAAGTGAGCCGACGACGTGAATAATCGCACGGTCCCAGATCAGGGCTGTAAGGAAGACGTTTCAAGTCGTTGCTGCACAGCCTCCGTTGTGGCTGTTTCAAGTCGTTGCTGCACAGCCTCCGTTGTGGCTGTTTCAAGTCGTTGCTGCACAGCCTCCGTTGTGGCTGTTTCAAGTCGTTGCTGCACAGCCTCCGTTGTGGCTGTTTCAAGTCGTTGCTGCACTGCCTCCGTTGTGGCTGTTTCAAGTCGTTGCTGCACAGCCTCCGTTGTGGCTGTTTCAAGTCGTTGCTGCACAGCCTCCGTTGTGGCCAGTGCACGGGCAAGTGCACTGTCATGGTGCGGTAAGACTGTTTTGGATCGTATTCCTCTCTCTCTCTCTCTTTTGTCTGTGAATTGTAGGTTCCAAAGTTGAGTCGTGTCTTCCTATGGTATCGAACTATCAGCCTGAGGTGAATTTCAATAGTTTCATTCCCTCTGTCCAAAGACATCCCTCTACGGTTCGTTGTTCAGCAATGCTGCAGTCTGTCTGTCTGAACTACTCATCAGCCACTGTCAACGTATTATATTGCGTCATTTTCTATCCGATATAGCTTAATTTTCAAACTGCCTTCACTTTAAGATGTTCCCTTCTATAATGAAAAGTTTGCTATCATATTACAGATTGTTTTCCATATCATTTTGTTTTCCATATCATTTTGTTTTCCATATCATTTTGTTTCCCATATCATTTTGTTTCCCATATCATTTTGTTTCCCATATCATTTGTCAGTACAAGCTCCACATCCTACATGGACGGCATCTTCTTCTGTTTTCGTTTATTCGCATTTTCCTGTTGTATGCTGTCAAGAGATAACCGTCCCAGTGATAAGAGTGGGGGTGGGGGGTCTAGACGGCGCATTCCTCCGGGCCCCGGAGGGCCTCCGCTGTTTTCTTTTTTGGGGGGGGGGGGAGGGAGGATTCTTCAGTGGATGAAAACGTAGGGTAATCTATAGAGTAAGCTGAAGTGGGAGTAAGGAGGGAGGAGCCCTCAGTGGAAGAAAACGTAGGGTAATTTATAGGGTAAGCTGAGGTGGGAGTTGGGAGGGGGCGGGGAGAAAGCGTGAGAAATAGTTTTGCGCCAGCTGGCAAAAGTCTAGATGGAGACCCCGGTTAACTTGACCAGGTCATGTTGTTTGTTTCAGGATGTAATTTAATGGCGGTGTAACTCCTTTTTTTTCGGTCCTGATTGTATTCTTTATGATTCTGTCAGATCTTGTTCACGTTTAATTGTTCTTCAGTTCTTCTAACACAGAGTTGGGAGGGTGATTGTGCTGCAAAAGGCTCTAAGTATGATATCAATTCGCATACAACATAAACAGAACTGACAGCTCGCTTTCACAGCAGCTGTAGCAGCTAAATATGGTTTAAATGTAGTGCTTTTTTATTTTAGTAGCAAAATACAGAACCGTAACCGTTCAGTTTTATTCTCACGAAACAATCAACAAACAAGAGAGGAATCTACATGTGTATTCTTTGACATCTTCTCGTATTTGCCTCTACTACGTGTACTGACCGCGATGGTGACTATGTGGCCAGGTATAGTGACATAACTACAACTACCACAGCATATTGTTACTCCACATAGACAGCTACTTCACGTTGTTGACTCTGCCACGACAGGAACAATTTCTACAAACATGGATGACAGAATCTAGGAAGACAAGTGTAGGAAGATCCATGTTTAATTCCATCTTTCAGCATATTCTAGCAACGAACTCTGATTCAAAACATACATTCACACTCTGGCTCGGTCGTCTGTTTTCTCCCAAGCAGACCAAGCTTTCCGTCACATGACAAGCAGACCAAGCTGTCCGTCACATGACAAGCAGACCAAGCTGTCCGTCACATGACAAGCAGACCAAAGTTGTCCGTCACATGACAAGCAGACCAAGCTTTCCGTCACATGACAAACAGACCAAGCTGTCCGTCACATGACAAACAGACCAAGCTGTCCGTCACATGATCAACTAGACGACATTAAGCCTCGCTCGCTTTTACACATATGTGTTGGGAAACGCTTTATTGAGCTACGAGAAACGTGTAGCTTAGAGTAACACAGTTCCAAGTCAGTCATTCAGTCATTTGCATGTCCCTTTCGGAACTTTGCCTCCCTAACAGCTCTCTTGTGGGTCTCTCGGTTGTAAGCAAGATGCCCTGCTGCTGATGCATCAATTTGTAGATTATCAACGACGTCTTGCAGCCATCTTCGCCTTGGTCTTCCTCTCTTTCTTTTTCCTATTATGTATCCTTCCAAGACGGTATTCTCTAAATTGTCATGATGTTTAATGTGTCCAAAATATTTAAGTTTTCTCTGTTTAACCTTCTTTACTTGCCAACCTTCTTCAATATTAAGTTCTTGTAGTATGGATAAATTTATTCTTTGAGCAGACAAGCCATATTAACACCTGCACTTTACCTAAATCTTCGTGAAGGTGTAGAGTAGGATCTTGGCTAGATCTGCTTCACTGACCATGATGCGTGCATCGCTGTAGCCTAGTTCTCACCTCTTATATTTATTAATAAATGATATGTGTAGCTGCAGCAAGTTCTTGTAGTATGGATATATTTGTTCTTTTTTTTGTGTCCATGATATTTGAAGAACTCTTCTGTAGCATTTACATTCAAAGGCATTTATGTGTTTCTTGGGTCTCACAGCCATATGTTGCGATGGGAAAGATGTATGCCCTTAAAAATCTTATTTTTGTAGTTCTGTCTGTTCCTCTCCACAGCTTCTTTAGTTGTTTTACTTTTTGAAGAGAAATAGATGTCCTTCTTTTAATTTCCCTCATTATATTTCTATTATTAGTTAGTAATGATCCAAGATATTGCTGCTCCAAGAATAACGAAAAATAATATTCAGTTTTATATTGTAGACTAGTACAAATACGGAGGTGCCATTTGCTCCTGAAAAAGCATCAGTGAAGTGTACGAATGAGCTACAGGTCACACAAGAGCTAGAGAGACACTGCAAAAACAAAAGCTGAAGAACACAAGCCTGGTCTTTTTATGTGATTGCAGAGCAGCTCACTAAACCATCAAAAACGAATCATTGGCTGAGAGTGACTGACCAACTGAATCAGCTGTTCCTTATCAACAAAGTAGCATTACAATTGATTCAGGTACATAGCGTATTACAGGAAAAGAAGCAGGTGAGAAACTTGTTTTAAAAAAAGACACAAAAAAGTAATTCTGACTAAAAGAAACAAAATGCCCGTCAAGGGTAAATACAGCACTGCATATAGACAGACAGCTGATGCCCCAAAGACTGTAACGGTATGAGAAGTTCCTGGGTTGTTTCCCCTGCTTCTCAAAATTAAGTTAACAGACTGATTCCTCTTAATTTGCGAAGCCTGGAGAAATGTCTAGTCGTCACGGGTAGATGATCACTGCATGTGTTGACAAGTCTCGGGTGGGATCTGAAAGACACGGGAAAGAAGAGGAATTTTTAAGCTGACTCTCCAAGTGATTGGTAGAGTCTCAGTGATGAAAGAAAATGTTTGAACTTGGGCATAAAAAGAGACAAGAAAACGGTTCATTTTCTTATTCTTTTAGGTTAATAACCAGTCTAAAGTTTGTCTTGCCAGTTACATTGTTACTCGTTTTGCTCACGAGTAGTTCGAGTTATTAGACGCCTTCATTGTCAAATTTCACTCACAGATTCATCATCATCCTGCCCATCATTACGCCGTGTTGAATCGTCTAATGTGGTGACTTCATTCCTCTTACCAACTGTTTACTCATCGAACTCGCAAGTGTTGGAGAATATTCTACTGTTGTTGTTGTACGTCCAGACCTGTGATGTTGTATGTGTGCTTAACAACTTAATCAACAACCAAATCACTGAACTCCCTGCAATACCATCTAACATTTAGTAACTAGGATTTACAGAAGTGAGACACTCATGAGAATTAATGCTAGTCAACCTAGTGAAAGAGGAAAATGGGCATAGGACTCCAGTGTAATGTTAAATCTGAAGATCAGAATCTATAAATCCTGTGTACGATCCATTCTATTATATGCATCCGAAACAGGGAGAACCAAATGAAGAATCGAAAGCAAACTGAGAGATGTCTCAGAAAAAGTCTAAGAATACACTGGAAAGAACGAGTGACAAACGACGAAGAAAGATGAATATTTTGAAAACAAATGACCGGACACTGAAAACATTACTAAAGAGGTCAAAAGACGAAGATTGATATAGCTGTGCCACATATTATGAATGAAAAAAAACAAGACACCCTTTACCTCCTCGGACATCTCAAAGAAAAAGAAGCACGGGAAGGCCCAGTTTCTTTCAGGAACATGAAGTCGAACAATACAGGAAGAACTAAAGGAAGCGACAAAGACATGGTTTGAGGTATCCTGACTTGCGCAAGACAGGATTGGCTTGGGAACTTTTGTTGATTCCTTATGCTCCATTGGGAGTACAGAGGACTGATGATGATGAATTGTAAACAGTTGACAATAAATCACAGTTTTCAAGCTGTGAGCAGGATGTTGCAGACACCTACAGAAACTGAAAGCAGCTCAATTTATATTTAGCACACATGCCATTACGGCCTCTAGTCCCAACAGATCCAGCAAACCTCCACAGACACTTAAAGAGCCCACATTTGGTCCGGGAAAAAAATCATAGATAGTAAAACTGTGGAGCATACATGATGCGCTCTTGTTGATTCGAAGAGGCTATCCCTCGCCAGCATGGCGGAGCGTTTCACAATTAGCGCGGAGGAAGAACATTAAGCGACTTTTTTTTTTCCCTAAAGAACAAAAGTACTTACAATTAAGTTTTCCCACGTTACTGATGTAAAGCGCGGCACGTTTTTACGATGACAAGTGTCACTCCATGTAGGCGGAATGTTATTGTGTGTTGAAGATAATTATCTGTTTTAAGTGTTTATAATAAACAGTCAGCTGGTGACATTACACCGGTGGGCACTGCGTCCTGATTCAGCTTGTAATAAAACGACACATGCTCAGCGTATTTCAATCACAACTTTAGTTTAATGGTGTGAAGATATCACAGCTGTCATCAGCCTACACTGTGTAGTGTGCAAAGAGGTTTCAGTGGAATTTCTGAATGATCAAGATGTACCTGAAAGTAGCTTTATTAGTGAGTGACTTATCGTTGTCAGTATCTGAAAATGGCGTTTTGTAGTGAGTGGCTTATTCTTGTCCATGCGTTTTGCGTTATTCTGTTCAGTGTTAGCTTTTTTTATCCGCGGAGAGCAGAGATGCTGTTCGCTCTGAAATCACTGTATGAACCATGCTTGAGGAAAAAAAAATTAATTAAACGTTTTGTTTTCTCGTGAAGCAAGCTGTGCCACAACAGCCTTACGATAAAGATAGGGATTTAAGTGATTCTCGATAATGTGGAGGCTCCAAGAATCCTAACTGTGTAGCGAGTACGGAAGTTATCGACTTAAAAACGGGACGAGTCATACATCCCACTATCACCCATTATGATTCGTTTTACAAAATCGTTTTTTTTTTCGTGTTGAGCTTTAAAAAGCAGAAAAGTCACACATCTCATTCCATGAAGTCATCTTGACTCCACGTAAATAAGGCCTGGACGTTAGTGTCACAGCGAACTGCTGAGGGTAGAAATGTGTAGCTTGGCTCTTTCAGGATACTAGCAGCAACTATCAAATGTGATGTATCAAAAATCCATAACATTTTTTGTTGTTGTTTCGTAATCAACAGAAGGTAAATGTGAAAAAAACACTGATGATTTTATCGATTAAATCGTCATGTAAATTTGGTTACATCTGTTAACATCTCAAAGGCAACTGTTACAGCAAGGACAGTTCGTTAGAGCAATGACAGCCGTTAGAGCATAACAACTGTTAGATCATTCGCAACTGTTACAGCTTTAACAACTGCTAGATCATTGGCAACTGTTAGAGCATGGCAACTGTTAGGTCAATGGCAAATGTTAGGTCATTGGCAACTGTTAGATCATTGGCAACTGTTAGATCATTGGCAACTGTTAGAGCATGGCAACTGTTAGATCATTGGCAACTGTTAGAGCATGGCAACTGTTAGGTCATTGGCAACTGTTAGAGCATGGCAACTGTTAGGTCATTGGCAACTGTTAGATCATTGGCAACTGTTAGAGCATGGCAACTGTTAGGTCATTGGCAACTGTTAGGTCATTGGCAACTGTTAGAGCATGGCAACTGTTAGGTCATTGGCAACTGTTAGTGCATGGCAACTGTTAGATCATTGACAACTGTTAGAGCACGGAAACTGTTAGATCATTGGCACCTTTTAGAGCATGGCAACTGTTAGTGCTACTTAACTACGTAAATTTGTATAATAATAATAATCATAATAATCATAATAATCATAATAATAATAATAATAATAATGATGATGAAACACATTCATGCATTATTGCTAGTAAACTATTGCAATTTTCCTCTTTCCCCCGTGAAAGTTAAGAAAAAAAAGTTTGGAACTGAGTAAACATTAGGTTTTTAAGAAAGTATAGTAAATTATTTTTTAAGAATTCGCTCGGTCAGGGAAACTGGCTGTTGTAGATCATGGTCATGCAGACTGCAGGACCAGTGTCATAGAAATAAACTGAATCTTGTATATACCGCTGTTTAAGTCTTGGCTCTCTGTTTGAACCTTGGTTTGACTAATGTTACTTCTGCTTTATATTTTCAGTTAATGGCGCATGCAAGCCTAGCCGCGGGCTGGGTGTATGAACAAGAACCACTGTGCAAGCAAGAGGTAAGTAATGGGAGGAGTTTTATACGTTGAAAGGAGAATCGCATTTAGTTCCTTGCGTACTGTGTCCGGCAGGGAAACCTGATGGTTTTCGTATGAATACCAAGCAGGCGACCGTATCACAACAATCAGTTTTATTTCGCAGATATGCAGAAACGTGGACCATTTGTTAACGCGAAGTCACTTTTCATTAAGTCTTGAAAATAACGTCATCAAAAAGCTTTCCATTTTTCGTACCAATTCTTCCAACATAACTTGTCGTACCATATCCCCAGGTATTACTGCAACTTCCTGGTGAATAGCGGCTTTCAAAGCATATCTACGATTTAGTGACGAACACCTTCCCCTTGAGGAATTTCTAAAAAGAAATAATCACAAACAGAAAGGTCAGGCGCTTGGAAATGACGTGGTCAGGAAACACTTCTTTGATAATCTCCAATGGAAGCTCTTGATGTATGGCCAGTCGCTCCATATTGTTGAAACCATACCTTACGAGTGTTAATTCATTGTATGTGCAGTTCCAGCAAAAGAAAGTTTTGCAACATGGAAACATAACGAGCAGAAGAAACTGTTACTGCATGTCCGTCCTGTTCAAAGAAGTCTGGTCCTGTCACGTCAAAGTTTGCCACACAGCACCACACTGTAACGCGTTCACAATGAAGCGGACGCTCAGGAAGTCGTTGTGGGTTGCTGTCCAACCAACAGCGAAAGCTTTGTTTGTCTACACAACCAGACAGATGGAAATAGCGCGTCACCACTCGTGAGCAGACCCATGCCGTCCCTCAAAGTCTCGAGCATTTTTTTTATTTTTCTGTTTTCCTGTTTTCCCGGTGACGTTCATTTAGTGCTTGCACAACCATCATCTTATGGGGGTGAAAGTTCAACTCCAAGTGCAATATCCGTCGGAAATTACGATCTGAAATGCCTAATGCATTGCTACGCTTTGATGCGGAAAGACACGAACACAATGTTTTCCGATGTTCTAACAGTTCTCACACCTCCTGGTGGCTTCTGTTTCAAAGCTGAATAAGGCGACCAGAAGTTTAACTCATAGTAATATCGTTCTTCGACAAGGCACTTTTCCATGAAGGCACACATAAAAAAGCGAACGAAAATTTCACTGCGTTTTATAACAGAATAGGGGATGTAACTCAGTTATATACAGTCAAAGTTGTTGACCACTGCTTAGGCGATTTTGCAAGTACGGAGCAAAATATATCTTAGTGTTCCCATTGGCCAATTGGTCGCAGGGTCTGGGGTTCCTTTAGCACGTGAAGGGACTTCTGCTTCAGATGTGAGAGAGAGAAGATGGTTTTTTGGCTCGGATGGTTGTTCGTGCTGGTTGAATCATTTTGCACCATTTTTGTAAATTTGGTTGTCCTTTATAAGACAGATATGATTCTTGCTGGAAGGTTGTGCATGGATTTTTCAGAATGATCGAGGTCAATATGCTTTTTATTGTTTCAGTGTGTTAGTTATCTTCCTATGGCGACGCAACTCGCTCGGATGATCTGTTTGTATATTTTTTGATATCTTCATTTCAGTTTCCATTCTTATACTTCCATTTTGCAACCATTCATACATGCGTTTGGTTTCCCATTAAAACTTTTCGATGTTATTGCAAATTCTCTGTGATATTTGGACTCTATGTTAAGTGTGCCATGTGTCATTTATCATGGTTGAGTTGTCACTCACGCTAGACTGGTCTTGTCATTTATCATGGTTGAATTGTCACTCACGCTAGACTGGTCTCGTTCGTGTTGCTGACAACGTAGTGGTCTCGTTAATGTTCACTTCGGTTGTTGTTAGTATACAGTTACACGGTGTATATCTATGTAACATTTCTGAGTCTTAATGTTGCAGTTAAGCCAGTAACTGCTTAAAATAGTACAGTGTAACATTCAATTAAAATAATACTACTTCAGTTTTAGTAACAGACTCATCACTCTTAAAAACGTCCCGATTACAAAAGCACGATTCTGCTCGATCCACTGCTCCGTAGTCATTGAATTGCTGTCGGCAGTAAAACAGTAAAATGGCGTCTTGTGTACCGTCGAACGTCTTATATCTTATATCTTATATCCTTCCCGTGCCGTTAAACGTCACATAGGGCTCGCAAAGTAGTTCGCCAATTTTTCCTGTCTTCAGCGAGTCTTTCAACCTCATCAAAGGATTCTATGCCTGTTAACTTGGCCTCTCTTAATAATGTCCTCTTCAGAGTTTCACGCCGTCTGCCCCTTTTTCTTCGGCCTGTTGTGTTCCACTTGATAGCTTGTTTTGGGATTCTCTGATCATTTCTTCTCATCAAGTGACCAACATATGTCCATCTCCTTTTCCTGATCACCCATGAGACTGGTTGTTGTTCAGTCATCTGTCTTATCTCTCGAACGTCATCGACCATATATGATCCACCTTTTATTGTTACTCAAAGTTGAAAACCGTTAGGTTTCTCTGCCGAACCCCCTTGTTATGATGAAATACCATGTCACACCATAACATGCACATAAATTAAATTTTAAAAAATTACCACCTTTTTCCATCGTCAGTGTAAAAAATAGACAAACAACATTTTGAGCTTTTTTTTTTCTCAATTGCTTTTTGTTACTTTGTATTTTGTCCCTAGCCCTTTAGAGAGACTCTTTTTTTTTAATCAAAAATATGTTACTGTTGTTTTTTAATTAGAATTTCCAGAATTAGAAGTAAGAAACTAGAATAGGTGTTTGGTCAAAAAGCTATAGAGAAAAAAAAACTACAGTTGAACAAAAATTATACGCATTAAAACCATTAAGAACTCTCATTGCTTGGATGCAGATATCACTGCTTTTTTTTTAAATTGAAAATACAAACGCACGGAAAGAGAACAAATAAACGATAAAATTGTATTTAAAAAGTTCACTTTCACGAATTTTAAATCATTTTCGGTTTTTAAATTATCTGTCACATCCATCGAAATGGAAATAGAACAATTCCAGCGAATAAACATCCTATTGATAAGACTGAACAACTCATTTTCTGAGTACCAGGTCACCCAGTGGTGAGAGGTGATGAACGAGCGGACAGACTTCCTGGCGCGACTACATTGGAGGCTGGACTGGCAATGGAACGGGCTGATATACTGAATGCACTCAGAGAAGCTGGTTGAATCACCGATTAAAGCAACAGTTATGAATTTGCAGCCATGAAGAGATTGCTGGAACATAACGTCAAACATGGAGTGGCCAGACAAGAGCGCTACAGTGGGAAGCAAAGAAGACTGGTTAATCTGCACAGAACTAGCATCTTCAGCCGCCAAACACTGTGGGGAATATTCAAGATGGGGTCAGAGCGCTTATGGACTAATCGTCCGATGTGCAAGGAGTATGATCCATCGACTATCTAACTAACTAACTAACTAACTAACTAACTAACTAACTAACTAACTAACTAACTAACTATCTAACTAACTAACTAACTAACTAACTAACTAACTAACTAACTAACTAACTAACTAACTAACTAGCTAGCTAGCTAGCTAACTAACAAACTAACTAACTAACTAATTAACTAGCTAGCTAACTAACAAACTAACACAAACTAACTAGCTAGCTAGCTAGCTAACTAACAAACGAACTAACTAACTAGCTAGCTAGCTATTTAACAAACTAACTAACTAACCAACCAACCAACCAACCAACCAACCAACCAACCAACCAACCAACCAACCAACCAACCAACCAACTAACTAACTAACTAAATAACTAACTAACTAACTGACTGACTGACTGACTAACTAACTAACTAACTAACTGACTGACTGACAGACAGACAGACTGACTGACTGACTGACAGACAGACTGACTGACTGACAGACAGACAGACAGATTGACTGACTGACTGACAAACTGACTGACTATTTCTGAGTACAGCATATGGAAAAACTATGAGCAGCTGCTTAATGTACAAAAACGAAAGTGAGTAATTTATCTTCTCTTTCGTAAGTATTGAATAGTCTATATCTGCGTTTCTGTTTATAGAATATACTGGACTGTTTTTATTTGCAGATCATGCATATAACTGCAGATCATATATAGTTTTGTATGTCTTATCATGCGTCAATAATGTCAGTGTTTCATACCAGCTGCAGTTTTGAAGGATGTGTTCCGTATTTTGAAATGACTGAGACCATGTGCAAAGAGCAGAATTGCCAACTTGCGTTCATGGAATAATGCGCACGTTCTACATTGTAAATTAGAGGCAGATCTACCACAGAGTTAGGGCGTCTTTTACCTCAAGTTTAAGAGGGTCTCGCTTCCAGTTATTTTTTTCCATTGCTCCCAGTTATTTTTTTCCCATTGCTCCCAGTTATTTTTTTCCCATTGCTCCCAGTTTATTTTTTTCCATTGCTCCCAGTTATTTTATTCCCATTGCTCCCAGTTATTTTTTCTCATTGCTCCCAGTTATTTTTTCCCATCTGTTAACACTTTCCTTAAGGGGCCTCTCCAAGAATTGAAACTTTATTTTCTCCAAAATGTAGAGCAGTTTCTGTTATGGAGACACATAGGATAAATAAAGAGAGTTTTGCACCGCAATGGAAGAATCATATTTGAAAATATATGATATGACAAGGGAAAAAACTATAAGAAGCTATATATAAGCCATACAAAGTAAAGATTTCTAAAAGCAGATGATAAAACGATGGATAGATCAAGATGACATGAAGAAATTGGGTTCTGCTACGAAGTGCTTATTTAGGAATAGACAGAAGTACCCTAGTTCAGAAAATCAGTGTCTGGATAAGAACAAAATCAACACACAGATCTAACTACTGATCATTTTATGTAATGTGACAGACCTGTCCCAGTCATATGCCATGTCGGGTTGTTGCTAAATGTCCTGGCCAGGAGTCCTGCAGACTGGAAGCACGATGTTTCAACCAGAGTGAGTAGAACTTTTCTATACTTATTTCTAGCATGAAAGACTATGATAATTATTGGTACATTCGAGCGCAAGAGTTGAGTAGTCGATAATGAACTTACTTCGCAAGAAAGTAAACTTTATTGTAAAACAAGGGCGTCTGGTACTGGTCTGAAGTAAAATGCCTCTGAAAAAAAGCGAAACTTTCTCTCATAAAAAAGCCGACACTTTTATACCAGCAGTGCGGACAGAAAGAAGAACAAAGTGCCAGAATATGTCACAGACATCTTAAGCTCCGAGATCAGAAGATCGTGAGCACACTTTAGGTGATGTCACGTCAGAGGCGAAAACGTGACACCAACGACCTGTGGGTACCGGGGTTGCACGTCTGGCAGGCTTCGCGTCTAGATCGTTGCCTGTGGTTAAATATGAATGAAGTACGTGAGTGCTTTGGAAACAAACTGACTCTCTCGAGAAGTGAGCCTAGCACGTAGTAAGAAAATGCCATGTCCTTACTAAGGTCAGCAAATCGTGCTGATCAAGACCCTACTTACATTCATCTAAATCTCCCCCCTCTTTTCCACGTGCTTCTTCTGTGTCAACAGCCTGTTTAAAACTCCGGCGTTGACAACTATTATGCACCTATGCGTTCCCAGTGGCAGTGGAGCTAGTTGACGAAGCAACCGTCAAGCTGCTTGACTGAAATTGGAATTGAAAAATAATACCTCTAGGACTAATGAATGAATGAATGAATAATCTTTATTTTTCAAGGGTAAAGAATTGGGCACGCAGGCCCGTCTTACATTCTGCCCTTCATCACTCCATCTTTCATTCTTCCCACACACTTGATTTAGTACAAAAATACAAATTAAATTAGTAAAAACATATCAAAAGAGTGTAAGATTTAACTACTACATTCAAGGTAAAAGAGAAGAAGTAATTAACCTAATAAAATAGCACTCACGCACACATACACCCGCAGACATATACATAAATAAAAATACATTGTAAATACAGATCTTCTAACATATTTTTTTAAACAAACATTAAAATAATTTCTAACAATATCTAACAAGTTGCTTTTCTAACTCCTCGTTAGTTATATTAAAACTGTTTAAGAAAAAAAATGTAGGAACAGCTTTGTTAATTAATGAACATACAGCTGTGACATTTCGGTTTGCACCTTAATAAAACAGAAACACACAGGACAAAGACAGAAAAAGAAGATAAAATATGTATATTCACATGAATGCTGTACAAAACGAGCAAGAGTGGGAAAAAGAATAAATGGAGCACATAGTTGTGACTTATTTTATTTGTATAGTTTTACTGCAGTGGCTTCGCGGATACATTCAGTTTTATATACTCATACATTACCTGTTCTCGTTAGTTATGATGCTTGTTTTACAAGACCATCACATCAGCCCCTGTCAGTTGCTTAAAGTTAACAGTTACAGGGGATACAACAAACAAAAGCAAACAAAGATTCTGAAATTTTACAGGTGATCTCCCTCTATTTGGCCATGATGTGTGCAAAATTGGAAAACCGATTTTGGTCAGACGAGAAGGCGAATGGGGTGATTCATACTGTGGTCCTAGTTTGCCGTGTCCGAATTCTACCTACTGCAACAGTGACCTTCAGGACACTTACGCCACGTGTTGTAGATCCGCGTCAGGTGAGTAGTGCTAGTGACGCTATTTAGTAAATAGTATGCTAATGTTTAGTAAAGTAGGTAGCGTGACGCTGTTTAGTAAGTAGTTTGCCAATGTTTAGTAAAGTAGGTAACGCGACGCTGTTTAGTAAGTAATATGTCAATGTTTAGTAAAGTAGGTAGCGTGACGCTGTTTAGTAAGTAATATGTCAATGTTTAGTAAAGTAGGTAACGTGACGCTGTTTAGTAAGTAATATGTCAATGTTTAGTAAAGTAGGTAACGCGACGCTGTTTAGTAAGTAATATGTCAATGTTTAGTAAAGTAGGTAGCGTGACGCTGTTTAGTAAGTAATTTGCCAATGTTTAGTAAAGTAGGTAACGCGACGCTGTTTAGTAAGTAATATGTCAATGTTTAGTAAAGTAGGTAGCGTGACGCTGTTTAGTAAGTAATTTGCCAATGTTTAGTAAAGTAGGTAACGTGACGCTGTTTAGTAAGTAATATGCCAATGTTTAGTAAAGTAGGTAGCGTGACGCTGTTTAGTAAGTAATTTGCCAATGTTTAGTAAAGTAGGTAACGCGACGCTGTTTAGTAAGTAATATGCCAATGTTTAGTAAAGTAGGTAACGTGACGCTGTTTAGTAAGTAATATGCCAATGTTTAGTAAAGTAGGTAGCGTGACGCTGTTTAGTAAGTAGCGTGACGCTGTTTATTAAGTAGTATGCCAAATTTTTGTAAAGTAGGTAGCGTGACGCTGTTTAGTAGGTAGCGTGACGGTGTTTATTAAGTAGTATGCCAATGTTTAGTAAAGTAGGTAGCGTGATGCTGTTTAGTTGGTAGCGTGACGCTGTTTAGTAAGTAATATGCCAATGTTTAGTAAAGTAGGTAACGCGACGCTGTTTAGTAAGTAATATGTCAATGTTTAGTAAAGTAGGTAGCGTGACGCTGTTTAGTAAGTAATTTGCCAATGTTTAGTAAAGTAGGTAACGTGACGCTGTTTAGTAAGTAATATGCCAATGTTTAGTAAAGTAGGTAGCGTGACGCTGTTTAGTAAGTAATTTGCCAATGTTTAGTAAAGTAGGTAACGCGACGCTGTTTAGTAAGTAATATGCCAATGTTTAGTAAAGTAGGTAACGTGACGCTGTTTAGTAAGTAATATGCCAATGTTTAGTAAAGTAGGTAGCGTGACGCTGTTTAGTAAGTAGCGTGACGCTGTTTATTAAGTAGTATGCCAAATTTTTGTAAAGTAGGTAGCGTGACGCTGTTTAGTAGGTAGCGTGACGGTGTTTATTAAGTAGTATGCCAATGTTTAGTAAAGTAGGTAGCGTGATGCTGTTTAGTTGGTAGCGTGACGGTGTTTAGTAAGTAGTATGCCAATGTTTTGTAAAGTATTTGGCAATGTAGAGATACTATTTAATTATTAGCATATTATTATGTGTGATTCACTTAACAAGCCCCTCGGAGAACCTGGAAAAATCACAACAATCAGTTCTGGCGAACCATGGGAAAGACACCGTCTTAAACGATGTCGTAAACAATACTTGATGTCAAACTGGACTCTCAGTTATTATCTTCTCCGCTGTAACAGTTATTATGTATGACAGGTGAGATTTAAGGGGGCAGAATTTTTTATTTTCCTACTCCAGCTGATTTTGTCAAACCTGGAGAATGTCCACCCGTGGGTGACTTTTCACTCGATGACCTTCTTTGGTGCTATAACGGCTGCAATACGGACGGCGACTGCAGGGATGACGGGAAGTGCTGCCAAAGGGGTTGTAGCAAAGTATGTATAGAGCCCGTGTTCAGCAGGAACTTATGTGACGGTGTGGTAGGTATAATTTTATATTTTCTGTTGAAAATATAGTTCATCTAAACTATACAACTAAATACTTTTTTAGATTTCATGTTAGTAAACATTTCTAGTCAAAAATAAGAAGTAACAAGTTTCTATTAATAATTAGTAAAAAAAAATTGAAGTAATATAGTTTACTTTAGTTAATCTGCTTATTGTTTTAAAATGAGACTGAGACAAAGAAGAGGCAGATTTATCTGGCTGCTTTAAAGGACGCATGGGTCAAACTATGCTACAAAGTCACTGTATCATAAGATCAGTGTGTTGTATCGGTTCCCAAAAGTGACTGGAAATGTTACTATGTTCCTTTTGTTCAGGGTTCCTGCTTCATTATTTATTTACTTATTTATTTTGGAGTGAAAGTTTTTACAGTGCGAACTGCTACTTACGTGGAGGAAGAAAATATGGAGTTTTATTTCATATTATTGGTTTGTTTAAATATGTTGGAGAAGTAAAATAGTACCCCCCCCCCCCTTTTTTTTTCCAGTGGCCACATTTTGGCGATCTGCCAATGAATGTAGACAATGAGGTTGTACCTGTGTTATTTTGTTCTTCAAATTCATTTTGTTGTCTTTGTCTGCAGTTGTGATTGTGCTACTGTGTAAGGAGTGAGTGGCTATTGGAAGTTTGTGGCCTATGTAAAAACGTTTGCGTTATAGATGTCATAATTATTTTAAAACTGTTTATTTCAGGCGTATAATCCGCATATGGACGAGCATATACTAATGACTGGTCTAACATACAATTTTAGGCCTAATCTGACTGAAATTTGTGTTTTTTTAAAATTCTCGTCACTGTTTGATAATGCAGGAGAAATGCCTGTTTCGGTATTGGAAATCTTCCTATTCGAATTTTCTGTGCTGGGAATGTGTGCTTTTTTGTGAAGGGGTTTCTGTTGGTGCGTTACCTTGCGCGCATCTTGCACATCCTGTAATGTCTGCGTGTCGAACGCAATTTTGTACACATTCATTTGGAACCGTTTCTTCAACTTTACATCTGTTCATTTTGACTTGAAGACCTTATCCAAGCCGCTAACCGCTTCCCTGGAGTTTCTATTTCTTACCCCTCCTTGTGATCTCGTTAACAGACAATTACCGGTAAATTGCCCATTTAAAACGAGAAAAACCGAAACTTTTGGAGGTCGTTTGTTACCGTAACCGGTTTATATAACCACAAACCTAGTTTTAAAAAAAAGCAACCATCAAAATCATTTGAAGGATAATCGGGCCAGAGGGCTGATGACGTTGATTTTGACTTTGGTTCAACTTGTGAGTTGTCTTGTAAAGATTCAATCGTGACACAAATAAAATAAGGAAAAAAAAATCACATGACCATTTACTTTCAACCGATGTGTGTAAAATGTGCTTAAATTACATTAAATAAAGAGAATATAAGGTACCGAGTGTTGTATTAAGAAAACGGGTATTTCAGACAGTATTTCATGCAGGATAAAAGACGGGTACTTTGTTCACTAACTGGAAGATATGCTCGTATGTGTCTGTTCTCTGTCTTGAAATGTATGCTATCTGTTTCTTTCAAACCTGTTCCCCCCCCCCCCCTTTTTTTTTTCCAGTGGCCACATTTTGGCGATCTGCCAATGAATGTAGACAATGAGGTTGTACCTGTGTTATTTTGTTCTTCAAATTCATTTTGTTGTCTTTGTCTGCAGTTGTGATTGTGCTACTGTGTAAGGAGTGAGTGGCTATTGGAAGTTTGTGGTCTATGTAAAAACGTTTGCGTTATAGATGTCATAATTATTTTAAAACTGTTTATTTCAGGCGTATAATCCGCATATGGACGAGCATATACTAATGACTGGTCTAACATACAATTTTAGGCCTAATCTGACTGAAATTTGTGTTTTTTTAAAATTCTCGTCACTGTTTGATAATGCAGGAGAAATGCCTGTTTCGGTATTGGAAATCTTCCTATTCGAATTTTCTGTGCTGGGAATGTGTGCTTTTTTGTGAAGGGGTTTCTGTTGGTGCGTTACCTTGCGCGCATCTTGCACATCCTGTAATGTCTGCGTGTTGAACGCAATTTTGTACACATTCATTTGGAACCGTTTCTTCAACTTTACATCTGTTCATTTTGACTTGAAGACCTTATCCAAGCCGCTAACCGCTTCCCTGGAGTTTCTATTTCTTACCCCTCCTTGTGATCTCGTTAACAGACAATTACCGGTAAATTGCCCATTTAAAACGAGAAAAACCGAAACTTTTGGAGGTCGTTTGTTACCGTAACCGGTTTATATAACCACAAACCTAGTTTTAAAAAAAAGCAACCATCAAAATCATTTGAAGGATAATCGGGCCAGAGGGCTGATGACGTTGATTTTGACTTTGGTTCAACTTGTGAGTTGTCTTGTAAAGATTCAATCGTGACACAAATAAAATAAGGAAAAAAAAATCACATGACCATTTACTTTCAACCGATGTGTGTAAAATGTGCTTAAATTACATTAAATAAAGAGAATATAAGGTACCGAGTGTTGTATTAAGAAAACGGGTATTTCAGACAGTATTTCATGCAGGATAAAAGACGGGTACTTTGTTCACTAACTGGAAGATATGCTCGTATGTGTCTGTTCTCTGTCTTGAAATGTATGCTATCTGTTTCTTTCAAACCTGTTCCCCCCCCTCCCCCTTTTTCCTCCCACCTCCACCCCCCGTAGATTAGATACTGTTGGAAGTAAAGATACCTAAGTGAGAGATAAAGCTTTTAGGAGCTGATTTGATCAAGACCCTGTCTTTCCTCCAAGCAGCCTGTAATGACACCAAAGCTCAGTCAAATGAGATCGTTTTTTTTCATGGTGGTGGATCTTTCTGAGAAATCAACTCTGTGATTGAAAGAAAGCCACTGAAACTCACAAATCATTCAACAGGACGCCTGAGTATTATCGTCTTCATCTTGTCTTTAGGTACGAAAGCCTGAGTTGGCAGTTACAAGAGGCTACAGGAAAAAAAACAACATTCGGTCTTGTAAGCCTATGTGAGTTTTTGTGTCATCACATCGGCTTTCTTAAAGACGGTCTTCATCGGGTGTTACTTGGGAGCGATGACGCAGTCTACTTTGCAAGTCAGCAACCACCAGCTGACATGATGGCGTCAGGATTGGCGAACCGTAGCCGACTACATACTGGCGTCAGGATTGGCGGACCGTAGCCGACTACATGATGGTGTCAGGATTTGTGAACCATAACTAACTACGTGATGGTGTCAGGATTTGCGAACCGTACCCGACTACATGCTGCTGTCAGGATTGGCGAACCGTAGCCGACTACATGCTGGTGTCAGGATTGGCGAACCGTAGCCGACTACGTGATTGTGTAAGGATTGGCGAACCGTAGCCGACTACATACTGGTGTCAGGATCGGCGAACCGTAGCCGACTACATGCTGCTGTCAGGATTGGCGAACCGTAGCCGACTACATGCTGGTGTCAGGATTGGCGAACCGTAGCCGACTACATGCTGGTGTCAGGATTGGCGAACCGTAGCCGACTACATGCTGGTGTCAGGATTGGCGAACCGTAGCCGACTACATGCTGGTGTCAGGATTGGCGAACCGTAGCCGACTACATGCTTGGGTCACGGTTAGTAACCTGATTACAGGTCTGGCTAACTGGGGCAGGGATAGCCACAGTCCCCATGGCGTTGCAGTATTGCACGCTTCCGACTTCTTAGCAGCTCCACCCAAAGACTAAAAAAAAGAAAAGTACATCATACATGATGCTGTGTCTCAACATCTTCACCGCGTCGGCTGCAAAGAACACCAGCTCGCAATTTCAGGGACAGAAGAAGATTAGATGTGCCTGTAAGAAAGACCAGTGTATTCACTTGACGCATATTATTATGCATAACTATGTATTGTATCAGCAAAATTTCCTTACGGTAGAACCTTCTTAACTTCACCTCCTGTATATATATAATTTCAATCAAACGTATCTTAATTTCAATCCAGAAATGCCCTTACAATATGTTCTGCCGTATGCCAGAGTCTAGTGCTTGCGTATATGAACCCGAAGCAAGGTGCTACGTAGTTGGAGAATGCAGTAAGTACAAGCTTTTTTTTTTTTGTGTAATATTTCGGATCTGTTTCTCGTCTTAATTGCATTCTAGCTGCAATATCGAATTTATTTTCGAAAACAACAAATCTAAATAAACTGTTGCTTTATGTATTGTTAACTGTGGTATAGGCAGCCGCCAAACACTTGTGGAAGTATTGAAGATGGGCCCGGATTTCTTGTGGACTAATTATCCAATGGACGGTGAGGATGATCCATCGACGAACTAACTTCAGTCCGGGAACTGTTACAGCCGCGAGAAGTTCCTATCGTGTCACAACATAATTTACACAACTGCAGCCGCTATGAAATGATCACCTAATGATGTGTAATGATTTGATTTAGTCAATATTTTGTAAATTCGTATATTTTACACAGACGTTTTCCTCGTTAAGAAGTTCATGTCAGGAATTAAACTGCTAGTGGTAGTTATGGAAAAATGAATTTAATATTATACTTTCTAGCTGATACAAATACAACCGTAGTCTGTTTTGTGGATATTGTAAAGAATTACCCCAACTGTTATCCTATATGTTTTAGACACAGTGTCTAAATGAAACCTCGCACACTTAATATTTATATTCGATTTGTTGAAATTAAATCAACCAGATGACTGTCTTCTTTGTTTTATATAGATCAACTAAATCAGCTCGACGATTATCGTCTTTATTTTAGATACAGTAACTAAATAACCTAATAGGTATACTACATAATTTGTATATGGTAATTAAATTAAATCATATTCACACTTTTGAAATCTGTAACACAAATATTAAAACATTTTAAACATCTCTAGCTACTGTGATTTACCAAGAGCATTAGATGGGCTATAAATTTCCAAATATAATAAGATTTCATTTTAAATACAAGAGAGTCAAAAAATATACTCGTAGTAATTCACAAAACATGGAAGGGAGAGTCTGGAAGATGTTCCCCATCCAGGAAGACCAAGAACGGTAACCGTCGATGAAAATACCAGCAGAATCCATGACATGATAATGAAGGATCGATGACTAACTGAACGGTTGGACATCTCACAGGAACGTTATTCATGCCGTTATTCATAATGATCTTCAAATGACAGAAGTCTCTGCTCGAAACTTTTTGGAGTTGATCACAAATGACAGCATCTCAACATGTCAAGAGACAATCTTGATAATTTTTCTGCAGATCCTGAAAAGTTTCTTCAGCAATTTGTGACTATGGATGAGACTTGGGTTCATCATTTTCAACCAGAGACCAAACAACAGTCAAAACAGTGGAAACATCATGGATCCCCACCTCCAAAGAAAGCAAGGGTGGTACTGTCTGCAGGTAGAGTGATGGTTTCCATCTTTTGGATTCAGAAGGTGTGCTATTGATAGACATCTTCAAAAGGGCAGAACGGTCACCGGGACCTATTACGCTAATATTATGAAGCAACTGCGGGTCAAACTGAAGGAAAAGCGTCGAGGGAAACTGACGAGAGGAGTCATCTTTGAGCAAGACAATGCTCCAGTTCACAAGTCGGCGGTGGCAGTGGCTGCCATTCATGAATGCGGCTTCCAGCTTCTTGAACATCATCCTTATTCCTCAGATTTGGCCCCTTCGGACTATTACCTGTTTACGAAACTCACAAAGGAGCTCAGTGGTTGCAAATGTGCTTCAGATGATGACGTCATTCATGCTGTAGACCACTTTCTACTGGCACAAGATGCTGACTTTTACAAAGAAGGGATCCGTATGCTCCAGGATCGCTGGACTAAGTGCATAAACTTGTAAGGGGACTATGTTGAGAAATAACCCAAAAAAAGTTGTCCACAAATAATCTGTTGTACCTTATGCCGAGAACTTATCAACCAACCCTCGTATGTTTAGTGTGGATGTCCTAGAGAGTTTTTTTTATTTGATGAGGGGTGTAGCTAACTGGGCAAGGCAACCAGATGCTGTCCACGACTGGACCCTACCTCCCTCAGGTGTTGCCAGATACATGTTTCCGTACAACGTCATCTTGACCAGTGGGGAAGAGCAGATGTGTTACTATGATGATGGAATCTACACAGAAACCTAATTATTGAGTCTCCTTTGACAGCACAGAACTTCTATATTTAAATTATGAAGTGATAACATTATCCATTATTTAAGTTCATATCACAGTTACCATGACTCACTCAGTTAAATACTTTATGAAATTGCTAAGAGATTCTATTCACTTTCAGTGCCTTGTGAATTACGCTGTTACGATATATGCATTTACGGATTCAAGGATTACGCTACAGACTGCGGGAAATGCGACTGCACAAAGTACAAACAGAATTACTAGTTACATTCTTTCTCCAGTACCAGCGATTATGGCTGTTATTTATATTTACGAGCTGTTATGCTCTTTTCACTATGCGAGCTAATATATAATTGATCAATTTTTGTCAATTTACAATATTATTTCAAAAAGTTAGTCAGATTTATCGTATCTGTTTGTTTTAAGATACATTTGCTCGTCAATTAATATACGAAATAATGTGAGTTATTTTAAACAAAATAATATTTTCACTGAAAATGAAAAAGATGTGAGAAATTAATCAATATCAGGTGGCGTGACGATATGCAATAAGTGGACATGCTTCTACATTTCCTGCTGTTCTTCGTAGGTTCTTTTCAGACTTATGTTTGTGGTTTTTTTCTTGTTTCCTAATCAAATTGAAAAAAAACTACTTTATCCGTTTATATTTTGCCTTGAATATTCCAGTGTCTGCCCAGGTTTCTAATTGTTCTTGTCTTATAAAATGCCCAAAGAAATTTTACAATTATGTTCATTATTCATTCATTCGTTTGCATGTCCCTTGCGGAACTTTGCCACCCTAACAGCATTCCTGTAGGTCCCTCGGTCCTGGGCAAGATGGCCTGCTGCTGATGCATCCATTTACAGATCATCAACGATGCCTTGCAGCCATCATGTTCATTATACTAGTATTGGCAATTGGAATTGGAGCTTGGAAATTAATGCAGGAGTGAAAGAGTTAAATATTATTAAAGTTTATCGTAATGTTCATTATACTAGTATTAATTACGATAAACTTTAATAATATTTAACTCTTTCACTCCTACATTAATTTCCAAGTTCTACTACAATAAATTTTGCTGAGAAATTTTGGTAGAAAGAAACTGGAAGGAAGTTACTCTATAAATTAAAAAAAACATGAGGTGGGTTAGAGACATGTTGCTTTTCATGTTATTGAGATTTTGCCTAAATATCCCTCTGAGCATTGATTCGCTTAGGCGTGCAAAATCCGCGAACACTGCCAGTGTTGCTTTGGAATGAAAGAGTTAACGCAACTCCAACTCCAAACCCTGTGTGCATACCTATGTATATGCTTTCACAAGATAGTATAGAAGCAGATCAATGTCAGCTGTCAATGGAAGTTGCTAAGTATAATCTTGGTGAAAACATCGCTGTTCTAAAGACTGAATCTACTAGTATACGACAGTCAGAACTACTACAACAAGAAATCGCGTTTCCCTTCCAAGTTCATGTCCTCTCGAGCTTGTCTCTCATTGTGTCCGGTCAGATTGAAACTATCCACTGCTCCTACGCTGAGACGCTTTGCATGTGTAATGGTCTCTTGTCATATCTTCCCGTTTCTGTTAAATAATTCTCTTACAAATGCCTGGCAGATGTGTGTGTGTGTACTACAGTAAAAGTCTCATTTTTTACTCTTATTATTTTAAAAGTTAATTTAAAGTTGCGATTGTCATCCATTGTTGTTACTACGAGGGAAATGAACTGAAAGAAAACACTTGTATGATTTAAATGAAACATTAAACTTATATATAAATACACAGATTCCTGTTGCATTTGTTTATTTTTATATACTTGTAACTGCTGCTGATGCCGTAATGATGGTCTCCTAAGGAGAGAGCCGGAGAGGGCTGAAGTGGTTTTCTGTAATTCTCAAACAAGACCTTTGAGAAGCAGGCTTCTCGATTAGCTCCACCACCAGAAGGGGAAATGAAGTCATTTATTAGTTTTACTAGCTTGACACGTGGACTGTGATTAAACAATTACAACGAGGAATAAAGCTACTGAAATGTGGTTGTTGAGATGGATGGTTTTCATACCACGAACAGTCAGACAGACAAACGAAGAAGTATTACAGCAGGCAAAAGAATATCTCAAGCTGTTGGCGTACATAAGAAAAAAGTCAACATTTCTCGGACACACCAGCAGTCATAAAGGTCTGGAAAGATAAAAATGGCAAAAGGCAAAGAGTGCAGAGAAGACAGAAATACCTGGATGGACTGACTTTATGGTTTGGCAGGAAAACAGCCAGTCACGTGCTTCGAGAGACGGAGGATCGAGCGAGGCGGAGAGAGAGATGACCGGCTACGCATAGCTGGCATGGCAGTGGCTGATCTGAGCTTGAAGTAACACAGTACCGTGTTTCTAGGAGGACGGTCTTGTCCAGCAATGATCTGTGGCTTTCTGCCTACGTTGTACGAGTTACCTATCCAACACAGACATATCAACACAGACGTATCAACACAAACGTATCAACACAGACGTATCAACACAGACATATCAACACAGACGTATCAATACAGACATATCAACACAGACATATCAACACAGACGTATCAACACAGACATATCAACAGAGACATATCAACACAGTTATACATTTGCTTTATACTGATTTTCCCGCCATTAATTTATGTCTCATTAACACTATTTTTTTTCAAGGATTTTTCTTTTTCATAAAAGTATCAGACTTACCTTGATACGCCATGTTTATAGCTGACGCTTAATCACGCAATAAGCTCCAGTATAAGACTGATGCTGCTTGATGAGTGAATAAATACGCGCTTACTCTTGAGGTTTTGTTCAAAGCATTTAGATACGAGCTGTGTGTGTGAGTGTGAGTGAGGGAGGGAGAATGAAAGAGAGAGAGAAAATATATAAAAAGAAATAGATATATATGGAAAGAAATAAATATACAGAAAGAAGAAGAAGCAGGGATTGAGAGAAAAAGAGAAGGAAAATAAGAGAGACAGAGAGAAGGAGAGAGAGAAGGAGAGAGAGAGATGATGTTAACATATATGGCTGAGATAATATCCGTATAGTTTAGTGTGTGACTTCAAAGTTATTTTTCTTGTGGTCATGTTGGTGCACCTGTGAACAATCTGAGCATGTACAATATGTGCTCTCTGTCTGTCTGTCTGTCTGTCTGTCTCTCTCTCTCTCTCTCTCTCAAGCACGCACGCACACAGACATTCAAACAAGAGGAGGAATGAAAAATGCAACGAGGAAGATAGGAGGAGAAATACGATACCTGAACAAGTTGACTAAGTTACGAGAAAAAAACAGAGAAAATCATCTGACCTATTTTCCACCAAGGAAATAAAAAAAAACAGTAAAAATACAACAGAGTTGTAGTCTTTGAACGTGCTGTCAGATGACCTTTGCTTGCGCACGCACGCACACACACACACACAAAACAAAACAAAAGCAAAACTGTACTACTCTACACTGATTTTGATCACATGATTTTAATGCAGCTCTGCAGAGCTGTTATACTGTTACTTCTCAACGTATAGGGTCATTTCCGTTTAATGGCAGAAAAACATCGTTCATTGAAAGGAAACGCGTGCTGTAATAATAGTGGAAAATACAGATAAATGATTAGTTTAGTAAGTAGTGAATTCAGCTGATGTTAAAACATATATTCTTGCTTCATTCCCAAAAAACACAAACTTCAGTAAATGATCTGTTTTCATACATTGATAAACAAATCCTCATCTGAGGAAAAACTTATGACAATTTTCAGTCAGTAGTTCTATTTTTTTCTGTAAGAAGGAAAGGGAGAGAGAGAGAGAGAGAGAGAGAGAGAGAGAGAGAGACAGAGAGAGAGAGAGAGAGAGAGAACAAATGAATGGCCTTTACTTTCGAGTGGTGAAAGGAAGGCTTGTCTAATATTCTACCGCTCATCATTCGTCTCATATATTCGAATTATTACAGGTATACAAATTATACATAACAGACATATTTAAAATGTAAAGTACGCTCGTAAGACTATTACATTCACAGATATAACTTAATTAGCTACATGGCAGGTAACTAACATAACATTAAAAATACATTTTTGATGTAGTTTTGTCGCACCACATTCTTTTGACGCATATTAAAATAATTTCTAAACAAATGTATGACAATTTAAGAGAGAGAGAGAGAGAGCGAGAGAGAGAGAGAGAGAGAGGGAGAGAGAGAGAAAGTAAAAATAACTATCATACTGCCGTGATGGCACAATTATTTAACACATTGGTGAAAGTGCGGGTGGGGTGGGGGGACAGGAGCAGATTTGTCCAAAACTTTATCTCCTAGAAAAAAAGGTCCATGTATTCCTTCAACCTGTCTATATCAGCAGGACTCACTGTGATCCACACGATAGTGGAGCCTGCCTAGAAGCACAAATCTTGGGCGCATTTCAGTTCTTTAAGCTGTGACCTACTCCCCATCTGACACAAAGGTTCTTTTTTTTTTCAACTTCATCACAAAGAATAATAGTTTGTGCAGTTCCAAGAAGAAAAAGAAGAAGAATAAGAAGAAGAGGAAGAAGAAGAAGCATACGTACAAGCATAAGCAAATTTACCTGTTGGTTTCCTGTGTGTGGCTGAACTTACACAAACACTGAAATGAAATCATCAAAGTCAGTGAGAATCGTTTCTCTCAGTAAGAAGTAAACTGGGCCAGGTTTTCTACAGAATCAGGTTTTCTACAGAACCACGTTGCTCAGAAATAAGAAGTAAAAGAACAAAGAGCATCAACATTAGAGAACTATCAAGTAAGAAAACAAGAGGTACATTTTTATAACAAAAACCCCCTCCTTCTCCTTCTTCTTCTTCTTCATTGAAATGCGTTGGAGATGTTGGGCGACAGCTTGGGGTCGGACTGGGAGTGGGTTAGGACGGCTTTTCTTTCAGTCCTTGTGCGGAGCTAACATACAGGGGACCATGCAAAGAGGCAGATTCAACAGCCATGGGGGACTACGGCGACCACTTGTCCCGTTAGCCAGGCTAGGCCTGTTAGTGAGGTACTATAGGAGAAGTGGGACAGGGTCTTGGTCAGCTGTGGTTCACCAGCCCTGACGCTAGAGTGACGTTGACTGCCAGATCGGACAGCGTCTTACCCCCCCCCCCTCCCCCACTCCCCAAAACATTACCGAAGATGCAACTTCTTCTTCTCTTTTTTCTACTTTTTTTATTTCTGGGGCATGCAAGAAGAAGAAATATATGGAAAAAAAAGACAGCGCGGAGAAGTTAAAGAGAAATACAGAAGAGCAGAGAAAAGGCTACAAGAAAAGAAAGATTAAAACGTGAAAGAAGTTGAAGCAGGTAGTTACACTGATCTGCAGGGCTAAGATTTACTGCTATTCTCACCAAGACTATTGGCTTTAATTATAAACGCAGTCACGTAACAGGGAACATTATGGCAACAAGACTCTACACCAAACTCTTGGTCATTAGCCATCGCTTGCGAAGATGAATTAATAAATGAAAAGCTGATGTTAACATTATAAAATACAAGTCGTCTATCCATCCCCTTCCCGCACACACATACATATATAGACATATTCACGTACACAGACTCACACGCTGAAGCAAAATTGCATATGTGTTTATAGATTTATCAATTCTCTGTTCTTAATTTATAGTACAACATATACATAATTTGTAGCATGCCATAGAACATACAAAACATACATTTTAGTAGCATGATATAAAATATGCCACACACTCATAACCAGCAGTATATTTTAAAATAAAACGTGCATACATAATTTGTAGCATGTTCTGAAAGATACAACACATATTCATTCATTTCATTCCATTGCATGTCCCTTGCGGAACTTTGCCTCCCAAACAGCACTCCTGTAGGCCTCTCGGTTGTGAGCAAGATGGCCTGCTGCTGTTGCATCCATTTCCAGATCATCAACGATGTCTTGCAGCCATCTTCGTTTCGGTCTTCCTCTTTTTCTTTTTCCCATTATGTATCCTTCCAATACGGTCTTCTCTAAATTATCATGCCGTTTAATGTGGCCCAATAATACAGTGTTATGCACCCACGAATGATGCAGATGATGATGTGAAAGACGACTTTTATCACCAACTACAACAAATCATCAACAAAGTCCCTAAACACGACATCCTAATTGCTATGGGGGACTTCAATGCTAAGGTAGGGAAGGATAATACCGACGTTGAAAAAGTGATGGGGAAAGAAGGAATTGACATGGTTAATCAGAATGGAGAAAGATTAATTGAAATATGTTTAACAGAGGGCATGGTCATTGGAGGCACAATATTCCCACACAAAGAGATACATAAAACAACATGGATATCTCCAGATGATAGAACTAGAAACCAGATAGACCATTTTTGTATTAGAAAGCAATACAGAACATCTCTCATGGATGTAAGGGCTTATAGGGGTGCAGATGTCAACAGTGATCACAACCTGTGCATAGGGAAAATAAAACTAAAATTGAAAAGTCAACACAATAAATCAGTACACAGAAAGATAAACATCCACAGCCTACAAGAAGAAAATACTAACATTAATTTCAATCAGGAACTTGCCAATCATTCCAAAACACCCAGTGAAGTTGAGGAGATAGGTATAGATGAGTTATGGAATTCTTACAGCACAGCCATAATCACAGCAGCAAAAGTAAGTGCTGGATTGAAAAAACCAAATAGAAAAGCATGGATATCAGATAAAACATGGAAGTATATACATGAAAGACGAGCAGTCAAATTAAACATGTTGAATGCAAAAACAGATCATGAAAGAGATTCGGCAAAAGCAAAATACAAAGACATAGACAAGAAAGTAAAAAGTTCAGCTAGAAGGGATAAAAGAGAATACATAGACAATATGGCGAAAGAGGCAGAAAAAGCAGCAAAAACAGGAGACAGCAAAACTTTATATAACATACAAAAGAGGCTAACAGGTACTATTACATCTAAAGAAAGACCAATCCTTAGCAAAACTGGAACACTATTAACATCAAATAAAGACCAAAAGCAAAGATGGGCTGAACACTTCCAAGAAATACTCAATCGACCACACCCAAAAGAATTGTTAAACCTTGAAACTGACTTACCAGCACCACAACTAAATGTCAATCTAGATGAAATTGAATTGCATGAAATTGAAACAGCAGTGAATTTAATGGCTAACAACAAAGCTGCAGGTGAAGATGAAATAACAGCAGAGATGCTAAAAGCTATCAATAGTGACAACATGAGACAACTACAGAGAATGTTTAACAAGATTTTGGAAAGAAGAAAAGGTCCCTTCTAATTGGAAGAAGGGAATCATTGTGAAAATACCAAAAAAGGGCAACCTTAGTGACTGTAACAACTGGAGAGGAGTAACCTTAATATCAGTTGTGTCAAAAGTATTTTGCAAGGTCATTTTGAATAGACTCAAATATATAGTGGATACTGCAATGAGAGAAGAACAAGCAGGATTTCGAAAAGGGAGAAGCTGTCTCGACCAGATCTTTACTCTCAGAATAATACTTGAAGAATATATTGAAAAGCAGAAACCATTAATACTGAATTTCATAGATTTTAAGAAGGCATTTGATAGCATACACAGAAATTCATTATGGAGAATTTTATGTCTATATGGAATACCATCTAAAATTGTCAACATCATTAAGGACTTATACAATGGATATGGTTGTGCAGTCAAGACAGAAGAAGGGATGAGTGAATGGTTCCAGATTGAAACAGGCGTGAAACAAGGATGTATACTGTCTCCTTTACTTTTTGGGATTACAATAGACTTCATAATGACAAAATGCTGCACAGGTAACACAGGTATTGACTGGGTACATGGGACCCAACTAGAAGATCTTGATTTTGCTGATGACATAACTCTTATCAGTAATAATGTGAATTCCATGCAAGAAAAAACAGATAGCCTATCTTCACTGGCTAGCAAAATAGGACTTGAAATTAACAAGGACAAAACAAAAATAATGAAAATTCCCATCAATCAAAATGGAAAAATACACATAGAAGGGACAGATATTGAAGAAGTCAATCAATTTGCATACCTTGGCAGCTACATAGACCAGGATGGTGACACTAGAAAGGAAGTTAGGATCAGAATTGCAAAAGCAGCATCAATCTTCAAGAATCTTGAGAACATATGGAATTCAAAAGTTATAAGCACAAAAACCAAGTTAAGACTATTCAATTCAAATGTAATATCAACCCTCATTTATGCATGCGAAAGCTGGAAAACAACTAAAGAAATAGAAAAGAAATTAGACTCTTTTGAAAACAAATGCCTAAGGAAAATACTCGGCATCAAGTGGAATGAATTCAAGAACAATGCAGAGATAAGACAGATGACTGAACAACAACCAGTCTCACGGGTGATCAGGAAAAGGAGATGGCCACTTGATGAGAAGAAATGAGCAGAGAATCCCAAAACAAGCTATCAAGTGGAACACAACAGGCCGAAGAAAAAGGGGCAGACCGCGTGAAACTCTGAAGAGAACATTATTAAGAGAGGCCAAGTTGACAGGCATAGAATCCTTTGATGAGGTTGAAAGACTCGCCGAAGACAGGAAAAATTGGCGAACTACTTTGCGAGCCCTATGTGACGTCTAACGGCACGGGAAGGATATAAGATAAGATAAGATTAATGTGGCCAAAATATTTAAGTTTTCTCTCTTTAATCCTCTTTACTAGCCAGCCTTCTTCCATATTAAGCTCTTGTAGTATAGATATATTTGTTCTTTTTTGTGTCCATGATATTTGGAGAACTCTTCTATAGCATTTACATTCAAAGGCATTTATGTGCTTCTCAGCTGTTTTGTTAAGTGTCCAGGTCTCACAGGCATATGTTGCGATAGGAAAGATGCCCGTATAGCCCCCCGATCAGGGTGACGTGAAGCCATGGGAGCAGGTGGTGGATGGAATGGGAGAGCAGCTGACAGATAATGTTGGTTATGGTCACCATTCTATGATGGTAGGCAGATGATCTCAATGTAGGGACAATGGCTACGATCACTGACTAGTACAGTCACTGCCCGGAAGGAAAGCAATGGTAAACTACCTTCTGGAAACATACCAAGAAACCCAAGCAGCAATCATGGAAAGTCAAATAGGAAAAAGATCTGGTGGTGAGTCCCCCAGGCCAGATAGATCTAATTTTAACACTGGGGAAGAGTGTGAGGCAGAGGTCGGTACTAGTAATTGTGACAACACATATATTTTTGTTTAATGATACGTAACATATACCACACATGTATAATTAGTGGCATGTTATAAGGCATTCTCTCTCTCTCTCCATATATATATATATATATATATATATATATAATTTGAACAAGTTATAAACAAATCACATAGACATAATTTGTAGAAAGTTATAAAACATATTACATGTACACAATTTGTAGCAATTTATAAAAATACCACATGTACATGACTTGTAGCAAGTTATAAAACATACCGTACATAGTTTGTAGCAAATTATAAAACGTATCATCATCATCATCATCATGTACCGTGCCGACTGGCGTTGGCTATTATGTTTCTCCAGAGGACACGATCTTTCATGCCGGCCATTAGCTCAGTTGGTGATCTCCTCTCACACCATCTCGTCAGACTGTCCAGTAATACGTTCTCCAAACGTATCACACAGACATAATTTGTAGCAAGTTATAAAACATAACACAGGTACATAATTTGTAGCAAGTTATAATACATACCGTACATAATTTGCGACAAGTTATAAGACATATCACACAAACATAGTTTGTAGCGTGCGTGTTATAAAACATGCAGCACTCTTGTGCGAGTAGAGCCCTCCTAGCTGTCGACACTGATAAGCTGCTAGAACACAAGCATGGCGCTGAACTGGGGGTGGGTTAAGGTGACCAGCTTGATAGCCTGGAGTGGGGGCCCTGAGAGCAAGCTTCTCAGCAAACTCCTTTAGCCTGGAGTCCAGGGTAAGCTCTGCCCTGCAAGCCAGGCTAACATGTGCCCTATCAGGAGGGTAAGCTCTGCCCCGCTAGTCAGGGTAAGCTCTGCCAGGGTAGGCTCTGCCCTGTAAGCCAGGCTAACCTCTGCCCTGCTAGCCAAACTAGGTTCTGCCCTGCGAGCCAGGGTAACCTCTGCTCTGCTAGTCAGGGTAATCTCTGCCAGGGTAACCTCTGCTCTGCTAGTCAGGGTAAGCTCTGCCAGGGTAACCTCTGCTTTGCTAGTCATGGTAAGCTCTGCCAGGGTAACCTCTGCTTTGCTAGTCATGGTAAGCTCTGCCAGGGTAACCTCTGCTTTGCTAGTCAGGGTAAGCTCTGCCAGGATAACCTCTGCCATCCTAGCCAGGCCGAGTCTGCTACTGACAGGTGTGGAATAGGTTTTTGGCCAGCTCTTCGCTCGTCCATAAGTCTATTCCGTGCCCTGACAGTGCCATCTTTCTTCCTCTTCTGTCAGGGCACACGTGATTTGAATGATATATATTTCCTTTTTTTTTGTGCGGTTTGTCAAGAGCAGTATAAGTAAACTGGGTATTTCCCAAGAAGAAGAATTACCTGGAGGCGAGCACATCCTGCTACAGCCATTGTTGCAACATTTGTCATCACCCCTACAGTCGCCATCACTGTTACAGTTTAGGAAACAAGGATAGTTGTCCCCTTGAGAAACGTAAGGGCACAGTCCAGGCCTGACGGTGCCGGCTGCGAAACATATCAACATATCAACATCTTTGTTATTAGCATAGCTTGGGAGCGATATTTTATAAGGTGGTGCAACACTTTTTCTTCTCTCCCTCTCTCTCTGTATATGCCTGTGTGTGCATAATACTTGTTAGATTAATTACGTTTCATTTAGTTCATTAGCTTATAGTATGTTTTCCACCCTCACGTAATTTGTATACTTACTTGTATTAAAATCGAGTGTGTGAGAAGAATGAAAGATGAAGGGCAGAATGTAAGACAGGCCTGCCTGTCCACTTCTTCTTCTTCTTCTTCTTCAGCTGTCGGAGCCATTAAGGCTCATTGCTGCAGATAAAGTTCGCCTCCGTTCCTAATCTTCTCTCTCCAGGTGGTGACACCAGTTTCTTTTATATCTTTTTCTATGTTGTCTTTCTATCTCTGTGTCCAATTCTTTACCCTTTGAAAATAAAGATCGTTCATTCATTCTCTCTCTCTCTCTCTCTCACCTTATTCTATTGAACAGCCATTCTGTTTTCATCCACTATTCTACTTAAAGCACGTGACGTCAACCGGCCCCCGGAGCAATGCACGAGCTGGAACTCCCCTTTCCCTACATCCCCCCCCCCCTCGGGCCCCAGCTACCACTCACTTCCTTCCTCCCCCGATTGGATCTGATTATTAGTGTGAAAAGAGTATAGAGATGTTGACGAGTTCCAGTTTCTCCTCGTTATTAAAATGATGCAATTTCCCCATAAACCTGATACTACGCCTTGACGTTTGTTGTTTGCATTGTGTAGTGTGCTGTAAGTTTAATCTTAAAATAGACAGATGCTCGCTGAACTTTGTGATAGTTTTCCCCCAAACCGAAGAAACGTTAAAGCATTAAGTTATTCTGTTATGTCGCGCTATGCACCAGAAAAGTGTTTCTGCTTAATTTCCAAGATGTTTGAAACAGAATGTGGTACACAGCGCCATTTTGTGCTTCTTTGTGCTCACATCATCAGAAATGTCCAAATTCCAACAGCTGTAAGCGTACTTTGTCGTAAGAAAGAATATGGCGCAAATATTCGAGTCCTTTTGATTTTTTTCTTGTTGCAGTCCTGTGAGTACGCAGCCAGTCTGCAAGAATAACATGGATTCTTCAGTCGTTCTCTTACACTGAATAACTGTTGTTATTTTTGAGATTTTGTATCGTTTTTTTTTTGTTTTTGGATGTTCCACTCGCCCGCCAACCAGAATGTCCCTGGTTTGATTTCTCACTGAGGCGGAATTTTCATCGGACCGAGGAACATCGGGGTCAACCCAATCTAAAAAGATGAATACCTGGGGTTAATCCCCAGGAAAACAAAGGCAGCGAAGACAGGTGCTGTCATACCTACTCCAAATGCTGCAGTGGCCTAAAAATGTGAAGACGTTAACATCTCACACCCATATGGTACGCAAATGCTACAGGACGTAGAATTTTTTTTTTCAGATCAAAGGTCTCCAGAATAATCTCTATGCTGGATTTTTCTCTCACTTTCGTTTCTACCAGTGATATCGTATCTTATATAAATGAGAATCACAAATGCTCGTCTTCTGTGACTGGAACAAGCGTCAAAGTCAGAAACAGAAGGAAGGCAGCATGGGATCAGTAAGTCAGTCTAGGCAATAGGACAGTAACTCTCTGCGTGAGGGTGTTTGCGCAATATAAAGCAGTCTCTATGGCACAACAAACCTGGGTCAGATCTGCAGCACGTGGCGTATGTGTCCTGGCGTTCACTGTTGCAGTAGGTTGAATTAGGACAAGGTAAGCTGGGGCCACAGTAGGTGTCACGCCATAGGCCCCCATCTCGTATCAAGATTGGGTCACCTATCTGGCAAAGTTCAGTGTGACCGTACTGTGGAAGGTTTTCTAACAGAGAAGAAATCATGTATAATAAGTCGCATGTAAAAGAAAAGAAAATATGGGAAATATAATATGTAAACCTCTCTCTCTAAATCTTAAAGTGCCCAGTGCGGATGGGGATTTCGCAAGGTTTTTCCAGAAACGCCTGTCCTTCACCCCCCCCCCCCCCCCCCGTTCTTTCAGCACTCTCTCTGTTGTTCATCTCCATTTCTCTTTTAGTCTACCCTTACTACTGTTTCATTGAGACGTCCATTTCAGTGCTGTTTTTTATAATGTCACCAATCATCTAGAGCACACGCCCCAATCATCGCCAGCGTCTTTCCTCCGTAATTGAAGTCAGTGGCGTCATCTTTATTTCTGCCAGCAATGTTTTATTTCTTGTGATATTTGGCCAAAATATTCGTCTAATTCTGGTTAAACATTTAGTATGGAAGGGATGTAATTTCTTGTTTATAGTTTTGGTGGCTTTCCTGCTTTCAGTATATAAACGCAGAAAGATTTATTATGCCGATACTGCGTAATCAACAAAGGCCAGCAAGAATCTACAGAGCAAACGAACTAACTGACTGAGAATCCGACAAGTTGACAGTACGCATATAGAAAGACCTACTTCGGGTAGGTAAAAGCAATGGTTCCCGCCTTCTCCCCTCGTGGGACAATGAAGGGAAAAAGGATTAGCAGGAGAAAATAGAATCAGCTGAGAGTACAAAGATTTTCAGGCCGGTAAGAATGCTGTAATAAGGCAGATGATATATATATATATATTCAATGAGGAAAAATTGGAAGAGGTGGAGAGTTTTGAATATCTTAGATCATTACTAACTAATAATGGAAATATAATAAGGGAAATTAAAAGGAGGACATCTATTGCTCTTCAAAATGCCATTGAATAAAAGTGCTACAGAAGAGTTCTTCATATATCATGGACACAAAAAGGAACAAATATATCCATACTACAAGAACTTAATATTGAAGAAGGTTAACTAGTAAGGAAGATTAAACAGAGAAAACTTAAATATTTTGGACACATTAAACGTCATGAAAATTTGGAGAAGACTATTTTGGAAGGATACATAATGGGAAAAAGAACGAGAGGAAGACTAAGAACAAGATGGCTGCAAGACATCGTTGATAATCTGCAAATTGATGCATCAGCAGCAGAGCATCTTGCTTACAACCGAGAAGCCTGCAGGAGAGCTGTTAGGGAGGCAAAGTTCCGCAAGGGACATGCAAATGACTAACTGATTGAGGAATTTTGTTTGGAGGGAATGGATTATCTGAAAAAAAGTTTGGAAACCTCTGATCTAGAAGGAAACAGACAAACACGTTAATAGACAGACAGACAGGCAGACAGACAGGCAGGCAGCCAGACTGCATTAAAAAAAGGTTGAGTGTTCTCGAGGACAACTGGAGATGCCTTTGAGCTTCACTAAGGGTCATGAGAACAGATCAGATAGAAATTTGGAATGTTTCACTTACCTTGATCAAAACATTCCGCTCGTATCGTGCACGTGTCAGAGTTTTGACAGTCTGTCACAACTCTACATGGCTTGGTGCTTGGACAGGCCTGATGTTTCAAAATGTTATATAACATTAGTCTTCTCTGCATATGATATTGTAATCTTTTTTTTTTCTGGCGTAAAAATATGTTACTTGTTCTTGTTGTTCTTGTTGTTCTTTTTTGTCTGCGTATGCCATTAGCATTGGAGGGAGTTTCAGACATCAATACAGAACAAGAGAGACCTGGCTACCTGTCATGTTATGTTTTCTCATTGTGTCTTTCACACATCGGTACAGAGCAATGTGAGAGACCTGGGTACCTGCCATGTTATGTTTCCTCAATCTGTCTTTCACCCTATCTATCTATTTTTTCCGTGGTCGTCCTCTCGCCCTATATCCAGATATTTTAGAGTTGTATGCACGTGCTGTTGTTTGTTCTGGATTCATGCGCATCAAATGCCCCAACCATTTAACCCTCTGATTCTCCATATAATCTTTGGCAGGCGCTGTTCCAGCAACTTACAATCACATAATATAATGATGATGATGATGATGATGAACTTTTGAATTTCATGTACATTTCCAACATTCCATTTCTTCAGATAGCCACTGTCAAAAAGGTTGATGTTGTAGAGCTACTCTTTAGCTTAAAGAATTACTGATTTTTGGATCATGTGCTAGTCTGAGCACACTCATAGTTTTGGATATTCTATATTACAGCCACATTTCTGGTGGCAGGATATTAGCAAGAGAGTGAGAAAGAAGGGGTGGATCCAGGAGTAGATACTGTGTACTCATGAGCATTCAAGGATTCTTTCACGAATGAGAAGAGATTACCTCGAGAATCTTCTCATGAATCATCAGATTTTGTAAAATGCAGAAAATCATTCTCTTTTCTTTGTCTTTTCCCTTACTAAACACGCCCACATGCGGGCTGTGTATTCTCCGATTACCAGGGTTCATGATGAGATCTGTTGCGAAATTCTTTCAAACTTAAAAGTGCAGCTGTTAACTGAAAAATGGGGGAGAAAGAGGGACCCATGAAAATTAGTCAAAGCATTAAAATATTCGATACTGATTGTTTTCTGCAAGCACTTCTTGTGTGTGTGTGAGTCTTTATTTTGCATCAAAATCTTATTTGCCTGGATATCTATAATCAGACTGAGTAAAGAAGGTACTGCTCAGTTTCTCTCACCAGCGGATGATGGTAAAACAAATGAACATAAATGTTCAATCATTCTCTATGTTTAAAATAAGTTAATGTTTTATTATGCCGACTGCCACACAAACAGAACTATCTGAGACCATTTATGTTAGGAAAACTCTCGTGTGGCGTTTTTTGAGAAGGAACAGGTCACCCTGGGGTGCTCTAAGAACTGAACTGCTCTGTAAGGCCCAAAACATTTATGGAAAGGTGTTGCTACTTTATTGACCAAACCGTTAACTAAAACATGGCCGGCGAGGAGGTAGGAGAGAGCAATGGTTTTAGTCACGAATGAATGACTTGAAGCATTAAGGAGAGTCGGCCGTGAATTTGTTTGTTTGTTTGTCAGGAAACTTTTATCTGTGATGTGCCTCGTTCAAGAAACTTAAGAGTGGCTCAGACTAAACTGTTGAAATGACAACATCCGTCTTGGCTTACCTTTTGGACGCATAGCGGATCTTCGGCTGCCCGGCTTTTTGCCAAGTAAAAAAACGCCAGCAGCTGGGGGTAAAGAGTTAACTCTCATTATAATGTCTGATGTTCAAAACGTTTTCATGATATCAGTGTTATAATATAAATATTGAAAATAGTCAGGGGCCGAGTTGGAGTGTCGGTCAGTTCACTCGCCTGCCGACAGAAGGTCCCTGGTTCCATTTCGCACTGGGGAGAGTTGTTTTCTTCTTCTTCTTCGGACAGACTAGCACCAGGATCAATCCAGCCTCAAGAAAAGGGTACCTTGAACTTCCTTAGGAAAACAAACATTGAGGACAGGTGCTGTCTTCTCAACCTCAAATGCTGTGACGGCCTAGAAAAGTGTGAAAACACGAACACTTCATACACCTACGACATGCAATTGTCACGGGACACAACTCAGGGATTGGGTTTTCTGAAGAAATATAAAACAGAACAGGAAGTACTGGGACAGCTGAAACTGAGAACAAATAATGAAAGACAGTAGAAACGAATAGGTGAAATACCTAGATAGTATTAACAAGTATAATAAAAAAAATACAGAGATCCAAACTTGGAAAGAAAAAGGTGAAGAACATGAAAGGCAACAAGCATGAGGTTTCTTGCACAGCATGAAAAGATAGGCGAAGCTTTGTCGTAAGCACAGCTAAAGACAAAGAAAGACCTGTTAGGGGACGCATTGCTGTCAAGCTGTCCTGAGTATATAGCACAAAGTGATAATGATAACAACATTGATGGTGGTGATGTTGCTGTGCCAGCTGGTTGGGTCTATATATAACTCATTTAGACGAGGGAAGGTAATCAAGTATGCCTGCGCGAACTGATATTCAATTAGGGGAAAAACAGTTTATGTAATTACATATAACCAGAAGCGGCCAGCTGTTGCCTGTACGTTTGTAATTAAGTGAACATCTGACATGAGGGTTTGATTTGTTGCTCTGTCAGCGGTTCTCCATAAAAGTCGCGGTGACACAATAGGATTATCAGATTTATGAATTTATACAACACAGCTCTGTTTAAACTTAGACATTGCTTTTTCTCCCTTCAGTTAATATACAGTCATTGCGCTAAACATAGACTGACTAGGTTACAGTAATATGTACTTATGACCGAAGTCCCATCGGACTGTTTAATGTTTTATTAGTGACAGACATACAAATATCTGTAGTTTTACAGACACTGTAAGTTTACCATAAGACAAGAGAAGATGAACAAGCATACCAAGATCATCACTTGCTGTGTGGAAAATGTATGCACGTGGGTCTGTGTATGCATATTTTTGTATGTCGTCGAAAAGTTATTACAGTATGATTTTTCTTTAATGTGTTGTGATTCATAATTTCTGGTTAATTTACCACACAGTTGTTACACTAATCTGCATTCTGTTATTGCAGTAAAGCCTCGATTAGACGGACGAATAGGGGAAGGGGAAACCACTAATGCCGAAAGTCTGTTAAATCGAATGTAATCTTAAGGGAAAGTTGGGGGGGGGGATGTTTTAATAATTTCTTCTAATTGTTAGAAAAGAAAAAAAAATTGAATGGAATATAGAGAACTGTAAAGGTAATGGTAAAAGGTAAAAATTCCCGTTTCCACGCCATTAAGGCATAAAGGGGATACGGTGTTAGGCCCGTATTTACAAGACAAGCAGCTCATGAAAGTCTGATATGGTCAGTATCACGCCTGGCCACAATTTAATTTCCCAGATTTCTTTGGCATCCATTTTTAGAGGCTGGGTCAACCTTGGGGTCTTTTTAGTGTGTACCAGAAAAAAAATCCCACTGCTGGGTCGTGAACCCGCTACCACCGGTTGAGTAAACTGAGCGAATATAGAGTACAGTGCAATATAAAATTATTTCATTGTAATAAAGATATGTAATATTTAATTACATTTTGACAGTGTGGTTAAAGAAAGTTTTACAAGTGACCATAGATGTATAGCACAGTAGTCTTTGTTCAGATTATAGATGTATAGCACAGTAATCTTTGTTCAGTACCTGAATTTCGATGTGAAATGCTCACGATGCAGTGTTTAAAGGTTATATACTTATTTCATTATTATTTTTATGAGCCGCTAAATCCGAACTCCTTTAAATCGGAGTTAGTTAAATTGAAAGTTTTACTGTGTTGGAAAGTGATGGAAAACATGTCTATTCATCTTAAACCACGTTACAGCAGTGAGCTGTACCTAGTGTCTGACCTCACTCTTGTAAAATTTTACTTATTTATTTTATTGTATAGCTAGACGTTTATTACATCATTATATCATCTTGTTTTACATCAGCTTATGTCATTACCTAAGCATTCTTTTAATCTGCTATATAACTCTTCTTCATCCCCGTGATCTTATAACGCTTCCGTCGTCCACGGTGCATCTCTGGTACCTTGGCTTAAATAGCTGGCCTTTCTCTACCGGGTATTGGTGGCCAAAGATTACAGGTGTGCCTGGAACACCCCCGGTATAAGTACCCACCGGACAATCTTCTACCCCTGATTCTCCCCCCTCCAGTCGTCATCCAGCAAGGTTCCTCCAGCTCAGATGTTAATGAGTTTAATCATCAGTTTTACTTTCACTATCTCTGTCTCCACCAACAAGTAATGATCACTCCTAAAATCAGATATTTTGGTATCAAGGAAAAAAAAGGTGAACGATTTATTAACTTCACAAGACGTCACCCTGGACTACATCATATAACAATACGACACAGTACAAATCTCTTCCACAGCAAACATACAAGTTGTACGAATTACTCATTTATAACACAACTGATAGAATAACACGTAAAATATCACAAAAGCCGCACTTAGTGAGGCTCATCTCTAACACTACTTGAAGTCACAACTTCTAAGTTCTTATTTCATTCCTGTGGTAGTGGCTTCTTACAATTTCCTCAGTTACAGCTTCTGTGCATTTCGTATTCTTTTGGCACGCTTTAAATGAGCTCACAAAATTCACGTGCCCACAAACACAAGAAAACACTTAATAACGCAGAGCATTGAACTGCGCCAACATGAAGCACATTATAACAAATGATATCAAATGAATGCATTGCAAAATTACACATGAAATGTGCATCAATTATAATCATAAAAGTGAAACATTCTCCTACCCTTTCCACCAACTCCATCTTACACTTAAAACACTTTCACTGAATTCTGTTCATCTCGTATACTTACAGAACACTCCACGTCTGACATACAAAAGCTTACAAGAAATAAAAGTTACAACAAATAACGCCGGCCGGTCAGCAATCAGGGGTCACGATCCATTCACCCGACATAATGACACACATGATAACTGAAGCACGAATACATCAGATACATGCCAGGACACGATCCCTCATGCTGCCCCCACGGACCTAACACACGAACTGAAATAACACATTCCACTCTTAACCTACCGCAAAATCACGTGAGAAGGACACGCCCAAGTCCCAGAGAACATGCGAAAATGACCACAAACTTGAATGTTCAAACCGGCCTCTTTTAAACACTCAGGTCGGCCCTCTTCACACTCTATTAATGACCAACATACGGCCAAATGGACTTAAGGATTCTCGTTTACAAATGCGGCCGCAAGTCGGCGCACAATAGAAAGAACAATAATAAAGGGCATTGTTCTTTGGAAACAAAGGAGGATATCGGTCCAGGAGATCACTAACATTCTTAACACCACAATAACCGAACCGTCATTCAATTCCAGGAAAGAGATAAGAAAGTATTCTGTTACTTACTTACAACTGCGACAGTTTTTTTTTTTTTTTGTGAAGTGAAGAATTTCTCTTTGTAATTTATGTGTCAAAGAAAGATAACTTGTATTAGTTTAAGTGGGGATGCTTGTGCAGTTGCAGGAGAAGTTCATATCATAAAGTACCATTTCTTTTAATGAACTAAATGAGTTTTAAAAGGCTTCGATTGTATTTGCTTAACTTGAATTGTGTTTCTTGGAGAAGAGGAAAATTTAAAAAAAGGACAAAAAATACTAATGAAATAAAATCATCACAGTCACCTCCACGTGGACAGTAGAGTTCTGAGTGTGGACCATACGACACGTATCCCGTCACTGGTGTTGATCCACGTCACTGTTGTTGATCCACGTCCCTGTTGTTGATCCACGTCACTGTTGTTGATCCACGTCCCTAATGTTGATCCACGTCACTGTTGTTGATCCACGTCACTGTTGTTGATCCACGTCCCTGTTGTTGATCCACGTCCCTGTTGTCGATCCACGTCACTGTTGTTGATTCACGTCCCTGTTTTCGATCCACGTCCCTGTTGTTGATCCACGTCCCTGTTGTCGATCCACGTCACTGTTGTTGATCCACGTCCCTGTTGTTGATCCACGTCACTGGTATTGAACCACGTCCCTGTTGTTGATCCACGTCCCTGTTGTTGATCCACGTCCCTGTTGTTGATCCACGTCACTGTTGTTGATCCACGTCACTGTTGTTGATCCACGTCTCTGGTGTTGATTCACTTCAGTGTTGTTGATTCACATCACTAGTGTTGATTCACGTCTCTGGTGTTGATTCACGTCACTGTTGTTGATTCACGTCTATGGTGTTGATTCACATCACTAGTGTTGATTCACGTCTCTGGTGTTGATTCACGTCACTGTTGTTGATTCACGTCACTGTTGTTGATTCACGTCACTGTTATTGATTCACGTCTATGGTGTTGATTCACGTCACTGGTGTTGATTCACGTCTCTGGTGTTGATTCACGTCACTGTTGTCGATTCACGTCACTGTTGTTGATTCACGTCACTGTTGTTGATTCACGTCACTGTTGTTGATTCACGTCACTGTTGTTGATCAATGTCACTGGTGTTGATTCACGTCACTGATGTTGATTCAGATAACTGTTGTTGATTCACGTCACTGTTGTTGATCGACGTCACTGGTGTTGATTCATGTCATTTGTGTTGATCCACGTCACTGGTGTTGATTCACGTCACTGTTGTTGATCCACGTCTCTGGTGTTGAGGCTATCTGATGTGACTCGTGGACTAACAGAGGTTTGGTACAACTGGGAGGAACAATATTTTGCGCTCGTAAAAGTATTTTTGCTCACGTACTATTTTCTTAAGAAGTTTTTCCATCTTGTAAATGCACTGTATTTATCTTTCTCATTTTATTACTTTATTAAAAGAAAGACTCTTTGGATATATATATATATATATATATATATATATATATATATATATATATCATTCATTCATTCCTTTGCATGTCCCTTGCGGAACTTTGCCTCCCAAACAGCACTCCTGTAGGCCTCTCGGTTGTGAGCAAGATGGCCTGCTGCTGCTGCATCCATTTCCAGATCATCAACGATGTCTTGCAGCCATCTTCGTTTCGGTCTTCCTCTCTTTCTTTTTCCCATTATGTATCCTTCCAATACGGTCTTCTCTAAATTATCATGACGTTTAATGTGGCCAAAATATTTAAGTTTTCTCTCTTTAATCCTCTTTACTAGCCAGCCTTCTTCAATATTAAGCTCTTGCAGTATAGATATATTTGTTCTTTTTTGTGTCCACGATATTTGGAGAACTCTTCTATAGCATTTACATTCAAAGGCATTTATGTGCTTCTCAGCTGTTTTGTTAAGTGTCCAGGTCTCACAGGCATATGTTGCGATGGGAAAGATGCATGCCCTTATATATATATATATATATATATATATATATATATATATATATATATCTGAACCTTAAGTGCCCAGGGCGCATGGGGCTTCCGCAAGGGTTTTCCACAAATGCCTGTCCTTCGCCTTTTTTTCTGCTCTTGCCCAGGTGAGCCCTCTATTGCTCAACATCCTTTCTGTTGTTCTTCTCCATGTCTCTTTTGGTCTACCCTTACTTCTGTTCCCCTGTGGTGTCCATCTTAGTGCTGTTTTTGGTAGTCAGTTGTCAGTCATTCGGAGCACATGTCCCAACCATCGCCAGCATCTTTCCTCAATAATTGTTGTCAGTGGCTTCATCTGCATTTCTGCCAGTAAGATGTTATTTCTATATGTTATTTCTATAAGATGTTATATATATATATATACGTCTGTGTTTATTCACGTCACTGTTGTTGATCAACGTCACTGGTGTTTATCCTCGTCACTGTTGTTGATCCACGTCACTGGTGTTGATTCACATCGCTGCTGCTGATTCACGTCACTGCTGTTGATCCACGTTACTGGTGTTGATTCACGTCACTGCTGTTGATCCACGTTACTGGTGTTGATTCACGTCACTGCTGTTGATCCACGTTACTGGTGTTGATTCACGTCAAGGCTGTTGATCCACGTTACTGGTGTTGATTCACGTCACTGTTGTTGATCCACGTCACTTGTGTTGAGGCTATCAGATGTGACTCCTGGACCAACATAGGTTTGGTGCAACTGGGAGGAACCATATTACCTGGAACTCTCATATACAATGTCTAACAAAACTCATCGCACAAAAAGTATACCAGTTAGCTAAAATTAAGCACTTCATCGATCAAGACACTAGGAAGACATACTACATATCTCATATATAAACACATTTAGACTATTGCTCAACAGTTTGGGATGGTTGCTCAGTGTCAAATACAAAGAGGCTTTGCTCACTCCTAAAGCGAGCAGTAAAGCTTATTAGTGATAAAGATCGAGTACAAACAACTAATCATCACAAACGTATCAAAATACTGCCTCCTAAGAACAGGTTCCTCTTCAACAAAGCCAAGTTAGTACATCAAATTCTTTCACGGCTTATTAATTCTTTCCGCCTTATCTATGGAAGCTGTTTAAATTTAGCCCAAAATGCAGCCAACGCTTGAACAACATATGTCTTCCAAAACCTAGACTTGATCTTTACAAGAAAACTTTAGTTATTCTGCTGCTCATCTTTGGAATACACCGCCACCCTGTATAAAAAAATATAAATTATATTCCTTACTACAACTACAAGCTTTCCCAATATCTATTTGATGTCGACTACATGCCTCCATGAATTATAAAACTTAAAAGTTATCTTAAACTGCTCTTACAGACACCGAATACAATTAATTGTTTTCTGAATAGTCACGAAAATTTTGTTTAGTAAATAGTCATTTATATATGTATGTAGTTACTTCTGTACTGAGTGAATGTTTAAGAGCGAAACGTAAATGTTATATTTTATTTTATGTCTCTCAGCTTCAATGTTAATTATGTTTGTTACATGAACAGCATATTTGTAGAATGTCTGGAATAGAGTGAAAGATGTATGATAAATGGCAGAATGTCAGACGGGCCTGGGTGCCCAATTCTTAACCCTTTTGAAATAAAGATCAATCAATCAATCAAACAATTTTCGCTCAGAAAAGTATTTTTGTTCACGTGCTATTTTCTTAAGACGTTTGTTCTTCTTGTAAGTGGACTGTATTTATCTTTCTTATTTTTCTTGCTTTATTAAAAGAAAGACTCTTTGAAAAATGTCCAAAGTGACCGGGATTAATGTCGAATCCACAGGGTTCGGCCTCACTAAGCTGATCGGTGACAGTCCTGATGACAATTAAGCCCACTTTTAGTCGAATAGAAGGAATAGAGCTCTAATACAGAGTATTACCGCCTAGACTCTGTGGAACCTTCTAGAAGGTTGTGGATATGAAAAGAACACTGTGGAACCTTCTAGAAGATTGTGGATATGAAAAGAACTCTGTGGAACCTTCTAGAAGGTTGTGGATATGAAAAGAACACTGTGGAACCTTCTAGAAGATTGTCGAACTGAATACACCTCTGTAGAACCTTCTAGAAGGCTGTGTAAATGAATAGAACATTGTAGAACCGTCTAGAAGGTTGTGGAAATGAATAGAACTTTGTTGATTGAGATAAATAAATACCGGAGCTATGCAGGGTAATTAGCTAGTACAAAAATAAACGTGTTTATGTGTATAGGCCTTGAACAATTTCAATCAAACTTGATACACATATGACTTACTGTCTGGAAAAGGTACAGTGGGGGTCAGATCACCCCTAGGTTACCCTATGATCCTAGGGGTCGGGGTGACATGTAAAAATAATCGAAAATGAACGATATTAGTGTCGAATTCATAGTTTTCGGGGTCCCTGAGATAAATAGTGACACTCCCGATGCCGTTTAAGTCCAAGTTCAGCCTCAGCGGGCATGGGATCCTTAGGGTGGGATGGGGTGAGATGTACAAATAATCGAAAAGACCGATATTAGTGTCAAATTTATAGTGTTTGGAGTCGCTGAGATGAATAGTGACATTCCCGATACCATTCAAGACCAAGTTCAATCACATGCATGGTTGGGGGGGGGGGGGCTAGGGGTTGGGTGGCATGGGGGTCATTCATTCATTTGCATGTTCCTTGCGGAACTTTGCCTCCAAAATAGCTCTCCTGTAGGCCTCTCAGTTGTGAGCAAGATGGCCTGCTGCTGCTGCATCCATTTGCAGATCGTCAACGATGTCTTGCAGCCATCTTCGTTTTGGTCTTTCTCTCTTTCTTTTTCCCATTATGTATCCTTCCAATACGGTCTTCTCTAAATTATCATGACGTTTAATGTGGCCAAAATATTTAAGTTTTATCTCTTTAATCCTCTCTACTAGCCAGCCTTCTTCAATATTAAGCTCATGTAGTATAGATATATTTGTTCTTATTTGTGTCCACGATATTTGGAGAACTCTTCTGTAGCATTTACATTCAAAGGCATTTATGTGTTTCTCAGCTGTTTTATTAAGTGTCCACGTCTCACAGGCATATGCTGCGATGGGAAAGATACATGTCCTTAAAAATCTTATTTTTGTAGTTCTGTCTGCTCCTCTCCACAGATTCTTTATTTGTTTTACTTTCTGAAGAGCGATAGATGCCCTCCTTTTAATTTCCCTCACTGTATCTCCATTATTAGTTAGTAGTGATCCAAGATATTCAAAACTCTCCACTTCTTCCAGTTTTTCCTCATTGATACACATTTCAGCTGCCTTGTTTGTTTTGTTAGGTGACATCAATTTAGTTTTCTTTGCATTAAGATAGAGGTTCTGCTCTTCGCTGTTCTTACGGACTGACATAATTAGTTTTTCCATTCCTTTTTGTGTTGTGGACAGTAACACTGTGTCATCAGCATATCTAATCTATGATATTTCATAACCTCCAATTGTTATGGCATCGTAATATTCTTTGTCTACATCTTCTCTAACATTCCTCATTATATTTTCAGTATACAAGTTAAATAAGTAGGGTGACAATATGAACCTCTGGCGGACCCCTTGTTTTATGTCAAACCAAGTTGTTGTTTCACCATTTATTCTTACTGCTGCTTGTTGGTCTAAATACAGCAGTGATGCTAATTGTATCAAATATATTGGAAATCCCATGGGGGTCACATGTAAAAATAAAAGAAAACGAACGATATTAGTGTCGAATCCACAGTCTTTAGTGTCTCTGAGATGAACAGTGACATTCCCGTTGCTGTTTAAGTCCAAGTTCAGCACCCATCAGCACGGGGGCCTAGGGCAGGGGTAGGATGTGGTGACATACAAAAATAATCGAAAAGATCTATATTAGTGTCGAATCCATACTTTTCGGAGTCGGTGAGATGAAGAGTGACACTCTCGTTTAACTCAGCTCCAATCGGCATGGGGTCCTAGGGATCGGGGTGGGAACTAGGGTGTCATGTACAAATAATCGAAAATGACTGATATTAGTGTCGAATCCATAGTTTTCAAGGTCGCTGAGATGAATAGGGACACTCCCGATGTGGTTTAAGTCCAAGTTCAGCTCACAGCGGCATGGGGGCGCCTAGCGGTGGGGGTGGGATGGGGTGACATGCAAAAATAGTCGAAAACGACCGATATTAGTGTCGAATGCATAGGTTTAGGTGTCGCTAAACTGATTGGTGACAGTCCTGATGACAATCAAGCCCACGTTTAGTCGACTAGAAAGAACAAATTTCGTAGCAGCGCGTTGCATTTTCAGATTTTCCGTAAGTATGTCCTGGAAGACCATGTAACTGATTCTACCCTGCGAGAGATGAAACAGTTTGGTTGACGTGGGTCCTCGCGGGTGGCTTCACGAATTTGTTCCACATTTTCTGATGTTTTGCTAGTGATTGGTCGCCGTGAAGGCTCGACCTGCAATGAAACGCGCGTGCCACTCAAACATCTGTGCTCGATCTAAAGAATGCTCGCCAGAACCCTGAAGAATAAACTCGAGATTCTCGTGAGCAGATTTGCCGAAATTTTGCGCAAAATTTGATGCAGGGACGTTGCTCGAATTTGTTAGCCATCGCATCAATTGCAAAGCTGTCCTAACAATAGTCCACAAAAAAGTATAAATTGAATACGTGTATACAGTACGACTCCCAGTGGCACACTAGCTTGGGAGTAATGACCTTCAGTGTCCTGCGCGTATTTGTCGAGCAGTATAGTCAAGGCAGGTAGAGTCAAGGAACTTTCAGATATCACCTGCTTATGCAAGCCTCTATCGTGTGCTTTAAAAATTTCATGCATAACATTTTCGCCACTGTGAACTCATCATTTCCATATCCTGTTAACAATATTTTATTATTTATTTATAAGGTTTAACTTCCCATAAAAGACAAGGGTTCTGTCATTTGTATGTATTATACATGGTTCTGTCATTTGTATGTATATACATGGTTCTGTCATTTGTATGTATATACATGGTTCTGTCATGTGTATGTATATGCATTAGAGATTAAGGAATATTTTATTTATTTAAAAACATAGGTACAGCTTTGTTGAAAGCAAAAAGAAAAAAAAAACATTATGTAGTCACTCACCAATACAGCCTGCTTCAGATACATCTTTCTTAAATGACAGCTTGTCAAAAATAAGTTTGAACAGTCAGTGGCCAGAGTCTAGTACGTCTGGACAGGCAGAATTTCGTTAAATGTAACAAAGTTGAGCTAGAGCCCTTTATATAAGCAAGCGTGTACGACAGGCTCCTCCCATTTTGATGTGGATTACCACATTAGGATCTAGATCATTGAGTCTAATCTCCGCCCATTACCCATTCTCGAGGAAATATTCACTGTAATTATGTAAATGTGTATTTAGTAAATGTATTCGACTTATTCAAGCAAGGTTGCAGAACTGCTGAAAAACCACCTGTCACGTGTTTATCACACAAGTAACATTAGTAATCTCGGCCTAGCAATTTTTTGCTTAACATTTTCTGGCAGGCCTCATTCGCGTTGAAACATTTTATCTGTTGCAGACTATACGTATGTAAACATCTGCAAAGTTCATCTCACACAATCAATAAATTTAATACGTGAAGGAGGAGAAAAAGTAACATCAAGTCAAGGGACGTAACCATTAAAATCATGAAAACACTCGATAGCGAGTCAAAAAGTCTTCCCACGCGTTACTCAAATGGTTATATCCCCTTTTTGTCTCCTCCTTAGTACTTTTCTCACTAATGCTAGAAATTCACTTTTGTGGCTTGAACAGCATCTTCGAGTGCAAAGAATATATGAATAACATGGACTGTAGCTTTTAGATTACTTGTGAGAGCTTTGAAACCATCAGCACAAATAAACCGGATGCGTCAATTCGGACAACATAATCCATGGTCCTATAATGTTATAACAAAGTGTAAAAGTCCTGGTCTAAGAACGGAACATGGTGGACTTACTCGGGTGTGATGAACTAACCAGTCTGCAGTACACAGCACATATATCTTAAGTCCCACGTCTTTATGTAGACAAAGCGATCGCACTGCGAAGCATATAATATAGTACATTACATATATAACATATAACACATGTTTTGACTGTCATATTAAACGTCAGTGTTACTGGCTTATGTACGGTACGGTACAACGATATCAATCGTTATTTTAATGAGAATTTTCCTTTCGGTTTGACTAACAGCAGGATACAGTCCTTTGCTTGTACGAATCAGCCATTGCTAATGTATTGTATTGCGTCAGTTTCTATCAGCTGTGTTTAGAGAGCCATAAATAGCGCTAGAATTTTGTTGAAACCGGCACAGCTGTACCTGTTTTTCACCTTGCCCGAAGCGCTTATCGAATTACCGATGTTCTCATTACAACATTCGATATTATGTACACTACGTAAAATTAAAGACACATCTGTACAAACATCAGCAGAAAGTAAATGCGTGCATTTTTTTTTTCTGACCTTATGCTTGGCGAGGTTTAGCCTTTACGAAAGGCTCAAATGCTGAACCACAGAATCAAAACTGGCTGATTCTCCTCTATACAAATTGAGCATCATCATCCTGCTAGCCAGATTATCCTCCAACTGATTTCGCTAGTTGCTTTTTACTAGATTTCTTATAGCATAAACCGGTTACAGTAACCGATGACCTCCAAAAGTTTCGGGGTTTTTTTTAATAGGTAACGTACCGGTAATTGCCGGTTAACGCGATCATTTGGTTTAGAGCATAATTTTCAAATTATCTTCACTCTTTTATTCTCCCTGGCACAAATAAGAATGTTACCATATAACAATGTATTTCACCATATAACAATGTAGTTTACCATATAACAATGTATGCTTCGACTGGTAGGCAGGGACTGAGCAAGTCTCGTGTAACGTGTATCTGTTGAATGTGACAGTGTTATCTCTGTTTAACTTTATTTTTAAAAAATTTGCATACTTTATTGGCCTATGTCTACAGTAGTGTATATTTACAATCTATTATTATATTATATATATAGACCTTCACTGAACCTTCGTCGGATATCTGCCGATTGACCGACGCAGGGCAAGGGAGACAGCTCTGCTCAGAGCGGATCCCTTTCGACAAATAGCGTAGTGGTTAGAGCACTCGTCTAGCAAACATAGGTTCGAATCCCTAGCTGAGCGGGATTTTTTTTTCCCGACCAATACGGCCCCGAAGTCGACCCAGTCTCATAAAATGGAACCAGAGAAAATTTTGGAAGGAAAGGAACCGGCCACTTTAGCTAATACGCTGACGGCCCAGCATGTATGCAGGAAACTCTGTACTGTAGAGAGCGGAACAACAACACAACTCCTTCAGATCGTCAGAGGAAGTACCCCCCCCCCCCACCCTCAGACAAGTGTTTGCCCTACTAAACTCCTGACACTCTAAGGGGGTGGGCCCCTCTGGGTCATGACTCCCAGAGGTCTTGTGAGTTGTTGCCTTTTTTTTGTTCCGGGACTGAGTTGGCATTGCACTCTGAAGTGCGTCTTTAGCGATTTAGCCACGGAGGACTGGTATTGGCTGTGACAAACGAAAATATTTATGTTTTCAATGCTTGTTTCGCATACTCCACCTGAAAGGCTTTTCAGTGCCCTTGCTCTTGCTTGTCTTTTTATGCCCAGTTGCTTACATAGTTCGTATTCTGATGTTGCTACGAATCCTCTCGCTCCCACTTCTACAGCTATCACTTTTGCCCCGACTCCTGCCCCCTGCCTCAATTGCTTGACCAGGTCATTGTACTTCTCACAGCTGAATAAATGTTGCTCCTCTATTCTTGTTTCGTACGGACCCGTAAGCTCGATCATTATTAGTTTCTGTTTTTCTATGGAGTATACTACAATGTCCGATCGCGTTCTAGCAGTGATGATAAGGGAATTTTCCTGATTTCAATATTCGATGTCATACTTCATAGGCGCTGGTACGACATCGAATATTGAAACCAGGGACATTCCCTTACCATCACTGTTAGACAGTGGAAATAACTGGGATGTGGTAGCGGACCTACCAGGAAGAAGAGAATACCCGACTGCCATTAAGAACACAGGAATGCGACCGGACATTGTAGTGTACTCCATAGAAGAACAGAAACTAATAATGATCGAGCTTACGGTTCCGTACGAAACAAGAATAGAGGAGCAACATCTAACGCTTCATCCCCTACGGCATTTCCTATGGTAATATCTATCTTTATATAGACTTACTTAACCCATAATTTACTTTGGGAGAAAACACAGAAGATAAAATATAGAACTGTATGCGCACTTGACTGTTTGTCAATGCAGTTACACCACGTTATTTCACACAGATGTGCTATAATAGCCCAACGTCCAAATCACATAACGTCCCATTGTCGCGTACGCTGTGCAGGCGATAACTGCAAGTTCAACAAAGGAGCGAGTCTGTCGAAGCAGGTTACACGCCAGGGACAAATTGACTCTGTGAATCTTATATGTTCCTGACAGCGCCGCAGAGAGTTAATCGCTGACAGACAGTTAATGTTTGTTTTGTACTTGATAAATCCGTCCATTTTTTTTTTTGTCCTCTAAATTCTTCCACATGCTCACCGGGACTTGACGTTAACGTTGTGACTTGTGTAAACATTTGTTAACTATTTTACACATCAAACATTATTTTACTGAATTTTTTTTTAGCCATGTCGCAAAACCGTACTTTTGTAAAGCCCGAGAACGAACTTGATCACAAGTATGCGCAGTAGTGTAGTACTGCATGTCATCATCATCATCATCATCATCATCTGGTGCCGTACCGACAAATAGAGATCCTTCTGTACTTCTAAAGCTCTTTCTATTAGTGTTCGTAAAGCATAAATGGCATTCAACAAATCCAAACTGTTCGTTTACTATTTCCATTTTTATCTTTCTCCTTATTCTTCTCATAATGATTCTCAGAAGTAGTTTCGTTATGTGACATGAGAGGCTGATAGTCCTGTGGTCATCACATTCCTTTGCACCTGGTTTCTTTGGCTGTGCTATAAATGTGGATTTAAGCAGGTCACTGTGCATATAACCACTGTTGTAAATGTCATTCAGTAACTTGGTTATTATTTTTATTCCTATCTCCTCTAGAACAGCGAAGAGCAGAACCTCTATCTTAATGCAAAGAAAACTAAATTGATGACAACTGACAAAACAAACAAGGCAACTGAAATATGTATCAATGAGGAAAAACTGGAAGAAGTGGAGAGTTTTGAATATCTTGGATCGCTACTAACTAATAATGGAGATACAATGAGAGAAATTAAAAGGAGGACATCTATCGCTCTTCAGAAAGTAAAACAAATAAAGAATCTGTGGAGAGGAGCAGACAGAACCACAAAAATAAGATTTTTAAGAGCATGCATCTTTCCCATAGCAACATATGCCTGTGAGACCTGGACACTTAACAAAACAGCTGAGAAACACATAAATGCCTTTGAATGTAAATGCTACAGAAGAGTTCTCCAAATATCGTGCACACAAAAAAGAACAGATATATCTATACTACAAGAGCTTAATATTGAAGAAGGCTGGCTAGTGAAGAGGATTAAACAGAGAAAACTGAAATATTTTGGACACATTAAACGTCATGATAATTTAGAGAAGACCGTATTGGAAGGATACATAATGGGAAAAAGAAAAAGAGGCAGACCAAGACGAAGATGGCTGCAAGACATCGTTGACGATCTGGAAATGGATGCAGCAGCACCAGGCCATCTTGCTCACAACCGAGAGGCCTACAGGAGTGCTATTTGGGAGGCAAAGTTCCGCAAGGGACATGCAAATGAATGAATGAATCTCCTCTAGCTCCTCTATTTCTTCTATTGTTATATTATCAGGCCCAGTCGCTTTTCCTTTCTTCATGTGTTTGATGGCATCTATGATTTTCATCTTCAAGTATTGGTGGTCCATCACAGTTTTCAGTATCTGGTGTTAATTTTGGTCTTTCTCTTCCATATAGCTCACCGATGTACTCTGTCCACCTGTCCACAATGTCTTCTTTTCCCATTAACATTTTACCTTCTTTTGATTTCAGACATCCTGTAGTAGTCTTCCTGCCTGTGAGTTCACTAATTTGTTTGTGCATGTTTTTGCTGCCTTTATTATGAGAGTCCTTTATTTGTCTGCACTGTTCATTTAACCACACTTCCTTCGCTTCTCTGCATTTGTCTTATTTCTTTATTTATCTTGCTATATTTTTCTTGATTATTTTTTCTCCTCCTCCTCTTGTCCATCAGTCCTAAGATGTCTGTCATCCATTTATTCTTGGGGGCTTCTTTTTTGGTGGTATTATCTCCTTAACAGTTTGGTGGATAGAATCTCTTAACATTGTCCATTGTTCGTCTATAGTATTTATCTTTGCTAATGCATTGTATCTATTTGTTATAATAACTCTGTATTGTTCTCGCAGTTCTTGGTAGTTTTTAAGGAGTTCTGTATTCAGTTTGATGTTTCTCACTTTTCTGCCTGCTTTCTTTAGCTTTATGCTAATTTTTCCACAGAGTGGGTCATTTTTCACTATTGCAGTCAGTTCCTGGCATGGTTTTTGTTGTCTGTAATGCATTCCGGAATCGTTTGTTGATTAATACGTAGTCTATCTGGTTAAAAGTCTTTTTGTCTGAGCTGCACCACGTTGCCAGTCTTCGAGGATGTTGTTTAAACCAGGTGTTTCCTACAATCATGCTGTGTATTCTTGCCCATTCAATTAATTTAGTACCTCTGTCATTCCTCTCCCCCAATCCACAGTCATAAACTATGTCTGAAGTTCTTCCTTTACCAACTTTGGCATTAAAATCTCCCATCACTATAGTAACTTCATGTTCTTTGTGTGTTTCAGAACTGTCTCTATGTCATTATAAAATAGCTGTGCATCTTCTTCAGAACTTTCAGATGTTGGAGCATACACTTGTGTAATATTTATGTTTATTGGTAGTCCTTTCAGTTGGGCTAGCAGGACTCGGTCGGAGATGTTCAAATATCCTACAATTGCCCTTGCTGTTTGTTCGTCAAATATTATTCCTACTCCTTGTTCATGTTTCTCACTTCCTGAATATATTATTGTATATTTATCAGAGTTTATCTTCCCTGCACCTGTCCATCTAACTTCACTCATTCCTAATATGTTGATCTTCATCCTTTCCATTTATCTTTTTACATTTTCTAATTTTCCAGCCTGGAACAGAGTTCTAACATTCCATGTTGCTATTCTGAACTTGTTAGTTTTGCCACCAGTAGCTTGATGACGATCTAAGCTTTTAAACAGACAGAAAAAAAAACAGAAGATTCTTCTTCTTCTTCTTCTTCGTTCATTTCTACCACCAAAAACCGCACTGTGAACCTACTGAATTCACTCCTGTGGTCCACGTTAGGTCCCGTAGTCCCCTGTGTGGTCCAAAATAGACCACACGAGATCCACGAAAGGACCACAAGGGGTTCAGAGTATCACAGTGCTTTAGCCTGTATTCTTGGTGGGTCTTGGAAGCGGGATTGTGTGACACCGTGGTTTTCATTGCACCAGTTTAGTCTAGGGTTGGACTTTCTCACCGGAAGACCTCGACGTGTTTAGGATAACAGTGCATCCCCGCTAGGTGAGAGGTGGTTGCCCATCCAGTCCAGGGTTGGACTTTCTCACCAGAAAACCTCAGCGTGATTAGGATACGCAAACATCCCCCCCGGGTGAGAGGTGGTTGCCTATCTAGACCTCCCTGGTCCAGTGTCTCCGACTTCAGCATTTTGCGGTCGTGGCCGCTACCCTTCCTAGTTGTGACCAGGATGGAGCTTTTGTCCAGGAGGACGAATCCTCACCACTAGTGACTTCTACCCCTGGGTTGAGCCGGTTTAGGCATTATCCCAGTATGGGCGTGTTTGGGACGGGACCGACCTCTAGAGCAGAGGTACTGTGACATGCATAGCCTTCAAGATTCACCCCTGGTATGAGCCGGTTTAGGCAAAATTCACCAGTATGGGTGTTTATCAGGCGTTACCGACCTCTAGAGCGGAGGTGGCATGACATGTCTAGCCATCAAGTTCCACCCCTGGTGTGTGCCGGTTTAGGCATATTTCACCAGTGTAGGTGTATTTCGGACGTGGGCGGCCTTTAGAGCAGAGGTGCCGTGGTATAGCTCTCGTAGCGATACTACTGGACATACCGGTTAAACTTCACTTTCCACCACCTTTTCCCATTGGCTCCGCACAGCAACCTTTATTTCTTTTCCGCATTTACTTCCTTAACCGGGAGGAGCTTCACTCCACGCACGGCATTTGAAGAGTCTCGCCAACAGTGAGACAAGCCGGTTCATGCATTTCACCCGACATGACTGCACTCAGGACGTGGCCGACCTCCAGACCAGAGGTGCCGTGATTTGACTGTTTGCTTCGCTTTATCCTTTCTACCACCTTTTCCGCAGTGATGCTGCGCGGCAACCTCATTTGCAAACTTCTTCATTGGCCGGGAGGAGCACCGCTCCACGCACGGCAGCTGAAGATCTCGCCAACAGCAGCAGATGAGCTACCAAACGTGCCACTCATCTACCCTAAGTAACTGGTTTTCAGGCGCCAGATATTCGCCCTCGCCCCTTCTCCTGTCAGTTTAAACAGTTCTGCCACGGGAAGGCCAGGAGCTGGACTTGACTGCCAGAGGCTGTTTGTGGCGCGTTTGCAGTCCTTAGAACCAAAAACAAAAGATTAATTCTGGGGACTATTTTCTTCCAGTTTTTACGCCAATGGATTTCTGTGAAAAAAAAATACGAAGACAAAAGTTGAGATAAAACATTTATAGATTGAGAGTGAGTGAAATTAGCTTGTATGAAACACTCAGCCTTCCGCAGCCACAGACAGGCACTATTATCCTCCTACCCCCTACTGCATCATAGGCGTGTAATCAGTAAATATCCAAATAATTTATTGAGTGGTGTATTGTGTCTGTATTTAATGTTTATAACAGGGGTAGCCAAACTTGGCTAATGTAAGACACATGACAATGTTTAGATGTGTGAAGGCCGCAAGACATGAACAAATATTATGCTCACGTTTTTAATATTACATGCACATTTGGTTACTAAAAGAGGGTATAAATGTTAAGATAATCGTTTACATAATAATTCATTGCCAACAACGGTTTGTACGACTACTGATTCTCCAGCATAATTCCTCTGTAATTCCTTGCTTTTTCTTAAATTTCTTAAATTCCTGACTCAGATCTAGCATTTAAATATTTACTTGCCTGGAACATTAAACTTAACGTTTTAATCCAGTTGATTCAGTTTTTATCCAAAATTTTATTATAAAGCTTGAAAATTTTTTATTTACCTTTTTTATATTAACCACGGTGTGAAAAATAGCTCACCCGCATATTTTATGTCAGAGAGCCGCATGTGACTCGCGAGACGCAGTTTGCCCACCCCAGTACAGAAGTATGGTTAGTATCAAGTGTTAAGCTCATCCCCAAAGCATTATAACATGGGGTCTTTATTATGGTTTGAGACGGACTGAGGCTACAAAGTGAACTAACACTTATTTACTCTCAGTACGTTGCTGTTGCGTACATTTCATTTCATTTCACTGTGTCTTCCATACTTTGACCTTTAGTTCTATTTTACTAGGATTTATTTGGTTAGGCTTTTTTTTTTTACTTTGTTTTGTCTTCCATATCCATGTGTCTCCTTGATCGCGGACAGATGTCGTCCGCGAAGCCAAGATCCTCCTCGAGTAGGGTCTACTGTAGTCCTCTACATTTGTCTGATATTTTCTCCTTCATTAATCTGTCTAGCCAAGACAAATAATGTTGATGATAATACACATCTTGTTTCAAGCTTAGAAAGCAGTGCCAGTTGGAAGATCATGGGTTCAATCCCGGGACAAGAAAAAACAACAACTCACAAGACCTCTGGGAGTCATGACCAAGAGAGACCCTTGGAGTGTCAGGAGCTTAATAGGGCCGAAATACTTGTCTAGGGGGCAGGAGGTACTTCCTCTGATGAACTGAAGGAGTTGTGTTGCTGTTCCGCTCTCTCCAGTAGAGAGTTTCCTGGATGAATGTGCATACATTATAATGTCCTTTTTTTTACACATTTTTCAAGATCTCATCCAGCAACACTGCGTGTCTTCCGGCACGGCAATGTATACATATTACTTGTTTGTTAAGCACGGAGAGCAGAAAGAAGCTGATGTAAATACATTTTGCTTTGTAAAAACTGAAGGTCGTACAAATCGGCAACAATTTTCAGTATGTTGCAGCTGCAAATTCCAGTCACAGCATTCGCTGCTGTTATATATAACAGAAACTGTGTCGTTAGATTAACAGATGAAGGCGGACAGGAGACACACGAAATATTGTGTCCTATAACTTAGGGGATAACATTAGAAATTTACTGTCTGTAAATTCTTCTTCTTCTTCTTCTTGTCTAAAAACTCTATTCTATAACGGCGAATTTGACACGAAAGGAAAAGTTAACATATTTACACTTTTCCTTTGATTTCAGTAGAGGAACAAGATGAGTCAGTGAAGTCCTGACTCATATCATAAGTGAAATATTAAAATGAGGTTAGTTGAACTTTAGCAATGAAACGAGTTTGAAGTGACAGCTAAGCATATCTCACACACTTGATGATGTGGGCCATACTCGGAGCATCACCAAAGCTGCCCAGTTCAATAATTTTAGGAAATGTCTTGACGGCTTCGAAGACAGAAACTCTCATAGCTCTAAACCAGCAACAGAGCTATTTGTATATAAAGATGGAAGTGATATCTGAAACAAGAGTGAAACAGAGGAAAAAACAAAGAAGCTAGAGAAAAGACCAATAATCTTGTACTGGTGACACGTTTGGTAGAGCGACAGGGATACCTTTTTCTTCACGTCTGTAGGTGTAACTATCATAAAATTTAGGGACATTAACTCCATCGCAATCAGTCAGGGTCTTTAAAATTAATTTATGAGGCTGTAAAAAACCTATTTCTCTCCTTCCCTCCCCCAGCTCTCCTTTACGCTCTTACTCTATTGATCAGGCAGTCCGTTTTCATTCACTGCGAGACTCCTCCTCTCTCCCGTTTACAAAGCTTCCCCCCTCCCATTAAAAAAAGCAAGGGAACTCATGCTGGCCCCGGAGCGATGCACCCCCTTAACTGCCCTCTCATTGGTCATACATACACTCACTAACTTCAGTTATAACGTGTAAATCTCTCAGTATTTGTTTTCTGACGCGAACTGACGCAGAACATCATGATCCTAATTAATTTTGTTTTATTATCGTGACGCTCATGACGCTAACTAAATCTGTGTCTGCACTTAACAACCACTTTACTCGGTGCATGTCCGAACTTGTGAAGGATACTGAGATCGCATGCATCACTCTTAACCCAACTAGAAATCTACACTTACCAGTGTCACGTGCAGGCACTCTGGGGAGATAAGTCGGAGCTGTAACGGAAGAAGTTCACATTTTAATCATCCATGTCTGATCAATCATCCATCTTGTTTTACTTCTCCGTTTTGTGTTTGCCCTGTATGAACCCACTTATAGTCAGAGATATTCATCTGGCTGCGCATGAAAAAGGCAGGTTTATTTCCCAGACCTCACCCTATGCGCAATTTATGTCAATCCCTGCATACCCAGTAGTCACAACAGCTGTTTCTTGAACTACATCCACGACTTAGAATCTTGTCCAGCTCTGGTTCGATAGAACTGAAAACTCTCCCTTTCCCTTACGTGTAGAACAATCTTTCTCCATCTTGATCACTCTGTTCAACTGTCCATTTCCTTACAGCTCTTCAAAAGAAGTTCCATTTCTCATCCAACATAGAAAGAGTTCTGATAATCTGGCTTTAATGTCTTCCGTTTTTTCTAATTCTTTTTTTTAAATGTATTATTCGTATATTCTCTTGCAATATGAAGAGCTAGAAACACTTGCCCAACTACTCCGAGCTGTAGATCACATCCTCCTAAACAACCGTGAGAGATTGAGACAATAATTTACCCAGTGAAGGCTCAAGTCTACGGTTTCATACAGTAACTGCAAAAAATAGACTTCTTCTTCTTCAGCTTTCCGAGCCATTAAGGCTCACTGCTGCAGATAAAGTCTGCCTCCATTCCTCTCTATTCCTAATCTTCTCTCTCCAGTTGGTGACACAAATTTCCTTTATATCTTCTTCCATGTTGTCCTTCCATATCTGTCTTGATCTACCTGTTGGTCTTGTTTCTCTCATCTCTTGTGCATAGATCATTTTCATTTGTCTGTTCTCTTCCATTCTTTCTACATGCCCCAGCCAGCGTAGTCTGTTCAGTTTCAAGACAGTTATAATTCGGTGGGATTTAAAATAAGCTGTTCAGTTCAGGGTTCTTTCTAGCTCTCCATTCTCCACGCTGGTATCCTTTGTGGGCCCAAAGAGTCTTCTTAAGATCTTGTTCTCAAAGATCTGCAATTGTTGTTCATCTTTCTGATCCATATATGACAGATGGTCGTATTATAGTTGTGTAGATTGTAATTGTTATTGTTATATTGTTATTGTTGCAAAAATAGACAATAAATTTATTCAAGAGATAGAACTGCATATATAGACAGAAAATGTAGAAGAAAAAGAAGAAAGAAAGAAAGACAGAAAAAAAGAAAGAAGAATCAAAATATGTGGTAAAAAAACAGCAGTCTCTGAAGAATATGTCACACTTTGATTTTACTGTTATCATTTTGTTAAAGTTCTCTTTGGCAGAATGAGGTACTGAAACTGATTACAAAAGTCAGAATAAAAAAAATAACACACACATAAAAATAGTAGGCGCTAAATTTAATAAAATGAAAATAAAAATGGAGTTACAATAAAAGAAATAATCTTGGAGCATAAAAGCCAGAAACAATGTAAATACTCGTGAAATAGACAGCAAGGAATTCCAAGAGTGTTAAAATCAGTATTAAATTAACATTAAATAGATTATTAGTATTCTAATTTACATATTATATTTTAATTTTTATAATATTATATTGCCATTATAATTATTATTAATTATTATTTCTGATTAGTGTTTTCTCTTTTCAAAACAGTGAAACTAAAGTAGGTGATTGTGTGAAGTGGTCAGCTGGCTAGGGTATAGGTCGGCCTGGCTCAAACTGAACGCTTCACTAGTCAGGAGGTTGTTTTTTTTTTCAGGGGGTGTAAGTTAGTCGGGTCTTGAGTTCCATAGGGGAAGTGTAAGTTAGTCGGGTCTTGAGTTCCATAGGGTAAGCTTTGTTTTCGTTCTAGGATGTGATAAGTGCCTTGATAGTGTTGTGAAGTAATGTAAGTAAATAAACAAGTGCAGTCTTGTTCTATCAGTCGTGGTGTCGAAATCTTGGCGGTGATCCCCACGTCTCAGCCGATTCATGTTGTGTTAAATATTTAATATATATTGAGTGTGTAAGGAAACTAAAGTACGCATTTTTTTGTTTGTGTTTCAGAGTCAGTCATTTATCATTCAAGGAGCTCCCCAAGTATCGGTCATTATTTTGTCTTTGGTTTCTGTAGTTTCTTGAGCGCGCAGGAGATCTCATCATCATCATCATGTGCCGTGCCGACTGGCGTTGGCTATTATGCTTCTCCAGAGTACACGATCCTTCATGCAGGCCATCAGCTCAGTTGGTGATCTCCTCTCACACCATCCCGTCAGACTGTCCAGTATCATTTCTCTTTGTCTTCCTCTTGATCTTCTTCCTTCTATTTTTTCTGTTGTTATAATATTTTCAATGCCCCCTCTTCTCATTGCATGTCCTATGAAAGTACATTGTCTCTCTCTTATCTTTTTGACAAGGTTTTTTGTCTCTCCAGCTCTTCTCCTACATTCTTCATTAGTTATTTTTGCTGTCCAGGGGATTCGCAAAATTCTTCTAATAAACCACATTTCTGCTGCTTCCAATGATTTTTGTGCAGACTTGCCTATTGTCCATGATTCACTTCCATATAACAAGATAGGTTCAATATAGCATTTTAGGACTCGTTTTCTAACATTCATTGATAAGGATGTGTTGGTCAATATGTTTCTCATTCTCTGAAATGCAGTCTTTGCTTGGCCTATTCTGTTCCTAATTTCTGTTCTGCATTTCCCATCTGAAGTTATTACTGCTCCAAGGTATTTGAATTTCTGCACCTGCTTTAGAACAGTTCCGTTTAATTTAATACTGCATGCTGGTGGATTCTGTTTCTTAGATATAACCATAGTCTCTGTCTTTTTGATGTTCAAAGTAAGGCCTTTCTGTTCACTTTCTTTGGCGACTTTATTCAAGAGATTTTGTAGGTCTTGTTGGTTCTCCGCTATCAGTACTGTGTCGTCAGCATACCGAAGGTTGTTAATATTGTATCCTCCAATTTTTATGCCTGGTTCTGTGATGATTGTTCTTAGAATATTCTCGGTATACAGAGAAAAAAGGTCTGGAGATAGTACACATCCTTGTCGCACCCCTTGTTTTATAGGCTGATATTTTCCAATTCTATTTTCAACTCGAACTGCTGCTTCTTGCTGCCAGTATAGATGTCTTTGCCGTCTATATTGATGTCTTCAAGCATTTTAATAATTTCATTATGTTTCACCTTGTCAAATGCCTTGGTGTAATCAATGAAGCATAAGTAGAGATCTTTCTGTACTTCTAAAGCTCTTTCTGTTAGTGTTCGTAAAGCATAAATGGCATTGTGTGTTCCCTTTCCTTCAACAAATCCAAACTGTTCATTTACTATTTCCATTTTTATCTTTTTCCTTGTTCTTCTCATAATTATTCTCAGAAGTAGCTTCGTTATGTGACATGAGAGGCTGATAGTCCGGTGGTCGTCACATTCCTTTGCACCTGGTTTCTTTGGTAGTGCTATAAACGTGGATTTAATCAGGTCACTGGGAATATAACCACTGTTGTAAATGTCATTCAGTAACTTGGTTATTATTTTTATTCCTGTCTCCTCTAGTGCCTCTATTTCTTCTATTGTTATATTATCAGGCCCAGTCGCTTTTCCTTTCTTCATGTGTTTGATGGCATCTATGATTTCATCTTCAAGTATTGGTGGTCCCTCACAGTTTTCAGTATCTGGTGTTAATTCTGGTCTTTCTCCTCCATATAGCTCACCGATATACTCTGTCCACCTGTCCACAATGTCTTCTTTTCCCATTAACATTTTACCTTCTTTCGATTTCAGGCATCCTGTGGTATATTTTGTTTTCCTGCCTGTGAGTTCATTAATTCGTTTGTGCATGTTTTTGCTGTCTTTAATATGAGAGTCCTCTATCTGTCTGCACTGCTCATTTAACCACACTTCTTTTGCTTCTCTGCATTTGCGTCTTATTTCTTTATTTATCTTGTTATATTTTTTCTCGTTATTTTTACTCCTCCTCCTCTTGTCCATCAGTCCTAAGATGTCGTCTGTCATCCATTTATTTTTAGGGGCTTCTTTTTTGGTGGTATTATCTCCTTAACAGTTTGGTGGATAGAATCTCTTAACATTTCCCATTGTTCATCTATACTATTTATCTTTGCTATTGCATTGTATCTATTTGTTATAATAACTTTGTATTGTTCTCTTAGTTCTTGGTCATTTTTAAGAAGTTCTGTATTCAGTTTGATGTTTCTCACTTTTCTGCCTGATTTCTTTAGTTTTATTCTAACTTTTCCACAGAGTGGATCATGGTCACTATTGCAGTCAGCTCCTGGCATGGTTTTTGTTGTCAGTAATGCATTGCGGAATCGTTTGTTGATTAATATGTAGTCTATCTGGTTAAAAGTCTTTTTGTCTGGACTGCACCACGTTGCCAGTCTTCGAGGATGTTGTTTAAACCAGGTGTTTCCTACAACCATGCTGTGTATTCTTGCCCATTCAATTAATTTATAACCTCTGTCATTCCTCTCCCCCAGTCCATAGTCACCAACGATGTCTGAAGTTCTTCCTTTACCAACTTTGGCATTAAAATCTCCCATGACTATGGTAACTTCATGTGACTTTGTGTGTTTTAGTGCTGTCTCTATGTCATTATAAAATAGCTGTAAATCTTCTTCAGAGCTTTCAGATGTTGGAGCATACACTTGTATAATATTTATGTTTATTGGTTGTCCTTTCAGTTGGGCTAGCAGGACTCGGTCCGAGATGTTCAAATATCCTACAATTGTCCTTGCCGTTTGTTCATCAAATATAATTCCTACTCCTCGTTCGTGTTTCTCACTTCCTGAATATATTATTGTATATTTATCTGAGTTTATCTTCCCTGCACCTGTCCATCTAACTTCACTCATTCCTAATATGTTGATCTTCATCCTTTCCATTTCCATCTTTACATTTTCTAATTTTCCAGCCTGGAATAAAGTTCTAACATTCCATGTTGCTATTTTGAACTTGCTATTTTTGCCACCAGTAGCTTGATGACGATCTGGCCTCACCTGTGGCTCGTGAGCTGCCCTACCGGACGAGGCTGTTCCAGAGGAACATCCATTAACGTCGTTCATGATGAATCGATTAATCTGTTTAAGCATAATTATTCTTGGGAATTACAACAGTGGTTTCCCGTTGCCTTCTGTCGGTTTGTGTACGGACTCTCCGCTAGCCTTTGGACTCCCTGTCCTACCCGCAAGGCAGCGGGAGCGAGAGGTTTTAAGGCGCCTCTGACCCGCCTGGTATTCCCTTCACCGAGCACCTGAGGCACTTTATAGGAGTAGTAGAGCCACCTACTACCCTACCTCGCTCTCTGAGTCTACCGCCAGTTGGTCCGCGCCTGCTTATTTGGATAACTCCTTATTCACAGGGATCCTCCATATCTGGAGGACTTTCACCATCCGCCACCTGTGACGCGCTGGGTTGGGGATGGTCGCCCCAGCTTTACCCAGCAGGAGATCTACAACCTTATAATCTTTAATTTAAGCAGAAGGAAATTATTTATGGTGTGGTTACGGAGTCACAATTTTTTTTATATGTGTTTTAAGATCTGTGTGACTCTAATTCTTGTCTTGCAATGGGATATAAGGACAGCGTTTGTTATAGAACTGAGAGTTCTGTGTATTAAATGTTGGACGTCCCTTAGATGTACCGGGGGAGGGGGGGAGGGGGGGTGATACGGCTGCTTTTTCAGTTATTTCATCCTTTTGTTGGTGGCTGTCTGCATCATAGTCATGACATTGCATTTTGTGTTAAAAAATCATGAACAACCATTTTTATGATGCGCATTTGTTTTTTTCTCGTGTTAAATTTTATTGTCCCGGCATTCATTATGTCAATAATCATTAAAACCTCACATATTCATGTATCATTCGGAAATGTAAAACTGATTTTAGGTGGCTTATTTTTTGGTGTAGTGAAAAGTCAGTATGTACTCCTGTCCATATGTGTACGTTGTTCTGTTAAGGTTAAACAAACTGTAAAAAAGATAAAAAGTGATAATAACGGAAATAATATAACTGCCACGGTCAGGGCAATCTGGAGGGTTTTTGCTCTATTAGAGGAAAAACTTTTGGAACTTGGAGATTATTAGGGCATCCATTATTTAAGGGAGAATAGAACATATAACTTCGAGTTATTTTAGTACTGCAGTATAATGTCTGAAGTTCGCTAACTTAACTTACTGAGCACCAAATATTTACAATTGTTAGGTGAGGGTGGAAGTTGGCGAGCATCATGCCGTTCAGCAGTTCCTCTCTAGGCTGTTTCTATCACTATATGCCATCACTTTGACTGACATAATCAGGACACTAACAGATATTGCTGTTACAGCAGTGAACTAATAATACATTAAATACACGTGGAATGATCCATACATTTAGTGGCTGAATAATGTGCTTCGTAGACTCGCTTATGGCAAAGACTTGTGGTTCGAAATGAGTCGATAGAGCCCCGGTCGCCTACCTAAAGGAGGTACCTGGCACACTCTGGAAACAGGGAATAAGAAGCGACCAGACCCTGATGCTGACGACACCACACTCTAGTGTACCGACAAGTTAAGGAAAATAAATGCGCTATCATCATAATCCATAGTTTCCCCCCAGTGATCGCGTTAACAGGCAACTACCGATTAAAAAGAGAAAAACCGAAACTTTTGGAGGCCTTCGGTTAATATTATAAAAAAAAAACCTAGTAAAATTCAGCCAGCGAAATCGGTCGGAGGATAATCGGGCCAGTAGACTGATGATGTTCAATCTGCGTGGAGGAGAATCAGCCAGTTTAGACTTTGGTTCAGCATGTGAACATTTTTTAAAAGTACATATAGGATAAGAAAAAAAAATTCAAATAGGACAAGAAAACAAATTCACACGAACATTTACTTTCCGCTGTTTGTAAAGTGTTTTTAATTTTACATTACAAAAAAAAATAATAAAATAAAATACCGAAAGCTGTATTGAGAAAACCGGTATTTCTGAAAGTATTTCATACAAGATAGAAGACAGATACTGCTGTACCAGGTTCCAAAAATGCTAGCGCGATCACTGGGCTCCTCTACGACATAATGACTCGCTTTTACAGATTTGTCTTAATTCTTGAAATTGACAGTAAAGTCTCACGTTCTTCTGCTCAAGAATCGGATACTCTTTATTTCTAAACTTGTTCTTCTGTCTCTGAGTGTCCTATATTCATTTTTCTACAGCAGGGTCAATTGGACAACGCCAGTCGCAGTCCTCTTCAAGGACAAGACTGGTCCCTTCAGACTAGACTTCACCCACGGACAACACACAAACGACCCCTACAATTACAGCAAAGAAACACGCCAACATTTGATCTCAAGCTTCGTACTTTTATTTTTCTGTAATACTGCACACATACATTTTTTAAAAAGTTAACATTCCGACATGAAACTTGACAAATGAAAGTAATATTTAAAAAAAGCTAATACAGTCGGCCTTTAGTATCCACAGGTTACGCATCCATGGATTCAAGTAACAGAATATCGAAAATATTTGAAAAAAAAAACATCCAGAAAGTTCTACTAAACAAAACTTGAACTTGTCGAGCTCCGAGCGCTACTCTGAATTCACGTGAATGACGCGATGTGTACGTATGCCATAATGGTCTCTCTCCGGTTTGTGATATACGGCTACTATAGACTGAGGAAACAAGTGTGTGAATACAGAACGTGTAAGAGAATGATATTCAAGGTGATGGCAAAATTATATGTGAAAAACACTTAATCTATAATGAGCAGCACAGTGATGGGGGTTGAGGAGTGCGGAAGAAAAGAGTTAAAGGCTAGGGAAGGGATTGTTGGCTAGATAATTAAAGTTCTACAGCCTCAAGAATTTAAAAGATCTAGGGAAATCGGCATCGGCTGATGAAAAGGCATCATCAGCTTTCCCAGAATAGCTCAAGAAACTCCAAGAAGAGAAAAGTTACACTCCAGACTTGTGTTCCCAGATTAGCCCAAGAAACTCCAAGAAGAGAAAAGTTACACTCCAGACTTGCATTCCAAGATTAGCCCAAGAAACTCCAAGAAGAAAAAGGTTACACTCCAAACTTGCGTTCCCAGAATAGCTCAAGAAACTCCAAGAAGAGAAAAGTTACACTCCAGACTTGTGTTCCCAGATTAGCCCAAGAAACTCCAAGAAGAGAAATGTTACACTCCAGACTTGCGTTCCCAGATTAGCCCAAGAAACTCCAAGAAGAGAAAAGTTACACTCCAGACTTGCGTTCCCAGATTAGCCCAAGAAACTCCAAGAAGAGAAATGTTACACTCCAGACTTGCGTTCCCAGATTAGCCCAAGAAACTCCAAGAAGAGAAAAGTTACACTCCAGACTTGTGTTCCCAGAAAAGCTCAAGAAACTCCAACAAGAGAAAGTTTACACTCCAGACCTTTCTTTCTAGTAATTATTCACTAAACAATGCAGTACAACAAAACTATTTACATAGCATTTACATTGTACCAGGGTATTATAAGTAATCTAGAAATGATTCAAACTATACGGGAGGAATTGCGTAGATTCTATGTAAATCATACGTCATTTTTATATAAGTCTTGAGCATCCGTAGATTTTGATATCCACGGGGATATCTAGGGACGACTGTAATTCTCAACATATCTATCAAGAAAAAGGAACAAAAATATACTTTATAAATAATAAATTAAACCACCAAAATATACTTTAACTTCATAGAATGGGAATTAAGTAACAATAGAGTGAAGATAGTCAAATAACCTTTTGTTGACGTATAAATGTACAAGCTTTTGTTGACATATAAATGTACAAGATTTTGCTGAGGTATAAATGTACAAGCTTTTGTTGACTATAAATGTACATCTGATATGCAACAGTAATTACTGCCAGAAGAAATCATCGTCTGCGGCTCTTATTTTTCTTATGAGTTTTTGAAGATCCAGAAGACAATGTCTTGATTATAAAATTTGTCTATTACTGTATATTTCTATTCTCTCAACTGTTTTTTTTAATCTGTCTATTACTGTGTATTTCTATTCTCTAAACTCTTTTCTTTTCCTCGCTTTAAATCTGGCTCATCCAACAATCTTACCAACTATAGACCAATATCCATATTATCGTCATTATCAAAACCACTCGAAAAAGACATACACAAAATAACTCTACGACACATGCAAGAGAACAATTTACTCATAGACAGTCAGTCAGGCTTTAGACCCAATCATTCCTGCCACACAGCTCTTACCAAAATGACAGAAAACTGGTTAGTAAACATAAATGACGACAGACTATGTGGTGCCATCTTTGTCGACTTTAAAAAGGCATTTGATATGATTGACCACGATATTCTTGTAAGAAAAATAAAGACTTATAAATTGCACCCTAACCTAATAAAATTAATTGCATCGTTTCTTTCAGACAGACAACAGGTAGTATTCTTCAACAATTCTCTATCAAATTCTGCTACAGTTGACACTGGTGTTCCGCAAGGTTCTATTCTAGGCCCGTTGCTCTTTGCTATCTATATCAATGATCTTCCACTTCATCTTAAACACTCTTCTTGTGACCTTTTTGCCGATGATTGCACAGTCTATACCAGTGACTACGATTGTGTTAATCTAGAATCAACTCTTCAGGTCGAGTTATACAATTTAATTAGATGGAGCAAAAATAATGGCATGATTATAAACACCGATAAAACAAAATCAATGCTCATAATAACAAGACAGAAACTACAAAACGCAACAAAAACAACACTTCGGCTCTGTACAGAAACATCACAGATAGAAAACGTTAGCGAGCACAAAACACTAGGTCTTATTATTGACCAACATCTGACCTGGAACTCTCATGTGCAATGTCTAACAAAACTCATCGCACAAAAAGTATACCAATTAGCTAAAATTAAGCACTTCATCGATCAAGACACTAGGAAGACATACTACATATCTCATATACAAACACATTTAGACTATTGTTCAACAGTTTCGGATGGTTGCCCAGTGTCAAATACAAAGAGGCTTTGCTCACTCCAAAAGCGAGCAGTAAAGCTTATTGGTGACAAAAATCAAGCACAAACAACTAACCATCACAAACGTATCAAAATACTACCTCTTAAGAACAGGTTCCTCTTCAACAAAGCCAAGTTAGTACATCAAATTCTTTCATGGCATGCCCCGCCTTATCTATGGAACCTGTTTAAATTTAGCCCAAAGTGCAGCCAACGCTTGAACAACATATGTCTTCCAAAACCTAGACTTGATCTTTACAAGAAAAGCTTTATTTATTCTGCTGCTCATCTTTGGAATACCCTCTCATCCTATATAAAAAATATAAATTATACTCCTTCCTACGACTACAAGCTTTCCCAATATCTATTTGATGTCGACTACATGCCTCCATGAATTATAAAACTTAAAAGTTATCTTAAACTGCTCTTACAGACACCGAATACAATTAATTGTTTTCTGAATAGTCCCGAAAATTTTGTTTAGTAGATAGTCATTTATAATGTATGTAGTTACTTCTGTACTGAGTGAATGTTTAAGAGCAAAACGTAAATGTTATATTTTATCTTATGTCTCTCAGCTTCAATGTTAATTATGTTTGTTATATGAATAGAATGTCTGGAATACAGTGAAAGATGTATAATAAAGGGCAGAATGTCAGACGGGCCTGAGTGCCCAATTTTTAACCCTTTTGAAATAAAGATCAATCAGTCAATCAATCAATCTTTTTATCAGTCTATTACTATGTATCTCTATTCTCTCAACTGTTTTTTTTGTATCAGTCTATTGCTGTGTCTAAATCAGGATATTTAAGAGTAATGTTCTAAGTGTACAACTCTATGGAAGTGAATGCTGGAAAATCACCAAAACCATAGAAAACAAGTTGAATTCTTTCCAGACTAAATGTTTATGAAGAATTAGAAAAAATATTTTGGCCAAACATCATAAGAAATAACATCTTGTTGGCAGAAATGCAGATGAAGCCACTGATAGCAATTATTGAGGAAAGATGCTGGCAATGGCTGGGACATGTGCTCCAAATGACTGATAACTCACTACCAAAAATAGCACTAAGATGGACACCACAGGGGAACAGGAGTAAGAGTAGACCAAAAGAGACATGGAGAAGAACAACAGAAAGGATGTTGAGCAATAGAGGGCTCATTTGGGCAAGAGCAGAAAAAAAGGCAAAGGACAGGCATTTGAGGAAAACTCTTGCAGAACCCCCATGTGCCCTGGGCACTTAAGGTTCAGAGAGAGAGAGAGAGATTGCTGTGTCTATTCCTTCATGAACAAAGAAGATTTATGTCTCCAAGCAGGTTCACACTCACAATGAAAAGCACAGTGCTTGTATAACAAAGTCTAAAACTCTTTCTCGAATGTTACATCTGTTACGTAGTATTATAAAAATATATGTTGTAATAGAATTCGAATATAGTTAGTTTATAAACTGTAAAATACTACAAACTAACACAAGCATTAAGAGTACAGGCATGCTAGAACAGAAATCTGCATTATAAAGTGTATCACAGTCTTGAAAAGTTTGAGAACTGCTGCGGTTGCGTATTTTTTTTTTCGTGCCTTTAGCAGGACCGTTCCTTGCCAGTATAACTGCACTTGCTGTCCTCACTGTCTTTACATCTGGGAAATATACATTTTATAAATTCCATAAAACAGGGAATTTACGAAAAGTTCTGCTACTTCATTGATACAAGTAATTAAAATTAAGACCCGAAAGCCTGCATGTTCAGACGAAAACCCTGTAATTCTAAAGCAGAAATTATGAAAAAAATGAAGAACAGTCGATGAAAGAAACATTTTAAACGAGAAATAATTATATATATATTGCAAGAAACAACAAACAACGCAGTTCAAGTATTGGACATACTGAAAACAAAGAAGGATGCAAAATTTCGGAATAAACATACTGAATTATTCGGTTTATTTTCAAAGAATGAAGAAATGAGCTTGAAGACTCATTTAATGTTCTACCTTTTCGCTCTACCAATAAATTTAGTATTGTACATGTATAATGCGGACCTAATGAGGGTGAGTAAAATTTAAAGTGACAAAACTCCAGAGCAATATTTTAGACAGTATTGTATAAAAAAAGGTATAAAAATATATAAAAAGGTAAAATCCTCGTTCCCATGCCATTAAAGCACATTGGGGATAAAGTGTTATGCCTGTATTTTCAAGACCATCGGCGCATGAAAGTGTAATGTGGTTAGTATCACATCTGGTCGTAATTCTCTGGTACTCATTTTTAGAGACTGGGTAAACCCCAGAGCCCTTTTTGGTATATACCTGAAAAAAATCCACTACTGGGACTTGAACCAGTTACCACCGAAATAATAAACTAAGAGCCTAACCACTCAGCTAACCAGGCCACTGACAGCATTTTATACGAGATTTGTGTGTCAAAATATGTGGGATATAGACACAGCAGAGAGTTTGTCCACATGGACCATCAAAACGAGAGAGAAAGAGAGAGAGAGAGAGAGAGTAATCTTGAGGGTTTTTTTGCAGTAAACTTCCACCTTTAAGGCAGCACAGGATGACTGAGGCTAAGGCAATTCAGAATTCAATAAGTAATACGTTTGTTGGAGAATAATACAACAGAACAAACATACCTCAATGAAAAAAAAAACCCAGGCTAAAAGAGTACTTTGTTCCAGAACAGCATCCACAAGAAACTGCTTCTAGATCCTGCTGTAGGGTCAGCATTCTGTCTTTGTAGCAAGCTGACCAGACTGACTTTCCTTGCTGCATCAGGTACTGGACAGAAGAATGTTTAGAGGAAAATTAACTTTCATCGCTGTGTGAAGTGTTGTAGATATAAATAAAAAAAAATTAATGTTCTGTTGTTTTTATTCTCTTATTAAAATATTTATGTTTTACCATACTTAGTTTTACTATTTTTGCCATTGAATGTCAGAAATTAATATGAAAATGAGATGTATGTTTAGCCTAGTTTCAAGTGTCATATTGACAGACAATACTTTTCCACAAATTTTAGAAACAATAGTAATAATAATAGCTCCTTTAAATGTGTGTCTTATTTTGCAGGAAAAACAGGAAGACTGGAGAGAAAAAAAATTCTGAATGAACTGGCCAAGTGGCACGAGAAAGGAAAGACAACTAGTTTGATTAAGATTACTGTTAGGATTACACAAATAGAAAAGGGTTACAATCTACAACCACCCACACATATTGGATGAATGAACGTTGTGTAACTGTTAAGTGAAACACAAACACTTGCATGATCAGTCGTGTCAAGAACTCAACTAAGCACAGCTTTACGACGTGCATGTAAATATATCGAAGCGCCAAAGTAAACGATTTTCTAAAACACAAAGTAATGTGAATGCTCTTTCATTCATTCATTTGCATGTCCCGTGTGGAACTTTGCCTCTCTAACAGCACTCCTGTAGGCCTCTCGGTTGTGAGCAAGAAGGCCTGCTGCTGGTGCATCCATCCATGATTGCTCTTTGGGTTTCTTGGTATATTTTCAGAAGATAGTTTACCATTGCTTTCCTTCCAGGCAGTGACTGTACTAGTCAGTGATTGTAGCCATTGTCCCTACAGTGAGATCATCTGCCTACCATCATAGAATGGTGACCATAACCAACATTATCTGTCAGCTTCTTTCCCATTCCATCCACCACCTGCTCCCATGGCTTCACGTCACCCTGATCGGGGGGGCTATATGGGTACTCCACCTTGCCCAAGGGTGTCCCGTAGACTGACAGGGGTAAGGAGGTGTCTACCCCGCTAACGGGATACTATAAAAATATATTTTCCAAGGCAGTATCTATCATGTATGTTAACATTTTGTGCTTGCACAGACGTTTTTAGGTAATGGGAATGCCCTTCCTGACAGAAAATTCACACTTGCTAACCCCCCCCTCCACCTCCCAGACAGGTCATATCTTGCCTGTGTCAATCATTTTGACCTGTGATAACTTATTGAGTAAATGAATATGGAAACTTTTTCAGGGACAAGGTTACAAAATCTGACTACATGCCACCCCCACCGTCACCAGTTTCTAGCCCTTGTCCAGAATGGCCAGGCATGCATCAAGTCATGCAGGTAGAAAACTGTTGGGTACATCATCTCATGCAGGTAGAAAACTGTTTGGTATATCATCTCATGCAAGTAGAAAACTATTTGGTATATCACTTCATGCAGGTAGAAAACTATTTGGTACATCATCTCATGCAAGTAGAAAATTGTTTGGTACATCATCTCATGCAAGTAGAAAACTGTTTGGTATATCATCTCATGCAAGTAGAAAATTGTTTGGTATATCATCTCATGCAAGAATTTTGTTGTTGTTGATAACGTTGGGGGATGACATAGAGCAGTGGTTCAAAGTCTTTTTACACCAAAGGACCTTTTTTCAACTAAATATAAATGAATATATGCCATATCACAACGTCTTGAACCATTAATTGATTTTATTCAATAGATGGCACTTAAAACCAAACTCAGAATGCAGCCGTGGGCCACCTCATAATGCTCTGAGGAAAATGTGTGGTCCCTGGACCATAGGTTTGGAACCACTGATCCAAATAGCTCACCACTCTCGAATTTCAGTTACTGATCAGATTTATGTTGCTGTCTGCATGATGGTTCACATATTAAGTGCAGTTACTTACATGGAGGCGTGCACTGGCAGATAGGACACCCAAAAGAGTCTTTTTCATGGCCAATATCACATCCTGGGTCACATGTTGAAGCACATGGAACTGCCAAAGCATCAGTAATTATAAGATATAAAGTTTTAATGGTAGAAAAAAAACCAATGATAATCATCCAAACAAACACTGAGAGAAGCTGTTAAACAATAAATTCGAGAAAGAAAATGGCACATTTTTTGTGTAAATAACCATCTTTCTGAAAGAAAAAAACTGTACTTGTATAATGTTTATTTGTAAAATAAAAAAAAGTAAAGGTAACCCTGTCATGCCTTAGAGGCACATAGGGATATGGTGTTATTGCCCATATTTTCCTTGACCTGTCAGCACACTAGAGGGTGATAGGTCAGTATCACACCTGGCTGCCTTTTACTTCCCCAACTCCAGAAGAAATCGGGTACCCATTTCTACAGCTGGGTGACTGGGATGCTGCCGGCCGGATTTGAACCCCCAACCTTCACCATGAGAGACCAGTGCACTAACAACTTCGCCACTCAGACACCCTATTTGTAAAATAGCAATGTTTAAAAACTGACAGAAAATTGCATGAGACTGAAGTTAGTTTTATTTATGAAGAATTTATTCAGAATATTGAATCCAATAGTAAAGTAAAAACATACACCTGCACATTTATGAATGTATGACTAAATTACATTTGGTGATTAGTTAGGAATGATCATCATTCATACACTTTTAGTTAGGAATGACCATCATCCATACACTTTTGATTAGGAATGACCATCATTTGTACACTTTTGATTAGGAATGACCATCTTCCATGCACTCCAGAAACATCTACATGTGCTCTGATCTTCTCTTCAGTATCTCCCCAGACACAAATAGCGTATAACACTCGTCTATGTTGGCTGACCATCCATCCAGTTCTTAATTTGTCATTCATTTTTTGCCACACTAAGTTTCACTTATGGCTCCTTCATTCTCGACAGCAACATAAATTCACAGTTGCCAGTGAAATATTTTCCCAGGCAGCTTTCTTTATACTACTGATAATGTCTGCTCGAACCATTGCCCGCACTTCCTCTATGATAGGTGTGTCAGCCAACTTATCTGCTGTTTCATTTCTTCTGACACCTGCGTCAGATGATGAACAGATCTGTGACATGTGCAAGGATTTGAACCACTGCTGCCTCAGAGAGAGCCAGTCTGGACAGCAGAGAAATACAATAGAGTGCGAAGATCATGGGACTATCAGTCTTATGAGTCACATAACAGAAATTTTGCTTTGCATAATCATGAGGAGAATTCGGGGTAAGATAAGACCAGAAATCACAGAAGAACAGTGTGGATTCAGTAAAGGAAAAAGGCACAAGTAATGAAATATATATCATAAGATCACTAACAGAACAGGCAATATAAGTGAAAAAAGATCTGTATCTTTGTTTTATAGATTACTGCAAAGGATTTGATAAAGTAAAACACAAAGAAGTCATACAGATATTAAAAGATATAAATATAGATGGAAAAGACCTGATAATCACAGAATATTGGAAAGAAAAAAAAGCTGCAATCAGGATTGATAATCAAATAAGAGAGTACCAGAGCATAAAAGTAGGGGTACGGCAAGGTTGCGATTTATCCCCTGACCTTTTCTCCCTCTATAGTGGAAGGATTATGAGATACATTGAAAACATGCCTGGGATAGCAGTGGGTGGATACAACCTAAACAACCTAAGATATGCAGATGACACAGTACTGATAGCCCAAAGCGAAGAGGAGCTACAAGCCTTGTTAGACAAAATTGTACAAAAATGTGAGGAGAAAGGACTTAGTTTAAATAATAAGAAGACAGAATCATGGTCATATCGAAGAAAGAAACACCAGCAAAATCTAGCATCAAAATAAAAAGCACAGAATTAAAACAAGTGGACAAATTCAAGTATTTAGGAACAATACTAACACAAGATGGAAGATAGGAAACCGAAATAAGAAGCACAATAGCCCAGGCCAAGTCAGCATTTATGAAAATGAAAAACATTCAGTGCAATAAAGCTCTGTCAATGAGCAGCAGAAAGAGAGTTATCCAGTGTTACATCAAACCAATTTTATTATATGGATGCGAAGCATGGATGATAACAAAGAGCATTCAAAATCTGCCGGAAGCGGCGGAGATGTAGTTCATAAAAAAATGAGAATACCATGGACAGCCAAGAAAAAAATGAAGAGGTTCTAAGTGAGGCCGGGCAAAAAAGAGAAATGATGGCAAAATTCAGAATACGACAGACCAGATTTGTAGGACCTGTTTCAAGAAGAGGCAAACTGGAGCATTTAATAACAACAGGAAAACTGGAAGGAAAAAGTGACAGATGAAGACATAGAAACAAGACACCTGATGGACTAAAAGAGTGGCACAGAGTACAGACCAAAACACATATTATAGAAAGAGCTGATGTTAGATGGTTGTGGAAATCAACAACAACCAACGCCTGCTTGGCATGGACCACTTTTCTTTAGCATGTTCATCAAGTGACTTGAGGTGCATGCTAGTGTGTAGTCTTGTGACTTTAAGCAGCTCAGATCTTTGTCACAGTCAGTGTTTCCATTGTGAGCCTGCTTGTTGTTGTAACACAGGCATCATTGTCTTCTTTCACTGTTCAGCTAACTGTTCCAAGCAAGAGCTGTGGCTGTGCCATCACTGTTAACTCAAATAGCTGTTTATCAATAAAAAAGACTACCAATTCTCGTGTGCAGAACTATAATCTTTATCTACTGCCAAGATGTTTAGAGAATACAAATAGGAAAAAAATGTGCAAAACTATACTCTTTATCTACTGCCAAGGTGTTTAGAGAATACAAATAGGAAAAAAATGTGCAAAACTAGATTCTTTATCTACTGCCAAGGTGTTTAGAGAATACAAATAGGAAAAAACTGTGCAAAACTATATTCTTATCTACTGCCAAGATGTTTAGAGAATATAGACACAGTCATTTCTCGAGTTAATTCCCTTTCATTATTGTGAATAATCTCATGCAGTTGGTGAGAAGTATCCACCAGTTCTCTTACTTGTTGCTATCAAAGGTTACGTTTTCTGTCTGATTCCGTCTTTTATTTGGAAACTAAGTCTATCGAGCTTCTTGATGTTTGTGTGGCTACTTGGGCACTACTATGATGGCGCTTATATGTCTTCTTGCTTTGAAATATGCTTGTTTGTACTGATTAATAGAGAACTTTAGGGGTTATTTTTTTCAAACTTTAGAGCACTTGTGTCCAGAGTTTGTCATATGTCTGAATGTCATATACATCTGATGAAAGTGTTTTCATGCATATTTCCATGAACTACACTTTCACGAAAAAGAAATCAAGACATAATTAACTATTCCCATATTAGTTTTAAAAAGCTTTTAAAAACAAAACAAACATTTCCTTACTTAGAAAGAACGAAACTTTTTTTTAAAATTTAGGTGCAAAAAATTCCGCTCACAGTGGAACTTCTTCCCCTGAAACAGTAATAATGGTCCCTTCTCTAGTTTGTCACCCAGGACACTTGCCCTAAATATTTCAGGCTAGTTATGCAAATTAAATATTTGTTAAACTTACCACAGTCTCCAACTGTGAAGCACTTTCCTGGAGCTATGCAAGGTGGCATCTCATCTGTTTGGCAGTATGTGCCCTCAGGGCATTTCTGTGAAAAAGAAATGATTGAACAAATTTCTTTGCAGTCCATATTTATGTAAAAATGTCCCATATTTGAACTTCAGAGCCATGTGTGCAAACACCAGCATGTTCGGACCTTGATAAGGCTTTGTACCTGAGAATCATGGTTCTTGATATATAATTCTGTATAGCTTTCAGGATTAGTTTTTACAAACTGTAAAAAGATTCAGGTACACATATAGTTCTTTGTTTAACAGGACTATGTAGTTACTGCATCCAGTTCTTCAAAAGATAGGAAGTTATATGTAATGTATCTCTAGCTCTTTCTCTTCTTCTGCTTCATCTCCTCCTCCTCCTCCTTCTTCTTCTTCTTCTTCTTCTTCTTCTTCTCTTCTTCTTCTTCTCTCTCTACATTCTGTCTATATCTGCTTTTCCTTCTCTTGAATAAATTCCACTGTTTATTTAGTGTAGTCCCTGTTTGGAACCATAGAGCTGAAATTATCTCTCAGTTTCTCATAATTGGTGCAGTTTTGGAGGATGTGTTCCACAGTTTGAAGAATCTAGGCAGACGTATCTAACTCTTCATATTGCAAGAGAATGTACAAATAAGAAATAAAAAAAATAATTAGAAAAAACAGAAGACATTAAAGCCAGGTTATCAGAACTCTTTCTATGTAGGGTGAGAGATGAAACTTCTTTTGGGGAGTTGTAAGGAAATGGACAGTTGAACAGAGTGATCAAGATGGAGGAAGATTGTTCTACACGCAAGGGAAAGGGAGAGTTTTCAGTTCTGTCGAACCAGAGCTGGACAAGATTCTAAGTTGTGTATGTAGTTCAAGAAAGAGCTGTTGTGACTACTGGATATGCAGGGATTGACATAAATTGCGCATAGGGTGAGGTCTGGGAAATAAACCTGCCTTTTTCATGCGCAGCCAGATAAATATCTCTGATTTATAAGTGAGTTCATACAGGGCAAACACAAAACGGAGAAGTAAAACAAGATGGATGATTGATCAGACATGGATGATTAAATTGTGAACTTCTTCCGTCACAGCTCCGACTTATCTCCCCAGAGTGCCTGCACGTGACACTGGTAAGTGTAGATTTCTAGTTGGTTTAAGAGTGATGCATGCGATCTCAGTATCCTTCACAAGTTCGGACATGCACCGAGTAAAGTGGTTGTTAAGTGCAGACACAGATTTAGTTAGCGTTATGAGCGTCACAATTATAAAAAAAAGTAAATATGTTCATGATGTTCTGCGTCAGTTCGCGCCAGAGAAAAAAAAGTAATGAGAGATTTACACGTTATAACTGAAGTTAGTGAGTGTATGTAGGACCAATGAGAGGGCAGTTCGGGGGGTGCATTGCTCCAAGGCCCGCATAGCTTCCCCCTTTTTTAAATGAGAGGACTCTGAAACAGGGAGAGGGGGGAGGGGGCTCGTGATGGCCAAAAACAGAACCTAATCAATAGGGTACGAGTGAAAGGGAAGGCTTTGGGGGAGGGGTTAGAAGTAATTTTGTTCAGCCTTATAAGGCTTATAATCTGTAAGGCCCTGAGTGATTGCGACGCAATTAATGTCCCGAAGTTTTAAGATAAATACGCGTACATAGGTCAAGAGGAATGTATCCCTGTCGCTCTACCAGATGTGTCACCAATACAAGGAGAATGGTCATTTCTCTCTCACCCTCTCTCTCTTTTCATTCTTGTTTCAGATATCACTCCCAGCTCTATACACAAATAGTTCTGCTCCTGGTTTAGAGCTTTGAGAGCTTTTGAACCAAGACATCTCTCTAAACGTGTTGTATTGGGAGACTTTGATGATGCTTCTAGTATGTTGCAGATCATGAAGTTTTGTGGGATATATTTAGCTGTCATTTTAAACCCATTTCAAAGTTCACTGACCTCTTTTTCTTTCTCTTTCACTTAGGATATAAGTGAGTCACGAGTTTACAGAGTGCTGTTCACAAATTCATCTTGTTCATTTACTGCATCAAATGCCAAGGGTCATTATGTTTGCGTTTTTTATTTCCTTTCATGCAAAATCCTCCGTTATAAGTTGATTTTTATTTTGTTTTTTTTACGAGTTGAAGAAATTATTCCCCTAGTAAATTTCCTTACAGCCCACCACAAGATGAAGACCAGATCAGAGTATGCATGCCACAATCTGTGTACTTCAGGAAATTCGCTTAGTACCAGGCACACTTTACATCGGACTCATGCACTGATTCTTGACAGCAGTTAGTGCGATGAAAAAGTTATTCCATGGCGAAGGCTTTCAGAGTAAAATTAAGATATTCTGTAATCACTCGTGTAAATAGATGTATGTAAAAGAGAATTTTCAATAGAAAGTCATAAATGGCAAGAAAAAAATGAAAGAACGAAAGTTGTCGAAAGAAATTTGCACTTACAGAAACCACAGAAGACAAGGGACAGAGGTAATGAGAAAATCATATATAGTAAGAGAACACACAGAAACCACAGAAGACAAGGGATAGAGGTAACGAGAAAATCATATATAGTAAGAGAACACACAGAAAACACAGACGACAAGGGACAGAGGTAACGAGAAAATCATATATAGTAAGAGAACACACAGAAAACACAGAAGACAAGGGACAGAGGTAACGAGAAAATCATATATAGTAAGAGAACACACAGAAAACACAGAAGACAAGGGACAGAGGTAACGAGAAAATCATATATAGTAAGAGAACACGTACAGAGAAACTAGCAGACGAGAAGCTTCATAATTAGTCCGTTACTTCGTGACTGCAAAATGACCAGAGCTTTTAGCGACACGTAGAAGAAATAAAACTGTACCTTAATTGGACAGATATCCTCCCTCTGTGGGGGAACACAAACTCGTCTGCATCCATCTTGACAGCATTTGAAAGTACCTATGCAGTCGCCGTCATTATTGCAGCTGTCACTACAGTAGAAGGTGTCATTGTTATTGCTGACAGGGCACTGTCCGGGTTTGACTGTGTTAGCTATGCAAGAAGTGGGAGTGGTAGCTTGTTAGAACGCCAGGCAATGATGGATAATAAGGATTTTTTTTCTTTTAAATTCAGAATTGCGCTATTACAATGGAGCATAAATAACAATATTACGATTATGGTGAACCATAACAGATGTGAAACTGCAATACAAAAACATACACAAAACTTGAATTTTAAAAATAGTACAATTTCTAACATATATCTCTCTCTTTTTTTTTTTTTTTTGGCAAGTTCACTGAGACTTAGTAAGGACCATCATCCATGCTCTCCGGACACATCCACAGGTGCTCCCGATCTCCTCTTCAGGATCTCATTCAGCCTTTACACCTGTTCTCTGTTGGTTGGCCATCCGTCTGGATCTCTAGATCAATAGTTCACTTTTCGCTGTCCTAAGTTTCACTCTCCAACTCCTTCATTCTTGACAATGACGCCACTTCAGTGTTGTCAGCGAAGTCCTTTGTTCAGATAAGTTGGAAATATCAGATGTCATGGAGGAAGGGCGGGCAATCGATCGAGCTATAAGAGAAGCTGGTTGAACAAAAGACTTCACTAAGACACATACATCTGTAATAGAATATTAGTGGCATATTCTAGATTGCATTAAGCGACGAGCGTAAGAGAATTAAGAAATGAAATGCATAAATTACATTCCAGAAGCTGAAAACTAAATTCCTCTATCGTGCTAGGAAAGAGGTTTTAAAAATGTAGAACACCTACCAGCGTTAACTGTAACAGACTCTAGCTGTAAAGGTAGATATTTAGTACTTCAGTTTTCTAACACGCCAACCGCCTGTGAAGGTTACTGGCTTTGGCTTTTTTGTTGTTGTTGTTTTGGAGCGGCCGACCGGAAAGGTTACAATAGTCTATCTATCTATCTATGCCTCTGACCCCTCGTGGAGCATAGGCCGCCAACAAGAGCTCGCCAGGCAGTTCGGTCCTGGGCCACTCTTTCCAACTGTCTCCATGTCTGGTTCATTATTTTCCTGCTTCAAACATAGTTCTAACGTTCCATGATCCTATAATAATGGTGGTCCTGGTGGAGATGGCGGTTGTCGGTCTGACAGCTTCCTGGTTTCTCTGGCTTTCACTGTCCGGCTTCATGCTTCCTCCAGCTGGAGGCCCGTCCTCTCTCAGGGCCGAAATATCTCTTGAGTCCCTTTTTGGCGTTTCTGTAGCAAAGTTCTTTTTATAGGATAAGGTTGCTGGCCTTAAGCCAACCCTCCCCCTTTTTCCTGACTTGGGACAGGCAATGATCACTGGTGGGGTTTTACAATAGTACCTGGTGATTTTTGTGGGCAGGTGACTGGGTTGTGTCGTCCAGATAGAATGTGTAGCTGACCAGTCATTCGTCCATTGTTTATCGGGACGTACGGCCAGGAATAAAATATCAAGGGAGCATGTTATCGTTATTGTCTAATGGCTCAGTGTATATTCTGTTGTATGGTTTCCTGCGATAATCTCCTCCCGTGCCATCCTCAAGGTTGTGAAAGTTGTCGTATGTCTGATGTTGGTTTATGTGTATGTAGCTCTAAGTTTTGTTAGAAGATGTATTACTCGTTGTTTTATGTAACGAAGCCGTAGCTCGTGGTGAACTGTTGAATATGTTCAGTGTTATCTAGAAGTAGTTAAGATATATGTATCATCAAAATCATCACTATTGATTCACTGGCATACTTGATATATTTGATTGATCTCATTTGCACTGACATTGCCATTTGATTGTGTAATGTGTTACGTTCGCATCGTGTATGTAATCAGAAGTATTCATATAAATGTTCATTGAAGTTATGCGCACTTATACTTTGTCAGTGTTCATCTGTCATACATACACAATTTCACAATTTTCCATTTATATTGTCGTATTTTATATATTTTGATATTTCATTTGAGAGTCATTATTTTTGTGATGGTAAAGTGCAGTCATGAATACGATGTTTCATGAGTTAGTACGAGTATAATACGTGTTGTTAATTATTTTGATGCTGACTCACGAGTTGATGATGTAGCATTGTCTTGAGAAGAAAACAGAATTATTGAACATTGGTGCGATTGCACAAGACTGCCTAGCGAGGCCTTATATATGAAGAAGGGCCAAGACTGAAGTAGATGTGTGATTCATATGACAGTCACATATAGTGACAGTTAGTTGTGTCATGTAGTTTGATCTCACCTTTTCTGGTTGTATGTTCTTGTTCATGACGCAATCAGTTTTCGTGGTTCTCATTTGTCGTTTTGTCGTGTGTGACGTGTTTTCTTGTTTTGTGATTAAACTGAATTATCATTTGCCTTGATCATGATGTGGTTTACGAGTTGTTACTTGTGTATGTGAAAATGTGCTGTGTTAACGTGTCTGATTTCTTCACATTAGGTACAATTCATAGGGTAGAAAGCTGGCCACAGATGAAAGGGTTAGGACGTGGGGTGAGATATTTGGAGGGGTCCAGTTTAGGGTCCCATATGCGACTGTACTTAATTATGTGAAGGAAACATCTGACAATCATATATATACCTGGAGTGATTGATAAGTTCTCGGCATAATTTACAAATACTTGAAACACACAACTGATATTAGGTTTATCTGAGATCAGGTTAATGTAAGATTAAACACCAAGTTTCTAGATATTAACTGCAACCAATTTTTTTTACAGGCTATTGAAGTGGTAAGGGGTGGCAGAAACTCAGAAAATGGATAAAATTTCTCATCAAGCAGTCATTCGCTACCTCTGCATCAAGGGCTTATCATCGAAGGAGATCCATGAGGATATGGTAGAGACTCTAGGGGAGAGTGTCCCTTCTTACAGCACAATGAAGAAATGGGCAGCTCAATTCAAACATGGAAGGGAGAGTCTGGAGGATGATCCCCGTCCAGGAAGACCAAGAACGGTAACCACAAGTGAAACCACCGGCAGAATCCATGACATGATAATGGAGGATCGACGACTAACTGAGCGGTACACTGCTACTGAGTTGGATATCTCCTAGAAACGTGTTCATGCCATTATTCACAATGATCTTCAAATGATAAAGGTCTGTTCGACGGGTTCCGAAACGTCTTGGAGCTGATCATAAACGACAGCGTCTCAACATGTCAAGAGACAATCTTGATAATTTTTCTGCAGATCCTGAAAAGTTTCTTCAGCAATATGTGACTATGGATGAGACTTGGGTTCACAATTTTCAACCAGAAACCAAAGATCTGTCAAAGCAGTGTAAACATCATTGATCCCCACCTCCAAAGAAAGCAAGGGTGTTTCTGTTTGCAGGCAAAGTGATGGTGTCCATCTTTTGGGATTCAGAAGGTGTGCTATTGGTAGACATCTTCAAAAGGGCAGAACGATTAGGCTAATCTTATGAAGCAGCTGCGGGTCAAACTGAAGGAAAAGCGTCGAGGGAAATTAACGAGAGGAGTCATCTTTCATCAAGACAATGCTCCAGTTCACAAGTCGGCGGTGGCAATGGCTGCCATTCATGAATGCGGCTTCCAGCTTCTTGAACATCCTCCTTATTCTCCAAATTTGGCCAATTCGGAACAAAAGGCACCAGCTAACCTTTAAACGTTCTTACACGCCAGCGCCACCTACATTAAATGAAACCCTCAACTACTTACATCCACTTGAAGCTCAAGTTTTATTTTAAGTATTACACAGTTCTGACTTTCTTGGCTGGCCTTTAATGGTCTTTATGAAGAACAAGAAACGAAGTTCTAATATAGCATAATTTGTTCAGATGAAAGAGAAGAAACCATATTCGTGACAGTATGTGTTTGTTAAAGAGAAGAAACCATATTCGTGGCAGTAAGTGTTTGTTAAAGAACAGAAACCATATTCATGGCAGTATGTGTTTGTTAAAGAGAAGAAACCATTTTCGTGACAATATGTGTTTGTTAAAGAGAAGAAACCATATTCATGATAGTATGTGTTTATTAAAGAAAAGAAGCCATATTCGTGACAGTACGTGTGTGTTAAAGAGAAGAAACCATATTCGTGACAGTATGTGTATGTTAAAGAGAAGAAACCATATTCGTGACTGTATGTGTTTGTTAAAGAGAAGAAACCATATTCGTGACAGCATGTGTTTGTTAAAGAGAAGAAACCATATTCGTGACAGCATGTGTTTGTTAAAGAGAAGAAACCATATTCATGACAGCATGTGTTTGTTAAAGGACTATATATTTTAGTGATACCCTAATGAAGCATCACTAGGAAAGTGCTTCATTCTAGGAAAGTGATGTCTGAGATATTTGGAGGAGCAAACGCCAAAGAAAAATGTTAACTAAAAAGAAAACAGTAGCTTAAAAGCTATATTTTAAAAACTATTCTCAAACCGTATTTCAAAGTGTAATTATACTCGTATATGTATCAACACAATATTTTAACCAAGACACGGAGAAACCTAAATATTCTCAACACAGGAAGAAGCAAGGAGAGCTTTACTAACCAGGGTCTGATCTACAGCACGTGGCATATGTGTCCATGAGTTCCGTGTTGCAGTAAGTATCATTGGGACAGGGCAAGGAAGGGCCGCAGTGTGTGTCGTCCCAAGTCCCGTTCCGCATGACCAGAATCGGCTGTCCTATCTGACATACTCCAGTATGGCTGAACTTAGGTGGATTATCTGGTAGAGAAGCAATGCATGTTTTATATATAGTATGTATACATATGAATGTGTGTGTGTATATGTATGTATGTATGTATGTATGTATGTATGTATGTATGTATGTATGTATGTAAAAGACAGACAAATAGAGAAGTTTCAGTTTAGATAGGTTCCTAAGTGAATGATGGATCGATTGAAATAAGACATTTCAACACTCGGAGAAGCTGCCGTGTTCCTCACTTCATTTCCTTGGTCTTTCAGTCTAAAATAAATCTACTGGTTTAGTTCAGTTCTTTGTCGTCTCTTGCTTTAATAGATTCAATCAATCAATCATTGTGGCACATTGTGGCAACTGGAAAAATTGAAGGAAGAAGAGACAGAGGAAGACAGAGAGAGAAGCTACTGGATGATTGTCAGTGTGAATAGGAAGAAAGTCACCGGCGGATCTCATAATCAAGTCTAAAGACAGGGAATTGTGGAGAGAAATGATCGCCTACGCCACGCGGCACGGCACTTTATTGATTGATTTAATAGATTACATGTTCATAATTATCTTGTTTTGATTAAACTTCTCGGTTTACTGCCCTCATAATCGTTATTTGTGTCCCACCGTCCCTTTTTTTCCCAAAGTTGCTTTTAAGCAGTGTGCCTGTTTGTTGTATCTGGTCATTGTGGTCCTTCAGCTGAATAAGGGGATGGAGTTTAATGTGAACCCCATGGTAGTTTAGTTTATACAAGAAGCCAGGTTCTTGGGCCTATTCTGGGATTTCAGGCAAGCCATTGCAGCTCCTTCATTCAAATGCATGGCTGTTTGATTCGCGATCAGAATAGCAGGAGGTCAAGAGAATACGCGTCTACAACGTTAGGGAGATCAAAGACGAATATGTTGGTCGTTGTCCAATGTTATGGTTGTTTGTTTGTGAACATATTTCAGGTAGACTATTAGAACTCACCCATACATTCTGCTCTGAGAGTACAGGAATCTTGTGAGGGACATTCTGTCACAACTCTGCAAGGTTTATCACTGGGACAACCCTGATATAGAAAAGACAGAGTTATTTCAATGCTCATCACGGTTTTTTTGTTTCAGCCAATAAATAAGTTATACTTTTTCGTGAACAAAAATGGTAACAGGCAATGTACATAATGTAAAACACGTGGGTCCCTCCACCCCCTGCCCAAATAATTAATAACCAATTGCGCTTATTTATTACGTCTGAAAGTTAAAAAAAATGAAATGTTGCATTATTCATATCCTGCCAACAAATTGTAGCTCCCGGATTCCGGTGAACCAGCATACTCCAAGATATGCCGACATGACAATGATTACAAAAATGATTTTGATCAGGAGGGCGAAGATGCTGATGTTGATGATTTATAAGTATATGCGAGATGTTGATGATTTATATGTATACGCGAAATGCTGATGTTGATGATTTATAAGTACATGCGAGATGTTGATGTTGATAATTTATAAGTATATGCGAGATGTTGATGATTTATATGTATACGCGAAATGCTGATGTTGATGATTTATAAGTACACGCGAGATGTTGATGTTGATAATTTATAAGTATATGCGAGATGTTGATGATTTATATGTATACGCGAAATGCTGATGTTGATGATTTATAAGTACATGCGAGATGTTGATGTTTATGATTGATAAGTATGTGCGAGATGTTAATGATTTATAAGTATACGCGAGATGCTAATGTTGATTATTTATAAGTACATGTGAGAGAAATAAAAAGTCTTTGTTAATATTCCACGTGAAAATTAAAATTCTACAGAAGAAATGTTCTGGTTCCTATCAGTAATTTGTTTTACTTCAAAGGTAAAAATTAGTGAAATGATCTTGTTCTAGATAAGAGAGAAAAACAAAATTCGAACAAAGGAATATACTCTCAAATACCAACAACCCTGAAGTATTTTTTAATCTTCTGTATTAAATTTATCTCCATTCAGGTACACAGAAACCTTATAATTTATCTAGCGGTATCTGGGATTAACGAATTCGGCTGTGAGAAGCGATAATTAATTACCTTCAACACACACAAGGGATCTTCAGTTTCCAAGGCCAAGGCTGTGCTGGCATAAACAGCGATCTGAAAAATATAGCATGAGAACCGTTGTGTTACACCCGCTAGCGTTCAGTCGATTTCTTGTTGAAATATCTGTCTTAGCAAGAGCAGATAGAATGTTCGAGAAACTAGCATTCTCGGTGAGAAAAAACTAAAACAGAAAAGTTACAGACAAAAGCAAGCATATAAAAACACACATTATGACAGAGAGACAGACAGACAGACAGAGAGTTGTATAGATAACCAGACAAAGATAGACTGACAGACAGGCTGACAGATAGACATATGAAGCCGAACAAAAATGTGGACAGACAGACAGACAGACAGACAAGAAAGTTTTATAAATGCAGTTAACAGTAGTTTTACGCCGGAAACTTAATGTAAAAAAATGGTAAGACATTCTTCACTTTTATTTACGCTACAACAGAACCCGGAATTTCACAAACGGACTCTTTTTTTCACCAAAGTCAAGAGACTGTCGCTTCACCTGTAGCTAATCCTACTTTCATAGTAAGTGGGTGGGGCGGTAATGATTTTGAACAGGAAAAGCCAGTACAGTATTAACACGTTCATATCCAGCAGTACAGACACAAATCTTTGAAAGTTCATGTGGGAATTTTCCACAAAAGAAAAGGGAGACGAGAGAAAATGAAGGAAATCAGTTTGTAAAGCTGAGAAAATCAAACCAAAGGAAATGTGAGTCAAGATCAGATGAAACTAATTTTCCAACTTTGTTTTAAGAGTCACTCTGGGCAGAAAGCCAGTAACAGTTGCTTACTTGTTTGTAAATATTTGAGTACACTTTAAAACGAGATGGGCGACGGTAAACTTTTCTTTGTCAGAATGGAGTCTGTCTGTCTGTCTGCCTGCCTGTCTGTCTGTTGTCTGGCTGGTTGTCTGTCTACATATTTGTTCAGGTTCCTATTTGTCTTTCTATCTACATGTCTGTCTGTCTGTCTGTATCTCTCTCTCTCTCTCTCTCTCTCTCTCTCTCTCTGCCTGCCTTTCTGTCTGTCCATATATTTTCGACTTCCCGCCTAAATGGTACTTTCCGTCGATTTTGATATATACTTGTATGGAGAAACTGTAATTTATTGTATTAAATGCCGGACAGATAGCTCAGAAAATGAAGCAAAAACAAACAAATATTGAGCAGCGTTTGCTATGACAATCTTTCTGAAAGAAGCTTTATAATTAAATAACTTTCATTTATTGATAGAAAAAGAAAACTGAATGGACTGATAGAACCTTGTATAATCTAGAATTATTTAGAGAAGATGACTGACGAGAGCTTTATGAATGACGTTTGACAAAAGTATTTGGCAATAGGGTTATTACAGTGAAAAAGTAACATACAGCGAGTATAATAAGAAAAAATCAGTCTCAACGATTAGTTACTACTGAAATAAAAACAAAAAAAAACCTTTTTTTTTTCAATAACCGAAATAATTTATTTAAAAAAAATAACGCAATAATGAAATTGGAAAAAAACAGTAATTGAAACTAGTCACTCAGAATAAAAAAAAACTGAAGTAAAGGCCTTTATAAAACAACGTATTGAAAATACTTACTAGAAAAATGTTCCACAAATACATGTTTCCTCTCTAAAACGAAAGATAACGCCTAAATGATACAAAAACGTTCCGAGTTGTTTCACAGCGTAACGGCTCCGTCATACAAACTTCTGCTCCTTCAAAATAAGAGAGAAGGAAAATAAACGTAACTAGATTACTAGCTTTCCCCTCAGACAGTCTTGACACAGGTTTCTGCCACGTTTTTATTGTCGCAGGTCGCCCACGAGATCAACTACCCCCCCCCCCCCCCCCTTTCTCTCCAAGGAAACAATTAAGTACAACTAGGTCAGCTCATAAACGTAAACGCCAAACACGGATGCAGCCAAAGACACTCAGATTTGAAGAACAATCGATGTTGCGCACTAGCATGACATCAGCTGGCCAAGTTTTGCTGTGAGAAAGTTAGCACTCTCTTGCTCTGAGATGCGTCTTACGCTTGTGAGAATCGTAAATATAAGCATTGTTTGGTATGTACTCTAGCTACGACAAAAAGGAAACAAATAAAATCTATCAGGATGTTCTCTCTGTCAGCCCACAAGTGTCGACGTGACTGTCGCAGCTTCCGACATTTTCTACCATCGTGCGAGCTCGCGAAGGTTAATCTTCCCTATTGTGCGACATCACTCACATACACACATACACACACACACACACACAAGAAAATGAAGTACTTAAACAAACTAGTGAAAATACACATGTCACATATGAGTCATTGTCACAAAAATGCAAAGAAACAGATGGATATCTGTGACTCAAGCTAGGGCTGACGCCAGTAAAATTGTATATTCCTTCCTTATGAAACTCGCCTTGAAAGAAATTAGTAAATAATAAACGCTGATGAGGCTCGCGCCCTCTCAAAATGTTTAGTCATTTAGGCCTTGTTGGTGTTAAAGGCGAAGGACTGTCCATATTGGTAATCAGCGAACTATAGCTGACCAAGACCCTGTCCCACCTCTCCGTTAGTACTCTTAGCAACAGGCTAACGGGGCAGAGATCGCCAGTCTCTATGACAGTGGAGTCTGCTAAAGAAGTATTGCACGTCCCCTTCTTTTTATCTTCACGTAGGAACTGATAAAATAGCCGCCATAACCCGCTGCCAAACGACGCGATGCTGTGCCTCAATAACATCACCACGTCAGCTGCCAGGAGCACCAGCTCGCAGATTCTGAGAGAAGAAGAAGAAGAAGAAGTGTTGGGGTACTTGAAAATAAAACTTCCAAAAGATTGCTGTGCTTGTATTAGTTATCATTATCATCTTCATTATGTGCCTTCTCCAGAACGAAGATTGGTCGTAATGAATCTCCATTCCCTCTCTCCCTCGTCTTGATGTTGCACTCAGTCAGGCGGTGTCCTGTCCCCTCTCGTATGTTATCTTCCCATCTACATCTCTGTCTTCCTCGTATGTTATCTTCCCATCTACATTTCTGTCTTCCTCGTATGTTATCTTCCCATCTACATCTCTGTCTTCCTCTTGCTTTTTTCCTTTCACCTTTCCTTTTAGTATGGTCTTCAGTATGTTGTTATGTCTTTTGATATGGCCAAAGTATTTGGTTTTCTTCATCCTTCTTTCTCTGAGAAATTCACATTGCACTTGGAGCTGATCTAAAACTTGTGCTTTTGTTCTTTTCATTCTCCATGTTATATGATCTAATTTTCTGTAGATCCACATTTCTGCTGTATTAATCCTTCTTCACATCTTTTTTTGCTTATAGTCCAGATTTCTGCTCTATACAATAAAACAGAGTAGATATAACGTTTTACAAATGTTACTTAGTTGAAATTAGTTATCAAGTCAGATTGTAAAAAGTGTCATTAACAGTTACTTTACAAATTTCCGAGTGTTTTCGGAAGGGATATTGAGAGTTTAATGACCGTTTACTTAGAGCATGCGTCACAGAATTTACAAGGTGTTTTTCTTTCTTTTTTTTTTTTAAAGTATGTCCTGGACAGAAAATCCCCGGATCCTAAGGTGATCTGCACTTCCTGGATGATAAATTGATGCTCAAAACACACGACCAAGCCCCAACAACTAGAAAGTTTCTGAGAATTAGCAGGGGAACCGGGCGTTGCCCAGGTTTATAGAGTGCAAGATGACGCATAGAACAATCTGCTGGTAGTAACAGAACGTACCTACTTGTTTTCACATGTACAAATCTGCTTACCAACTCACTCATCTATCTACGAGGGTCATACTGCAAGTCGTGATCAAAATGTTTTTTAAAATCAGAATTTATAGATAGAGAAAATATAAATGTATCACTTTAACTGCATCCTTTTCTTCACTTGTCAACATAATCTCCATTTCTCTGCACACATTTTTCCCATCGCTCTGCAAGTTTGGAAATACCCTCCCGGTAGAATTCCGTTCTAGCTGACCGACGGCACAGACGCATTGCTTTATGGACGTTCTATCCCGTGGGACTCAGCTGGCACAGACTTTTCTATAGTTTAGGTTTTCAATCATTTCCTGTACTGCATTGTGTCCTATTCTAAGATTTACAGCGATTTCAGAAAATGTGACACGTCTTTAACGAGGAACTCAATAACAGCACGTTGACGAAACGAAACTTCGGCACCCGCCATTTTGTTTATGCTCCGGGTGGTCACGTGACACATAATGGTGACATCATGTGACCTCTACATGAAGTGCAAAGGATGCAGACTAAAGGGATATATTTATATTTTCTCTATCTATAAATTCTGAGTTTTTAAAAAAATGTTTGCTCGCGACTTTCGGTATGACCTTCGTATTTCCCATCTTCCTACTAACCCATGAACTGATAGTATGAATATCAGCCGTTCAGTGTCCACTAAGTGCACTAGTGGGAAAAAAAAAGATATGATCGTACGATGAAGAAACAAATGACGCACCAATGACCAACAACAAGTCGTAGGATAAAGCTTAGCAGTGGTTGATGTTCTCATTATCGCCCCTTTGAAAACACCTGTAACAGCTAAACACGACGGGCTGAATTATGAGTAGTCTTTTTAATGTTAACAAAAAAAAAGAGATTGTTTGTAAAACATTTCTGTGGATATTACTCTGCAAGTTTTAATTGTTAAATATTGCCGCAGGTTTTTTTTTTTTTTTGTCTTTTATAATATAATATTTTTGTCTCTGATGGTGTGGTTTGTTATTGATTTTATTTTTCTCGGTGATAATTGTCCACCCTGGACTATAAAGGTATGTGTGTGTGTACGCATAAAGATATTTTATACATGAAGACCAACAGAAATTATTTTCGTGATCTGAAAGACAACAGCTTTTCTTCTCGTATATTCCTGCACATCTTCCTACCACTGTGATCTCTTTGTACTGACCGGAGTCTGCGAGACAACTGATCGTTTTACGCTGTACACAGTCTCCTTTTTTATTTAAGAAGTACATGATATTTATGTACTTATTTCTGGACATTTCTGTCTCTCGTATTTAATTCACATTTCCATACTAATTACAATCTTGCACGGACACGTGCATATACAGAATGTTACATTATGAAGTACAACATATATCAAAGCTGCAGAAAATCGAATAGGTCGAACTTATAATAATAATAACAACAACAACAGTACTCGTAATAAACTAGTGCACATGAAAGAGTGAAGGAAATAAAATAAATAATGAGAGGTATTTTACTGAACAAAGATGGAGAACACAGAAGAATATCGTTGGGAGACAGAAGGACTGATGTGAAGAGCTACACCAGTGGGTCCTAACCTCAGGTCGCGACCCAATTTGGGGCCATGACGGGTCCAAGATTGGGTCGTGACGGGTCCGAGATTGGGTCGTGACGGGTCCGAGATTGGGTCGTGACGGGTCCGAGATTGGGTCGTGACGGGTCCGAGATTGGGTCATGACAGGCCAGAGGCAGGGTCCTGAGAACATACTTGTGTTTTGTTAAGAAGAAAGAATAAAACAAATTAACATGAAAAGGTTACAAGATTTTAGGGAAAACTTAGTACTTTATGTTTTCAACCATTTCTTGCAAATGAATCTCACAGTGAAGTACATCAACAGCTCTGTTTTTTCACATGGAAGTCACACAGAATATTTGCACACATATTTATCATGCCATCAAATCCTCCGCCGTACTCTGGCAAGCAGGATCAAGTTTAGCTATTATTTTGATTGTTTACTTACAAAACGCTTTCTTCCCCTGGACAAAATGCTTTGAGAAGCCAAGTGTAGCATGTGGTAGAGAATACATGGTTTGGGAACTGAAGAGACAGAAGGGAGAAGGCGTGGTCAGTAACACCTTGACGGCAGGAGACAGAGCAATCTAAAGGTCTGCTGAAGACAAACCTTCTGTATTCTTTGTCAAATATTTACTAGACCAGCGTCTAACGTAACGTACACAATTCCTACATTAATATTCATTAAATTCAAATGGTCTAAGTTATTCCAGGTTCATGAAAGAATTCTCGCCATAAATTAAACTCTGACATCAGTTAAGTTGGAAACTTTACATCTGGTTAAAAAATAACAGGTAAACAAAGTTTGAAATAAGCTAGAATTGCATCGGATGTGAAAAGGACAGGAAATGGCCAGTCTTCCATGAAGGAGAAAACAAAATAATGGGATTGAAGTGATAACGACGATGATGATGATGATGACAATGGCAATGATATTATTATTATTATTCCAGTACAACGGTTAACATTAAAGTGAAAAAGATAATTTTACTGCTCTGAAGAGAACATATGTTGATGTCTTAAATATTCAGCTGCCACATATCCTCAGAGAAAAAAGATGAGTATTATCACACTCATGTGCCACATATCATCGGAGAAGAGAGATGAATGTTATAACATTCATATGTCACATATCTTCAGAGAGCAGAGATGAGTGTTATCGCATTCATGTGTCGCATATCCTCAGAGAAGAGAGATAAGTGCTAGCACATTCATGTGTCACATATCATCAGAGAACAGAGATGAGTGTTATTACATTTATGTGTCAGATATCCTCAGAGTACAGATATGAGTGTTATTACATTCATGTGTCAGATATCCTCAGAGTACAGATATGAGTGTTATTACATTCATGTGTCACATATCATCAGATAAGAGAGATAAGTGTTGTCACATTCATGTGTCACATATCCTCAGAGAAGAGAAATAAGTGTTGTCACATTCATGTGTCACACATCATCAGATAAGAGAGATGAGTGTTGTCACATTCATGTGTCACATATTATCAGATAAGAGAGATAAATGTTGTCTGATTCATGTGTCACATATCCTCAGAGAAGAGAGATAAGTGTTGTCACATTAATGTGTCACATATCCTCAGGGTATAGAGATGAATGTTATTACATTCGTGTGTCACATATCCTCAGAGAAGAGAGATGCGTGTTATCAGATCCAAGACACAAAAGTCGGACAAGGTTTCATCCTTCTATACTTCTAATGTTCGCCCATATACTTATGATGAGCTACGCTGGTAGGTGCTTCCCAGGCTTGTTCGAGGTGCCTATCCCCTTTTCTCCCAGGTCACATCCTTAACACACCCCCTCCTTATGTACTACTCGTACGATGACCTATTAAATTAGATCAAGCATTACACGACTAAACACTCCAGCCAGCAAACCAGTTTATTTAACAATATGAAGGAGTAAATTTATAACTCACCTTCTGCATTATTTTCTCAACTTTTAATGTGATGGGTGAGTTTCATGTAGCGACACAAGCTTCTCAATATCGGGTTGAAAAGTGCTAAGAAGGAAGGTATTATTGCCCCCTTCTGCTGCTTCGTTTTTTGGTCAACGCCCCCCCCCCCCCAACTTCCCATTAACCCTTTTTCTTTCACCGCCCCCATGGTCTTTTAAAGTGCCCGGGGGGTGTTATCGCCCACTCTGGGAAACACTGGCATAAACGATCATGTTCCTCCAATATGTTTAGTCGTCAACGCGGCTTTCCTCCCTAATCTCACTTGGTCAGTTTGTTAAGATTTTCTTTCTACGTGCTTTCTCTTCGTTTTTTTTTCCCGGTGTTTTCCCAATACAAGAATTTCGACATCTGTTTTCTCTTTCGTTCTCTCCTGTGTTTTTCCATTACAAGAATTTGCACATCAGTTTTCTATATAATTTTCTCCTGTGTTTTCCCAATACAAGAATTTCCACATCTGTTTTCTCTATAATTTTCTCCTGTGTTTTTCCATTACAACAATTTCCACATCTGTTTTCTCTATCATTTTCTTATTTTTTTTCCATGATTATCAGTTCGAACCATGGGTGACCAAGACCCTGCCCTGTCTATCGGTCGCTGCTCCCAGTAACGGGGCTAACCTGGCTAATGGGGGCAAAGATCGTGATAGTCCCTAGGGTGGTGGAGTCTGTTAAAGAAGTATAACACACTTCCTATTTTTGGCTTCGCTCAGGAACTGAAAAAGGCTACTATAATCATTTTCAATCCCTCACCATGATATGTCTCAACTCCTTTATTGCATAGGCTGCAAGGCACATCAAGCTGCAGTTCCAGGGAGATAGGAGGAGGAGGAGGAGGAGGAAGAGGAGAATGATCCTATGGAAACCTCTACATTTATTTCTCTATCCGCACATAACAAGCCTGACAAAGCCTGACAACTGAGTGTTGTCAAAATACAGCTTTGTCAAGAGAGTAAGGTTTGTTGTGACATCTGTGTTGGTCAGTCTTAACGGTCTGGTCAAGGGAGTAAGGTTTGTTGTGACATCTGTGTTGGTCAGTCTTAACGGTCTGGTCAAGGGAGTAAGGTTTGTTGTGACATCTTTGTTGGTCAGTCTTAATGGTCTGGTCAAGGGAGTAAGGTTTGTTGTGACATCTGTGTTGGTAAGTCTTAGCGGTCTGGTCAAGGGAGTAAGGTTTGGTGTGACATCTGTGTTGGTAAGTCTTAATGGTCTGGTCAAGGGAGTAAGATTTGGTGTGACACCTGTGTTGGTCAGTCTTGACAGTCTGGTCAAGAGAGTAAGGTTTGGTGTGACATCTGTGTTGGTCAGTCTCAACGGTCAGGTCAAGGGAGTAAGGTTAGGTGTGACATCTTTGTTGGTCAGTCTTATTGAGAAACATGTTTGTCACAGTCATTTCACGAAGCCTCCACGAATACCTCTGGGATACATTCCCCATAGAAAATGATTTCTTAACGATGGTTATTATAACACAATCACTACAGTTTCGTAGGCATAAAATTCGAGTTCCCGGTTATATCTTTCTGTACCAGCAGCCACATAGAGAGCTCTATAAAACATTATTATGGAATAGGCTCTTTTATGTAGAATTTTTCTGGTTCTTGAAGGTGTAAGTTTTAAACTACATAAATGATCTAAATATGGGACTCTTAATCTTTCCTGTTAAAACATGACTGATGCGTTTATGATTGTTTTCCTTCTATGGTCTTGTATTCTTTTTTTTTTCTTAGTAGGAAAAGAGTTAAAGGTCCAACAACAACAACAATAAAAAAACTACTGCTGCTACAGAGACAACTACTGCTGTAACTGCTACTGCACAATGAGAAGATGCATAAGCCATATGTAACAAGGGAAACGACTCAGTAAAATACAATTGCGCGAAGAATATTAACTCTTTCACTCTTGAATTATTTTCTATGCTGTGCCAGAGTACATTTTGTTGAGAAATTTCAGTGGAAAGAAACTAGAAGGAAGTTACTCTAACTTTTGGAAACATAGACTGGGTTAGAAATGTACTGCTTTTCATTTTATTTAGACTTTGGCTAGTGTAACTTCTGTTACTGATCTGCTTAGGCGTTGAAAGATCTACTAAAGCTGTCAGTGTTTGTTGTTGTTGTTGTTGCTTCAAAGAGTTAATCAGTGGTAGCCAGAATGGAAGTAGGATGTTTGTGAGACTGCATGCCGGGTTTGCTCTGAAGATATAGTTCTCGGTGGCTCCTCTCATACATCAGTGGTGTTTCTTACTCGTATAGCAAAATTTATTGAATTCTGGATTAAATCAAAATATTACTACCTTTGTTTGCGGTGGTGGACTGTCTTCTCTCTCTAGAAGGTTCTTGGTTTGAAATACTCAGCGACGTCCTTGCGTTGATTTAGATGTCAAAATTGGCGCACGACATGTCTCCGTTGATTAAATCTACGTGTACGTCTGAAAGCAAAGAGTACTTGCATGCTATGTAGGTTTATACTACATACATATTATTTTTAAATGAAGAAAAATTTTGACAGCAAGTAATTGTTAATCCCGTGATTGTGAGTCTTCAGAGAAGTCTATGTCAGAGCCAGCACCAAAATCTACGCCAAAATATAGAGTAAAATATAGACCGTAGTCTGCGCCAAAATATAGAGCCCACGCCAGAGTCAACGCAAAGTATAAAACAGAGACACAGAATAAAGTGTCAAAGAACAGAATGTAGAGCAGAGTGTAGCGTAGAGTCAAAGAACAGAATGTAGAGCTGAGTGTAGCGTAGAGTAAAAAAACAGAGTGTAGAGCAGAGACAAAGAGCAGAGTGTAGAGCAGAGTATAGAAGAGAGTCAAAGAACAGAGTATAGAGTAGAGTGTAGAGCAAGTATAGCGCAGAGTATAGAAGAGGTTCAAAGAACAGAGTGTAGAGCAGAGTCAAAGAACATAGTGTAGAGCAGGGTATAGCAGAGACAAAGAACACAGTATAGAGCAGAGCCAAAGAACAGTGTAGAGCAGAGTCAAATAACACAGTGTAGAGCAGAGTATAGAGCAGATACAAAGAGTAGAGTGTAGAGCTGAGACAAGGAACAGAGTATAGAGCAGAGTATAGAGCAGAGTCAAAGAACAGAGTTTAGAGCAGAGTGTAGAGCAGAGTATAGAAGAGGGTCAAAGAACAGAATGTAGAGCAGAGAAAAAGAGCAAAGTGTAGAGAAGAGTATAGAGTAGAGTCAAAGAACAGAGTGTAGAGCAGAGTATAGAAGAGAGTCAAAGAACAGTGTAAGGCAGAGTGTAGAGCAGATACAAAGAGCAGAGTGTAGAGCAGATACAAAGAACACAGTGTAGAGCAGGGTATAGAGCAGAGACAAAGAACACAGTATAGAGCAGAGCCAAAGAACAGTGTAGAGCAGAGTATAGAGCAGAGTCAAAGAACAATGTAGAGCAGAGTGTAGATCAGAGTCAAAGAACATAGTGTAGAGCAGAGACAAAGAACACAGTATAGAGCAGGGTGTAGATCAGAGTCAAAGAACATAGTGTAGAGCAGAGACAAAGAACACAGTATAGAGCAGGGTAGAGAGCAGAGACAAAGAACAGTGTAGAGCATGGTATAGAGCAGAGCCAAAGAACAGTGTAAAGCAGAGCCAAAGAACACAGTGTAGAGCAGGATATAGAGCAGAGCTAAAGAACAGTGTAGAGCAGAGAATAGAGCAGAGTCAAAGAACACAGTGTAGAGCAGAGTATAGAGCAGAGTCAAAGAACAGTGTAGAGCAGAGTGGAGAGCAGAGTCAACATAGTGTAGAGCAGAGTATAGAGCAGAGTCAAAGAACAGTGTAGAGCAGGGTATAGAGCAGAGTCAAAGAACACAGTGTAGAGCAGAGTATAGAGCAGAGCCAAAGAACAGTGTAGGGCAGAGTGTAGAGCAGATACAAAGAGCAGAGTGTAGAGCGGATACAAAGAACACAGTATAGAGCAGAGACAAAGAATACAGTATAAAGCAGAGCCAAAGAACAGTGTGGGGCAGAGTGTAGAGCAGATACAAAGAGCAGAATGTAGAGCTGAGACAAGGAGCAGAGTGTAGAGCAGAGTATAGAGCAGAGACAAAGAGCAGGGTATAGAGCAGAGTGTAGAGCAGAGACAAAGAGCAGAGTATAGGGCAGAGTGTTGAGCAGAGACAAAGAACAGAAAGTAGAGCAGAGTCAAAGAGCAGGGTCTAGAGCAGATTAGGCAAGAGGACAAAAACCACATTTTTTTAATCACTTTGCTTTAAATGAGTTATTTCTCTTAGACCAGAATGTATAAAATCGGAAAAAAGTAGGAGCAGCTTTATTACTTAAGGATTACAAAGTTGTAACGTTTCGGCGTGAGCCTTAATGATACAAAAACATACAGGACGAAGAAATAGAGAGAGGAGATAAAGTATAGATTCACATGAATACTGTTTAAAAAAAATTTTTTTTTGTAAAAAGCAGAGCAATTTACAGCTAAGTACTACTTTTTCCGATTTTATACATTCTGGTATCACAGCTTTACTGCAGTGCTTAGTGTATAGTTGTATACTTATACACCAATTATTGTATTTCTCTTAGACCGACCATGAATTCTATAGATTACCTTTTTCTTTCAAAGATACCGGTTTGTATCCGGACAATTTTCGCCCCTTCTAATTGATAACAGTGTAACGAAGCTGGTCAACGCGTTTTCTGTTGATGCTATTTATCCATTTATTTCCCTTGCCCTCATATTTACGCTCCAGAATAAGCTTTAGTTTAGTTAATGTTACTGTCTCCGGTGGGAAATAACCCAGTCTTTTTTTTTCCTGGCGCTGAATCCTATTTCCTCTAATAGCTGTACGCACTCATTGTTCATCATTCTCAGTCAATGTCTTCTGTGGTGCCGTATATGGTCAATGCATAACCTTTTGTTCCAGTTCAGCATACAAGACTCTTCAGTACGCGCGTCTTCAAAACAGCGAGGGCTGATGGCGATGACCCAGTGCTGGAACTGGATGAATTAACAGCGATGACTGTTTTGATCATTGGTGGCAAACCATAGTCTGCCAACAGCATGTTCTGTTTTCAGTCTGTTCAAAGGAATATGTATAGCTATGGGGAGACAAATCCGGTCCCACAAATATGCCGAGCCGAAGTCGGACGTGTTGAGCCGAATAACGCATAATTGCAGCACAATGAAATCAAAGTTCTTTTCAGAGCAAACGACGACGACGATGAAAGACTAAGAAGAAGAATAAGAAGGAAGAAGGAAAAAAAAAGAGCAAGAAAAAACAACATTAATGCTAGCTTTTCAAATCAAATCCGTTCAAACCTTCTATATGCCATATGTACTCAACACACAATTCTCTTGTGAGAGTAGTTCGCAAAGAATATTATGACCACGATTATCAAGAGTTAGTGAAGGTTATTCAGGATTCACTTATGGATTAATGGGACAAAACATGGATATTTGCGAACTTTTTCTGATTTACAGGGTTATGTCCCTTACGACGATAATAGACCTCGTAGCAGTCACAGATGATAGTTAATGGAGAATGACAGAACTACCACAATATCAAACAAAGAAAAAAATATGGCAAAACTCACTAAATATAGTTGTATTACTTGATTTACATCAGAACAATAATAACATAACATTGTAACTTTGCAAATGAAATCTAATCAAAAATATCAAAAAAAAGAAAAATAGTTTTTACCGTATGTAGAAAATAGACTTAAATATGAGTGTCCGTAAACAGTATAAAAAGAGTATTGCAGCGCTATATCGAGCCAGTATTACAGCGCTATATGGAGCCAGTATTACAGCGCTATATGGAGCCAGTATTACAGCGCTATATGGAGCCAGTATTACAGCGCTATATGGAGCCAGTATTACAGCGCTATATGGAGCCAGTATTGTTATGTTCTTGAGAGAACTTTGGGCAGTAAATTAAAAAAAAAAGGTGCAGTGGAAACTGAAAGCAACAGAACAGAGATACTGCATTGATGAAAGATTCAACCCACAGTCTGAACAGCTAGAAGAAAGGGGGGGGGGGATAGAGCGAAAGAGAAAGAGGCAGAAGAAAAATGAGAAAGAGTGAGATAAAGGGTGAGAGAAAGAGAAAGGGCGATGGAGAGAGGGAGACAAGGGAGAAAGGGTGGGAGAAGGGAAGAAGAGAAAATGATGGAGAGAGAGGGAGACAGGGAAGAGAGGAAGGAGATGGAGAGGGAGGGAGAGAAAGGAAAGGAGAGGGAGTGTGCAGGAGAGGGAGGAAGAAGGAGGGGGGAAGAAAAGAGAGAGGGAGAGGAGAAGGAGAAAGAGGGAGAATGAGAAAGAGAGGAAGGTAAATGTTGCTGGAGATTTAGAAAAGAAAGACTAAGTAAAACAGTAAGTAAAGTCCGGACAAAATCTCCGGTCACGTCACGTGAAGAGAAAAGTCAGAGAACCTCACCATCACTGGAAAACTTCAAGGAAAAAATAGAGGAAGAGAAAATGATAAAGATGTCTGAAACAAGCTGAACAAGCGACACTGGAGATTGAAGGTAGCTTGTCTGATGACAAGTATGACACAAACAGGAGGAGCGTGATCGCCTATATCTACCCGAGCACGGCCTGATAAACAATGTCACTTCAATCTCTTGGCTCTTTATAAACTGTATGAACTCAGACAACAAGATGGTATTCACATATTTATAACAAAAACAACAAAATATGACTACGAAGAGAGTTCATTTTGGCTTAAAAAAAAGCACTGGCATTTCAAACTGCACATGAATAAACACCAGCGGGAGTTTCTTATATTTAATATCAAGTATCACCTTTGACTTCCTTTTAAAGTGCTTGTCTCCAGCCAAGTTTTACGAGAATTTTCAGAGATACACTTATGATGCCAGGATTATCTTTTTATGTTTGAATTTTTCTCTAGTTCTTTCCTGCAAGATAAAGAATATGTCAAAGTAGAAGTCCAGTGACACTTTACTTACTTTTTTTTTTGCCGTTGGATTTTCCTGCTTTGATATTTCTAGGGAAAAAAATGACACGTTTATCCTTGAATATCCTGTTTTTTTTTCTCTTAATACATCAATGTCCTGGTACACAGTATTCTCTAATATACCTGATCTTTAAGGCCTATTTAGAGGTCTTTATTGACCTCTTTAAAATGCCGGCTTCTTTTCGTACTAGAGTGGAAACAAAGGGGAAGGTCGTATTACTAGGGAATTGTGGGGGAATTTTCAGCTTATTGTGGGTTTCAAATCCATTTTATGTTGATCAGTGGATGTAGAGAGGTTCTTCCTTCCTTCTGCTTTTTTTTGCTCAGACGTTCGTAATGAGAGTCAGCTTGACTTCACATCGTTCGGCGACCAGACTCAGAGACTCAGAGAAAGAGAACAAATTCTGTGAACATAACAATGCAAGTGAACAGAAAAAGTCATCATATGCAAATGTGATGTGCGTGTTTTCTAAGATGGAGGTGAAGATTGTTGTGGACTGCCAGAATAACCATCCACAAGCCACTGAGAGACAGGCAAGAAGGAATGAGTTAACAACCCCCCCCCCCCCCCCTACAACAATGTTAATAGACAAGACATAAAATGAAGAACACTGGAAATAGGTGTAGCAGCACAGAGGATACATACAAGTCAAGCGTTATTTTACAGCGAGAATATAGGAACCAAATGATTGGGGAGAGGGATTCAAATGCTGGGGGTATGGGAGTCAAATGATAGGCGCGTGGGAACCAAATGATAAGGGCATGGGAGCCAAGTGATAGGGGTATGGAAGTCTAATGATAGGGGTATGGGAACCAAATGATTGGCGCATGGGAACCAAATGATAGGTGTACGGGAACCACAGGATGAGGGTTTAGGAACCAAGTGAAGGGGGTATGGGAACTAAATGATGGCACTATGGGGACCAAATGATGGGACTATGGGACACGATCTCTGACCAATTTGTTTCTGAAAAAGTATCCTTAGATCAGATTTTTAAAAAAGTTATTTTGTTCTTAGTTGTCCATTATGTAACCTATTAGAAAGTTTATGACGTTTTTCTGTTATCTAATAGAACCGGTAATGATATTTCGAAAGTACGGCAAAGGATAAATGGGGGACACATTGAGCAGTCTGTTAAAAAGGTTTGTTACCACGAAAAAAACTTAAGAACCCCTGTAATGGAGGAAGAATGATATTATATTATATTATATTATATTATATTATAACAATACATAGGCACATGTGTATTACATTACTTTACAGTACATTGCAGTATCATATGTAAAGTAAGCAAAAACTTGTGACACAAAACAAACAACAGAGTTAGCTGAGAGACCAAGACCTGGATCTGGGAAGGGGTAACACCCAGACATCGCCTTGTTCTTGTTCCAGAGAAGAAGAAGATAGAGATCTGAACGACCAGGAAGTTGAAAAAATGTGTTCGCCCCAACAATAAAACCAAGATGAACAATAAGCTATGGGACTCTAGGAAAAAAAAGCACTCTTCGTGGCACAGACTGAGATAATGACGCGGGAAAAAATAAGACACTAACAAGAGGCGTAAAAGAAACCGTGAGCTGGGGAGTGCGCGTGTACTTTTTACGTAAAGCAGACTCATAAAAGTCCACTGGCAAAGAGTAATGAAATTCTGTGACCAAAAGGAGGAAAACAGCGGATCCCAAATATGACCTCAGAAGGACAGAAGGTTTCAGGACTGGAAGAAGGAGTTATCAACTCAAGCTTAAATACAGTAACACAGCCGCATATATAACCCAACCGGCCAGCCTCGTACACAAAATCAGCACCTTTGTTCGTGCGTAAACAACAAGGCATTAGCTTTCAAAATCCCTCCTTCCTTTTTTTTCTTCCTCTCCTCCCATCCTCAACCCCATTGCTGATAGCTGATATTTACCACCGTTAAAAGCAATCAATCTTTCCTACAAGTTTGAAGAATTATTTACAAAAATAATAAGACAATACAGAAAAGTACCCGTTCAACTTTTATTCAAAGGCACCAGTGAGAGAATTACACAAAAGTTTTGCTAATGAATCAGGTAACATGAGTCTTGTGTTGAAGAAGGTTTTGTATTGGACGGCTATTTTGGATTATTTGTAGTGCGCTCATTGTACTTTGCTGTAGAAATGTACTGTGGTGTTATGAGAGATAAATGAAGGAAAACATATCAGAGGTCATGAATGTGGTACGAGTTTTACCAAACTAGTTCGGTCAGTGCCAAGTATATGGCTTATTTAGTCGTGGTGTATATGAGTATATATAAGAGTTAGATCTTTTATTCAAGGACTCTTGTCTTCTTACAAGCTAGTCCTCATCGCATCGCCTGCAAAGAAGACCATCCTGCAGTTCCAAATGGACTAAAGAAGAAGAAATGGAAGAAGATGAATAGAAGAAGAAGAAGGAAATCAATTACGTGAATGTGTAACTACTCCGTAATCCACAGTTGGTAGCACAACAAAAAGGTCTTTGCGTATCTTAATATCAAGTTCCTGAAGTCTGAGTTGTCCAGTAAGTTTGGAAATGTGTGACATGGGATAAATTCAGTTAGATCATTTGATATTTCTATTATCCTATCGAAGTATCTGGTAACGAGTTGTTTTCTGTTAAATTCATAAAAACTTAATCAGTTTTTTAAGTTTATTTTTATCAAAACTTTATTTGATTCACCTCTTATACGTCTTTCATACAAAAATAATATTTTTTAAGAATTTCATATTTTTACACAGATTGACTGATTCATTAATCGATCGACTGATTGATTGACCTTTATTTGCAAAGGGCGAAGAACTGGACACCCAGGTCCGTCTGACATTCTACCCTTTATCATACAACTTTGTCAAAGTTCTCAGAGTTTATGTCTACATCGCATAGTACAATATGTTATCAGTCAGTCATTTGCACGCCCCTTGCGGAACTTTCCCTCCCTAACAGCACTCTTGTAGCCCTCTCGGTTATAAACAAGATGCCCTGGTGCTGATGCATCCATTCGCAGATCATCAACAATGTCTTGCAGCCATCTTCGTCCTGGTCTTCCTCTCTTTCTTTTTCCCATTATGTACCCTCAAAGACTGTCTTCTATAAATTCTCATGACGTATAATATGTCCAAAATATTGAAGTTTTCTCTCTTTAGTCTTCCTTACTAGCCAACCTTCTTCAATATAAGTTCTTGTAGTATGGATATATTTGTTCTTTTTGTTCCCATTATATGTGAAGGGCTCTTCTGTAGCATTTATATTCAGAGGCATTTATATGCTTCTCAGCTGTTTCGTTCTGTGTCCAGGTCTCCAAGGCATATGTTGCAATGGGAAAGATGCATGCCCTCAAAAATCCTATTTTCGTAGTTCTGTCTGTTACTCTCCATAACTTCTTTAGTTATTTTATATTCTGAAGAGCGATAGACGTCCTTCTTTTAATTTCCCTCATTGTATCTCCATTATTAGTTAGTAATGATCCAAGATATTAAAAACTCTCCACTTCTTCCAATTTTTCCTCCTTTCAGTCGCCTTATTTGTTTTGTCAGTTGTCATCAATTTAGTTTTCTTCGCATTAAGATACCGTTTTTTGCTCTTCACTATTCTTACTGATTGACAAAACTAGTTTTTCCATTCCTTTTTGTTTTGTGGAAGTCATACTGTGTACAATATGTTATGCATAAAATAAATATAAAAAGGCCCAGGGTGGCCCACTCAGCCTCTAAAAATGGGTATCTGAGAAATCCGGGAAGGTAAATGCAACCAGGCGTGATACTGACCATATCACACTTTCATGTGCCGAAGGTCTTGGAAATAGGGACCTAATACTTTATTTTCAATATGCCTTAATGGCATTGAAACGGAGATCTTAGCTTTTACCATATAACAACAATGATTAAAATTGAAATTAAAAAAAATGACAAACTTGTTACGCCTTACGCGCTCAGTACAGGAAATAATGCATACTTGCAGCATGTGCCAAACTACTACGTAGTACAAGGCAGTATCAAATCTTTTACATTCAGCGCTTGTGCAATATGAACAGAAAAGTAATATAAAAGGAACAGTCAGACAGACAGACAGACAGACAGACAGACAGACAGATAGATAGATAGATAGATAGATAGATAGATAGATAGATAGAGATAGATAGATAGATAGATAGATAGATAGATAGATAGAACATGGTACTGGAATGAAGAAAATTCTGATCACTCCCGGCTACAATATAAGAACACATGTGTTAGAAAATCTAATTGTTGGGTTGTTTTTAACATCACGTAGTAGAGTGTTAAAATAGGTTTTCCCATTTTAACAGAAGCTTAAAGTAATCACCTTCACCTTGTGCTAGGTCGGCGCTCTATGCCTTGTAGTCCTGACTCTTATCTTTACATCCACCACCAGTACAACCTCTCTGCCGCAGCGACACAGAGACCTGATGTAAACTGAGAACACGTAACATTAAGTGTTCGCTGCGTATAACCAGGGACCATTTCTCTCTGATCGAAACCATAGTTAGTTCAGGAAAGCGACCACACCGTTATTTGGTAGGGTCAAGGAGGTTTTGTGTTGATGGAGTTGTCTAAAAGTACATCGGTTAATTTTGCTGTGGGAATAATAATGTATTTTCTTCCGATAACTGATTCTATATGTTTGAAAAAGGTTGAAATCACGTGACCTGAATTAAAAGAGGAAGCAAATATTGTTTATATTTGACATTTCTCCCCTCAGTTCTTATTAACATACTGTATTTAAGGGAAATTTGTAGTAAATGAATGGTATAATATAAAGAGAGAACTAAATTATGAAATAGAAATTAGGATGACCATGTTTTTTTTTCAGTAATATACAAGGTAAAATAGTAACATACAGACTACAGGAAGGGCATGTTTTGATTTCAGTGGAACAGGACAAGTCCTTGATGTAACCAAAAGTTGTGTACTATCTAAACTTCATTACGCGGAGAACGATCAAGAAAGAACGGGACCATGTTATTCCCACTTCACAAAACCTGCATAAGGAAGATCTTTTCTTCTTCTTCTTCTTCTTGTTGTCTGTCTGCTTATGCCATTAGCGTCGCAGGTAGTTTCAGACATCGCCCCAGAGCAAGGGGCCTGGGTAGCTGTCATGTTATGTTCTCTCTATGTCTTTCACTCCATCCATTCACTTTTTCCTTGGTCGCCCTGGCGCCCTATATCCAGATGTTTTCGAGTTGTACAAGGTCCAACAATTAAGTAATGAGACTGATTTTATTATGGCCAAGATAAAAATGCCATCTATGAAGCAAAGCATGGAATCGAAAGAGGCAACCTTCATGTATGATCTGCCAAGTTTTCATCGCCGCCCGATAAGCAGACGACAAACAACCCGTTATTTTGTTGACCTAGTTAGAGGTGCATTGTCACGTAATCAGCATGGAGCAAAAAGCTAACATTAAATTCTGTTTAAAAATCGGAAAAACTGCCATTGAAAAAGTTGAATTGGTGCGACAAGTTTATGGGGATAATTGTTTATCTCGTGCACAGATATTCAGGTGGCATTCATGATTGAAAAGTGGTGTGGAAATGATTACAAATGCAACTAGACAAGGACGCCCAATTTCTGTTCGTAATCTGGGAACTCACTGCAAAAGCCAGAGATCGGATACAAGAATATTGTTATTTGGTTGTGAGGATGATGGCAGATGAATTTGGTACTAACCGAGAAATCATTCGTAAAATTTTAGTGGAAGATTTGGGCAAGAAAAAAAGTTGCTTCCCGGTTTGTACCACATGCTTTGTCTGATGACCAAAAACATCAGCGTGTTGAGTTCGCAGAAGACATAATCAAAACGTGTCGTAGAAATAAGCATTTCTTAAATTTGATTGTTGCAGAGGATGAAACATGGATTTTCCGATATGATCCCACAACTAAACGTCAAAGTTCTCAGTGGAAGTCATCATCATCATCACCAAAAGGCAACAAAATTCGTCTTCAAAAGTCGAAAGTGAAGACAATGTTGGTGTGCTACTACGACAGCAAATGAGTTATTTACAAAGAATTGATTCAAGAGGGACAGACTGTCACTGCCAAAATTTATTTAAGTATTTTGAAACGCCTATTGAAAAGTATTCTCCGAGTCAGACCCGAGTATTCAACACCTGGCAGTTTTATTCCTTCTTCATGATAATGCACCGGCTCACCGGGTGGTAGGTGTACAGGAATTTTTGGCCCAAAAACAAGTGTGTGTTCTCAACCATCAACCTTATTCCCCAGATTTGTCTCCCTGCGATTATTTTTTATTTCCAAAATTAAACTTACCATTGAAAGGACGCTTCTTTGACGATACTGATGACATCAAAAGGGTTGTAACATCGAGTTTAAGGGCCATACCAGCAGAAGAACTGCAGAGGTCGTTCCAGAGTTTGTTAGATCGTGCCACTCGCTGTATCGATGCACAAGGGGGTTACTTTGAATAAAATTAAGGTTATATATTCAACTATTGTTTATTTTATTTGTTATGTAATTAGTCTCATTACTTAATTGTCGGACCTTGTATGTTCGTGCCTCTGGTTGTTCAGGATTCATACGTATAAATGCCTGAAACACTTAATTCTCGGATTTTCAACGTAGTCCTTGACAAGTGTTGTTCCAAGCATTTGCCGGATTATTTAATTTAGCACTTAATCTCTTCCTGTCTTGTTTACCATTTTTCTTAAGCATTTCATCTCGCATGCTGTCATCTTTCTATCAAGGTATTTATTAAGTGTCCATGTCTGGCACTGACAGCACAGAATGGGGGGGGGGGGGGAATATTGTTTGAAAGAGTTGCTGATCTATTAACAGCCAGAATTAAACAAAGTCACTATGTTATACTCGACCTTTTGCTCTTTAGACTCCCTTCAACACAGTGTCAGGGGCCAAGTATTAGAATGTAGAAAGATGGCGACCAGACACACTTTTCAGTTATGTCTTTAGTAAATAAAATACATTTTCCCAAAACTGCAAACATATGAAACCAGTCAGCCACGCCGAGGCTGTTAGTTTATCTCAGGAATCTACTTACCCGAAGAGAAATTAAATCCAGAAAAAAGTTCAGAATAATTGTTTTAGCAAGTTCACAATTCGGAGAAAAAGTGTTTTCAAATTCCTGGTTATTTTTCTTCTTCTTTCTTTCAAGCCTACATAACCTCTTTGACAAAACGAGCGTGAAAGAGAGGACACATTACTACTGTCCTGAATTTGAGCACGAGTACTCTGTCTTCATGAAATTAACAAGGAAATATGCCAGATTTAATTCATGATTTAGTGTCACAGTGAGCTTTAACGTTGAATCCCTTAGAAACTTGAACTGTTTCCGTTTCGGGTTCAGTAAATCAGTAAAGGCTCATCCAGCTTTCTAGAAGTCTGCATTCGTCACAAACATTTTTGTCCATGATTAATGCGGATGTTTTATTCATATTTTAGAAATCGCTACATCAGTGTTTCCCAGGTGTGTTCGGGCTGCCTCCCCCTTTTCTCCCGTGCCACATCCTCAACATGAAGAAGTACATTTATAACTCACCTACTCCATTATTTTCTCAACTTTTAATGTGATGGGTGAGTTTCATGTAGGGACACAAGTTTCTCAATATCAGGTTGAAAAGGAAGGTATTACAGCCCCCGTCCGCTGCTTCGTTCTCCCTCAACTCCTTCCTACCACCCCCTTTTCTTCCACCGCCCCCTGGTTCTTTCCAATGCCCGCAAGGGTGGTCGGGGGTGGGGTGGTACAGCCTACTTTGAGAAACACCGCGCTACATTAATTGACGTAATCAGGCGAAAAGCCACCTTTTTTATTGTACGTTTCTGACACAGTGTAGCTGGTATCACTTAGCCACTGTAATATATCCATCAAGATGACGATGTGCATCAAGAATAAACAGTGAAAGAGACAAAGAGACTGTACACGTTGTGCAAAGTTAAGCACAATAAACCAAATGCCAGAAAATGAAAGGACAGGAAAAGATCAGAATTTACCCGCAGAAGGAGGAAGATAGATATATTTTACATGGAAAAATGTTCCATGGAACAAAAAAAAAGTAATTAATTGCGAAATGAAAGTCTAATAATAAGCGAGTCCTTGAGATATCGTTTTATTTGCAATTAATTATAAACCAAAATAGGCAGTAAAACAAATATGAAACAAGCCAGAAAAAGTGGGAAACGCTTTATAAGGTAGTTATTTCTTTGTTCTTTCTTTCCCACCTCACCAGCTTTCTACATCACCAGCTTTCTGTCTCATCAGCTTTTTTAGAAACCTCCTCAGGTTTTTATCTCATCCGCTTTTTATCTCAACAGCCTTTTATCTTACCAGTTTTGTATCTCACCAGCCTTTTATCTCACCAGCTTTTTCTCTAGCCACCTTTTCTTTATCTAACCACCTTCTTATCTCACCAGCTTTTTATCTCACTTGCCTTTTATCTTACCAACTTTTTATATCACCGGCATTTTATCTCACCAGCTTTTTATCTCGCCAGCCTTTTATCTCACCGGCCTTTTATCTCACAAGCTTTTTACCTCACCAGTCTTCTGCCTCACTTACTTTCCACCTCATCTAATTTCTACCTAACCTGCTTTCAATCTCAAGAATCTTTATGGCTATCCATGCCCAGTTAGCCAGGCTAGGTATATAAGAAGAGGTCTTGGTCAGCTACGGTTAGCTAGCCCTGACGCCAGTATGTCAGCTATGGTTAGCTAGCCCTGACGCCAGCATGTCAGCTAGACACCGTTGATCATCTGCAAATGGATGCATCAGCAGCAGGGCATCTTGCATCCAACCTAGAGGCCTAAAGAAAAGCTCTTAGGGAGGCTAAGTTCCGCATAGGGGCATGCAAAGGACTTGCATATATATATTGCATTAAGGACTTTTACAGAATATTCATATATATTTGAATGTAGAATCATGAGACGCAGAAGAAGTAATGAAATCATTGACTTGACGGACTTTATTTTAGCTATGATATGCTGCCTTGCAGAGGTCGGCTGTTTGAAAATTGTTTCTAGTCTTTATATATTTGGGTTAGCATGCCATTAGACAATTTAAAGATATTTAATACTTGTATCTGAACGTTTAAAAATAAGAAACAGTAAATCAATATCATTTTATCATCAAGAAATCCTTGTTCATTTTTTAAAAGCAAGAAACTATTGCTTATGTTGTGAATTACTCTCAGTTTGGACTTTTCAGATTTTACCCAGAATTCTTTAGTACTCAGGAAACTTACCAACAATTTCCTCGCAAGTGTATCCGCAACCATTAGACCTGCACTCGAATCCATCTGAGCACGTGTCCAAGACTTTAGTTATATTTACTATCTTCGTGCGACACAGCTCAACACATGGGCCCAATTGCTTCTTCTCCTTCAGAGGGTTGGCTGTGTGTTTGAAGATAAATTTGTTATAATATTGGCATAATCCGGATGCTATTGTTGCTGCAACAACTCTGTTACTGATAAACTACTATTGTTGCTGTAGCTACGTATATCATTTATTAATAAATGTAAAAGATGACATAACTGGGCTACAGCGGATCACACTCTACGGTCAGTGAAGCAGATCTGGACAAGATCCTGTTCCACACTTTCACGACAATCTAGGTAAAGTGCGGGTGTTAATATGACTTGCCTGCTCAAAGAACAAATATATTCATGCTATAAGAACTTAATATTGAAGAAGGTTAGCTAGCAAATAGGATTAAACAGAGAAAACCTAAATATAGAAGTGAGAACTAAAGGAAGCGAGAAAGACATGGCTTGACTTGATGCCTTATGCACCATTGAGAGTACAGAGTATTTTGCAAGGTCATTTTGAATAGACTCAAAGATATAGTGGATACTGCAATGAGAGAAGAACAAGCAGGATTTCGAAAAGGGAGAAGCTGTCTCGACCAGATCTTTACTCTCAGAATAATACTTGAAGAAATCAACAATCAGACCGAGATATGCTTAAATAAATCAACAATCAGGCTGAGATATGCTTAAATAAATCAACAATCAGGCCGAGATATGCTTGAATAAATCAACAGTCAGACCGAGATATGCTTAAATAAATCAACAATCAGGCCGAGATATGCTTGAATAAATCAACAGTCAGACCGAGATATGCTTAAATAAATCAACAATCAGACCGAGATATGCTTAAACAAATCAACAGTCAGGCCGAGATATGCTTGAATAAATCAACAGTCAGACCGAGATATGCTTAAATAAATCAACAATCAGGCCGAGATATGCTTGAATAAATCAACAGTCAGACCGAGATATGCTTAAATAAATCAACAGTCCCTCAAGAAATTTTTCCAGAATTAGATAAAAAAGAGCCAAGACTGCTTAACCTCAGCGGACACATGTTCTAAATGTTACATCTTATGAAATATAATATTTACTTCAAACTCCCTGTACATGAAATTTAAACACTAAACTTACGTCCACACTTTTTCAACACAAAATAGAAATAATAATATATGACCACATCCAAAAGTTACCGTCACATGGAAAAAGAGCCCCGTAGAAACAAACGTATCTATGGAAACGTATCTATGGAAACGTATCTATGGAAACGTATCTATGGAAACGTATCTTTGCCTCCTTAGTTTTGAACTCTTGTGCACATTCTTGGTTAGGTTTTCTTGCTAACCTTCCTTCCTATAGGTTTATAGAACCAACGACTTCCTTTCTGGAATCTTTGCATTTTGTCTGCAAGTTCCTTCCTCATACATCTCCTGTCCAAAGATCTTTCCACTAAGCAATAAGAGGGACTACGAATAATGTTCCTGAATAAATAGCACGCACGCACGCACAAAGACACGTAATTATGTATGTGTCTTTGTTAATCACATTTCCATATAATCCCACAATAACACAATATACAAAATTAAATCTTTGTTTTTCTGGGCGAAAAACTGTTCATAAATAATGTTATAATTTTTTTTGGTTACACGAATGTGCTGCTCATAGCAGAAAGTAGAATGTTTTTCTGTTTTCTTGTACTTTCGCTGAGGAGAACAGTGCTCGCCGTTGGTTGCTCTGGTTACGTGTACTTTTCGCCATCTTGACTGTCTCGTTTCTTGTCCCGGTCTTTCTCTCCTGGGTTAAACACAAGCTCATATGCTCATTGTGCGTCCTGGCTTACTTACATCCTTAGAAATAAAGCATGACGGGGCTCTATACCATTCATTCATTCATTCATTCATTCATTCATTTGCATGTCCCTTTGCCTCCCACACAGCTCTCCTGTAGGCCTCTCGGTTGTGAGCAAGATGGCCTGCCGCTGATGCATCCATTTGCAGATCGTCAACAATGTCTTGCAGCCATCTTCGTTTTGGTCTTCCTCTCTTTCTTTTTCCCATTATGTATCCTTCCAATACGGTCTTTTTAAAATTATCATGACGTTTAATGTGTCCAAAATATTTAAGTTTTCTCTCTTTAATCCTCTTTACTAGCCAGCCTTCTTCAATATTAAGCTCTTGTAGTATAGATATATTTGTTCTTTTTTGTGTCCACGATATTTGGAGAACTCTTCTGTAGCATTTACATTCAAATGCATTTATGTGTTTCTCAGATGTTCTGTTAAGTGTCCAGGTCTCACAGGCATATGTTGCGATGGGAAAGATGCATGGCCTTAAAAATCTTATTTTTGTGGTTCTGTCTGCTCCTCTCCACAGATTCTTTATTGGGCTCTATATAGCACGGTAATAATCTGTACCTCACTCTTAGGGACATCTTATTATTTGTTAGTATATTTTTCATGGTATAAAAAGCTGCCTTGCCTTACTTATCAGTGATTGTATTTCATTTGTGCACTTACTGTCAGCTGTTATTGTTCCGAGATAATTGAATTTATTTATTTGTACCAGAATCTTCTTGTTTGAAAGGATCTTGCACTTTGGCATGTTTATTCTTTTAATTATTACCAATGCCTCTGTTGTGTTGCGGTTTAGCTCTAGGTCTCTTTTATTGCTCTCTTCAGTAACCTTGTTCCCAAGTTTCTGTAAACTGCCTTCACTTTCCTCTATTAGAATGGTTTCATCTGCATATCTCAGGTTATTGATATTATGACCCCCTATTTAAATCCTTTCACATCTTTAATGCCTTTTTTTAATGTTTTCAGTTCATAATGAGAATAGATTAGATGACAACATGAACTCTTGTCTTATATATTGATACCCATCTACGACATTGTTCATTTTTATTGGTGCTCTTTGCTTCCAGTATCTATTCTTAATAGTTCTCATATCTTTGCCATCTAAACTACGTTGTTCTAGTGTTTGTATCATATCTTCATTCCAACTGTGTCGAAAGCTTTTGTTGTAATCAGTAAATGACAAGTATAAATTATTGTTTACATCTAAATATAGTTCTAACATAGTTCTAAGATAATTCTTAACATAAAAATTATTTGTGCTTTTTTTTTCTTCAAGCAAATCACACTGTCCTGCGATTTAAGTTTTTTTTTTGTGTTCTGATTCGTATTCTCAGGTCAATGATACTTAATAGTATTTTTGTGATATGGTTTATTAAACTGAATGTGCCATGTTGATCACATTTTCAACACACAGTAAAAATAATAATATATGACCACGTCCAAAACGCGTCGCCACGGGAATAAAAGTAGAAAAATTTAGAAATAAAGCCATCTCTCCCCGCAGTCTTGGCTTTCAACATCTTTTTATATACATCCTTGGTAATGTCTCATGCGTACAGGGTACTACATTCCGCTCTTGTAGGTCTTTAGAACCATCATCAACTTCCTTTCTGGAATCTTTGCATTTTTTATCACAAGGTCTGCAAGTTACTTCTTCATACATCACTCTGTCCGTAACGATGTCTTTCCGACCAAGCGACCTCCTCGAGGGCCTTAGTTGTGTAGTGATGAGTCCTTTCTGTAGACTGAACTTTCTCACTTGACCTACCATGTCACATGTGCTAAATTATGTACCTGTTTTACTCAGTCATTGGCGTTATTTGTTCACCTGTAGTTTTCAAGAACAGCTTTTCGCCTGCCTACGACATAACCCACCTGACAATCTTGTTTTGTAACCATTTCCAGCTCCTTCCTAATATTTCTTAGATTATATCTTCATCATCATGTGCTATGCCTGAAGGCGTTGACGACCATATCTCTCCACAGTTTCTGGTCTTTCATGTTTTTCATCAGTTCTGTTGTTGAGCTATTACCATGTTATTTTACCAAGCCATCTAAGATTTTCTCTTTTGGTCTTCCTCTTCCATTTTTGCCTCATATATTCCCTGTTTTCACGATATTTTCTATTCCATAGACTGTCTCCCCCGTTGTGTGTTCATTAGGGTTCGTATCTCACTGACTTTTAAAAAGCATTCTTCATTTGTTTTTTTAGTTGTCCATGGTATAAGATCTTGGATTATAGCAATAAAAACTATATGCACCCAGCATTAAGTAATAAAGTATACAAAAGAATGCATGGAGAAAATGGAAAATGGAATAATCAAATGCGCAAAAGAAGAAAAGTTATTCCAGGAAGATTTTATGAACTATGCTCAGCATAAGTAGACGCAACAAAAATACAACCAATGAGTTTAATGCTTCAAAAGGAAAAGACAAATGTTATAAAAATAACAAAAACTAAGAAAGAGAACATGAAAGTACAATAGGAAGGAAAAACAAAGACACAATGAACAAAACATATCACAAGTAAACTGCTAATCAAAGCATGCGACTGTCACGCAAAACATTAAGCAGCACTGGAACTCGCGTTACAAACATCAGACGAATAACAAGGCAGGCTTCGTCATTAAAACATCATCATCATCCAGACAATAGGTTTTATGTGCGGCTGCTTGCTGTCAAAGATTTGTTTCAGCTATGAAACATGCACGACTCAATCTCACATCTGCAGGAGAAAAACATAAATATTAAAAAAAAGATCATAATATTGCCCTTGGCAATTTTTTCTGAGAGAGATAAGGCCTATTCTCTCTCTCTCTCTCTCTCTCTCTCTCTCTCTCTCCACTCCAGTACACTTCCACAGAGGCTTGGACAAAAAATCAATGCATGCGGCTTGTTCATAACAAAATCATAAACTCTGCAGTGAGATAACAAAATCGTCAAAGAAAGGAGGTTCGTACAGTACAGACAAACTTGCAGGATAAACCACAGAGTTAAAAAGGAGCAATACTGTTAAAATAATCCACTAAGTCAAAACTATAGAGATTTCTATAAAACAGGGATAGTAAAATTTTTTCTCCTGAATCATTTTCCTCCTTATGCTAGAATAAATTTTGTTGAGAAGTTTTTGTAGACAGATTTTGCATAGAAGATAATTTGAAAACATGACCTGGATTAGAAATGCGCGTGATTTTATTTAGACTGTCAAACAAAGGATTGAAATGAATATTGATAAGCTTCAGGCGTGCAAAATCTACCAAACACTCTCAGCGTTGTTATGGAGTCAAAGAGTTAAATACGGAAAAAACACTGAAAAATAGGACAAGAAAAGAAATGCAAGAACAGAGAATTCATGGAATATTACAGACAACAGTGTACTACAAAATGAGTGGCAGCAACAGAGCGCGTTGTTGTCTCCAAAACGTTTGTGCCTCGGACGAGTCTAAAGTCTCTGTACACAGGTGAGGTAATTAGTCTTTTTTTTCAAAGTGACAAACGATCAAAGACAATGCGTGGTTGGCTGGTTCTAAATAATGTCGTGACATGTTTACAGCTGAATGATTGTTTATAGGGGTAAGAAAAGTGCAGAGCAGCGACAGCTAACAAGTACAACAAAACATGCCATGAAATTGGCATTGGTGGCTGAGAGAAAGTCTTTCTCAGTGGCTGTAGTACAACAGCTTTTTGGGAAAGTTAAGAGCTAGTAAAAATAAACAGCTGAACAAACATGTGAACTGACAGACAAGCAGATAGATAGATAGATAGATAGATAGATAGATAGATGGATGGATGGATAGATGGATATATGAATAGATAGATAGATAGATAGATAGATAGATAGATAGATAGATAGATAGATAGATAGATGGATATATGAATAGATAGATAGATAGATAGATAGATAGATAGATAGATAGATAGATAGATAGATAGATAGATAGATAGATAGATAGATAGATAGATGATAGATAGATAGATAGATAGATAGATAGATAGATAGATAGATAGATAGATAGATAGATAGATAGATAGATAGATAGATAACACAAATGAAACGTCACAGCATCCACAATAAAGAAGGTAAGCTGTCAATCGCCTCAGAAACATAAAAAAGGCGAGGAAAAAAAGGCAAGTGAAAAAACTACAAAAGAATTATTCCATCTACACAATACACTCTAAATAATTAACATGACCAAAAAAAATATCTTTAAGCCGGCAGAAGAACAAACACTGAAGATGATTTACGAAAAGTGAAATAAAGAAACAACCAACAAAAAAAAAGGCAAAAGCAAAGTAAACAGATATAATGGAGCTGTCAATTAGGAAAATTGACAGTGGTCATGAAGAAATAACAGGAATTCGGAAAGATTTCGTTTGCGCGCTAAAAGGCCTGGATAGGTGAAGCAAATAAATGGGTTTTAAGTCGGAGAGATAAACGTCAGTCACATAAATGCAGGTACAGCAGAAATCCTTTCAGAGAAGATCAGACAGATCTTGTGTGTATTGGACGCGTCTCATTTCTGCTTGAGATGAATGTTAACAGACAAAGAGGGCAGAGGGACAGACGCAAAAACAGACAAAAATAGGCTGATGTTACAGCTAGAAACGTAAGAAAGAAAGACAAAATGGCATACATCTACAGACAGATGGGCAAGCTTGAGCAGGTAGATACAGAGACGGACACGGAGATAGAAATATAGATGCACTGACAAGCAGAGAGGCAGGTTCACGAGCGAAATAAAGATAAAATTAACCTGATAAACTGACAGAAGAAAAGACATACATTTATAGATAGATAGACAGGCAGTCAGACAGACAGATATAGACAGGCAGGCAAGCAGACAGACATACATACAGACAGACAGACAGACAGACAGACAGACAGACAGATAGATAGATAGATAGATAGATAGATAGATAGATAGATAGATAGATAGATAGATAGATAGATAGATCAAGTTTCATATGAAGTAGATTAATGCCTTTAAAGACTTGTAAATCCTCATTGTAATGCACACACTATAAACAATATCTAAAAATTTTAGAAAAGAAAGAGGGAAAGCGAAAGCAACTTTTTCCACAGTGAAACTACAGCTGTACCGAGCCACGTGTGTGATTTGTTGAAAGATAACATTAACGTCTAGACAGGGCAGACAGATTCCATTCATGAAAGTATTAAATTCTTGTTAAAAATTCTAAAGTTGCCTCGAATCTCCGGTCACTAAAAACTTTCTAGGTCCCCAGACAAAGCTGGCACTTTGAGATAAATGGTTTTTTCTTGTTGTTGTTGTTGTTGTTGTCGTTGTTGTTGTTGTATAAGTTTTTGAGGAAATTCTGTTTTATTTGTGAGTAAGTTTGCTCTGTAGTTTCTGTATTTGTTTAGTGGCAAGCAGCTAGTACAGTAGATGTTGGTCAGTGCTGGATGTAGGAATAAGCTAAATGAGATACAGATGAGGCCTCGCAATCCGCGGGACCTTGTGGTGTATATTTTTTACAAGGGGACTGCAAGCGCAGGGGCTGATCAAATTTAAATCCGGCACTGTAGCTTATAACCTCATGAAGTCTGAATCTGGCACTGTAAGTTGAGGACCTCATGAGATCTAAATCCGACACTGTAAGCTGAGGACCTCATGAAATTTAAATCCAGCACTGTAGCTTATAACCTCATGAAATCTAAATCCAGCACTGTAACTTATAACGTCATGAAATTTAAATCCAGCACTGTAGCTTATAACCTCATGAAATCTAAATCCAGCACTGTAACTTATAACGTCATGAAATTTAAATCCAGCACTGTAGCTTATAACCTCATGAAATCTAAATCCAGCACTGTAACTTATAACGTCATGAAATTTAAATCCAGCACTGTAGCTTATAACCTCATGAAATCTAAATCCAGCACTGTAGCTTATAACCTCATGAAATCTAAATCCGGCACTGTAAGCTGAGGACCTCATGAAATCTAAATCCAGCACTGTAGCTTATAATCTCATGAAATCTAAATCCGGCTCTGTAGCTTATAACCTCATGAAATCTAAATCCAGCACTGTAGCTTATAACCTCATGAAATCGAAATCCAGCACTGTAACTTATAACGTCATGAAATTTAAATCCAGCACTGTAGCTTATAACCTTATGAAATCTAAATCCGACACTGTAAGCTGAGGACCTCATGAAATCTAAATCCGACACTGTAAGCTGAAGACCTCATGAAATCTAAATCCGGCACTGTAAGCTGAGGACCTCATGAAATCTAAATCCGGCACTGTAGCTTATAATCTCATGAAATCTAAATCCGGCTCTGTAGCTTATAACCTCATGAAATCTAAATCCGACACTGTAACTTATAACCTCATGAAATCTAAATCCGACACTGTAAGCTGAGGACCTCATGAAGTCTAAATCCGACACTGTAAGTTGAGGACCTCATGAAGTCTAAATCCGACACTGTAAGTTGAGGACCTCATGAAGTCTAAATCCGACACTGTAAAACCGAGGACCTCACAGAGTCTAATAACTGCGGCGCTCAAGCTTAGAGGTTCACGGTAGGTCAGAACTTCATCAAGTCTAAATCGGGCGCTCGCTTTGCTCTGGCTGACTATAGTTATTTAAAGAAATATACAATGTGTTAAGTTTTGAGTTCTCAGTAAATATTGAACAATTTCTGGGTATAAGAATTTACAGAAGTAAATAAATAAATATACATAAAGTCGCAGCAGTGAAGCTGTAATAACACAATGTAACACCACTTAAAACAAAAGTAGGAACAGCTTTATTAATTAACGAACACACAGTTGTGACGTTTCGGTTTACTCTTTAATCTTACAAAAACATAGAGGATAAAGCGATAGGAAAAGAAGAGAAAACATAAATTCAAATCAGTGATATATTACAAATAAGAATGGAAAGATAATGATAGAAAAATAACAGTAGGAAAAAGGAGCACTTAGCTGTGACTTCCGAGAAAATGCATCTGAGAGTTGTTCATTCTCTCTTTCTCATTCTCTCTCTGTATCTCTGTCTCTCTCATTCTCTCTTCCGTTTTCTCTTCCTCTCATTCTCTCTCTTCAGCAACCCAAGCCTTTAATGCACTTTCCTACAGATGTAGTCTGTCTCCTTCCACTGCCGTCTCTCTGTAGTTGTTTCCTCCATGTTTTCTTAGATCTCCTTCCACTGCCGTCTCTCTGTAGTTGTTTCCTCCATGTTTTCTTAGATCTCCTTCCACTGCCGTCTCTCTGTAGTTGTTTCCTCCATGTTTTCTTAGATCTCCTTCCACTGCCGTCTCTCTGTAGTTGTTTCCTCCATGTTTTCTTAGATCTCATTCCACTGCCGTCTCTCTGTAGTTGTTTCCTCCATGTTTTCTTAGATCTCCTTCCACTGCCGTCTCTCTGTTGTTGTTTCCTCCATGTTTTCTTTGATCTCCTTCCACTGCCGTCTCTCTGTAGTTGTTTCCTCCATGTTTTCTTAGATCTCCTTCCACTGCCGTCTCTCTGTAGTTGTTTCCTCCATGTTTTCTTAGATCTCCTTCCACTGCCGTCCCTCTGTAGTTGTTTCCTCCATGTTTTCTTTGATCTCCTTCCACTGCCGTCTCTCTGTAGTTGTTTCCTCCATGTTTTCTTTGATCTCCTTCCACTGCCGTCTCTCTGTAGTTGTTTCCTCCATGTTTTCTTTGATCTCCTTCCACTGCCGTCTCTCTGTAGTTGTTTCCTCCATGTTTTCTTAGATCTCCTTCCACTGCCGTCCCTCTGTAGTTGTTTCCTCCATGTTTTCTTAGATCTCCTTCCACTGCCGTCTCTCTGTAGTTGTTTCCTCCATGTTTTCTTAGATCTCCTTCCACTGCCGTCTCTCTGTAGTTGTTTCCTCCATGTTTTCTTAGATCTCATTCCACTGCCGTCTCTCTGTAGTTGTTTCCTCCATGTTTTCTTAGATCTCCTTCCACTGCCGTCTCTCTGTTGTTGTTTCCTCCATGTTTTCTTTGATCTCCTTCCACTGCCGTCTCTCTGTAGTTGTTTCCTCCATGTTTTCTTAGATCTCCTTCCACTGCCGTCTCTCTGTAGTTGTTTCCTCCATGTTTTCTTAGATCTCCTTCCACTGCCGTCCCTCTGTAGTTGTTTCCTCCATGTTTTCTTTGATCTCCTTCCACTGCCGTCTCTCTGTAGTTGTTTCCTCCATGTTTTCTTTGATCTCCTTCCACTGCCGTCTCTCTGTAGTTGTTTCCTCCATGTTTTCTTTGATCTCCTTCCACTGCCGTCTCTCTGTAGTTGTTTCCTCCATGTTTTCTTTGATCTCCTTCCACTGCCGTCCTCTGTAGTTGTTTCCTCCATGTTTTCTTTGATCTCCTTCCACTGCCGTCTCTCTGTAGTTGTTTCCTCCATGTTTTCTTAGATCTCCTTCCACTGCCGTCTCTCTGTAGTTGTTTCCTCCATGTTTTCTTTGATCTCCTTCCACTGCCGTCTCTCTGTAGTTGTTTCCTCCATGTTTTCTTAGATCTCATTCCACTGCCGTCTCTCTGTAGTTGTTTCCTCCATGTTTTCTTAGATCTCCTTCCACTGCCGTCTCTCTGTAGTTGTTTCCTCCATGTTTTCTTAGATCTCCTTCCACTGCCGTCTCTCTGTAGTTGTTTCCTCCATGTTTTCTTAGATCTCCTTCCACTGCCGTCTCTCTGTAGTTGTTTCCTCCATGTTTTCTTTGATCTCCTTCCACAGTACCTTTGACTGCAAATTGGTCTTTCCGTTACATCTCTCGTATATATGCGAGTTTGGTCTGCCTTCTCTTTAACGAGTTTGGTCTGCCTTCTCTTTAACGAGTTTGGTCTGCCTTCTCTTTAACGAGCTTGGTCTGCCTTCTCTTTAACGAGTTTGGTCTGCCTTCTCTTTAACGAGCTTGGTCTGCCTACTCTTTAACGAGCTTGGTCTGCCTATTCTCTTTTGCTTTGGTCAAGCAGAATTTAACTCTTTTATTCCAAAACAAAACTGGCCGTGTTCGTAGATCCTGCACGTCTATGTGAATCAATGAACAGAATTTAGCAAAGTCGAAAAAAAGTGAAAAGTAACACATTTCTAACCAGCACATATTTTTAATTCGTAGAGTAACTTCCAGTTTCTTTCTGTCGAAATCTTTCGTCAAAATTTATTCTGACAAGGCATGGAAAGTAATTCAGGGGTGAAATAGTTAAAACAACGACTAAATGTGTAAGTAAAATTACATGCAGGTAACGAAAAAAGGAGTTAGAATTAAACGTGTAGGTAGAATTTGAATTAAATACAGTCATTTGAAAAAAAAAAGAATAAACATTGCACAATGACTGTAAAACTAAAAAAAAAAAAAACAGCTCGTAAAAGTACGTTCTGTTAGTACCAAAAAATCTCTTTTTTTCTGACTTAGTGAGCAAAGAAACAGAATGTAATGTGAAAGTTCAGTTTCCGCCACATTGGTACATTAACTAAATGGTCAACGTGACATGGCGATCACCTTTGTGTGAGGATTTTAGCAGATTAGCAGACTGTATGATTTTATGCATGGGTGATTTCGTGCGTCATCTCGTGAGTTATGTTTCCGTGGTTTTTTTTTTCGTGTGACAGCACTGTAAAATATTGGAGACATTCTAGGTGACCAATAGGCTCAGTCGAGATTATACGAGGGGAAGTCACTAAGTAACTTGCAAATGACTGTTGCAAATAAAAACTAAATGCGACAGTAATCTGAAAACTTTAAATTTTTTTAAAACCTACATTATTCCCCTATTTCTCAACGTAATTGCCATCAACATTGAAACATTTGTCCTATCGTGTAATCAGTGATGCAATACCCATGGTGTAAAAATCGGGAGTCCGATTTCTGAATCATTTTTTTTTTACTTCTGTTTCCAACTCTTCGTCACTCGAGAATCTTCTCCCGCCAAGGTGGGTTTTCGATGGACCAGACAGGTGAAAATCACTTGGAGCTCAGTCAGGACTATAGGGTGGGTGTTCAAGAACTTCCCAAACCAACTGGTTAATTTTTTCTTGGATTAACCGAGCCGTATGTGGTCTGGCATTGTCATTGAAGGAGAAGCACACCTCTAGTCAGTAGACCAGGACGTTTTCTTCGAATTGCGCCCCGTAACATCGACAGAACTTCACAGTACGGTACAGAATTCACACTGTCACTATACTTCTGGAACTTGGTTAACAACACTCCTTGATAATCCCAGAACACTGTCAGTATAACCTTCCTCGCAGAAGGCGCAATCTTGAATTTTTTTCAGTGCATGGCGATGACGGGTGTTTCAGTTGCATTGAGGCACGTTTTGATTCGGGTTGGTAGTGGTGCACCCAAGATTCGTCTCCAGTAATAATCCTTTGGAGCATGTCTTCACCTTCATATGCGTAATGACAGAGATGCTGCAATGACAAACCAAATCGGTTAATTTTGTGTTAATCATTCAGATCTCTGAGTACCCAACGTGAGCAAACTTTCAGAAAATTCAATTGCTCATGCATTATTCTGTAAGCTAAGCCATGTGAACATCCGATTGCACTTGCTACACTGTCTATCGTTATTCGTCTATCAGCTCTGATAATCTCATTTACAAGTTGCACATTCGCTTCTGTTGCAGTCTGAATGGACGGTCAAATCGGACTTTGTAAAAAATTTCAGTGCGTCCCTGAGAAAATTCTTTTACCCAGTTATAAACCGCTTTACGTGATAAACACTTTTCAGCATAAACTGTAATCATTTCCTTATGAACGTCCTCAACTGAACGTCCTTTAGCCCACAAAAATCGCACTACACTTCTCTGTTACACACTAACAGTTGGGTAGCCATTTTGTTATTGCTTTGCGCATGCGCACATAACTCCCAGCGCCACCTACATACAACTATTATAAAGTTGGATGATGGTACTATCTAAAGATATATTTAAATACTACCTGATAACTGCCACTGATAAAATATTTCACTTTGCGAGTTACTTAGTGACTTCCCCTCGTAATTATATAAACCACGTGACCCAGGTATTCGGTATTAGGACAGGATAATGTTTACCGGAGAGCAGAAATGGGTTAGCTATATTCTAAAGCAGACGTGCTTGGTCCTAGTGTCTGTCGTGTGCACTTTTGTATGTATATACACTTGTGTATATATATATATATATATTCTTCAGCTTTTCAAGCCATTAGGTTTCATTGTTGCAGTTAAAGTTCGCTTCCATTTCTTTCTGTTCCTAATATTCTCTCTCCGGTTGGTGACACCAGTTTCCTTTACATCCTCTTCTATATTGTCTTCCCATCTCTGTCGTGGTCTACCCCTTTGGTCTTATTTACTCCATTTCTTGTACATATATAATTTTCGTTTGCCTATTCTCTTCCATTCTTTCTACATGGCCCAAGCAGCGTCATCTGTTCAGTTTCAAGACATTTATCATTTGTTGGGATTTAAGTAAACTGTTCCGTTCAGTGTTCTTTCTAGGTCTCCATTCTCCACTGTTGGTATCCTGTATTCTTCTTATAACCTTGTTCTCAAAGATCAATTGTTGTTCATCTTTCTTTGTTGTACTCCACGTTTCTGATCCATACATGACGAATGGTCTTAATATAGCTTTGTAGATTGTTATTTTTGTGCATTGGGACAGGATTTTGGATTTTAACAGGTGTTGCAAGGTGAAGTATATTCTATTCCCTATTTCTACTCTGCTTTTAATTTCCTCGCTTAATGTGTTACTTCTGTTGAAGTATATTTCTGCTTTCCTAATGGTCATATCTCCAGCATTTATGGCATCTAGATCATTCTGCTCCTGGTCTTTTGATATCATTCTGCCCCTGGTCTCTTGATGTCTTCGTGTACTCTATCTTATGTTGGTTAATGGTCAGACAAACTTTTAGTGGCACGTCTCTCAGGTATATGCAGGTACTGATGACTTCTTTCATATATATACAGTTGTCTTTCCATACCATTAAGGCACATCGGTAATACGATGTTAGGCCCATATTTTCCATGACCTTCGGCACATGAAAGTGTGATGCGGTCAGTATCACATGGCCGCGTATGTCTTCCCAAGTTTCTCTTGTACCCATTTTTAGAGGGTGGGGCTTTCTGGCGTTTACTGGAGACATTTTCTGATACACGTACACACACACGCACGCGCAAACACACACACGCATCCATAACCTTGGAGACAAGTGTGCCAGAAAAATGAAATATAGAATGAAAACTTGTATCCCGTGGAAATGTAAGCTAATTGTGAGGTAGATGTGTATTTTTTTAAAGAAAAGTATTAACAACTGATATCAAATATGATCAAATCACACAGCAAAAAAAAAAAAAACGACGGAGAAGCAAAGGATAAATGTCAATGCTTTAAGCAGGCTAAAGGAGGTATTACTGTAAAACACCAAGATAAATTGAAATAAACAATCCTTTTAGCACAAAAACTGGCATTGGCAAACTACTATTCAGAATATCCAGTTAACGCTAATGCATATGCGGGAATGAAGTCTGACTTACCAAACGTGTTAGGAAGGATATCGCGAGTGGTCAGATTCTGTTTGACGGCACTGGAAACTTTCGCAGAACATTGCAAGATGTCAGAGTGAAACGAGGTGCAGACGTAGCTTCTGACCACCACCTACTGATAGCTAAACTGAGAGTGAAACTGAAGAAGCACCATAAAACAGACGTGGCAAGGAAAATATATAATTTGGTACTGTTGGAAGACCCAGAAATGGAAAAGAATTTTAAACTGAAACTAAGCAACAGATTTCAGATTGTGCAGGAGTTATAGGAAGAAGATACACCAGATGTGAACACTGTGTGGAGCAGTGCTAAAGAAATATGGAGCAAATCATGTGAAGAGACAGGGGGATTTAAGAAACCTCAGCACAAAGAGTGGATTACATTGAAAACACTGAAGAAGATAGACGGGAAGGACAGAAATGAAAGCAAAAATAAATGACAGTAAAACAAGAGCAACAAAGGCCTCAGATCAGATAAAATACAATGTGGCCCATAAAGAGGTTAGGAAACACGTAAAGAAAGACAGACAGGCCTATTTTTATAATATGGCAGGACAGACAGAAGAGGCAGCTGGTAAAAACAATATAAGAGCCCTGTATGAAATCACCAAGAAGTTAGCAAATAGATCATGTAGGATAGAAAGCCCATCAAAAACAAGAAAGGTAAGGTAGTAACATCAGAAGAAGAGCAGATGCAAAGATGGGTGGAATACTTCAGCGGAATCCTAAATAGGCCAGCACCAACAGAAACAGAGGAGATACCAGCAGGAGAGAATACTCTTAAGGATTTTAAACATTAAATGGCAGGACAAGATCAGGAACGAGGAGGTCTGTGAAAGGGCAGGACAAGAACCTATGAACCTACAAATCATATCTAGGAAGTGGAAGTAGATTGGTTACACTCTGTGTAAACCAGAGACCAGCATAACTAGACATGGAATGCTCAAGGAAATAGAAAACGAAGAAGGCCTAGACTTACTTGGAGAAGAGAAATTATGACAGTGCTCAGAGACAAGGGACACAGATGGAAGCAAAGAATAATTCCAAGAACAGGGATGACTGGAGAGAATTTATCCGTGGCCTATGCTCTCAAGGGAGTGAAAGGCGATGATGATGATGATGATGATAATATTACTGTAACACACCAAGATAAGTGAATAAACGATCCTGTTTAGCCCGGAAACTGGCATTGGCAAACTCATTCATTCATTCCTTTGCATGTCCCTTGCGGAACTTTGCCTCCCAAACAGCACTCCTGTAGGCCTCTCGGTTGTGAGCAAGATGGCCTGCTGCTGCTGCATCCATTTCCAGATCATCAACGATGTCTTGCAGCCATCTTCGTTTCGGTCTTCCTCTTTTTCTTTTTCCCATTATGTATCCTTCCAATACGGTCTTCTCTAAATTATCATGACGTTTAATGTGGCCAAAATATTTAAGTTTTCTCTCTTTAATCCTCTTTACTAGCCAGCCTTCTTCAATATTAAGCTCTTGTAGTATAGATATATTTGTTCTTTTTTGTGTCCACGATATTTGGAGAACTCTTCTATAGCATTTACATTCAAAGGCATTTATGTGCTTCTCAGCTGTTGGCAAACTACTATTCAAAATATCCAGTTAAAGTAACTGCATATGCCGGAATGAAGTCTTATCAAACGTGTTATGAAGGATATCACGAATGGTCAGATTCTGTTTGATGGCACATCATCATCATCATCATCATGTGCCGTGCCGACTGGCGTTGGCTATTATGCTTCTCCAGAATATCCGATCCTTCATGCAGGCCATTAGCTCAGTTGGTGATCTCCTCTCACACCATCTCGTCAGATTGTCCAGTATCATTTCTCTCGGTCTTCCCCTGGCTCTTCTTTCCTCTATTTTCCCTGTTGTTATAATATTTTCAGTGACCCCACTTCTCATTGGATGTCCTATGAAAGTACATTCTCTCTCTCTCTCTCTCTCTTTTTTGACAAGATTTCTTCTCATACATTGTCCACTAATTATTTTTGCTGTCTAGGGAATTCATAACATTCTTCTAATAAACCACATTTCTGCTGGTTCCAATGATTTTTGTGCAGACCTGCCTATTGTCCATGATTCACTTCCACATAATAAGATAGGTTCAATATAGCATTTTAGGACTCGTTTTCTCACATCCATTGATAAGGATGTGTTGGATAATATGTTTCTCATTCTCTGAAATGCAATCTTTGCTTGGCCTATTCTGTTCCTAATTTTTATAGCACACTTATCATTACTGAAGCTGATTTTTGACAAATAAAACAGTGTCAAGAGAATCAGCTGCCAACAGTCTAACATAAATTCAGTTACAAATCCCTCCTGTAACGGGCATAGAATACGTATGCAAACACAACGAATCTACGAAAGGAGCACCTTCAGCACGTTAGCTCAGTTCTGTTCAGACTATTTATTCCTAGTTTGTTTTACACATTCCACGGAATGCTAGCAATTATATTTCATATCCCTGTGAAAGTATCATCAGTCCTCTGTACTCCCAGTGGAACATAATGTGTCAACAAAGGTTCTCCAGATAATCCTGTCTCGAGAAAGTCGGGATCCCTCAAACCAAGTCTTTCCAGCCTCCTTTAGTTCTTTCTGTATTATGCGTCTCCGTGACTCCAATGCTCTGCCCATTTAATTTTCCCTTGAGTTGTCCAGGTCAAGGCGGTGTAGTATCCCTGTAAAAAAACCCTTAGGAATAAAAACTGTTAAACGTCTACTTGTTGAGTCAACTGAATGTATTTTACTTCTAGATTTCTTCTTCTGAAGAGGACAAACACACGTGATTTAGTGTGTCTGCAGTATATTGCGCACAATTACGTGCAAGAAAGTTTTTCTTGTGTATTTTTACAGTAACCAAAAGGAAAACTTCGTAAATTACATTGCTTTTCAATACGCTTTCTTATGTACTTCAGAATTTTTCATAAAATCCCTACAATTTTCTTTTCATTACAGGGGTTTTCAAACACTGTTTTGGTTTCCAAATTATCGACAATGACTGCAGAGGAAATTTTCCGAAAAGCTACAACTTGTACAAAAGTTAATTGTTGCCTCGAAGTGTAACTTTGAGGAAATTTGTATGCATTATTTTGTGAAGGGCGCTTTTTTTAATGGTGACCAAGCTTGGAGTTAAATACACTGCTGATTAAACAAATTTAGGAAATCACTGATGATATGAATTGATTTATCTAAAAAAAAAACACACGATCGTCATTTGTTTTGTGTTATTATTATAAAAATAATGATTATTTTCTACGAATCAAATAATTAACCTCGTTTTAACCTGTTTTTTTTTACAGGGAAGAAAAGTAAACAGAGGCGAGAAATGACAAGGTCAAGCTGATCTTATATTAGTTGCACCTGGTTTAAAAAATCTAAGTAATTCTGTGGAAAAGTTTATGTGCAATTTTTGCTTCTCAGGACTGTGTATTATTCACGAATTAAAAACTAAACCGAGATGTTGTTCGATGTTTTGTTCTGTTGAAAAGTTTTCCATTCTTATTCCATCTTTCTTCTTTTCGCAAAATTGAAAAACAGAAACTTCTCCATTAACAGCCCTCCCCCCCGGTCTTTGAGAGGGGTGGGGGTGGGGGAGACTCATGGAACAGTTGACAAATAAAAATATAAATAAAGAAAATGAAATAAACAAAAAAAAAAACGAGACGGTAACGACTTCCTTCAGGAAGAAATTTACTTTAGACAGAACATGGCAGAATGACATTTAGATTCTTGGTGTAAGGTGTCTCCTCTCCCCCACCCCCACCCCAAGGCTACACACGAAGCTCAGAAAAAAAAATGTCCTAATGGCTGGCTACAACTGATCATGATGAATTTTTCTTCTGCCTGCCAAATACAAACCAGAGGTTCAGCCTGTAACAAAAAAGATAGATGTTCTAATCTCTTAGAAAGGAAAAAAACAGAGAACAATCTTTTTGCGTTGATTTCCTTGCAATTTAAAACCTGGATTTAATGGATTTTTTTTTGTGTCTGGTTTCTAGTTCGCATTGTGCACTGTGGAGGAAATAATGGAACGTGGCCGTTTTATGCTGGCTTGGCGGGACAAAAAATAGTGACCGTAAAACGTGACTGGCCGTACAGTTCAGAGTCAGCCCGTCCATGGGCAGGAAGTTTCCTCACAGTAGGATGGAAACATCCTCACAGTTTCAGAAAGTCTGCTCATTGTTTAAGTATTTTACAGTACTACAATATCATTTGTCAATCCGATCTGTGCGCTAAAAACTAGCCTTTTTTGTCCACGACATAATGGATCGTCTAGAGAGATGAGGTCTAGTAAGCAACATTTCATACTTGGTTCTTTGGGATATGATTGTATCATGTTTCAGACCAGCGACTGTCTACAGAAATACTGTTTTTCGTGCTTTCGCCGTCCATTTCTATTACTATGGCTGATCGTTTTCCTTTTGTGTTCGCTGATTGTTTTCCTTTTGTGTTCGTTTCGTATAATCTCGTGTCATTAACAAAACTGTTATAAATATGCTTTTTAATTCCCCCCATTAATCTCTGTTTTTTTTTTCTGAAACCGTGCACACTAAATTCCAATAACAATAACTAGATTTCCATCTAGATAAAAGAGATAGAAATAATACATTTTAGTGGCTGCTAAACATTTGTTTTATTTCACAGAATCTTTGACGGGGAGCCACACAGTAATCTTAATTTAGCTATAAAAATCTAAATCGAGTAGCAGAAAGTTGTAATACAGATGTCTTATGCCATCCCTCTCTAAATATGTGTGTGTGGAGGCACGTCGGCCATTTTGGAATTCTGACGTCAGTAGAATAGATCAAAGATGACCGCTTCCCTGGAAGCGTGCACGTGAGAAAAGCAGCGCCCAGTTCTTCGTTTATTGGGCAGTGAAGGTGAGAAACATGCACAACTTCAATGTAGAAATAAAGGGGCAGTATTGGGGCATGTGTATTACCTTCAGCAGGTATATGCACATTAAGTTTAAAAGTGGGTTGTCAAATGTGGTGGATGCACCTCGCTTGAACGGCCTCACATTACGTCGACCGGAAATATGATGTTCACACTCTTCCGGCACTGTGAATGACCAGTCCTAGAACATTACATGCCTAGAGGAATCACTATCAGCAGCGAAAGACACCGTGATATGCTTGAGGACCATTTGAAACCTGCCATCAGGTCAAAATTTCGTAGCTTGCTCTGTTTTGGTGTTTTGGTACATCAGGATAACACTCTGCCCCATACAAGATGTGCAGCAGCTCAACAAATTATGAATCTGCGTTTTCAGTGTCTTCTACATCGTCATATTCAGCTGATCTCGCACCAATGGGATTATCACGTATTTTGACCCCTGAAGAAAGAACTTGATAGAACTAACTTCAGTAGGGACGAAGGGATTACAGAAGCCTTGCAGAGATGCCTACAGAGTCAGTCACAAGATTTATTTTTCCTCTCAAGGAATCCAGACATTAGTGACATGGTGACAGACGTTCACTAAATGTGATTTGGGGGTGGGGGGCTATGCTGAAAAGTGATAAGCAATCATATTTGTAGATTTTATTCAAAAGAAATTAAGGTCACTTTTGACTCACCCTAGTATTTCCCTAGTATGAGACGAGCTTGGTTTCTTTTGCACTGTACCCTTTGTATAAAACAGGGTTCGTGCTATGGTTTGTACGAGTTTAGATGCAGTCCTTTTGATTTTATCCTGCCAACAATGTGTAGTATAAGATTTTCGGGGTAGTTTCCCTTGTTTTTCAGATTTAAGTTACGACTTAAGTCGGTGGAACAGATCTCCCCGACTCAGGAAGCCTGGAGAAGGTTATGCTTGTCACAGCAAGGTGACTTTTTTTCCCAGAGAACTCTGGGACACGAGGACTGTTGTTTGGGTTTTTGGTCTGTGAAACAGAGTGCATGGTGTTGGCTGTCTCTAGCGAGCTGTAGAACTTTATGTTAGAAATAGATTAGCGTAGAAATGAGAAGGACAAGAGTAGATCTTCAATTTTCGACGTCAAGTAATTGAGTACTGCCGAAGTTTTTTCTCGCCAGTGTATTTGTTGTTCATGTGTTCCGAGTGTCTTGTGCTTGTCTTCTATCTCACTGGAGCTGCGGACTGGTGTTCTTTGCAGCCAGACGGACAGACAGACAGACAGACGGACGGACGGACGGACAGACAGACAGACAGACAGACAGATAGGTGTTATTTGCAGCCAGACGGACAGACAGACAGACAGACAGATAGGTGTTCTTTGCAGCCAGACGGACAGACAGACAGACATATAGGTGTTCTTTGCAGCCAGACAGACAGACAGACGGACGGACGGACGGACGGACGGACGGACAGACAGACAGACAGACAGACAGGTGTTCTTTGCAGCCAGTGCTTTGACTGTGTTGAGGGACAGCATAGTGTCATCTTGGGTACGGATTATAGCAGATATCGTTTTTAGTCCCCGATGGAATGAGCATTACTTCTTCAGCGCGGACTCCACTGCGACGGGGACTATGATTATTTCCCGTTAGCCCAGGCTAGGCCTGTTATTGGAGGCATCTACGGAGAAATGGACGCGGTCTTGGTCAGATATGGCTCACCAGTTCTGAGGCCAGCATGCCAGCTTTGGCTTATTGACTGCCAAACCGTCTTCGCCCCCTCTTCCACCAGTAACTGGAGCTATTGGGTGCTATCACTCGCAGATCCATCGCCGTCATTCTCACCACTAAATATTATTTGAACCGCCCGGAAATATTGAGGACTCCTGTATCTGGCGGGCTTGTAGAACCTGGCTCATGTCGGAGTATATTCTATAACCGGCGTTGTCGTTAAGTCCAAGCTTTGACATGTTTATGTGCCAGAAAAGAACATCAACACTAGAAGCCACACTATTGTCCCCAGCCTGTAACAACTGGTGTCGTCATATGGTCTTCATTCACTGCCTTACTACAAACTATAAAGAAAAAAAAAACCTTCTTTAAATGACTTTCTAACTCACACCACGATGCTATAGAAGTGTTTTACTGTTTATGAGAACGCATTTGTCTCTCACCATGATGCAGTAAAACTGTTTCTCAGAGAATATCATTTCTTTTCTCACAACATCAATTTAATTGACCATTTCTTTTCTCCCAGTAACAGTTTAAGTGACAATTTCTTTTCTTATAGCATCAATTTAAGTGACAATTTCTTTTCTTACAACATTAGTTTATTTTTTCGCAGCTACAGTTTAGATGAGTAATTTCTTAAAGTATTTGTACGCATACGTACAAATCGTTTACGCATGGTAAACAACCGTATCGTTGTTTAAGCATCGTAAACAACCAACATTTGGCAGGAACTATTAGCAAACATACTCTTGGGTGGATGCTGCCTCATGCAGCTGAGCATGTATGGGGTTGTCCTGAATGCAGTGAAGCCGGAGTCTGAATTTTGAACTTTGAACTCAAAGTATATGTGAACCAGGAAAACTATATATATATATATTACAAAGAGTATTTTCTAGCGAGACAGAAGGGGATAAGGAAAATGTCAGAGAGAGGCATAGAGAAAGAGAGAGAGAGAGAGAATGGGTTGAAGAAGGAGAGAGAGAGAGAAGAAAAGAAAAGTGTGATGAAGCTGGAGATTTATTTCTTTCCGCCAGTGACAGACAAGCAAACAGACTACAGAGTTCTGTGCTCCAACAGGTTAAAGATGATTTTTTTTTTATTGATCAAGTGTTGTTGTGTAGAGACAGAACGGGAATACCCGATAACTAATTTCCTTCGGCAACAAAACTTCCTGTTCCAAACAAAGTTTTGGCTAACTTATATTTTTTAAATGCACGCAAAGACACGTTAAATAAATGAAAAACAAAATATTGTTTTAACTGAAATTCAATTTTATAATTTAATTATGATATTTCTTTTTATATTTCATTTGTCGCATTTTTTGTTTGTTTGATGTTTACAGATCCGGGTTACACTGAAACAAGGATCATTGACTTCCCAATGTTTTGGAAAAAAAAAACATTGAGAAACGCTGGTCAAATGTTCCTTGTGTTTACCTTTTCGCTCTAAAATATTTCAGTTATATACTAGTTTTTTCCCTCATTGTTTGATAGTCTATTTTAGGAAGTTAGAAAGTGTGCAGTTTTCTAGCGCAGTCAGAGAACGTAAACACAAAGAATAAGTTTCCGGCCAGTTTCAGCCAGGAACAGAAATACTGTTGAGACAAAGGAACAGGGTCAAGCGCGTGTTTGTGTGTCTGGAACGAAGAATCTCTGCGGCCTAGAGAGCACGGAAATGCTCCCAGAGACCGAGATTTGTCTGAGAATGAGGTGATATGTGAATGTGTATCTTTCACTTTGGGACTCACTACAAAAATAGATCTTTTGGAATTTAAATTCATATCACTAGAAGTAGCATTATATTCTTTTTGCAACTGCATAGATAAGATTGCTGTGACCAGCACATAAAGTAGATTCTTGTTGTCAGCGCATAAATTAGATTCTTGTTGTCGGCGCATAAATTAGATTCTTGTTGTCGGCGCTCAAAATGAACGGCCATGCACTTTTAGAAATGTCTTGTTTACGACCGCAGACCCCAAAGATTTTCTTTCTGAGGATCTCAAAAACAACGCCGACGGACCTTAAATGATTCCACTTTCACCAGGGGGGCCCTAAATTTTACGGCCGTGTATAAAGTGACTTGTTACAGACGACCTTATTCTGGGAAGCGACAACATCTCTCTCTCTGGACCGTGACGGATCCGAGAAGCCAAATTAGAAGGGGACAGGCGTCTGGAATTCACTGTTAGAGTATCCATTTAACCGTCGTCCTCATCCAGTCGGAATTTTTTTTGTATCTTGAGAGTCACACCAATGTCGCCGGTGCTGTTTAATAAAATTTGCGATGTGTTTTTTTTATTTTTTTAGTTCTAAATTTTCCTTAGAAAACATCAAGTGTGCAGTTAATTTCTGGAACAGATTTGGGTACGTTTGTCACAGTGACAAGCATTGTTACCGATGTAATTTGACTGTACATGCTCGGCCGTATTTGATTTAAAAATACTATCGAAGTGAAACGTCTTTGTGTGTAAATATGTGACAAAAAATGTAGTCATCACCATACACAGACCCACTGAAGGATGTGATGTTGGGGGCCTATATTTTCCTGGATCTGAGAGCGCACAAGAGGGTGTATATTTTCCGTGATCAGAAAGTACACTGGAGGGCATATATTATCCTTCGTCTGAGGCCACACTAGAGGGCGCATGTTTTCCTTTCTCTGAGAGCACACCAGATGGCGTATATTTTCCTTGATCTGAGAGTACACTAGATGGCGTATATTTTCCTTGATCTGAGACTACACTATAGGGCTATATACTATACATGTCTTACCTAGTATTAATGTTATCGTTTAGACTGCAGAGGCATTTTGAACACCCCGTAATATATTTAGTCCAGCAGGAGGCGCCCCAGTCATCCAGTTATAGAAATGGGTACCTGACTCCTTCTGGAACCGGGGAAGGAAAAAAACAGAGAGGAGTGGTGTTGGCAGATATGTGGCACGTGGCACTAGCTTTCCTTCCAATCATTCCCTTTTATCGCTACTTTTTTTCCAAGCTCTTCCCATCTTTTCATTTTTACATGTCATTAAATGTCAGAAACGTCTCTTAGTGTCGATTACAAGTACGGAAGAAATCGAGAAGAAATATTCACAATGTCACAGACTCGATGACCTTTATACTTCGTTTGGTCTAGACATCTTCGATTTTTTAATCAAACTTTAACAATTCCACCTTGTGCATAGATAATATTTTCTAGCGTGGGATTATTGTTTCATGTCTTTCTTCTCTCCTTCTCCGTATTTCCTTACCAGCTTCCAACAGTTCTAGTAGCTGTTCTGTCTCCCCTCTGTTTACTACTGATTTTCGCTTCTGTTTACTACTCTCTTTCTTCTCTATTTACTACTCTCTTTCTTCTCTATTTACTAATCTCTTTCGCCTCAGTTTATTGCTCTCTTTCGTTTCTATTTACTACTCTATTTCGCCTATGTTTTTCTTCTCTCCTTAGCCTATGCTTACTACTCTGTCTCTGTTTAGCACCCTATTTCGCCTCTCTTTACTACTCTATTTCGCCTCTCTTTACTACTCTGTTTCGCCTCTTTTTACTACTCTGTTTCGCCTCATTTTACTACTCTGTTTCGCCTCTATTTACTACTCTGTTTCGCCTCTGTATTGTTTATCTCGTGCGCATGATTAGTTTTACAAAGTACTTTAGAACCAGGGGAAAGAGAAATAGTAAAATAATGACGGGTGCTCGACCCATGGATTCACGCAGGATGAACTGCAACCGCTTAGCCACAAGAGGTTAGCCATTATCAACTGGGAGATCTTGCAACCCTTTTTTCTCTAACATTTTATTCCACACACGCCTCGTTGTTTCCAGATTGCCATTTATTTCCTTGTACTGTTCCTTTCCCTGTACTGTTGTTTCCTTCTTCTGCGTTGTCACAAGCTTTCGTAGCTAGTACACTGATAGAAGCCTGGACTACGCAGACAAAAATACATACAAACTAATAAGATACTTCCACCAGTGATTTTTTAACTGTTTAAATAAGCAGTCATGTTGTAAAATATGTTTTATTGTACCTGAACCCAGATAAAACTTCACTTCGCTCACGCGAATGAATCAACGTTACAAGAAAAAAGTTCCAGTGTTTTCTCTGAAGAAAGCTCATTTTAGATAAAGACAATTCACTGATACTAACCGACGGATGGAAGAACAACTTTATTTTATTAACTATGTTAGAATGTCAGAAATTAGTCGCATTGTAGTAAAAAAAAAACGAGTATACGAAATATGGTGTAAATATGTAAGGATAGTATGGGAAATATTTGATTCAAAGTCTCTGGAGTCTTTCTAAAATTAGTTTCACTATTTTAAAATAAATTCTGTTATTCCATTCTTTCTTTTCATTTAATTTACTCTAGTTACAGTGAGCACATGGCGTTACCCATCAGTTCTAAAACTTGAAGAGCAGCGTTCTTTTTTTAAACTGACGTGGAATTTTTAATAAAAGAATTACGTGATTCTTACCGGAAGTCTCATTAACTTAACATCTAAAGATGATACTTGGTGGGTTTTTTTAATTTCTGGACTATATGAAGACGCCGTCCGTTCTAGCAATCAGCGACCCAGAGTTAGCGTCAGGGTTGGCATGTTAAAGTCAGGGTTGGCATGTTAGCGTCAGAGTTGGCATGTTAGCGTCAGGGTTGGCAGGTTAGCGTCAGGGTTGGCGAACCAAGACTCTGCTCCACCTCTCCGTTGGTATCCCCAATAACAAACCTAGCCTGGCTTATGGGGCATAGTCCTCACGGGAGCGGAGTCTGCTAAAGAAGTACTGCACACACCCCCTCCCCTGCTTTTTAACTGCATTTAGGGACTGAACAAAATAATAGCCGCAATAACCAGCCCCAGGACGACCTTACTGTGGCTCAACATCTTCACTGCAGCGGCTGTAGAGAACACCAGCTCGTAGTTCCAGGGTAAGAAAAATCAAGACAAGACAAAACAAGATAAGACAAAACAAGACAAGACAAAACAAGACAAGACAAAACAAGATAAGAGAAAACAAGACAAGACAAAACAAGACAAGACAAAACAAGACAAGACAAAACAAGATAAGACAAAACAAGACAAGACAAAACAAGATAAGACAAAACAAGACAAGACAAAACAAGATACGAGAAAACAAGACAAGACAAAACAAGATAAGACAAAACAAGATAAGACAAAACAAGATAAGACAAAACAAGATAAGAGAAAACAAGACAAGACAGAACAAGATAAGACAAAACAAGACAAGACAAAACAAGATAAGACAAAACAAGATAAGACTGGTTGTTGATGGGAGCGTGATGATGATGATGATGATGATGATGATGGCTGAAATATGGAAAAAAAACAATGGGATATAATGTTTTTAAAAACGGATAACAAAAGGTCAACAATATCTGGAAAAGAAATGAAAACAAAAAAATACATCCTCTTCGTCCTAGATGCTCTATCGCGCAGGGTTTGGCGGAGACAGCTGGAAAAGGGACAAGCCACTGGCAGTCGTGCTAGTCTCGGCGCTGACTGTATAATCAACACGGACACTCATGCATAAGTCAACACTCAGTGAAGGAAGTCAAGATTCGAAAACTGATCCCTAATACCTCTTTATCTTTTCTTTATTTGTCTTTCCTCAGCCTTCCCATTTCCGCCTACATCATCCTTCTCTCTATCTCTTATGTTCATCAAAACTTCTCCGCAGCTCATTTCCGGTGCTGGTTTCTCCTTTCGCTCATTATTTTCTCTGATTATGTTACGTTTTATTTCTGGTTTTTTTTCCTGGCAGGAATCTCGTGTTCACTCTGTTCCATCCAGTAAACATTACCTCCCTTTTCTAATATACGTAATATGTGTTCATGTTCTTCTTGTAGTTCTTGTGAATGTTTTTTTTTTCTTGTAGTTCTTGTGAATGTTTCTCTTGTACTAATCGTGAATGTTTCTCTTGTAGTTCTCGTGAATGTTTTTTTTCCTTGTAGTTCTTGTGACTGTTTCTCTTGTAATTCTCGTGAATGTTTCTATTGTTGTTCTCGTGAATGTTTTTTTTTTCTTGTAGTTATTATGGATGTTTCTCTTTGTAGTCATCGTGAATGTTTCTCTTGTAGTTCTCGTGAATGTTTTTTTTTCTTGTAGTTCTTGTGAGTGTTTCTCTTGCAGTTCACTATTTCTGGATCTATGATTCTGCCATTACCAACTGCTATGTCCAGACGACTGACGACTCTTATAAGCCATGTCTAGGAAATATTCAAGGAAAGAAACGCATCAAACAGTCGTTGGAAGAAATTGGGTTTCAAAAGAATCTTACAAACTAAGGACCAACATGAGAAAAGATTGGTCCCAAAATGTTACTAACAATTCGCCTTACACGGTCTCTCAGTTGGGATTTTAAGACCCACTAAAAGAGACAACATGAAACAAATACTGTGTATTCACGTCATTAACATTAGCTCCCCCCCCCTTTCCACGATACCTCTCTGTATCTGCCCCGTGTCTCTTTCGTCCCTTACTTAGTTATCTTTCAGACTTTCCTTATTGCATATGTTCTTTCTGTTCTCTTCAATTTTCGTCTTTTTTAAAAATAGAGCGTGAGTCAAAATAAAAGTGTTATTTTGTTCCCATTTTGTTTTAATCTTCAGCCAATGCCACAGCTATTATGTCACGTGACAAAATCATGCTGTCTGTTCTTACTAAGACCAGTGTCTTGTGAGTGTCTCGAGAGTGAAAAGATCGCGAGTAAATTTGGGCACTAAATTACAAGAGATGAAAAGAAAGAGACGGAGAGAGATATAGGAAGAGAAAGAGACAGACAGAGAGAGAGAGACACAGAGAGAGAGAGAGAGAGAAAGGCAGAAAAAAGAGAGAGAGAGAGAGAGAGAGAACGAACGAGCGAACCTACTTTATTTTCAAAGGGTTAAGAATTGGGCACGCAGGTCCGTCTGACATTCCGCCCTTCATCATACAGCTTTCACTCAGTCACAGTCATTCAGCATTTGTTAATGAGCATAATAATCATGAAGACACATTAAATGATTATATAAATAAATAATAAACTTATCGCATGTCCATACACTTTACACTCTGATTTATGCAACAACATGAAATAAACTTGCATTCTTACACTAATTCAAAACTAAGAAATTTATAGAAAAGCAGTATTAAAAAATTTACGACACTCAAGCATTTTAAACTACTTAAAACTATGCTTAGGGAGGCATATGGTCCATATCAAGAAGTGTTGACAAAGTTTAAATTTATAAGAACGAAAAGAGAGAAAGGCAGATATAAAGAGTGAGAGAAAGAGAAAGAAACAGACAGAGATCACATACACACCCATCGAGACATACACACACAGAGAAAAAGTGTGTATGTGTGTGTGTTTGTGAAAGAGAGAGAGAGAGAGAGAGAATGAGGAGGATCTGATGTAGCTGATTCCAACACTCTTCTCTCATCTCCAACAACTTTAGTGGACTTATCGTATGAATCTTCTCTCACCCCTAACAACTCATCAATAAATCTCACCTTTCCTTTATTCCTGATCGGTAACGTTGGAGAAAGCTTTGTACTTCAACTGTCCTCTACTTCTACTACTATCTTCTATCCTGAAATTTGTCATCTTTTAAAATCTGTCTGTCTTGTTCATACTTATTTTTATATGATAAGGAACTGCGGCTTCTGAGTAGAAGCTTGTGCGAGAACCCAGTTTTGGCCTTCTTCTTTAAGAAAACTGACAAATGTACTAAGTTTATTTTGTTAAAGAAAGCATAAAAATCTATGTTTAAAATGATAACATATGTAGAATTAAAGCAGTAACGTGAATTGTAATATAAAGAGGTGGGGGTTGCGTGAAGATAATTGTATTGTTTAACAGCTAAAACCTCTAATCATAGCAGAATTAGTATCTTTGACGTGGCACTGATTCCATAACACTTCAGAAGACCATCAGTTGATCATGTCAGTGTATTATGTTTCCCTCTTCTCTGGTTTTCTTCAACAATTCTTTTAGTCAAAATACTGAGTGCTTTCTTTGTTAAATTTAATAATTTTATTCCCACTTTTTTTTAACCCTCAGATTCTTACCGTTTGTAAAATTGAAATCTATGTTTGATATAGACTTTGCTAATTAGAGAAACTGTACTGAAAGATACAACAAGAAGACTGAGAGAAACTGTCCTGAAAGATACAACAAGAAGACTGAGAGAAACTGTGTTGAAAGACAGAACAAGAAGACTGAGAGAAACTGTATAGAAAGATACAAGAAGAAGACTGAGGAAGAATGTGCTGAAAGATACAACAAGAAGACCGAGAGAAACTGTACTGAAAGATAGAACAAGAAGACTGAGAGAAACTGTCCTGAAAGATAGAACAAGAAGACTGAGAGAAACTGTACTGAAAGATACAACAAGAAGACCGAGAGAAACTGTACTGAAAGACAGAACAAGAAGACTGAGAGAAACTGTCCTGAAAGATACAACAAGAAGACTGAGAGAAACTGTGTTGAAAGACAGAACAAGAAGACTGAGAGAAACTGTATTGAAAGATACAAGAAGAAGACTGAGGAAGAATGTGCTGAAAGATACAACAAGAAGACCGAGAGAAACTGTACTGAAAGATACAACAAGAAGACTGAGAGAAACTGTACTGAAAGATACAACAAGAAGACCGAGAGAAACTGTACTGAAAGATACAACAAGAAGACCGAGAGAAACTGTACTGAAAGATACAACAAGAAGACCGAGAGAAACTGTACTGAAAGATACAACAAGAAGACTGAGAGAAACTGTGCTGAAAGATACAACAAGAAGACTGAGAGAAACTGTGCTGAAAGATACAAGAAGACTGATGTATCTTAGTGCTGTATAAAAATCATGAGGAGTGGAAACGCTGTCTGATTTCACACTCATTGACCCATAGCTGATATGCCAGTGTCAGGGCTGGTGAACCATAGCTGACCAAGACCCTGTCCCACCTCTCCGTTGATACCCCCAGTGACAGGCCTAGCCTGGCTAACGGGGCAGAGATGATCATATTCCCCATGGTGGTGGAGCCTGCTAAAGAAGCACTGCACACCCCTAGCATTTTACCCCCGCCGAGGGACTGAAAGAATGCTTGAGACCCGCTCCCTCAGACGATGCTATACCTCAACACTTCTGCAGCACTGGCAGCAAAGAACACCAACTCGGACTTTCAGTGAGAGAGAAGAAGAAGAAGATTATAAATCATAATCTGTAATAAGAGATTAGCTTTGATATGCTTAAATCAGACATATAGGTATTTTTTCTACGAAAGATAAATTCTTATAAAAGACATTGTTTGATGTGAGTTTACACTGTAAAGCAGCGATCAGCTTAGTTTTTAGTTTATCCTCCGATTCCTTTGACATTTGTATCTCTTGTTATCACTCCTCTTTACCGGGCAAAAAATTCCAATTTCTTTCCCTCCGGGGATGGATGTAGCACTCCTCTTGTCTGGAAACCGGAAAAGCTCCAACACTCTTCCTGTTTTGTTAAATCTGTAATGACGCGCTGCTGTGTTGTTTCCTTCGCTTCTAGGCGTGTTTTTTTCCTACACTGAATCTCTGACTTCTGACGAATTAAAAGAAAGTCCTCTTTCCAAAAGTACAAAATACGTCCTGAGGATGGTTTCATGTCGGTTGTCCAGTTTTTGCTGGTGCCTTTTTATTTGTTGCTTATTTCAAATTTCAGTTACTTTTAATTCTTTATCTTTTATCATCGTACAGGAGATTCGTCTGGTGCTGAGGCTTAAGTGGCTAGCCTTGATTTAACTAAGTTTTAGTGCCCAGTGAAGTAAAGCTTTTGCCTGGAACACTCTCAGTTACTGTACTTCTCCCGACGATCCGTACCCAAGATTCTTGCCCTCTCCGCTGGTGTCTAAATAAGCTTCCGTAAGTAACTTTCCTGGCTGAGAAATACGTTAGCATCACATTCGTTCCTACAATAGCAGAATAATTTCTCCAAGGCATAGATTGATCAAGGCAAAATAAAGGATTAGTTTATTCACAACACCGGACGCCACACAAGTTCACACCAGATAACATATAAACACATACAGCATATATTCCAACAACCATTAACAACATGGAAAAGAAGAGCATGCTTGTGGACATATTCGCACTAAAGGCGTCATTCCACGTGACGCTCCTACTCAGCACCTCTTACAAAATCCCTGGTCTTCTTTAACGACATATAAATGCATCTCTCCATAATTTCTCCATAGTTAGCCACACTCCCTTACACGTACAGGAGGTTCACGCCAACTCAAACATATAACAAATATACGCAGAACTCTGCCTGCATTGTCGTCAACAACATAAGTGCAGTAATGAACTGATCAAAATAACACATGAATAGCAATATGACTCAAATGATGAAACAAAGCATAGCATTTTAATAAACAGGGTGAGCTGACACTTGCAAAGCAAATAAACACGTGCGCACACACAAACACACAAGAAACATTGCAGTGTCTACGAAATCAAATGAAAGCATGTGAATGTATAAGTCACAGAAACGAAAAATATAACAATAATGAGAATTCTGTATCATGAATTCATAATGTTAATGAACCAACCATTTAACACTAAACAGTGAACAGATCTTAAGGTTTACACTGACGTTACTCTACCGTCTGATATACGAAAACGTACACAATATGAGGCGGCCTGGGCAACACTTTGGGTTCATAGCTCATCAAATCCATTTATCCATCACCATGTATGTGGAAACTGCAGTAGACACGCCTTGATATACCAACAACCACGGCTCCCCCAAAATACGTGTGCTGCCCCGCCAACAGCCTCGGACAGAACTGGTCTAACAGCACATTACACTACCTGAACAGCACATCACGTGTCCAGGTAACCCTCAGAAAACCGCGAGGTAGGTTGGCCCTTTACTCTCCGAACGGCCGATTTCGAAGAACCAAGCTCAACCCCCCCCCCCCCCCCCCCCCTTTTCACGCGATCATGAAATATCGTAGAATACTGACACGGGATATACACTTCAGTCTGCATGCACTACAACAAGACATTAGCCAGGAAACTAAGGGAGAGTGCACAAAACATATTCACAAACGTTTTTGTAGGTTATTTCTTTCACAATCAATATAGCTAAAATGTCTTTCATTAGTGCAAAGCATTAAAATGGTTTGCGTGTGCTCATTTCAGCATAATTTAAGTGCAAAGGATTCCGGTAATGGTCTGGTGTAATTAAATACATATAAGATTTCACTCTGACTTTGTTAAGAAGAGTGTAATAAGATTTCTAGATTTTCTTAGCTCGTAGATTATTCTCTTTTTTTTTTCTTTTTAGTTTATCAGTTTTTTTTCTCTCTGATTTCTGCCCAAATGATGTTTTTTCCTGAGGCTTAAGTGGCTAGCCTTGATTTAACTAAGTTTTAGTGCCCAGTGAAGTAAAGCTTTTGCCTGGAACACTCTCAGTTACTGTACTTCTCCCGACGATCCGTACCCAAGATTCTTGCCCTCTCCGCTGGTGTCTAAATAAGCTTCCGTAAGTAACTTTCCTGGCTGAGAAATACGTTAGCATCACATTCGTTCCTACAATAGCAGAATAATTTCTCCAAGGCATAGATTGATCAAGGCAAAATAAAGGATTAGTTTATTCACAACACCGGACGCCACACAAGTTCACACCAGATAACATATAAACACATACAGCATATATTCCAACAACCATTAACAACATGGAAAAGAAGAGCATGCTTGTGGACATATTCGCACTAAAGGCGTCATTCCACGTGACGCTCCTACTCAGCACCTCTTACAAAATCCCTGGTCTTCTTTAACGACATATAAATGCATCTCTCCATAATTTCTCCATAGTTAGCCACACTCCCTTACACGTACAGGAGGTTCACGCCAACTCAAACATATAACAAATATACGCAGAACTCTGCCTGCATTGTCGTCAACAACATAAGTGCAGTAATGAACTGATCAAAATAACACATGAATAGCAATATGACTCAAATGATGAAACAAAGCATAGCATTTTAATAAACAGGGTGAGCTGACACTTGCAAAGCAAATAAACACGTGCGCACACACAAACACACAAGAAACATTGCAGTGTCTACGAAATCAAATGAAAGCATGTGAATGTATAAGTCACAGAAACGAAAAATATAACAATAATGAGAATTCTGTATCATGAATTCATAATGTTAATGAACCAACCATTTAACACTAAACAGTGAACAGATCTTAAGGTTTACACTGACGTTACTCTACCGTCTGATATACGAAAACGTACACAATATGAGGCGGCCTGGGCAACACTTTGGGTTCATAGCTCATCAAATCCATTTATCCATCACCATGTATGTGGAAACTGCAGTAGACACGCCTTGATATACCAACAACCACGGCTCCCCCAAAATACGTGTGCTGCCCCGCCAACAGCCTCGGACAGAACTGGTCTAACAGCACATTACACTACCTGAACAGCACATCACGTGTCCAGGTAACCCTCAGAAAACCGCGAGGTAGGTTGGCCCTTTACTCTCCGAACGGCCGATTTCGAAGAACCAAGCTCAACCCCCCCCCCCCCCCCCCCCTTTTCACGCGATCATGAAATATCGTAGAATACTGACACGGGATATACACTTCAGTCTGCATGCACTACAACAAGACATTAGCCAGGAAACTAAGGGAGAGTGCACAAAACATATTCACAAACGTTTTTGTAGGTTATTTCTTTCACAATCAATATAGCTAAAATGTCTTTCATTAGTGCAAAGCATTAAAATGGTTTGCGTGTGCTCATTTCAGCATAATTTAAGTGCAAAGGATTCCGGTAATGGTCTGGTGTAATTAAATACATATAAGATTTCACTCTGACTTTGTTAAGAAGAGTGTAATAAGATTTCTAGATTTTCTTAGCTCGTAGATTATTCTCTTTTTTTTTTCTTTTTAGTTTATCAGTTTTTTTTCTCTCTGATTTCTGCCCAAATGATGTTTTTTCCTGTTCAAGGAAAGCCCACACTTTAACTGATGTAGATGTTGCGCCCATGATTCAACTCTTTCACCCCTGACTTATTTTCCATGCGATGCCAGCATAAATTCTGGGTTGGATTAGAAGTGTGCTACATATAATAGTATAAAACTAAACTTACAGTAACAAGTAAACATACAGAAAGCAAGGCATCTCTTATCCGCATGCTTTTGCCTTGCATGGTTTACTTAACCATGTATCTGTTTTCGAGTTCTCTCATGTTCTGCTATGTCTGATACCAAAAGCGTTATAAAAGCCAGTTTATGGAAGCCGTTGTGTTATATGCTCGTCCCTGCTTTAATAGTATCGCGTTATATTTTATGTACCACTCGGTAAAAAAAATTGCCATAAAACTAATTTCTCATTTACAGTTATGCCCTGCTTCTGGCCCTGTTTCGGTGTTTGATAATAGCAGGGAGATAATATGTTCTGATACAGGCTGGATGATTTTGTTGTCATGATGTTGTTGTCATGATACAGGCAGGCTGCATGATTTTGTTGTCATGATACAGGCTGCATGATTTTGTTGTCATGATACAGGCTGCATGATTTTGTTGTCATGATAAAGGCTGCATGATTTTGTTGTTATGATACAGGCTGCATGATTTTGTTGTCATGATTTTGTTGTCATGATACAGGCTGCATGATTTTGTTGTCATGATACAGGCTGCATGATTTTGTTGTCATGATTTTGTTGTTATGATACAGGCTGCATGATTTTGTTGTCATGATTTTGTTGTTATGATACAGGCTGCATGATTTTGTTGTCATGATACAGGCTGCATGATTTTGTTGTCATGATTTTGTTGTCATGATACAGGCTGCATGATTTTGTTGTTATGATACAGGCTGCATGATTTTGTTGTTATGATACAGGCTGCATGATTTTGTTGTTATGATACAGGCTGCATGATTTTGTTGTTATGATACAGGCTGCATGATTGTGTTGTTATGATACAGGCTGCATGATTTTGTTGTTATGATACAGGCTGCATGATTTTGTTGTTATGATACAGGCTGCATGATTTTGTTGTTATGATACAGGCTGCATGATTTTGTTGTTATGATACAGATTGCATGATTTTGTTGTCATGATTTTGTTGTTATGATACAGGCTGCATGATTTTGTTGTTATGATACAGGCTGCATGATTTTGTTGTTATGATACAGATTGCATGATTTTGTTGTTATGATACAGGCTGCATGATTTTGTTGTTATGATACAGGCTGCATGATTTTGTTGTCATGATACAGGCTGCATGATTTTGTTGTCATGATTTTGTTGTCACGATACAGGCTGCATGATTTTGTTGTCATGATACAGGCTGCATGATTTTGTTGTCATGATTTTGTTGTCACGATACAGGCTGCATGATTTTGTTGTCATGATTTTGTTGTCACGATACAGGCTGCATGATTTTGTTGTCATGATACAGGCTGCATGATTTTGTTGTCATGATACAGGCTGCATGATTTTGTTGTCATGATTTTGTTGTCACAATACAGGCTGCATGATTTTGTTGTCATGATTTTGTTGTCACGATACAGGCTGCATGATTTTGTTGTCATGATACAGGCTGCATAATTTTGTTGTTATGATACAGGCTGCGTGATTTTGTTGTCATGATTTTGTTGTTATGATACAGGCTGCATGATTTTGTTGTTATGATACAGGCTGCGTGATTTTGTTGTCATGATTTTGTTGTTATGATACAGACTGCATGATTTTGTTGTTATGATACAGGCTGCGTGATTTTGTTGTCATGATTTTGTTGTCACGATACAGGCTGCATGATTTTGTTGTTATGATACAGGCTGCATGATTTTGTTGTTATGATACAGGCTGCGTGATTTTGTTGTCATGATTTTTTTGTTATGATACAGGCTGCATGATTTTGTTGTTATGATACAGGCTGCGTGATTTTGTTGTCATGATTTTGTTGTTATGATACAGGCTGCATGATTTTGTTGTTATGATACAGGCTGCGTGATTTTGTTGTCATGATTTTGTTGTTATGATACAGGCTGCATGATTTTGTTGTTATGATACAGGCTGCGTGATTTTGTTGTCATGATTTTGTTGTCACGATACAGGCTGCATGATTTTGTTGTTATGATACAGGCTGCATGATTTTGTTGTTATGATACAGGCTGCGTGATTTTGTTGTCATGATTTTTTTGTTATGATACAGGCTGCATGATTTTGTTGTTATGATACAGGCTGCGTGATTTTGTTGTCATGATTTTGTTGTTATGATACAGGCTGCATGATTTTGTTGTTATGATACAGGCTGCGTGATTTTGTTGTCATGATTTTGTTGTTATGATACAGGCTGCATGAGTTTGTTGTTATGATACAGGCTGCGTGATTTTGTTGTCATGATTTTGTTGTCACGATACAGGCTGCATGATTTTGTTGTTATGATACAGGCTGCATGATTTTGTTGTCATGATACAGGCTGCATGATTTTGTTGTCATGATACAGGCTGCATGATTTTGTTGTTATGATACAGGCTGCATGATTTTGTTGTTATGATACAGGTTACATGATTTTGTTGTCATGATACAGGCTGCATGATTTTGTTGTCATGATACAGGCTGCATGATTTTGTTGTCATGATACAGGCTGCATGATTTTGTTGTCATGATACAGGCTGCATGATTTTGTTGTCATGATACAGGCTGCATGATTTTGTTGTCAATCTTAATCTTTAACGCAGCCGTCAAATTTAGTGATTGATCAACTGCAGAATTCAGTCTTTGAGTGGCAGTCATGTCTGACCTGTCATGTGGTTTTAGCGCTTTTAGCGCTTCTTGCGCCAAACGATTTAGCGTTTGGCATAACTGCAAAATTGCTAATTCTTTGCAGGTCACCAATCATGTAATACTTCACTAAAAATACTAAATTCCTCACGTACAATGTACTTGACAAATTGGTATTTAATACACATACCAGAAGTGATGTTTCGTATAGATACCAAGAACTTTTAAAAATATTTTTTCATACCATTGATATCATTCTAGTTACTTACACAAAAGAATGTAAGTGAAAGTTGTGAAATTCGAACTTCGGAGCATGAACTCGAAAACAGATACATGGTTGAGTAAACCATACCTGACAAAATCATGCAGGTAAGAGGTGCCATACTTTCTATATTTTTGTTCTTGTATACTTACTGCTGAAAGCTTTGTTAACATAATGTCAAAATTCGTGTACCGCAAAAAAGAAAAAAAAACGCCCCGGCGTCCACACAGCCGCTAAAAATGGGTACCAGAGAAATCTGAGAAGGTAAATTCGGCGAGACGTTATACTGACCACATCACAACTTTCATAATTCGAAGGTTTTGGAAATACGGGCCTAACACCGTATTCCGAATATGCTTTAGTGACATGGAAAAGGAGATTTTATCTTTAGCTTTTTACCTTCCCTCTCTGTCTTCCTCCATCCTTTTATTCATTCCTCTCTCCATCTCTAAATCCCCTGTCCTGAAAAAAATCTCCAGGAAAAAAAATCCCCACCAAGAAAAAGAAAGATCTCCTTTACACTTCCATTAGTTTGTCCTATAAATGTCCTTTAAATACAGATCGAAGAGCTAGGGCTATACATTATGAAAGGACTTGATTACTTGTCTAATAGGGTTCAAATATCATCATCATTGTGGATGTCACGTTCACTAATCAAGGGCTGTTGTCACTCAACCTCTGTTCAACACGACAGCGCTGTTAGCTTATTCGATTTCAGATATTTCTTGTCTTTACCAAAAGGCTGCCCCTAAAAACACACCCGCTGAATGTCGTTAGTGACCATCCTAGACGGATCAGGCAAATAAGTATTACACTTTGAATACTCTGTTTGAATACTGATCGAAAACCATATCTTCCTTGAATAACAGAAAGGATATTTAAAAAAAAAACAACTAAATGGCTACTCCTAACTATTCTTTACAACAAATTAGCAAAGCACAGTCGCCTTTGCTTGGCCTTCGAAAAATAGCAGACAAAGAGCAGTACTGACATAGTCATGACACAGAAACTCCTAGGTTATGGGCATCAGGATTTTCAGACACAAATAAAAGACTGGGCCTATCGAAAATTCTTTTTCTGAGATGTGAGATGGTTACAGGGTGCGTTGTCCTCTCTTGGATATATGGCTGCTTGTTTTATCAGATTTCCTCCTTCGAGTCATGGCCATTCTTTATCACTTTCCTTCTCTCACGTGCAGAGCTCTATGTCAACTTTTTGTTTTCCGACCAGTAAATAATAGGGCCAGTCAATAAGTAAGTCGCAAATACGCACGGACTGAAAACATCTGAAAATTTTTTTTTGCGCATGTGTAAGAGACCAAGAAGAATCAACATGATAGAATACATTCAAATTCAAGAGGCACAAGTCGTAACAGTGAAAGAAAACAAAACGATGCAATGTTAACCACAAAATGAAAGGTCAAAAACAGTATAAAGCGAAGCCATGGATATTTTGTGCAAATTATACTGATAAGTATAAGTTGGTGACAACTCACTACCAAAAAATAGCACTAAGATGGACACCACAGGAGAACAGAAGTAAGGGTAGACCAAAGAAGACACGGAGAAGAACAACAGAGAGGATGTTGAGCAATAGAGGGCTCACCTGGGCAAGAGCGGGAAAAAAGGCGAAGGACAGGCATTTGTGGAAAACCCTTGCGGAAGCCCCAGGTGCCCTGGGCTTTTAAGGTTCAGAGAGAAGGAGAGAGAGAGAGAGAGAGAAGGAGAGAGAGATACTGAAAAGTGAAACATTGGATTCAGGCTGAACTTCTTGTACACAAATATTAAAAACTCTTGCGTGCTGAGCCACCATTGCTAAACGCATCCTACAGGAAATGAAAACAAATCTATCCTAATTTTTTCAAAGATAAATATCAAGACCCGATTTCAGAGAAGCAATGAGTGGAAAAAGCGACACATATAATTGTTGCGGTGTCCTTGTATACTTACTGCTGAAAGCTTTGTTAACATAATGTCAAAATTCGTGTACCGCAAAAAAGAAAAAAAAACGCCCCGGCGTCCACACAGCCGCTAAAAATGGGTACCAGAGAAATCTGAGAAGGTAAATTCGGCGAGACGTTATACTGACCACATCACAACTTTCATAATTCGAAGGTTTTGGAAATACGGGCCTAACACCGTATTCCGAATATGCTTTAGTGACATGGAAAAGGAGATTTTATCTTTAGCTTTTTACCTTCCCTCTCTGTCTTCCTCCATCCTTTTATTCATTCCTCTCTCCATCTCTAAATCCCCTGTCCTGAAAAAAATCTCCAGGAAAAAAAATCCCCACCAAGAAAAAGAAAGATCTCCTTTACACTTCCATTAGTTTGTCCTATAAATGTCCTTTAAATACAGATCGAAGAGCTAGGGCTATACATTATGAAAGGACTTGATTACTTGTCTAATAGGGTTCAAATATCATCATCATTGTGGATGTCACGTTCACTAATCAAGGGCTGTTGTCACTCAACCTCTGTTCAACACGACAGCGCTGTTAGCTTATTCGATTTCAGATATTTCTTGTCTTTACCAAAAGGCTGCCCCTAAAAACACACCCGCTGAATGTCGTTAGTGACCATCCTAGACGGATCAGGCAAATAAGTATTACACTTTGAATACTCTGTTTGAATACTGATCGAAAACCATATCTTCCTTGAATAACAGAAAGGATATTTAAAAAAAAAACAACTAAATGGCTACTCCTAACTATTCTTTACAACAAATTAGCAAAGCACAGTCGCCTTTGCTTGGCCTTCGAAAAATAGCAGACAAAGAGCAGTACTGACATAGTCATGACACAGAAACTCCTAGGTTATGGGCATCAGGATTTTCAGACACAAATAAAAGACTGGGCCTATCGAAAATTCTTTTTCTGAGATGTGAGATGGTTACAGGGTGCGTTGTCCTCTCTTGGATATATGGCTGCTTGTTTTATCAGATTTCCTCCTTCGAGTCATGGCCATTCTTTATCACTTTCCTTCTCTCACGTGCAGAGCTCTATGTCAACTTTTTGTTTTCCGACCAGTAAATAATAGGGCCAGTCAATAAGTAAGTCGCAAATACGCACGGACTGAAAACATCTGAAAATTTTTTTTTGCGCATGTGTAAGAGACCAAGAAGAATCAACATGATAGAATACATTCAAATTCAAGAGGCACAAGTCGTAACAGTGAAAGAAAACAAAACGATGCAATGTTAACCACAAAATGAAAGGTCAAAAACAGTATAAAGCGAAGCCATGGATATTTTGTGCAAATTATACTGATAAGTATAAGTTGGTGACAACTCACTACCAAAAAATAGCACTAAGATGGACACCACAGGAGAACAGAAGTAAGGGTAGACCAAAGAAGACACGGAGAAGAACAACAGAGAGGATGTTGAGCAATAGAGGGCTCACCTGGGCAAGAGCGGGAAAAAAGGCGAAGGACAGGCATTTGTGGAAAACCCTTGCGGAAGCCCCAGGTGCCCTGGGCTTTTAAGGTTCAGAGAGAAGGAGAGAGAGAGAGAGAGAGAAGGAGAGAGAGATACTGAAAAGTGAAACATTGGATTCAGGCTGAACTTCTTGTACACAAATATTAAAAACTCTTGCGTGCTGAGCCACCATTGCTAAACGCATCCTACAGGAAATGAAAACAAATCTATCCTAATTTTTTCAAAGATAAATATCAAGACCCGATTTCAGAGAAGCAATGAGTGGAAAAAGCGACACATATAATTGTTGCGGTGTCCTTGTAAGTTGAGATTTACTCAAAGAAATTCCTGTGTTTTGTGTAGAGAGGAAAAAATATACCGAAACAAAACTGCACAGCTTGGCTTGTACTGAATTAAAAAGAGAGAAAATAAATAAGCAGATTCAAGTTAGACGCTATCAAAATGTTAAGTAGTCGAATGGGCACGCCAAGAGCACAAGGATTATATGTAAACTGAGAAAATGCCGGAAGGACATACATACATACATACATACATACATACATACATACAGACAGACAGACAGACAGACAGACAGACAGATAGATAGATAGATAGATAGATAGATAGATAGATAGATAGATAGATAGATAGATACTAATTATACTTCAGGCAGTTATAGAATTCATACACGTTATTCCTTTCATGTAATTATATACGTATTTAACATCTAAAAATCGAAATAATTTCTTTGTTAACGAAATAAGATTTCTGTAATTTTGTATCTGAAATTCTGAAAAATAGGTCTAGGAAGACCTTGTACAAATATTCATTACCATTAATAGAAAAGTGCAAGAATTATTTAATTTGTTCTTTTTTTTTTTTTAAATTTCAGAACGGTGACGTATGTGTACCAAGGTATTATGACTGATGCCGGCCTACCTTGGTTTTGCACGTCCGTGCTACTCTGACTGATAAAAAGACAATGTTTGCTGACTGAACCAACTATACACTGAGGAAAAAAAAGTGTTGTGGAATAGAATGTTGCTATGAATGTTCCACAAGTTGTATTGATCTTTACATTAGTGGAGGTGTTTGATTTTTTTTTTTTTTTTGTTCTTTCTATTCTGTTTTGACAGAAGTTTGTTTCGTTGGTGTGTTTCAAGATTTTAATCTCCGTTACGCCATGAATCCACTTTGTTTGGAAATGTCAGCTTATTCATCGTAGGTGCAGCCATTACATTTTATGTTCGTGTGTTCAGCCAGTGACGCCATTAGGATTTGTCCACACCGGCACGGGTGCACCTGTCTTTCAAACTGCACGAAGAACCTGCCGAAATACCGGTTTTGTCAGTACAACATTCAGCACATGTTATATTATTTGCATGTCTCTTGCGGAACTTTGTCTCCAGAACAGCTCTCCTATAGGCCTCTCGGGTGTAAGCAAGATGTCCTGCTGCTGATGCATCCACCTGCAGATCATGAACGATGTCTTCCAGCCATCGTCGCCTTGGTCTTCCTCTCTTTTTCCCATTATGCACCCTTCCAAGACCATCTTCTCTAGATTATCATGACGTTTAATGTTCCCAAAATATTTAAGTTTTCTTGTTTAATCCGCTTTACTACCCAGCCTTCTTCAATATTAAGTTCTTGTAGTATGGATATATTTGTTCTTTTCTGTATCCATGATATTTGAGGAACTCTTCTGTAGCATTTATATTCTAAAGCATTTATGTGTTTCTCAGCGGTTTTATTAAGTGTATAGGTCTCACAGGCATATGTTGCGATGGGAAAAAGACATGCCCTTAAATATCTTATTTTTGTAGTTCTCTCTGTTCTTGGCAACAGCTTCTTTAGGTGTTTTACTTTTTGACGAGCGACAGATGTCCTCCTTTTAATTTCCCTCATTGTATCTCCATTCTCAGTTAATAATGATTCAAGATATTCAAAACTCTCCATCTCTTCCAGTTTTTTCTTACCTTATTTACGATGAGATTTACTGTTTACAAAATGCTCACATGATGAACCAAGGTCAAAACTGGCTGATTCTCTTCACCATGCAACTTGAGTATCATCAATCTACTGGCTCGATTATCCTGGAGTGGATATAGCTGGTTGCTTATTATTAGGTTTTTTATAGTATAAACCGGTTACAGTAACTGATGAGCTCCGTAAGTTTACGTTTTTCTCGTTTTTTTTTTTTTTTTGAAATCGGTGATTTACCGGTAATTGTCGGTCAGCGCCATGACTGATTTAGCCACAAATAAAAGCTTGTAAATAGAATATATTTATGTTTAGGCGAAGAACCGTTTCGAAATCCTGAAGGCTGTACAGAAGGAGATGAACACCAGATGATTTGGCTACACAGGCCAGAGATATCTTAATAACAACAGCTAAAGACGTGGTTCCAGTAAAGAAAACACAAAAGAATGGATGGGTTACAGCAGGCACACTAGAACTGATAAAACAACATAGAGAAATGAAGACACAATGGAAAGTGAGAAACAACAACAAAGAGGAATATAAATCTTTAACAAAGGAAGTAAGAAGAAACATAAGAAAAGACAAAAAACAATACATACAAGATTGTTGAGAAAGAATAGAAGGACATCAGAAGTGTGGAAGAGATAGTGAAATGTTTAAAGAAATGAAGACATTGACGAGAAATGTCACACCTCAGCTAAATGTAATTTGTGACGAGATGGGGAATACCTTGACAGAGACAGAGGAAATTCTAGAAAGATGAAAGGAATATTGCACAGGAATGTATGAAACAACTGACTGTGAAAGCAGAAATCAAAAGTGTATATTATTATTGGAGGAGAAAGAACCCGAACCGACAAAAGAAGAAGTTTTATGGGCAATAAAGAATCTGAAAAATGGTAAATCACCAGGATGTGATGAGATAACAGCTGAACTTATTAAAGCAGGAGGAAAGGAATGTGCAGCAATCTATCATGCACTATGTAAAAAGATATGGCATTCAGGTATTTGGCCAAAAGAATGGAAAAGAACTGTATCATACCACTGCCAAAAAAGGGTAACCTAAAATTATGCACAAACTACAGAACTGTTGCCCTGATTAGTTATGCTAGTAATATTCTGTTAAAAATCATAATGGGTAGACTTCGTAAGAAAATAGAAGAAGTCAATATGGTCCAAGCTGGTTTCAGGCAAGGAAGAGAATCAAGAGATCATATATTCAATATAAGATTAATAATAGAGGAATGCAGAGACTTTAATATGAATCTATATTTATCTTTTATAAACTATTCAAAGGCATTTGATTGTGTACAACACCAGAAACTTTGGGAAATAAAGGTACAAAAATAGGATTTCCAACAATTTTGATACATTTAACATCACTGCTGTATCTAGATCAACAAGCATCAGTAAGAATAAATGGTGAGACAACATGATCCGTCAGGAGTGCATATCGTCGACATGCTTATTTTACTTGTATACTGAAAATATAATGAGGAATGTTAGAGAAGATGTAGACAAAGAATATTACGATGCCATAACAATTGGAGGTTATGAAATACCAGAGGTTATATATGCTGATTACACAGTACTGCTGTACACAACACAAAAAGGAAATGAAAAACTAATTAGTCCGTAAGAACAGCGAAGAGCAAAACCTCTATCTTAATGCGAAGAAAACTAAATTGATGACAACTGACAAAACAAATAAGGCAGCTGAAATATGTATCAATGACTAAAGATTGGAAGAAGTAGAGAGTTTTGAATATCTTGGATCACTACTAACTAATAATGAAGATACAATGATGGAAATTAAAAGGAAGACATCTATTGCTCTTCAGAAGGTAAAACAACTAAATAGTCTGTGGAGCGGAACAGACAGAACTACAAAATAAGATTTTTAAGGGTATGCATCTTTCCCATCGCAACATATGCCTGTGAGACCTGGACACTTAACAAAACAGCTGAGAAACACAAAAATGCCTTTGAATGTAAATGCTACAGAAGAGTTCTTCAAATATCATGGACACAAAAAAGAACAAATATATTCATACTACAAGAACTTAATATTGAAGAAGGCTGGCTAGTAAAAAAGGATTACAAAGAGAAAACTTAAATATTTTGGACACATCAAACGTCATGATAATCTAGAGAAGACCGTCTTGGAAGGGTACATAATGGGAAAAAGAAAGAGAGGAAGACCAAGGCGAAAATGACTGCAAGACATCGTTAATGATCTGGAAATGAATGCATCAGCAGCAGGCCATCTTGCTTACAACAGAGAGGCCTACAGATGTGCTGTTAAGGAGTCAAAGCTCCGCAAGGAACATGCAAATGAATGAATGTAAGCACATAAACCTTTTACAATGAAACTGCAGAAGTGGGGAAAGACAATAATCAAAGATATAAAATATATTATTAGAATCAAAATTTAATAAACCAGAAAGGTCCAACAGTGATTTATAACATCCATAATCCGTAAACATCTTTAGATATTATATGAAGAAGATTATGTTTTAAAACATATAGCAGAATCACAAGAAAACTGAAAAAACCTGTCACGTGCAGCTTAGATGTAATCTTGGAGCGCCTCTCAACCCTATCAGGAATCTGACAGAGAGCTTAGGTGAACATAAAAGATATGTCGTATATATTAAACACCGATGTCTATCATAATTATAAAGGTGACTCACCATAACATTTATAAAGACAGCATTCATATTTGTGTCACTATTTACATTTCATCCGAAATAAAACATATTGTCCATTTTTATTTATTGTACGTTTATTCCACTGTTTTCAGTTTTCCATTCCTTTCTGGAGGTTCCCAGCAGAGATCGTGTGATTTGATTGCATTCTTTTGGAAATGCATAATACATGAGGCCCGTACCTCCAGGCCTTAGAAAAAGTGGGGAGGGGGGAGGCGTGCATTGCTTCAGGGCCTGGAAAGAGTTCCTGTTTTAAAGTTGAGCCAGGAGGGCTTTGGAAAGGGGGGGGGGGGTGGGGTGGAAAAAAGGGGGGGGGGGTCATATTGAATTAAAGCAGATAAGGATGGTGGGGAGGACATGGGGAATTTTGTTGCTTGCTACTTTATCATGTCATATACATGGACGCTCAAACATCATCTGTTATATACAATTCTATACTTTTACCTTTGCGCGTATTCCTAAATACAAAGATAAGAGAGAGAGACAATGTACTTTCATAGGACATGCAATGAGAAGAGGGGGCATTGAAAATATTATAATAACAGGAAAAATAGAAGGAAGAAGATCAAGAGGAAGACCAAGAGAAATGATACTGGACAGTCTGACGGGATGGTGCGAGAGGAGATCACCAACGGAGTTGTTGGCCTTCTTGAAGGAACGTGTACTCTGGAGAAGCGTAATAGCCAACGCCAGTCGGCACGGCACCTGATGATGGTAATGATGATGATGATGCGTATTCCCACAAGTGGATGGAGCCGGGGTTATTTCTCCAGGGCCGGGTATCTATAGTGAAATCTCTCTCTACATGCCCAGAAAAAAGTCCCTTTCACCTTCTAAATTAATTGTGATGTAAAAATAGGAGGATTTTAGCTCACATAACTTCTGCGAGCCCGATACACGAAAGATTCGCACTTCGAAAGTCGCGGTTCGGCCATCCCTGTATTATAGGAAGGTACAGCAGAACAGCATCACACGTTTCTGTTATACCATACACATTTTCTTACTCTGTGTGCAGATTTGCTGATACAAACTAACAATATTCAAGACCACACTAATATTTCTGTATCCAAGCCGCCATATTTTGTCTGAGAAAAGACGTGATGGCTATTTTAGAATTTATCTTACATCTTGCATTATACACCCTTCCCGTGCCGTTAAACGTCGCATAGGGCTTGCATGGTAGTTCGCCAAGTTTTCCTGTTTTTGGTGTTTTCAACCACATCAAGGGATTTTATGCCTATTAATAGCCCTCTCTTAACAATGTCCTCTTTAGAGCTTCACGTGGCCGATCTTTTTTTCTTCTGCCTGTTGTGTTCCACTTGATAGTTTGTTTTAGGATTCTCTATTTCTCCTCATCACGTGACCATCCTATGTTCCATCTTCTTTTTTTCTGATCACCTGAGACAGGTTGTTGTTTGCTCATCTGCCCTATCTATACGTTGTTATTGAATTCGTTCCACTCAATACCGAGTGTTTTCCTTAGGTATTTGTTTTCAAAAGAGTCTAATTTATTGTCTATTTCTTTAGTTGTTTTCCACCTTTCGCATGCATAAATGAGGGTGGATATTACATTTGAACTGAATAATCTTAAACTGGTTTCTGTGCTTACAACTTTTGAGTGCCAAGTTCTCAAGATTCTTAAAGGTCAATGGTGCTTCTGGAATTCTAATTCTAACTTCCTTTCTGGTTTTGCCATCCTGGCCTTTGTAACTGCCAAGGTATGCAAATTGGTTGACTTCTTCAAAAGCTGTTCCTTCTATGTATAGTAGATTAATATTATTAATATTATATAGATTAATAGGAAGTTTCATTATTTTCGTTTTTTTCCTTGTCAATTTCAAGTCCTATTTTTCTAGCCAGTGAAGACAGAACATCTGTTTTTTTAATGCATCGAGTTCACATTGTTACTGATATGTGTTATGTCATCAGCAAAAATCAGGATCGTCTCGTTGGGTCCCATGTACCCAAATCAATGTCCATTTTACCTGTGCAGTATTTTTTTCATTATTAAGTCAATAGCACTTCCAAAAAAGCAAAGAAGATAGTATACATCCTGGTTTCACGCATTTCAATCTGGAATCATTCGTTCATTCGTTCTTTTAGAATTTATAGAATTTTAAAATTACTAATTCCTAGTTACGAAACAAAACAATATAAATGCAACTATTTTCTTTTTATTATGTTATAAAAGAGCTGTAAATACGATCAACAAGTTAAAGAGGATAACAGTCCATTCCTAAAATCTGCCACAGAGCTCATGTAGGGAGTGGGGGAAAAGCATGCAGTGATCCGGTTTTGACTGGAAATCCCACTGGCCAGAGACGGGTTTTTTTTAACGGAAATGCCCAGTCCTTCGAGTCCGTCGATGATCAGGTATATAAGACGAGAAGAGAGAAGTTTAAGCGATTTCGATAAGCTGAGCGCGTTGAAGTCCAGCGATCGTGTCATTGTTCAGACTTGGACGAAGATGGTCATTCGATAGATGGAGGCTGACATGTGTATTTTAGTTGTGTGCATTTGCAATCAGGGTTGGACTCATATTATTCAAGGAAATGTTTTTTTTTAATGATTCGATAATGCATGTTTGAAATATACGGACATCATGTGCATGGACTGACGGAGAATATTGTTCAATCTTTTACTCTATCTTGCCGCCGTCGTACTGAGTGGTGGAAGGGTGACTACACCAACGTTCACATCTTACATATAAATAACAGGAACACGAAACAACAATCCTTTTTATAAAATCACAATCCTTGTATTTTCCAAATTCTGATCCACAAGGCAACACGAATCAAACGGATCCTATGCACATGATGTCCGTATATTTCAAACATGCATTATCGAATCATTAAAAAAAAACATTTCCTTGAATAATATGAGTCCAACCCTGATTGCAAATGCACACAACTAAAATACACATGTCAGCCTCCATCTATCGAATGACCATCTTCGTCCAAGTCTGAACAATGACACGATCGCTGGACTTCAACGCGCTCAGCTTATCGAAATCGCTTAAGCTTCTCTCTTCTCGTCTTATATACCTGATCATCGAAGGACTGGGCATTTCCGTTAAAAAAAAACCCGTCTCTGGCCAGTGGGATTTCCAGTCAAAACCGGATCACTGCATGCTTTTTCCCCACTCCCTACACTCAGCTCATATTACAAGAAGTAAAGCGTTGAAAAAGCACTTATTCATTACCCTAATGCTTTCTTGGTATCTTATAGTGTGGCAGACATTCTCATTTTACAGTTGTTGCGTATGTTACATGGTGTAATTAATCCTACTGCAAATAGAAAGAAATAAAAACTATGCTGGACTATTCTCTCTTATTAATAGATCAAGCCTGTCACATGGTGCGGGCCCCTTGTGGCGTGACAGCTAGTGTACCCTGACCACCCCCAGAGCTATACCACCGGGTGTTTTATTCCTGGCAGGTCCAGCCAAGCTGGGAAGGTCTGCGCTGGTAGGAGTCAGACGAAACTTGCACCCTGGCCCTCCAGGTTGGGGGTTGGAGAGTGGGGCCAACGACCTCATCTCCGTTAAAGAGATTAGTGTTACGGAATAGATAGAGGAACCCAGAAATTGGACGGATAAAAATGAATTACGATCTTGGAGCGTCAACAATATTATGAGATTTGGAACGTGGAATAAAAGAAGTTTATACAGACAAGGTGCAGCTAAGTACATCTGACACGGACATTACAGCATTACGGGAAAGCAGATGGTTTGGAGAAGATATAACAGTCATAAGAGAAATGAATAAACATTTTCATAGTAACTTAAATAAAAGCTCAGTAATAAATAGAGATGCCTTGACAAGAGAAGAAAATAAAAAAATTCATTCAGAAAAGAGCTAAACATAAGAAAAACACAAGAGGGAATGAAGAAGATATAAGCATTGATGACAGATGGGAAGATATTAAAAACCGTTGTAAAGAACACAAGAGGGAATGAAGAAAATATAAGCATTGATGACAGATGGGAAGATATTAAAAACCGTTGTAAAGAACACAAGAGGGAATGAAGAAAATATAAGCATTGATGACAGATGGGAAGACATAAAAACCGTTATAAAGAACACAGCGAAAGAATGCCTGGGAGTCAAAACCATAAACAAAAAGAAAGAACTGGTTAGATGAAGTCTGCAGATAGGCAGTCATAAAGTAAAGAGAAGAATAGAGAGACAGATATGGTTGAATGACAAGAATAACAAAACAAATGACACAGTGTAAAGAAACTAAAAAAGTTATTCGCCAACAAAAACGACAGTATATGAAAGACATGTTAAGCGAGATGCAAACATGCCACCAAAATAAGAAAAGCAGGGAATTCTATAAAGAATTGTGAATACTAAAGCAAGGGTATAAACAACCTCTGCAGAGCTAGAAGGATAGTAATGGAAATATGATAAGTAATGAAGAGAAAATCTGTACCAGATGGAAAGAATATTTTGAAAAACTACAAAACTGTGAAGATTCAAGGCGCAAAGTTCAAAATTCAGACTCCGGCTTCATTGCATTCGGGACAACCCCATATATGCTCCACCGCATGCCGCAGCATCCACCCAAGAGTATGTTTGCTAATAGTTCCTGCCAAATGTTGGTTGTTTACGATGCGTTTTCTGCCATACATTTCGGATTTCCTGCCAGTAACTTTAATTTGTTCTAGCTCCAGCAATCTCTTCAGATCTACATTGCTCTTCCATTACCGCTCTTCAGTTTTCCGCACTCTGTCCATTACAGATTTAGTAATGTTCCCGCTTGTCCATTGTCAGTCTGCCATTTATCCTATCTGTCTAGCTGTCCAGCAACTATGTCTTACGTAATATACAAGAATATATATACATATCCTTTTAGATAAGATACAATACAATAAGTCTATTGCCGGTTCAACGGAATTCGTGTAATTAGGTCGATGTTGCAGCATCATCTAAACAAGGAATCAAATCTACTTAACTGTGAAGAGCCTATATGCACATTACCATTCGAAGAAATACAGACTTGTAAACTTGTAATAGAGCAACCAGACTTAGAAGAAGTCATCTACAGTATCATGCGTCAACAAAGCAACTGGTTGAGATGGAATTGCTGCAGAATTGATTAAGAAAGGAGGTCTAAATCTACATGAACAGATATGTGCACTAATACAACAAATATGGCGAGAAGAAAAACTCCCTAGTGAATGGAGAGAGTCATTACTAATCCCAGTATTCAAAACTGCTATAAGAGCAAGTGTGAAAACTATAGAAGAATATCCTTGCTACAAACAAGCTATAAAATACCATTCTATTTTAATAGATTAAAACCATAAAACGACAACATACTGGAATTCTATCAAGCAGGTTTCCGCAAGAATATCAATTGACCAAATACTTTATCTACGTCAAAGACCAGAAAAGTACTGGGAACATGGAAAAGAAGTACATAATACCTTCATCAACTTCAAGAAAGCTTATGACAGCATAGATAGGAGCAGCTTATGGAAAATTATGAAAGAATTTGAGATACCTAATAAATTAACCCATTTGACCAGAATATTATTGGAGGACGAACAATATATAGTAATATATAAAGTAAGAAAGTCAGAACCCTTTTATATAAGAACTGGTTTAAAACAACATGATACATTATCTCCATTACTATTCAACCTAGTACTAGAAAAAGTGATTTAAAAAGTGAAAGAAGAAAGCAGTACAGAAGAACAAGCTAAAATACTAGGATATGCTGATGACATCGACCGGGTGGGGGAAACTATGCAAGAAGTCATCATCAATATCTGCATACACCCGAGAGTTGTGGCGTTAAAAGTGGGCTTGACCATTAACCAAAATAAGGCAGAGCATATGAAGACATAAAGAGGCCAGAGGCAGAATGATCCAGATTATATAAATTGTTGAGACATCATTAGGAAAGCAGAAACATACAAATATCTAGGCACAAGCTTCAACAGAAGCAACATAGTAAGCAAGGAAATTAAAAGTAGAGTGCAGATAGGGAATAAAATTGCAATACCTTGCAACCTTGCAGTGCCTGTTAAATTCCAAAATCCTGTCCAAAAAGACCAAAATAACAGTATAGAAAACTATAATAAAATCAGAAACGTGGAGTATAGCAAAGAAAGATGAACAACAACTCCAGATCTTTGAGAAAAAGATCCTAAGAAAAATCTTTAGGGCCACAAAGGATATCAACAATGGAGAGCTGGAAAAAACACTGAACTTAACAACTTATTTAAATCCCAGCCAGTTATAAATGGCCTGAAACTGAACAGATTACGCTGGTTGGGTCATGTAGAAAGCTGAAAAACAACACAACTACTTCAGATCATCAAAGGATCTACAGCTATTACTTTTGCCTTGACTCCTGCCCCCAGCCTTAGTTGCTTGACCAGATCATTGTATTTCTCACATTTGAATAAATGTTGCTCTATTCTTGTTTCGTATGGAACCGTAAGCTCGATCATTATTAGTTAATGTTTTACTATGGAGAGCACTACAGTGTCCGGTCGTATTCCTGTGTTCTTGATGGCGGTTGGGTATTCTCTTCTTCCTGATAGGTCCGCTATCACATCCCAGTCATTTCAACCATCATTTGTTAGAGGGAATGGAAGAGAACAGATAAACAAAAGTATGTATGCATAAGAGATGAGTGAAACAAGACCAAGAGGTAGATCAAGACAGAGATGGAAAGACAACATAAAAGAGTATATAAAATAAATTGGTGTCACCAGTTGGAGAGAGAGAGGATTAGGAATAGAGAGGAATGGAGGCGGACTTTATCTGCAGCAATGAGTCTTACTGACTCGTAAAGCTGAAGAAGAAGAAGAAAAAGAAGAAGAAAAAAAAGAAGAAGAATAATAGTTCAAGGATCCAGAGAAAAGTTTTCTAACGAGTTTTTTATGAAAAACTTCTGTACACCTTCGTTCAAAATAGATCACTAACGGTTTGATAAAGGACATAATTAAGTTTCAAACTTGAAAACAGCCAAATTTCCTGGAAAAAGTAGGTTAGATATGAAATAAAACATATCAACTTATTTCAAATACCTCGCGGCAATTTAGTGGCAAAACAGCTACTTCTATTGTCAGTTTCTTTTTTGTTTCAAATAATTCGGTTCTAATCAAGGACAACATTTCAGCAACAGCCATATTGTATGTTTTCCTCTTGGTAATCGAGAAGTCCTACAGATAAGATAACAAAAGTGTTGGTTTCCTATTTATGAAAATACGATAATAGAAATTCTGAATTCAAACTGGAATCGATGAAAATTTATTGTGCTCATTTTTTTGTGTCTGGAAAAACCGAACCAGGTCGAATTAGAGACGATAAAATTGTATATTTACATGGATTTGTTGGAACTTGGAGATATACACTTGCACGTGATCCCTCTAACGTATGTCTATCACGGTGGTAAAGTATATCCACAAATAACAGAAGGCCACGCGCGTTTCATGAAAAGAAAAGCTATCAGAATACAGGTGAGTTCTGAAGACAGCCCTAAACGTCAATCAGCACGGGTCAAGACAGTCTCAGACCACTGAAAACATCGAAAACTGGCACACCTTGCAGAACGCACTAGCTCAAACTTGGGCTCAGGGCATAGGTGGAAAAAAAAAACTGCATCGCAGATATGAAGACCTCCTGCTGTTAACTGGACTCATGAAGGCAAACTACCAATCTCTGTCTAAATGGCTAAGCATCTGAAACCGAACGTAAAATAAGAGACATCTCGCTTATCTTTCTCTTCCCATTAACTTTTTTCCCCATTTTTTATTCCAAATTTTTCTAAGTTTTCCCTGCCTGATATGGTGGAAATTCCGAAGAACGTTTTTTATACCCCTATCAGGATGTTGCACCATAAAAAGTGGAGGTTATGAAATACCAGAGATTAGATATGCTGATGACACAGTATTACTATCCACAACACAAAAATGAATGGAAAAACTAATTATGTCAGTCCGTAAGAACAGCGAAGAGCAAAATCTCTATCTTAATGCGAAGAAAACTAAATTGATGACAACTGACAAATCAAACAAGGCAGCTGAAATATGTATCAATGAGGAAACATTGGAAGAAGTAGAGAGTTTTGAATATCTTGGATCACTACTAAATAATAATGGAGATACAACGAGGGAAATAAAAGGAGGACATATATCGCTCTTCAGAAAGTAAAACAAATAAAGAATCTGTGGAGAGGAGCAGACAGAACAACAAAAATAAGATTTTTAAGGACATGCATCTTTCCCGTTGCAAAATATGCCTGTGAGACCTGGATACTTAACAAAACAGCTGAGAAACACATAAATGCCTTTGAATGTAAAATGCTACAAAAGAGTTCTTCAAATATCATGGACACAAAAAAGAACAAATATATCCGTACTAGAAGAACTTAATATTGAAGAAGGCTGACTAGTAAAGAGAACTAAACAAAGAAAACTTAAATATTTTGGACACATTAAACATCATGATAATATAGAGAAGACCGTCGTGGAAGGATACATAATTGGAAAAAAGAAAGAGAGGAAGACCAAGCCGAAGATGGCTGGAAGATATCGTTGAGGATCTGCCAATGGATGCATCAGCAGCAGGCTATCTTGCTCACAACCGATAGGCCTCCAGGAGTGCTATTAGGGAGGCAAAGTTACGCAAGGGACATGCAAATGAAAGAATGAATGAATCAGGTGTTTATTTTCGTGTCCTTTGTCCGTTCAGCATATATCAGGTGTTCAAAATGACAAGTACTTATCACGCCAGAGAGCAAGGAACCGAACCAGAAGCTAAATTCGCAACTTCTCACCAAAAGCCATGTGAGACGTTACTAAATAAAAATTCAGTGTAACGTCTGATAGCATTCTGTTAGAAGAACAATTATTACGCTGGGCACAAATCCTTTCAACTGTTCGATAATCATACAATTGTAATGAGTGTGAAATGCAACAGACTTTCTGCACGATGAGGTACATACATTTTGGATTAGCCTTTGCTAAATTACCGAAAGAGGTACTTTTCCACAAGAAATTTGAAATCGATCTTTACTTCATGGAACCTTTTTTGCTCAAAATGTTGTTAAACACGACTTTACATGGAAAATAATGTTGGAATAAATCAATTTTTTAAACTAAAATAAACTATTTAGAATGCTTTAAATCGTCAGGCATATATTTCTATAATGATTATTGTACCAAAGAGTGAATTGATAACTTCTGAGAATTTTTAGATCATTGTGGAAGAATTCATCAAACAACCGTTTCGCGATATTTCGTCACAATTCTTGATATAATCAAATTCTGTTTATCAGTTCGAGTAGATAACAGATCTTTATCTATCTTTATATCTTATCTATCTTTATGTAGATAACAGATTGTTAACTCTTTCAAGACAATAATGTTATTTTCCTCTTCATTCCTGTATTTTCATTTAGGATTTAATGGAAATCAATAACTCGGACTAACTAGATAGAAGTATTAGGTTTGAAAATATTTGAGATGTATTATCCCGTAGTATTATTTAGGGGGATCATGTCCCATTGGTACATGGTAATTAAAAACTGGGACGTGTTGTCCAGTTGGTACCGAAAGGGCTGGGATTGACATTGTCCCCGTTGTGTTCGAAATTTCAAAAACAACCCTTTCACATACTTTCTGTGGAAAGTCATCCATCCATTTTCTTTGTGAATGACCTTAAAACTGAAACAAGTTAATAACATGACTGCATTTATAGTGCTCAGCGCTATCATAACTTTGTAGAATATTATACCACTTTGCGAGATAGCTTTCGAAACAATAATTCTTCTTCCTCTTATTCTTCTTCTTCTTGGTTAAGTTTCGTATGCTCAGCTTTCTTAACAGGGAATCGGGTTGCCTCCACGAATCCTGCTGTCAGCAAGATGTCTTCTTGGGAACCCCAGAGTTTCTCCTATGGAGTTTCTCCATACCTGGGCCCTGAGGTCTCTGTATATGGTGTAGGTCTGTAGTATGTGTTCAGGGGTCTGGGGGCCGTTTTGGCACATGCATTGGGCTGTTGGCACAGGCCTTTATCTTGTGGAGAAGAGTGTCGAATCTGCAGTTTCTGGTTGGCAACCTTACAGATTGTTGTTAGCTGGTTGCTTAGTTTTAGCATGGGGTCACGTTGGTATCTGCTGTTTGTCTGGGACTTTACGTAAAAAGAATAGGTTGATATTCTCTCTGTGATGAACTGTTTCACGTGGATGCGATATGATATGCAAATTTATTTTAAAAAACTACCTTCACATTTCTTCACGTGGTTTCTATTGTTCAGCAGGAGTTGTAAGAACAGACTAATCTCTCTTTCGTCCTTGACCTTTGCTTGCCGAGTCGTTTTAATGCGTTCTGGTCGTTGACTGATGTTTGTTTTCGCAGCCAGTTTAGAAAGGAAAACGCTTTCTCTTAAAAATTGCTCATAAAATTTGCTTCCATGTCATTTTGTAACGTTAATATCATACATTATATCTGTGCCGTCTCGGAATCCTTTCAAGTGCAGACGGATCTGTTTGCACCAGCTGTGAACAACAAGTATATTACTTTTTTTTTCATTTTCGTAAAGATTAAGATCAGGGCAGCTAAGAGAGCTTCCCAACCGTTTGGACAAAGCACTCTCTTCAGAAGATATTAATGGCCAAATATTTCATTTATTTTATGCTTTAAAGATATTTTATGCCACAAAGCTAATTTCTGCAAAATTAAACACAAGTAACAATGAAATAGCTAGTTTTACAGTTTTGTGTGCATTAAACTGTAATATAATACTGTTTTTTTAAAATTAATATATGACCCGACATGCCGATTAGAATTTGAGATTATACTGCTCCCTTGGTGTTTTCATTCAGTTCATGTGCTGTTCTTTTGCAATTTTGTCAGCTCTTGAGATATTTTTATATCATCTTTCTGGGGTTAAGACGCTTTTCTGATGAGGCAATCAGCTAATATGCTAGCGTCAGTGTTAGAAACCATAGCTGACCAAGACCCTGTCCCACCTTTCCGTGGTACCTCTAGTAACAGGTCTAGCCTGGCTAACGGGGCAGGGATCGCCATAGTCCCCATGGTGGTGGAGTCGGCTAAAGACCTCCTGCTTTTTAGCTGTACTCCGGGACTGAAAAAGTAGCCGCCATAACCCACTCCCACGCCGATGTCATGCTGTGCCTCAACACCTCTACAGCATCGGCCGCGAATAACAACAGCTCGCAGTTACAGGGAGATCGCACAAACAAATAAACAAACAAATATCGTCTTTCTTTTCCTTTTTTTCCCCAGTAGCTCATTTTGCGAAAATTTGTTGCAATGGAAAAGTAATGATGAGTAATTTTGAAGTACCAGAAATGAAGGCGTGATTTTAAAAAAAAAGCAGTGTTTCAGATTACAAAAAGAATGAAAATATTCTACACTTGAAAATGAATTTAATTAACAGAGTAACTGGGGAAAAATTGTACATAAATTTAATTGATTTGTCACAGTTGCACAGCAAACAACCAGGACAGAAATAAAAGACAAAACGGTGTAATTTTGTTAATACTACATTCAATAGAGAACAAACGAGAAGGAATTCATTAAAAAAAATGTCAGTATACGTGTGAAAGAATTAAATGTTACTTCGTGTTATATCTAACTGATTCGATAATGCGAAGGAGAATAATGGTTAACAGAAAAAAATAATGCTATAATATGGACAAAGATTTGATGTTCACGTGGCCGAGAGTTCTCAGAAAGAGTGTCAGGAAAGATTTGCTCAACTAGAAGAGACTAACTACGGTATCTTATGAATAGCCAAAGAAAGGTGTCTTATGAAGTCTAACCAAGATGTCTTATGAAGAGTCTAACTAAGATGCCTTATGAAGAGTCTAACTAAGATGTCTTATGAAGAGTCTACCCAAGATGTCTTATGAAGAGTCTACCCAAGATGTCTTATGAAGAGTCTAAGATATCTTATGAAGAGTCTAACTAAGGTGTCTTACGAAGAATCAAGTGTGAAAGAGACTGATATTCATTCATCATTTATTAATAAGAAAAGAATCGGAAATGTTCTTGCAAAGAAGAAATATTCATGAGAATAGAAAGATAGAAATCTCAACAACAAAAAAATAAATAAAAAATATTATAAACTAAATGGTGTGGGTGGACAGCAAGCTTGGTGTTTTCACCTTAAATTAATGAAATCATTTCACGTATAATTTTCACAATAATTGGATGACTTAAAGGAGAAGCGAGTCTTTGTTCTGTTTTGTTTTAATATTTTATATATATTTCTTGTCTTTTTATGTCATCATTGGAGAATGCGTTTTTTTTGCAGAAATATGATTTATTTTCTTTGCTTTGAAATGGATTTTTCACATTCTTTTCGGCTTAATATTCGGACACGACACAGAGTGCCTTCATATCCACTTTAATTTATATTTTAAAATATGTTTTCTTCAAAAGAAAAAAAAAGACTATTAGACACGCTGAATAAGGTGTACTTCGGAAGAATATATGAACAGATCCCAAACTGAAGGTGTGACTTTGTATGCAGAACCTAAATTGTTGAAGGCTGAAAGAGGCAGCACGAAAGTAGCACGAAAATAGCACAAAAGTAGCACAAAAGTAGCACTTTGAGATTCTTTTCGTCTGAGAGGCTAAATGACAAGAAGTTTCTTGTGCTGCCGATATAACCGCCCCCCACCCCTTTCTTGGAACTTGACTACCAAGATCTGAGCTACATACGGCCCTCTGGTATTAAATATTATATATTTAAAGTGATATTCTGCTTCAGAAAATATACACTTATTTACGATCTATGTATATTTTAAGACGGGGGGGGGGGGAATGTCACTATTTAAATTTTTTTATTATTTCAAGGTTGTAAATTAATGACAGAAAAGTCCTTTCAGGAGGATTGAAACATCAGAACTTTTTTTTTTTTTTGGTCAAAACTTTCTTTGACATAAGATGGACAAAGGTTGACAGCTTCTTTTCAGATACGAGAGTTCATAACTGCTTAGGAATGGGGGCCAAAGAAACGTTGTAGTTGAGAAACCTCGCACTAGTTGTTTGTGTTATTCCTAGCCTAGCAGCATAGAGCAGTTTCTTCCATTTCTTAACGTGGAGTCCAGCCACAAAGCCGTGCAGAAAAAAACACCAGATAATGTGTTGTTTCCATTCGGCTCTTTTTTAACACTTTACGCCAGAAACAATATAATCAATTCAGGCATGCATAGTTAATTCTCTTTAATTCTAACAGCGTGGTTTAGACAGAGCAAAAGAAAAACAAACGAGAAGCAATCACCGTACCCACAAAGACACGAAGTATTTAAACAATGATAAAGTATCTATTGCCGTTGCTAGTAGCTGCATGTTAACGTATCCGAGAGAAACACAAAATATTGTGTAATGAGTGCCAGCACACACAGATGATATAAAGTGCTTTTTAAACAGTTGTTTAAATAAGGTTTTGCAAATACAGTAATTTAATAAACAAACAAAAAGAAATGAAAGATGTATGCCTCCATTGAATCTCTTGCTGATCTAGTGACGAAGCTGAAATCTATATGTGAGTATATACATATTACGGGTCTATTCTGCGCATACAAACATACATACATACATACATACATACATACATACATGCATACATACATACATGCATACATATATACATACATGCATACATACATACATACATAATACATACATACATAATACATACATACATACATACATACATACATGCATGCATACATACATACATACATACATACATACATACATACATACATACATACATACATACATACATACATACATACATACACCGTGTTTCACGCATACGTCACACTACGTTCCAGGCACTTAACCAATATTCCGGCAAAGATATGACAGAACCACGCAGGCCATTTTCAATTCTGTCTCCTGCTGACCACTGTTCCATCTCTTCCAGTGCAGCAATGTTAACAACCTCGCGCCTTCCGCTCGTCCTTGTGCAGTTCTGTGTTCAGGCCAGCTTTCATGTGATATTAATTTCACTTTTTTCACTCCTAAATTAATTTCTATGCTGCGCTAGGACAAATTCTGACGAGAATATTTTGTTAAAAAAAAAACAAACTAACTGCAAAGAAGCTATTCTGTAACTTTAAAATATGTGATCAGTTATAAATGTGCTACTTTTTAATTTTATTTAGACTTTGCCTAAGTATGACTTTGATCATTGATTGTCATTAACATGCAAGATCTACCATCACTGCCGGCTGTGTTCTGCAGTGAAAGAGTTAAAATTAATGATGCCTCAAGACTATTTGTTTTCTTTTTCCTCCAGTCACTTTGTAACAATCAGGTGATTTACCCGACTCTCCAAATTTGTTTTCTATATCATGTTCCCCCCTTAAAACACGTATGCGGAAAGACGGGACTAAAGTTATATAACATTCTGTGATCTGTCTCCTTCTCTGTAATTTTAATCCTTTTGGGATTAACAGTTACAAAAAAAAAGCTGAAGCTATAGTAATCATCTTACAGGGCCTGATATCATCTTTCCAGTTCTGTGTCTGTGGGAATCTTGTGAGGTATTTGTTGGAGTTTTTATTTTCTGAAGGTAGGAACATTATTGATATTTTGTCACGTTGTTTGCCCGCACTGGTTTTCTTTTGTGTTTTATATTATGTTGAGGACCCCAAGTCACTGATGATGTCTGTGCCCTTTGTGTTTGTCTTTGTGTCAGTAATGTCTGTCTTTGTATTTGTCTTTGTGTCGGTAATGTCTGTCTTTGTCTTTGTGTCGGTAATGTCGGTCTTTCTGTTTGTCAGTGTTCGTAATGTCTGCCTTTGTGTCTGTCATAATGTTTGTAAATGTCTGCCTTTGTGTCTGTCATAGTGTTCCTAAATGTCTGCCTTTGTGTCTGTCATAGTGTTCGTAATGTCCGAAGCCAGGGTGACAGACTGAGAGAGACTGCAAGGTCATCAGTGCCAGTGAACCAGGGAAGTGCGCTGTTATATTATCTGTCTGCCCGCCCGCTCATCCATCTATCTATCTATCTATCTATCTATCTATCTATCTATCTATCTATCTATCTATCTATCTATCTATCTATCTATCTATCTATCTATCTATCTATCTATCTATCTATCTATCTATCTATCTATCTATCTATCTATCTATCTATCTATCTGTCTGTCTGTCTATCTGTATGTCTGTCTGTCTGTCTATCTATCTATCTATCTGTTTTTCTGTCTGTCTGTCTGCCAGTCCCTCTTTTGTATCTGTCCGTCCGCCTGTCTGTTTGTCTGTCTGTCAAGTGATAATTTTTATTTCTGTCTGCACCTGCGCATAAAGAACTCATGCCAAATTTCTATTACATGATCCAATAATCCATTTCGAAGTCGATAAATATTCTTTGGAAGCCATGAGCAGTGAGAAGTGTAAAAAAAAAAAAGATAAATTTTAATTCCACATGCAGTAAATTTGTCTTTATTTCCCAGAAGAGACAAATGACCTGCCTGTTTTACGATGTCCAATGAACAACAGTGAACTGTGGAATCAAGATTTATGATTACGCCACGTCCTTGACCTCTCGTTTTTGATGGCACTTCTGTTCAACTAGCCCGCGGCTGAAGCTCAATGGTTGGATCGATCAGCAGAGAAGAGTCTCGTTTCATCAGTTCTATTTGTCGTCATGAAAAACTCGCCTACATGTATTTTTAGAACAGAACTTCGGCAGTTGTTTTTCTTATTGAAGCTTGTGACTCATGAAAGAAGTCAATCAACAGCCACTTTCTGCATTATTGTGATTAAACAGTTAAATAATTAACGATACCTACGCAGACGACAATGCGGCCTGGTTGGCCGAGTGGTTAGACACTCGATCTACTAATCCAGTGATACCAGGTTCAAGTCCCAATAGTGGGAATTTTTTTTTTCTGTTACAACCACACCAGAAAGGTCCCGTGATCCACCCAGCCTCTGAAATGGGCATCAGAGAAATCCGGGAAGATAAATGCGGTCAGAGGTGTGTTACTGACCACATCACACTTTCATTTGCCGAAGGTCTTGGAAAAACTGGCCTAACACCGCATCTCCAATAGGCCTTAATGGCCTTAATGGGTGATTTTTATCTTTTTCTCTTAATGCAGATGCCATTGACACCCGTGTCACATTTTAGGATAGCAGTAAGCAAAGGAAGTAACAAGTAATACATAGTAGGTTAGTAGAGAGAAACGCATGCATTTACAGTAAAGTAATAGTTAAACTATTACAGTACACTTAAGACTGCAATTTAACTTTGAAGAGTAGGAGTAAAAACGAGTGTTTAACACTAAAGCATGTTAAGGACTAAATGTTTCATTTACGAATATTCGTACTTTGTACTTCAGAGATATTTAATACCAAATAGTTCGAATCTTTATTACGCAAAATTCATCACATGTATCAATGAGATAAACATATTTTACAGTAAAAACAAATAACACGCCAATATATTACTCCTGATTTCCTTAGATTTCTTGACTTGGTTACCATGCAGATAACTGTAATGTATGTATAAAATAAAAAAGTTAAACAGCTGCAGTACCTTCAGAATTACAGTTTAGCTTTGGAGGCAGGCTTAAGAAGATGAAAAGGGCCGTAAGCTGACAACATTGCAACATTGGTGCACTTGTCAGTTACAAACAAAACACAGAGAACAGTAATGCACAGAATAAGGCAATGGCAGCGTCAGATACCACCAATTAGGTCTGTGGTAGTAACAATGCGCTGGACAAATCTTCTGCTGGTTTTCTGGAAATTGCCTGAAATTACCGTGCTCTGCGCGGTTTCTAAAGAGCAGACCTCACGCTTGATCATCTCTGTAGCTAAACGTCTCTCCCCCCACCCCTCCCCAAGTGCTCTGGTATTTGGTAGCAAAAGAGAAACATGAAAAAAAAGAAATAAATCCATTTTGAAAAAAAGTAATCTCCAATTAGAGTAATGGGTGAATTACTGGGAATATGGATAATATCTTGATAAGGACAACTGCGCAAACTTATTTTTTGTTGGAAAAGTTTATGTTTAAAGATTTCTTTCATAGACCGAGAGAAGGGCTCAGAAAAGTACAAAGTACAATGATTTCAAACAAAGTACAATGACTTCAAACAACGTACAATGATTTCAAACACTGAATAAAAGGTCACAGAGGGTAGAAAAAAATTGAAGTAAACATGATCTCAAAACTTGTTTTTTCTTTTTTCAAATTAAAAAAAATCTTCGTGATTAAAATCCTTATCCCTCCTCCTCCTTCTCCTCCTCCTCTTCCTCATCATCTTCATTATGAATCCTCAGAATTCAAAGGAAAGTGCATAGAAGACAGATATGCCCTTAACAAAGAGCCCTTAATGAGGTGACAGAACTATCTAAAATATTACCTTACATGCCGGGACTGTGCCAAAATAACCCAGTGCCTTGGGTGACGGTAATTAATGCGAATACGCCCGTCACTGAGATATTCGCCACAGACTGTTGATTATTGATTTAATAGTAATATGTGGCATATTTGGGCGCATCTATGACTGTGCTTTCCCGTCTCGTAGTTTGCCTTTTGGGCAAAGTAAAACAATTATTTGTAATTTATCCTTCAAGAAAACTTGTAACACAGCAATATAAAGATGGAAGCTTCCCTGCCTGTTTAGCATATGTTAGCATCGTGGAAATAGCAAGGGAAATAAAGACATTTAGACAAAATATACAAACACATGTGAAGGAAAACAAAAGAAAATGAGAGGAATAGAACTCAGCTCTTTAGCAAGCACAAGCAACCACCTTGCAACAAGATGACAGTGACGGTGCCGCTCAGTCAGTATTTAGTACGACTCATGACCGAGGCGTGATTGTGCTGTTTATAATCTTCATCTAAATTATAGACTCCTCTTCACTTTCTCTATCTCTACACTTTATCAAAACAAATCTAGATCTTTATAACATCGCCGGTTACATTGTTCAGGAACATGTATCATTGTTTTTATTTATTTCACAATTTTCCTAACCAAATCTCAGCAAATGACCAAACAAACTCGTTTCCCCAGTCAGGAAAATAAAACCGCACCTAAAAAACACGAACTTAGACCCACTACTTAGATCAACATGTTTACTTCTGATCGGCTGTGGAGATTGCTTTCGATTCTCGTATTGGCTCTCCAAGTCGCTTCCTGGATTCACTGAGCTATAGATGTATTACTTCCTTGACGTAGATCTGCGATGGAGAAAGATCTTGATGTCCCCTCCACAGTTCTTCATTTGATTAGTATGTAAATAGCTCTTGCGTCTGAATATTTGTCTTTTTTTTTAAAACAGAGGTGCCGTTTTGGGGGTACAGCAAGACTGAACTAAGGTCATGGTCATCATTAGCAAGAAAAACCGCCAGAATAAGAACTACATAGAGAGAACATTGAAGTACAGGTGTTTCTCAACTTATGGAAGTACAGGTGTTTCTCAACTTATGTTCCGATAATCAATCTTGAGTCGAAGATTTCCTGGATTTATAATGTATTTAATACACCTAATCAACATAATATCATAGCTAAGTCAAGCTCACCTCAAACGTGCTCTTAACACTTTCATTAGCTTAAACTTGGGCAAAATCATCTAACACAAAACCTATTTTATAATAAACTGTTGAATATCTCATGTAGTTTAATGAACACTGTCCTGAATTTGAAAACAGAACATCGCTAGCCGGGGAAAAAAGACCAAAAATTTAAAATTCGAAGTACGATTTCTACTGAATGCGTAACGCTTTTGCAACATCGTAAAGTCGAAACAGTGTAAGTCGAGTCATCGTAAGTCGGGGGAGCATCTGTAGTGATAAACACTGCGAAGAAAGATGTGATTTACATTTTAATTATTTGGTAATTAGAGGCAGAGAAAGGAAAATGTGTGGCAGACGTAACTGAGAAGATTGCCTCTAGGGCGTGCCTCGGGTGATCATCTTCCTGCTCATAATGTCCGTGTCTCGGTTTCCCTGCCAAGTTTGTGTTTCTTCTTCTAGATCCGCCGAACTTCACTTCACGCTAGGCGTGATACCAGATTTTTCAGATAGGATGCACTCTACTTCGCAATTTTTAAAAAATCCAACAACAACAAAAACAGCAACAACAACACCATCAACAACAACAACTATAAGAGCAACAACAGCACCACCACCAACAACAACAACAAATACAACAGCAGCAACAACAACAACAACGACAACGACAACAACAACAACAACAACAGTGTAATGAACATGAAGATTTTCTACTTGTAGTAAGGTAGACTTCATACAGTGTATTCTTTTCATCAAGCGTATATTTATGTATACTTTTCATCAAGCATATATTTATGTATACTTTTCATCAAGCATATATTTATGTATACTTTTCATCAAGCATATATTTATGTATACTTTTCATCAAGCATATATTTATGTATACTTTTCATCAAGCATATATTTATGTATACTTTTCATCAAGCGTATATTTATGCATATTTTTCATCAAAAGCGTATTTATGCATAACTGAATACATTTCCAGTTCAAACGAACATTCTTTAACATTTACAACTAGTTCTCCTGCAGTGGACCAAAAGATTTTGCAGAATGTTAGAAGCAGAATAAATCAGAAAAGAGTTATTTACTTCGAAGACAAGAAAATACGAAAGCAAAGGAATTCATCTCATACATAAAAAAATGAGGAGAAGACCTATATAACATACAAGACAAGCATATAAATAATTTACAGGTTCAAGAAGCGTGCATTAAAATTACACGGAATATAATGTTGCTTTCATTTCATATTTTATAAAATCTTATCTTGTTCTTGTATAAAAAAAAAATAAATAAAAACGAGGTCAGTGGAATTGGATATTCGACAGCTCCTCACCACCCTGTCCCGCCAACCCCCACACACACACCACAACCACAAAAATACGCTTTCTCAGAATATCCTACACTCCTACGAGCTCCAGTTGAATTCATCCAGTGATCGTGCACGTGAAACCGAAACGTGATTTTCTATAAACGAAATCAAATGTCATCCATATTGCTGGATCGGATGCGCAAAAGAGATGGCAGTTTCCAAACTGACACGAGGGTATCTAGGTTTGTTTGTTTGTTTGTTTGCTCGTTTGCTTGTTTGTTCGTTTGTTTGTCTGAGACTGTTCTGCTCCTGGAAGCTGATTTTCTACAGAAAGCAATAACAAAAAGAGTGTGTATGAACGAATAAATGTTGGTACAAATGTTCTAAGAGAAAGCAAATGATCTCCAGAGCAGACATTTACTCCAACAGTTTAAAAAAAAAGCTCTTAATAATTTAATAATAAATTACCGGAACTACTGTTTCTGTTTAGTATTTGTGTATTATTAAGATTAATAATAGAGAAATGCAGAGAGTTTAATGTGAATCTATATTTATCCTTTATAGACTACTCAAAGGCATTTGATTGTGTACAACACCAGAAACTTTGGGAAATAATGGAAAAAATGGGATTTCCAACACATTTGATACAATTAACATAACTGCTGTATCTAGACCAACAGGCAGCAGTAAGAATAAATGGTGAAACAACAAGTTGGTTTGACATAAAACAAGGGGTCCGTCAGGGGTGCATATTGTCACCCTACTTATTTAACTTGTATACTGAAAATATAATGAGGAATGTTAGAGAAGATGTAGACAAAGAATATTACGATGCCTTAACAGTTGGAGGTTATGAAATACCAGAGATTAGATATGCTGATGACACAGTATTGCTGTCCACGACACAAGAAGGAATGGAAAAACTAATTATGTCAGTCCGCAAGAACAGCGAAGAACAGAACCTCTATCTTAATGCAAAGAAAACTAAAGTGATGACAACTGACAAAACAAACAAGGCAACTGAAATATGTATCAGTGAGTAAAAACTGGAAGAAGTGGAGAGTTTTGAATATCTTGGATCACTACTAACTAATAATGGAGATACAATGAGGGAAATTAAAAGGAGGACATCTATTGCTCTTCAGAAAGTAAAACAAATAAAGAATCTGTGGAGAGGAGCAGACAGAACCACAAAATAAGATTTTAAGGGCATGCATCTTTCCCATCGCAACATATGCCTGTGAGACCTGGACACTTAACAAAACAGCTGAGAAGCACATAAATGCCTTTGAATGTAAATGCTATAGAAGAGTTCTCCAAATATCGTGGACACAAAAAAGAACAAATATATCTATACTACAAGAGCTTAATATTGAAGAAGGCTGGCTAGTAAAGAGGATTAAAGAGAGAAAACTTAAATATTTTGGCCACATTAAACGTCATGATAATTTAGAGAGGACCGTATTGGAGGGATATATAATGGGAAAAAGAAAAAGAGGACGACCGAAACGAAGATGGCTGCAAGACATCGTTGATGATCTGGAAATGGATGCAGCAGCAGCAGGCCATCTTGCTCACAACCGAGAGGCCTACAGGAGTGCTGTTTGGGAAGCAAAGTTCCGCAAGGGACATGCAAAGGAATGAATGAATGAATGAATGTATCGCAGCCGTATGTCGGCTTCACCTTGATAACCTCAATTTCTTTTTTCTCTCATATTCACTTCCTATCGTCGTCGTCGTCGTCATCATCATCATCATTATAATCATCATCATCATCATGTGCCTTCACCAGTACGAAGGCTGGCGGTAATGAATCTCCAGTTCCCTCTCTCCTTCTCCTTGACAATGCACTCAGTCAGGCTGTGTCCTGTCCTACATCTCTGTCTTCCTCTTGCTTTTTTTCCTTCCATCTTCCCTTCTAGTATGGTCTTCAGTATCTTGTTATGTCTTTTGATATGGCCAAAGTATTTTGTTTTCTTCAGTGTTATTTCTTCGAGAAGTTCACATTGCACTTGGTGCTGTTCTAAAACGTGTGCGTTTGTTCTGTTCATTCTCTATGGTGTATGACCTAGTTTTCTGTAGAATCGTTCTCTCCATCTTTTTTGCTTAGAGTCCAGGTTTCTGCTCCATACAGTAAAAGAGAGCAGATATAAAGTTTTACACTTCCTCTAATCCTTCCCATAATTCACTTCGCTAAATAAGGCTGCACATTACTTCCTCTCTGTGCTTCCTAGAATAGATCACTTGGAAAAACCGGGGTCCATTGGTTGGACGGGATCAAATATATGGAGTTGTTCGGACTACCAGAAGAAAAAGAAACAAACACCAAACACGTGAGGCAACCAGATGGAGGACTAAACAATAAAAAAATGTGTTTTTTAAAAATGATTTACCATAATTAAATGACGGCATGAAAGACAAATTAAACAGTCTAGATTTCTAAAAAATTGCAGTCAATTGTCGTCGTCATCATCATCATCATCATCAATATTCACATAAAGGAGCCAAACGTGCAAGAAAGACTATGGGTTAACCTAACAAAGAAAAACGTTTCAGAGAAGTGACAAAACTGTCTGCACGTCGAGAAATGTTCACAACAGTGCCGTTAGTTCTAGGCAACCTAATATTTAGATATTAATATAATTTTCTTTTTGGTATAAATTGTATAAAGCAGCGCTTCCCAACCGTTTCTGGACCATGCATAACCTCAACGCTTCAAAGGTTTTGATGCCCCCTCCCCCCTCTAGCATAACAGTCAGCCAATGAAAAGTATAATATAAATAAACAAATAGATTCTATTTGCGCCCCCTCCCCATTATTCAAATTCTACCCCCTCCCCATGGGCACACGCTCCAGGTTGGGAAACACTGGTATAAAGGTAAGAATAAATATCTGCGTCACTGCTAAGTTCACTAAGAGACACATGCAGGTACCGAAGACGATCTGCACGTAGTGTATGCAGGAAACTCTCTACTGTAAGAGAGCGGAACAACACAACTCGCTCAGATCATCAGAGGAACACTGAAGGTCATTACTTCCAAGACTGCTAAAGACAGTCTGTCACATGGCATAGTGCTGTCTACAAGTGTTCTATGTCACATGGCGTTATGCTGTCTACAAGCGTTCTATGTCACATGGTGTCATGCTGTCTACAAATGTTCTGTGTCACATGGCGTCATGCTGTCTACAAATGTTCTGTGTCACATGGCGTCATGCTGTCTAAAAGTATTCTATGTCACATGGCGTCATGTTGTCTACAAGTGCTCTATGTCACATGGTGTCATGCTGTCTTAAGGTGTTCTATGTCACATGTTGTCATGCTGTCTAAAAGTATTCTATGTCACATGGCGTCATGTTGTCTACAAGTGCTCAATGTCATATGGCGTCCTGCTGTCTTCAAGTGTTCTATGTCACATAGCGTCGTGCTGTCACAAGTGTTCTATACGCTGTTTTATGACCTCGCGTTAGGATCACTCAGCGACCGTTAGGGTGACTGACAAATTCGAGCAAAATGACTGCAGAAAATGTTGCGGGAAAATCTGCTACCGAGACCCTAAAACGGTTCTTCAGCTTTTGGCGAACTTTCTTTGGTTTGAACACAAATTTTTGAGTGGCACATGCAGTTAAAGGTCATCCGAGTGTCAGTTCAAGATATCGAGAGTTCACGACGACCAACAAAGTCCTGAAAAATGTGAATAAAATCATCCACGAGAACCGAACAGCTCTTTCAGTTGTTTTGAATCAATGGAGTCTGCCAGGAGATCCTCGTGGAAGATCTGAACATGCACCGCGTTGGCTGCCATGTTTGTTCCACAGCTCTTGACACTCGATAAGAAGCAGCGGCGACTTGACGTGCGGCTTGAGTTTAGGCTAACGACGACTCAACTTTCATCTGTAGGATCATCACCGACGATGAAATTTGAAGTTACAGAAGCGATTCGGAGACAAAACAACAGCCGTCGCAGATGAAAAGCCCGCAGTCCATCAAAACTAAATAAGACGCGGCAGGTCTGAAGTGCAAGAAAAAGCTTGCTCATCGGTTTGTTTTTTTTTCGACGCGAAAGACTTCGTTCACCGAGAAACTGTTACTCCCAGCGGCAGAGAATTCTGACTTTTACTGCGACATTTCGAGGCGCGTGTGATAAGACGTGAGATGAAGAAGATAGGAACTGTGTCTCAGCCGCAGCAGGCTGTAGCATGACCACAACGTGCCCGCTCATACCTCCCTCAAGACGACGGTTTTTGACAGAAGACAACGCGACGGTTGCTCCACACACTCTGTGCTCGCCTGATCTAGCCCCCAATGACTTACCTTTTCCCCCCTAAATGAAACTGAAGCTGAAGGGTAGCTGCTTCCATATCGCATATGAAATCTAAACAAAATTGCAGGCAGTATTGGACTGCTCTCAGGACAAAGGATCTCATGATGCTTTTGAGGCATGGAAGAGGTGCTGGGATCGATTTGTTCGTTTCGAAAGTAACTTTTTCTATTTTGAAGGGGATGGCTATCAAATTTAAATAAGATAAGCCTGTACTTTGTTTTTTTTGGGGACACTGCTTAGTGACACGATTTAGAATAAGCACTATCTATCTATCCATCGATCCATCCATCCATCCATCCATCCATCCATCCATCCATCCATCCATCCATCCAATCCATCCATCCATCCATCCATCCATCCATCCATCCATCCATCTATCCATCTATCTATCTATCTATCTATCTATCTATCTATCTATCTATCTATCTATCTATCCATCTATCTATCTCTCACACATATTACCTCCCTCAGAAAAAAATATGACTGGATCGTAAAATGCCATATCAACGTTTGTTGTGTCGAGAAACTTCACAGCAGAAAGCTATGTTCCAACTCAATATAATCGGATAAAACTATTGACCAAACAGCAACAGGCAGTCGTCACATGATACATACAGTACTATCACAGAGTATTTCTTGTTACTCCCCTTTACCAACTTGACACCAGTCTCTAAGGTACATTTCTGTGGAGTTGATTTGTTTTCTTTTGTTAGTGTACTGTAATGTTATCTCTCTAACAAGAAACATAATTCTTTTATTTGAGAATTTTTTTTTAAAATCCGTATTAAACAGAATGTCTGAAAACAGTTTGACTAATACAGTGTTTCCCAAGCTTGCTCGGACTGTCGCTACCTTTTCTCCCAGGTCGCACTCTCGACGCCCACAGCTCTCCCTCCCCCTCTGTTATGTACTATTCATCCAGTGGCCTATGAAACTAGTATACGCATTACACAACAAAAAATTTCAGCAAGAAAACCAGTTTAACAATAAGAAGAAGTACACTTATAACTCACATACGGCATTATTTTCTCAACTTTTTAATGTGACTGATGAGTTTCGTGTTTCTCAATATCATGTTGAAAAGTGCAGAGAAGGAAAGTGTTACTTCCCCTGTCTGTTGTTGCGTTTTCCCCTCAACGCCCCTCTACTGCCTCCTGGTTTTTACAAACGAGTTTCCCCAACACGGGACTAATATTTTACGTTCTGTCTGAAAGGGAAAACTCGCAGGAAGTTCTAAGCTTTTCATTGGCTTTAAAGTTACTATTTTCCGTCGTACTTGCCCCTGGCCTAAGTAAGACTTAATCTCCCGAGAATTTGACAACCGATACTACTTGAATATACGTAAAATTAAGAGCACACGAGCGCGCGCGCACACGTACAGACTAAAATCGTAGACACACATCAGCTGAACGTGAGTGCTGAAATCGCTGTATGTATATACTCATATAATGGACTTCACTTTCAGAAAGGTGTGAACACGAGAGTCACATGGAAACCCAATTTAGACAGTTGGGTATAAATATTTTAGACAGGTCTGAAAATAGCTCGCAACTGAATGGTGTGAGGCGCATATAGATACATTTTTAATGAATGTTTTTGTTCATAAAAGGCACTTGATGATTCCAAATTTGGGCCGGATTATGGGACCAGCATAGGGAAAGTGTCCAACGTTTACATTTTTTTCATGACGGCTGTATAAAGAAGAGAATATTAAATGGTGGGCAGTATTCTAAATACACACAAAAAAAAGTGAAAAGAAAAAAAACATGAACAAGGATTAAATGCCAGGAAAAAGAAATTTACTTGAAAGAAAAGTAGAGCGTAAAATTTGAAACATTTTTTAAATCGTTTATTCGTCCAGACTTATTGCTGCACATATGTGTAACTTACTTCCACTTGCCACTAATCTATACCATACATGTGATTTACCTTCACTTGTTACTAATCTCTGCCCTATATGTAACGTACTACCATTTGTCACTAATCTCTGCCCTATATGTAACTTACCTCCATTTGTCACTAATCTCTGCCCTATATGTAACTTACCCTCACTTGTCACTAATCTCTGCCCTATATGTAACTTACCTCCATTTGTCATTAATCTCTGCCCTATATGTAACTTACCCTCACTTGTCACTAATCTCTGCCCTATATGTAACTTACCTCCATTTGTCACTAATCTCTGCCCTATATGTAACTTACCCTCACTTGTCACTAATCTCTACCCTATATGTAACTTACCTCCATTTGTCACTAATCTCTGCCCTATATGTAACTTACTACCATTTGTCACTAATCTCTACCCTATATGTAATTTAGCTCCACTTGTCACTAATCTCTACATTATATGTAACTTAGCTCCACTTGTCATTAATCTCTGCCCTATATGTAACTTAGCTCCACTTATCACTAATCTCTACACTATATGTAACTTAGCTCCACTAGTCATTAATCTCTGCTCTATATGTAAGATAGCTCCACTTGTCACTAATCTCTGCCCTATATGTAACTTAGCTCCACATCTTACCAATCTCTGCCCTATATGTAACTTACCTTCACTTGTTACTAACCTCTGCCCTATATATTACCTAGCTCCACTTGTTACTAATCTCTGCCTACATGTAACTTACTTTTTTCATTTTTTTTCCTTTTATGTGTTGCGTTATTCTTGTATGTAATCGTTGAAAAATGCAGGCACCGAAATATTGGATGTTGTATATTTTTCTTTTATACATTCTCATCTTACTTTCTGCCATTTGTGTTTTTCTCACTTTCCTCACTCCCTCTTTCGTGTTGTAAAACGGAACTATATACCTCTGTCTACCTTTATAAGTAACGTACCTCGCTTGTCACTGATATCTGCCCTATCTCTCTCTTCTTTTTTCCCCCTCTCTTTCTATCTCTTCGTCGTTCTGTGTGTATGTGATTAAACCACAAGTTTTGGTTACGAAAGTGGTTGTTTGTACTTGAAGAGCGAACTCTTTGTAGCAGTAAGTATCAAAGTCTGTCTACACTGTATTTGTCTTAGTCTTGGTATTGTTTGATTCTGGTGGTAAAATGAACTTAAGTGGCGACACATGAAAACAGTTTTTTTTTCTTGTATTTTCATTAGAACTGCAGAGTAGTAAATCTATATACATATATAAGGTAGTGCATTAAAATACACATAAAATATCAAATATAGAAATACAAGACATGAATCCTGTAAGAGTAAGGTCAGAAGAAATAAAGGAAGAAATCTAGACATTTGATATAACAAATCTAGACATGTGATATAACAAATCTAGAAATGTGATGTAACAAGTCTAGAAATGTGATGTAAGAAATCTAGAAATGTCACGTAACAAATTTAGAAATGTGATGTAAAAAGTCTAGAAATGTGATATAACACATTTAGAAATGTCTCTACCACAAGTTAAAAACCTCAGAGAATCGCATATTGAACTATGAGAAGACAGGACACCCGTACAAGCAAACAACAAATTAGTTGAATGTGGGAAGATCACAATGACCTAAAGACCTGTAGAATATAAAGGAATTAATGGCGGAGACCGAGAAAGCCTAGAATAAATTAAGATAAAAGGACCTGAGTGGAAGAAACTTTCTGTCTTAATTCTGGAAGGAGAGGCCGTAGGAGAGACGAACGCATCGCAAAACTGTCGAAAGTAAGTGCCTCTCTTTGGGATCAGATATTTTTCTTATACATTCTGTCAGGCTTGAGTTTTGAGTTTACGAAATGTTATAGGCCAGAGGAATGTTTGTAAATATCTGTTTCTTGAAATAATAATAACAACAGAATGCACTATAGGATTTAAGCATAAGCTAAACAGATTAGGGCCTCACAGTCCTTAGGGCCTTTAGATGTAACCTTTTAACAAGAGGGCTTTAAGCTTCATATAGCTTAGGCAATGATTTTTAACTTGGGGTCCGAGGAAGGATTTTTTTGGGGTCAACTGACCAGCACATGCAATGGCTTGCCTGAACGAATCTTAGCATTACCTGAGTTCCGTTTATTGTTTCTTTTTTAACAAGGGACCCACACGTGTTCTGGGGCTGGAAAAAGGGGTCCACAGCTGTTCTCAAGTCGGAAAGGCGGTCAACCGCCAAAATAAAAAGGTAAGACCCACTGGCTTAGCGCTTCGCGAAATTAAGCACTGCGCTTTAAGCCTTCACCAAGCCTAAATCCACCACAGCAGTTTAAGCCTTCACCAAGCCTAAATCCAGCACAGTAGTTTATGCCTTCACTATGCCTAAATCCACCACAGCAGTTTAGGCCTTCACCAAGCCTAAAACCACCACAGCAGTTTAGGCCTTCACCAAGCCTATATCCAGCACAGAAGTTTAGGCCTTCACCAAGCCTAAATCCAGCACAGCAGTTTATGCCTTCACCAAACCTAAATCCACCTCAGCAGTTCAGACCCTCACCAGGCCTAAATCCGGCAATGCAGTTTAGACCCTCACCAGTGCAGTTTAGGGCCCCATCATCTAAATTCGGCACAGATAGAGTGATTTCAATGCTTGTGCAAGTCTGTCGAATAGATGTAAAAAAAATGGCCTGTAATCGATATACTGACCTGAATTTCATACATTCTCCCTCAGTTTGTCCTCTTCCTCGTTCAGCAATTAGGTCATGCCCTATCTCCAGTCAGGCAAGAGCCACTGTGACACTAGGTTACAAATGTCAAATGTACATATACATATACCGGTTGTGACATTTCTCACTATGGCAGCAGAGAAGGGAAACTACGATTTTTACAAACATTGCGGAACATTTATAGAATCAGAAAAATGTTCCCTTTAATAATTCGTTGCTAGTGAAAGACTACTGTAAATATTCTGCCACTACCTGGTTATCGTATATGGAATAAATAGGCAATCGAAGGGAAAGTAAATTCATCTTATACTGACATGCCAATAACGATAAAGACACAAATATATTTTAAAACACTTCATTCATTCATTTGCATGTCCCTTGTGGAACTTTGCCTCCCTAACAGCTTAAGTTGTATTATTTACCTTGGAGCGTTTTTAAGGGTCAAAGTAACTATTAAAATAAGCATAGACTATAATTATTTCGAAGAAATCTTTACCTTTACATGTAAATTATATATTTCAATGTTTCTGACACAATTGTTGTACGAGATTGAACAGCGAGCCTGGGTTTTTACCTTCAAAGATGCGTGTGTGTGTTTGTTTGTTTGTGTGAGATTGTTTAAAACATATCCATCATCAGATTAAATCTCTATTCCACTTCTTATTAAATCCCATTTCCATCATCAAATTAAATCTCTATTCCACATCTTTTCAAATCTTCTGTAGGACACCTCGAAGCTCTTCTGCACTCTCACGGAAGCTGTAGCCGTCCTCATGTTTCTATTAGTAGATACGGAATGAAGAAATCAATTTGCCATGCACTGCTAATGACGCTGAAATCAAAACCACACAGATATCCCCTCTTTTTTGTAACACAGATTTTTAGATTTCTGAAGCCCCGACATGTATCATCAAAGAACTTCTTCACACATGGATGCATATCATCAGCCTGTTGCACTGCTTACCCAGGTCATGTTCATATATATATATATAATAATGTGTGTTTGTGTGTGTGTGTGTGTGTAAGTTATAAAACACCGATAGGAATTTTATGACTTAAAGTAATGCTTTGATGTTCTAATTTTACTCTCGTCACTCGGAAAAAGAGATTAGTATCAAAAAGAAAAGTGGAAGAAGAGTAGACTATGTAGTGCAGAGAAGAAGAGTAGACTAACTATGTAATACAGAGAAGAATAGACCAACTACAGAGAAGAAGAGTAAACTATATAGTACAAAGAAAAAGAGCAGACTGACTGTGTAATACAGAGAAGAAGAGCAGAGAAGAAGAGTAAACTATGTAGTACAAAGAAAAAGAGCAGACTGACTGTGTAATACAGAGAAGAAGAGCAGACTAACTATGTAATACAGAGAAGAAGAGCAGACTGACTATGTAATAAAGAGAACAAGAGTAGATCAACCGTGTAGTACAGAGAAGAAGAGTCGATCAACCATGTAGTAGAGAGAAGAAGAGTAGATCAACCATGTAGTACAGAGAAGAAGAGTAGATCAACCGTGTAGTACAGAGAAGAAGAGTCGATCAACCATGTAGTAGAGAGAAGAAGAGTAGATCAACCATGTAGTACAGAGAAGAAGAGTAGATCAACCATGTAGTACAGAGAAGAAGAGTAGACGGTTTGAACTGGAAAGAAACAAAATCAGATGAGCAGCACTTGGACCACAAAAGAGCTTGGAAACGCTAGAGAGAAAGTAGAGAGTTATAGCTGTAGTCCAGCAACCAGCAATCATTGTGTAATGTGAGTCAATGGCTACACGGAAGCTTGCTTTCGTAAAGATCTAAGTACTTTTGATAGGCTGCTTTTACGTGAAGGATTTGGGAGTTATTACCATAACGGAAAAAACAGAGACTATATTGTTTCTTCTTGCCACATTAGAAGAAATTAGTTGTTAAAGGAGACTATTTCTTTATTAAAGGTAAATAGAGGTACAGTATATAGTTCACTTTTACAAAGCGACAGACGGAGTGAGAAAAGTGAGAAAAAACACAAATGGCAGAAAGTATGAAAGTAAGATGAGAATGTATAAATGAAAAACATACAGCATCCAATATTTCGGAGTGATCCTTCTTCAAGGATTACATACAAAACAACACAACACATAAACAAAAAAGAAGAAAAATGAAAATGAAAAAACTTAGCTTTGTGGCATCTCTCATAGGACAGAATACAACAATAAAACTAGGAGGGAAGTCACAAAGTGAAGTTTTTCATTTTCATGTTTCTTCTCTTTTTGTTTATGTGTTGTGTTGTTTTTGTATGTAATCCTTGAAAAGGGCTCACCTCGAAATAATGGATGTTGTATGTTTTTCATTTATACATTCTCATCTTGCTTTCATACTTTCTGCCATTTGTGTTTTTTCTCACTTTTCTCACTCCCTCTGTCGGTTTGTAAAACTAAACCATAAACCTCTGTCAACCTTATTACTAGAACCAGTTTTACCCCAGTGGTTATCTCTTATATGTTGTATTACACGAAGGGTTAATAAAATACATCAACAGTGAAAAGAATGATAAAAAAGTTTGAATATTCCATATAAAACTTGACACCTGTAACAAATATCAACCCCTGAAGGCAGTGTTAACTGGAAGACTGGTGTAAAGTAGCTAGGAAAAAGAGAGGAAAATGAATGGAAATAAAGGAACATATTCGTTCTAACATCATGAGAGTTTGAAGAAGACAGTCTTAGAGGGTACATACTGGGAAAAAGAAAGAGAGGAAGACCGAGGCGACAAGACACTGTTGATGATTTGCGAATGGGCGCATCAGCAGCAGGGCATCTTGCTTACAACATGCCTTCAAGAGAGCTGTTAGGGAGCAAAGTTCCGCGAGGGACATGCTAATGAATGAATACATGAATTCATTATAACACACGGTTCTTATATGTATTCCGCGCCTTTTCTTGTTGAAGCTTTATTTACAATATAATATAGCTTTTTTAGTGTCTTCTCTTAGCAATTATTACCTCTTACTGTTGTGTTACTATACTTTACAGAAGAACTGTTCTGGGTGCCCATTCCATTAAGTGTCTCTTCTCCTGCCTCGTATAACCGGAGTGCATCTGTGTTTCAGCTTTACAACTTCTGATTTTCAGAATAAACATAGCAATACTGTTCACAGTCAACCAAAAATAACGTATAACTGGGTTAGAGTTTTCTCACAAGACCCTAGCACAGACTTGGTGATGTGTGGTCAAGTCATTATTGACATACCGGAAGAGAAGATCAGGTTATGAGGAAGTGGATTTGATCGCCTCTCCTTCCTTTCCTTCGGTATGCAATCAATCCATCCTCAACCAGACTGTGTAGCAGCCATCATAACCAAGAATAAAGGCTACTGAAATGTGGTTCTTAAGAAAGATGATTCCGCAGTACCATGGACAGCCAGAATGACAAATGAAGAAGTATTACAGCAAGCAAAGGAATATCTAAAACTAGTGCCTTACATAAGTAAAATACAATCAGAGTTTCTCGGACACATCAGCAGATGAAAGTTTCGAAAAAGTGGTTATGACCGGAAAGATAATTGGCAAAAGACAGAGAGGTTGGAGAAGACAGAAATATCTGGATGGGCTGACTGCAAGGTGTGGCAGTAAGACAGCAATCGACGTGATTCGAGACACGGAGGATCGAGTGAGATGGAGTGAGATGACCGCCTACGCCTATTGGCATGGCAGTGTCTGATCTGATGTAGGTCAAATCATCCACGACAATCATCATTAACCATTTCACAAGGCAAAGAGCAATAAAACGCTTTAAATCGTTCTCTCTTTAAATAAGCGTATAAAATCGGCTGCCAGGACTATGTTGGCCAGACCAAGTGGCTGTTGTTGCTGTTACTGTTCATGACATGAATATTTGAGTTATCTACATTTGACGTTACTGAGATTCTGAATACAAGCAAAGATAAGATATGAGTTATAATCGGCACGCATTTATACCAAGAAAATCCTATAAGTAGCACTCCTGGGGACCATCATGTGAAACCTGAAAGTCTTTGCTCCATTTGCTGAGAGAAGCAGTTCACTAGCTTGTTTTCAGGAACACTGAAGGAAGTATATACTTCTCTTTCTCTTGTTTACTGCTCTGGTAGCATCCATTAATGTCGTCTTTGTTTCACCAGCAGAGTTAGTTATGTGGTACATCACCACCGCGTTCAGTACAAGTGCATGCTTCCATCTCCTCCTTATACATCTTCCAATGCACAAGAGACTATGCTGATTTACAGTAAACTGTGTACCGTTACCAAGACGTACTGATCGGGTATCACACTTCACTCCAAACTCTTTCAGCCAAAACGAATATCATCACTCACCTGTCTCATCAGCACAATGAACCATCTAGAATTTCCTGGATATTTAAGTCAACGTTTTTATACATTGACATTAACCGATTTGTGTCAATAAGAGGGGTAATATAAACCGTAGTCAAGCCCATTAATTACTTATGGGAGTTGGCTGGGAATAGAAATGTCCGTGACAATATCAGGGTTGTGACACAAAGCGATATGATAATAAGTGGGTTCGACTGTATAATGTTCAATATTTATATTAGTTTTGTCATTTTCAGTGCTTCATGTGCTATTTCCTTACTTATTACTTAATCGCATAAGAGTATAACTGAATGCTGGCGATAGAGTGAGAGATGGATAGTGAATGGCATAATTTCAGAACCGAACTGCGTGTCCAATTCTTGACTGCTTTAAAAAAAAAAGAAGTCGTTTGTTCCAACAGTGAAACACACTGCCAGAGATCAGTCTTAAATTCATTCATTTGCATGTCCCTTGTGCAACTTTGCCTCCCTAACAGCATTCCTGTAGGCCTCTCGGTTGTGAGCAAGAGGCCCTGCTGCTGATGCATCCATTTGCAGATCATCGACGATATCTTGCAGCCATCTTCGCCTTGGTCTTAATCTCTTTCTTTTTCCCATTATGTACCCTTCCGAGAGGTCTTCTCTAGATTATCAAGATGTTTAATGTGTCCAAAATATTTAAGTTATCTCTCTTTAATCCTCTTTACTAGCCAGCCTTCTTCAATATTAAGTTCTTGTAGTATGGATATATTTGTTCTTTTTTGTGTCTATGATATTTGAAGAACTCGTCTATAGTATTTACATTCAAAGGCATTTATGTGTTTCTAAGCTGTTTTATTAAGTGTCCAGGTCTCACAAGCATATGTTGTGATGGGAAAGACGCATGCCCTTAAAAATCTTATTTTTGGTGTTCTGCCTGTTCCTCTCCACAAATTCTTTAGTTGTTTTACTTTCTGAAGAGCGATAAAAGTAAAGTAAAGATAGTCCCATAGCATTTCAAATGCCGTAGGGGGTGAAGCGTTAGAGGCCTCATTATGCTGGGTCATCAGCGTATGAGGTAGGGTGACCAGTTCCTTTCCTCGCTGCCTTTACTTCCCAGATTTTCTCTGGTACCCATTTTGCGAGGCTGGGTCGACCTCAGGGCCGTATTGGTCGGAAAAAAAAAAAAAAAATCCCGCTCAGCTGGGGATTCGAACCCTCGACCATTTGGTTGCTAGACGAGTGTGAAGAGCGATAGATGTGATCTTTTAATTTCCCTCATTGTAACCGCATTACTAGTTAGAAGTGATCCAAGATATTCAAAACTCTCCACTTCTTCCAGTTTTTCCTCATTGATACATATATCAGCTGCTTTGTTTTTTTGTCAACTGTCATCAATTTAGTTTTCTCCGCATTAAGTTAGAGGTTTTGCTCTTCACTGTTCTTACGGACTGACAGTCTTAAAACAAAACAAAACAAAACAAAACAAAAATCATCAACTGTCAGGAATGTCTAAGAACCTGATCCTTCCCATTCGCCCACAGCAAAGTCTTTTATCATTCTTCTAGAATCTTCTATGACGATAGCATGTTACCTAAGCTCACTAGTGCTGGAAGAATGAAGGGGAAAAAGCACAGAGTTACATGTGGGTTATTCACAAGAGCTATACGTGGGTTGTTCCTGTTATTAATCAAGCTAATAATAGTCAAAATGCTGATAATTTGACATGGAATTTCCATCAGCAAACTTGTAGTTCATGTCCTGCTGCAGAGGGCGTGACGGAAGCGAATAAATCTCTCGTTCATGGGAGTTCGCGGGTCACCGAGTTCTCGCGGAGAAATATGGAAGCCTTGAACGGAGTGTTGGCAAAGCGTCATATCTTATCTATAACACGGAAGCAAGCAGACAAATCTGTGTCTTATCTATAACACTGAAACAAGCAGACAAATTTGTTTTGTACTTGGCCTTGAGATGAGCTGTCTGTATTGAATATTCAGACTATTATTTGGATCTCTTTTATTTATTTTAAAACAGTAAATTCAAAGAAAAACGAAAGAAATACAGTAATTTCACGAGAGTTCGTTCAGTAACTCTCTAGTGTTTTCATTAGACCACGTGGCTATAATTTGTTCATTTGTTTTTCTTTCCTTGAGTATGTGTGTTTGTTTGTTTGTTTGTGTATACGTGTGTGCGTGTGTGTTGTTCCTTTAGATTGTAAGTAAACTTACATTCAGTCTGAATAAAAAGAAGACTAAAGTGATGGTTATCTCAAAGAAAAGAATACCACCAAAATGTAGCATTATCATCGATGGCACAGAACTGAAACAATTTGATAGATTCAAGTACTTAGGAAGAATTATAACAGCTGATGGGAAATGTCACAAAGAAATAAAGAAGCAGACGTGCTCAGGCCAAATCAGCATTCAGAAAATGAGAAACATCTTGTGCAACTGATCCATATCAACGGAAACAAGATTCCGAGTATTTAAATGTTACATCGAACCAGTTTTGTTTTATGGATGTGAAGCATGGTCCATGAATACATGACTACTGAGAGAAAATGGAGGCCATGGAAACGTGGTTCATAAGAAGGATGTTGAAGGTACCATGGACAGCCAAAAAAAAAAAAAACCAACGAAGAAGTCTTAAGAGAGGCTGGGGTTAAAAGACAAATTACGGCAAAGATCCGAGGCAGACAAGCGAGATTTGTAGGACATTTTCTAAGAAGAGGAAAATTGGAACACATTGTGGCAAGTGGAAAAATTGAGGGAAGACAGGGAAATGTGGAGAGAAATGATCGCCTACGCCACGCGGCACGGCACTTGATTGATTGACACTTTTTTAATAGATTTTCTTAGCGAATAACGAATACTGTGCAAAGGAATCGTCAATCGATATTTTGGGTGTCTAACTGAAAAATGGACCATTTTGACACCAGAATTATCATAGCAGTTTGAAGTTAAAACGTAATAGTTTACTCTTCTGTCATTTTTGAGCGGCTGAAGCTAACTTTATCACTATTACTAATTTATCACTATTATTAATTTATCACTATTACTAATTTATCATCATTACTAATTTATCACTATTATTAATGTTTTTATATATAATTAGTATCACTATTACTAAGTTATCACTATTACTAATTTATTACTATTCCTAATGTTTTTGTATATAATTAGTATCACTATTACTATTGTTTTATATATAGACTAGCTGATTACCCGGCATTGCTCGGGAATTTATTAATTATTAATACTGCGGAGTGGATTTGAGATCGCCATGTTTCTCCCACGGACAACTTTATGTTGCTTGCTCAAGGGTGGGTTCACCCAAGAAATTATTTATTCTTGCGCAGGAGGTGAAACTAAAAATGTTGTATATAATCAAGTTCTGAATTCAATTAATATTATAATGAATTTGTAAAAGACTTTACACTACAATGTGTAGACTGCTCCTGTGACTTGTTGATCATGATGGAGAACGCAAGTCTCACTGGAAATTGCAATCTCTTAAAGTTGAAAGGGAGATCCGTCGGAATGAGTGGTATCTGTGGGATAAAAACTGCTTCACCCTCTCCCTTTCCTGTTAAGATAGTCGCTTCAACTACATTGCCCAGCATCCTCTCTACACACAGCCTTGCGACGCTGCAAAGTTTTGGCGGGTCGAGGTTCCGTACTAAAATAATTGGAAATCCCACACTAATTATCACCTACATGCCGATGGGTGCTGAACTTGGACGCAAACGGCATTTATCTTTTTAAGTGTCGCTACTCACCTCAGCGAACCCGACAACTGTGGAATCGACACTAAAATCGGCCTTTTCGATTACTTTTACATGTCATCCCCATTCAACCCACACCCTTCTCTCATGCCTCCATGCAGATTGGAGCTGAACTTGGACGTAAACGGCATCGGATGCATAGATCTGGGCCCCGATACCCACACGGGACTTGGCATGGGAGGCTACAAATGCTGCTCTCCAGCACTGCTCTAGTTAACGATTATCTCCCTTAAACCAATCTTTTTCCTTCTTGAATTTAGTGGATAGTATGTCACCACCTTCCCACTCCTATCCCACCTAGGGGTGCTAGGGGTGTCCTACCCCCTCCCCACAGTATTTGTTTCCAGATTATAAGTTATATGTATACCAAATTTGGTTGAAATTGATTCAGGCGTTCCAGAGTTATTCTGAAACATACATACATACATACATAATACATACATACATACATACATACATACATACATACATACATACATACACATACATACATACATATATACATACATACATACATACATACATACATACATACGTACGTACGTACGTACATACATACATACATACATACACACATCCATACACATCCATCCATCTTTGTATATATAGAGAATAACCGTCACTTCCGTTTTGTGTCCCTTTAATCACTTTTCTTGGATAACTCTTGGTACACTTTCCGTGCACGGAGAGTTGGGAATGAGATTTCCACATGGTCCGTGGATCATGTTTTTCATTACCAGTTCAAAAAGTTCAGGATCTTGTGTTGGGTCAGGTAACTCAGGAGATATAAAGTCATCGATTTGCGCGGGATGAATTGTGTCCGCCCAACGCTATCCGGCGCTGCCCTCAACCCGGGGCAGGCATTGCGCATAAATATAACGGGAGTTATATCCCTTCCTTCATAGGACTATCGTTAGTATCGGTCGTTTTCGATCCCACCCCGACCTCTAGGGGCTCTATGGGTGTCTAACCCCACAGTATTTTTTTTACAGATTGCAAGTCATATGTGTACCACGTTTGGTTGAAATTGCTCCAGGCGTTCCAGAGTTATGCTGGAACATAATACACACATCCATTTATATATTTATACACATTAATATCACGATTACTAATGTTTTTAACATATGCTAGTTATATTTTTGCAGATGGTCTTCAAGTTACCAGACGTAGAACTACGCTGATGGTCTTAACGTTATACTTTCATTCTTACGCTGCTTCTACTACAACAATAATTTTGTGTATTCATTCGGACGGAAGATTTAGCTTTGACATTCATTATAGCGAAAATTCGGAAATAGAAAGTGTGTAAACGATGAGTCCTCTGTACAACACACCAATTAACTATATCCAAAAGTGAATTCACAACAAACACTGAATTTGGTGATTTCTTCTTCTTCTTCTTCTTCTGGTGTGTAAACGAGGAGTCCTCTGTACAACACACCAATTAATTACATCCAAAAGTGAATTCACATCAAACACTGAATTTGATGATTTCTTCTTCTTCTTCTTCATCTTCTTCATCTTCTTTCTTCTTCTTCTTCTTCGTTCGCTTCCACCACCAAGACCGTCCGTGGTCCTCCTGAATTTACTCCTGTGATCCTCGATAGGTCCCGTGGTCCCCCTGTGGTCCCCGAAAGGACTACACGAGATCCACGAGAGGACCACAAGGGGTTCAGAGTATCGCATAGCTTTAGCCTGTATTCTTGGTGGGTCTCAGAAGCAATTTGGTGATTAAATGAGATTATTCCATTATTATAGGGAGCTTCGGTTTAAAATGATGAAGAACTGAGCTACATGCTCGTCTGGCATTCTACCTTTCATCATTCAAATGTAACTCTACTACAATCATTCACTTTTGTACAAGTGGTAATAAATACAGTTTAAAACTGATATTATTCCTAAAATTGACATTTGAGATGTAAAACTCATATAAAGAAGAACTCAGTTAAAAAAAAAAGAAACAAAAGCAACACAAGAACAAAACAAGAACAAATATTTCTAAATGTCTACGTTTTTTAATCGCGTGAGTAGCTTAAATGGTTAGCGCACTCGTCTCTCACGCGAAGGTTGACGGTTCGAATCCACCTGTTGGTGTCGCTGTCATACAACTACAGAAACTGATAACTGACTCTTCCTGGAGCTGAGGAAGACACTGCCGCCTGGAGTGTGTTGATGCTGACACCATCACCGTCTAGCGCGCCCTGAGGTCAAGGAAACTACGGACACTAACAGCATATCCCCTTGTTGCTTTTTTGGAGTTAACTTTACATAATGCTCCTCAATGAAAACTCGTTATGTTCCTTGTAAGAGGGCTAGAGCAAGCGAGTTTCCTTTGTGGAGGTCGGAGAGAAAATAATGGCTCATTAAAAAAAAATTTAGGTCTTGTAACGGCCGTCTTCGTGGATGATGTCCTCGTCAACTTTGAACCAATTGTCCGGAAAATATTGTGAAGTACATGCCAAGGAATTTCAGCAGTAGGAAGTGGATATATTCCTTTGAAAGGATATTTTCAATGCATTTTAATGTGAAAAGGGGGATAAAAAGATAAACTAACAAAATACCTTTGTTAAAGCATCGATTTTTAAGTATGACAGTGGCTAGTACTCGAGTTCTCATTCCAGATATGTGGAAATTCTTCGAAACTAGGCGGCTGGGAAGAAATAAATCCAAATTATCCTTAATTAAATATAGATGTCTTGATCCCAAAACTGGGTTAGTGTGTCAGGTTGTCTGTTGTTTATCTGCACTTTGAGGAATTCAAGTAAAAGGTGAGACAATATTATTTCTGTCGTTAATATTGGGTTATAAAATCTCTGTGAACGTATCATTATCTGCTTATTATATGTTTAAGACTCATGTAAACCTCTCTAGAATATCACAATTCTCATTCACCAGAAAGGAAAGAGTTAGATATTTGAAATATCACAGAGTATTAATAACCCAGAGCTTGCCTTCATGTTAAACTTATTATTTACACACTTGGGTATGTGTTTTCAAAACCATTTTGACGGCATGGCTGGCTTAGAGGTTAGGTGCTTGGTCTACTAATCTAGTTGTGCCGGGTTCAATCCCAGGGATTTTTTTGTTCTAGAACAACCACACTAAAAAAGGCCCCGTGATTCAACCAACCGTTAAAAATCGGTGCCAGAGAAATCTGGGAAGGTAAATGCGGCCAGGCGTGGGGGAGGATGTGAAGGAGAAGATACAGACAGGGAGCATCAGGTCCAACAGGGCCAAAAATATTGATGGTGGTAGTGATGGTGGTAATGGTGGTGGTTGTGATGATGATGGTGATGGTGATGATGGTGATGATGATAGTGGTAGTGGTGATGGTGATGTTTATGATGATGATGATGGTAGTGGTGGTAGTGGTGATGGTTGTGATGATGATGGTGATGGTGGTGATGGTGATGATGATGGTGGTAGTGGTGATGGTGATGTTTATGATGATGATGATGATGATGATGATGATGATGATGATGGTGGTGGTGGTGGTGGTGGTGGTGGTATTGGTGATGGTGATGGTGGTGATGGTGATGGTGAAAGTGGTAGTGATGATGGTGATGGTACGGTGATAATGGTGATGGTGGTAGTGGTGATGGTGATGATGATGGCGATGATGATGGTTTTGATGATGGTGGTGGTGAAGATGATGATGGTGGTGGTGATGGTGGTGATGTTGATGGTGGTAGTGATGGTGATGATGGTGATGGTAGTGGTGAAGGTTGTGATGGTGACGTAGGTAGTGGTTATGATGATGGACTGGTGGTGATGATGGTGGTGGTGATGATGATGATGATGATGGTGATGGTAAAGGTGATGATGATGATGGTGGTGGTGGTGGTGGTGTTGGTGATGGTGATGATGATGATGTGGTGACTGTGATGGTGATGATGATGGTGATGGTGATGATGATGGTGGTGGTGGTGGTAGTGATGGTGATGATGATGGTGGTGGTGGGAGATTCGTTAGTGATGTGGTCTAGAAGGAAAGGGGTGATAATCTAAAGAAAGTTTTATGAACCATTCAAGTAAATGTTTGGAGCGAAGACTCTGTCCCATGTGGCAATCAGTGAACCACACCTGACCAAGACCTTGTCCTACCATCCGCAGGTACCCCCCTCCCCCACACAGTAACAGGCCTAGCCTAGCTAGCGGGGCAGGGATCGCCGTAGTCCCCATGGTGGTGGTGTCTGCTAATGGTGCTTTACACACCCTCTGCTTTTTACTTCCACTAAGCAACTCAAAACAATAGCCACCAAAACCCGCTTTCAATCCGACACCATGATGTGGCTCAGCATCTTCATCACAATGGCTGCAAAGAACACCAGCTGGAAGCTCCAGGAAAAAAGAAGAACTCAAACTCTGCACTGTATAACTTATTCATTCATCAACGATGTCTTGCAGCCATCTTCGCCATGGTCTTCCTCTCTTTCTTTTTCCCATTATGTACCCTTCCAAGACGGTCTTCTCTAGATTATCATGACGTTTAATGTGTCCAAAATATTTAAGTTTCCTCTGTTTAATACTCTTTACTAGCCAGCCTTTTTCAATATTAAGTTCTTGTAGTATGGAAATAGTTGTTCTTTTTTTGTGCCCACGATATTTGAAGAATTCTTCTGTAGCATTTACATTCAAAGGCATTTATGTGTTTCTCAGCTGTTTTGTTAAGTGTCCATGTCTCACAGGTATATGTTGTGATGGGAAAAATTCATGCCCTTACAAATCTTGTTTTTGTAGTTCTGTCTGTTCCTCTCCACAGATTCTTTAATTGTTTTACTTTCTGAAGAGCGATAGATGTCTCCTTTTAATTTCCCTCGTTGTACCTCCATTATTAGTTAACAGTGATCCAAGTTATTCAAAACTCTCCATTTCTTCCAGTTTTTCCTCAATGATACATATATCAGCTGCCTTGTTTGTTATGTCAATAGTCATCAATTTAATTTTCTTCGCATTAAGATAGAGGTATAACCTTAAGACACTGTAAATTGTGTGTACAGTTTCATAGAAACTGATGTATTGCCAAATACAGGAAAAAATGGCAATCCTGAAGATGAATATTTTTCTGTCCCCTTTGAAACAGTGTCTTAAGGTCTTCATGAAACGCTTACTATACGGGATATATATATATATATATATATATATATATATATATATATGGGTGTGTATATGTATGTATGTTCCAATATCACTCTGGAACTCCCGGAGCAATTTCATCCGAACATGGCACACATATGACTTACAATCTGGAAATCTATAATGTGGGGGTAAAGCACCCCTATCTCCCCTAGGGATAGGGGTATGAAGGGGTGACATACATTCCACTAAATTGAAGGAGAAAGACAAGAACTGTCTAAGGGAGATAATCGTGAAATAGGACGGTGCTGGTCTAAGAACAGCATTTATAGCCTCACATGGCAAATCCAAATAATTTTGATGGGCTAAATAACTTTGATAGTTTCTTTTGGTTTTAATTATATTTATAAAACTAAAATTTAACTTTTTTCTTATGTTTATATTAGCTTTTTCTGTGTTCTGTAGTAGATTTCATTGCTCAGTGACAGTGTGCCGTTTTCTTATTTTTTCAAATTAGGGAGAGAGAGAGGGAGAGAGAGAAATAGAGAGAGAGAGAGAGAGAGAGGTGGGAGAGAGAGAGGGAAAGAGAGATTGATTTATTGATTGATCCTTATTTCCAAAGAGTTAAGAATTGGGTATGCAAGTCCGTCTGACATTCTGATCTTTATCATACACCTTTCACTCTGTTCCAGACATTCTACAACTATTCTACTCATATACTCAATTATAACTGACATTGGAAAGCCGAGAGACATAAAATAAAATAAAATGAAAGTATAACCGTGTATCATAGTTGGGACATGTGCTCCGAATGACTGACAACTCACTACCAAAAATAGCACTAAGATGGACACCACAGGGGAACAGAAGTAAGGGTAGACCAAAATAGACATGGAGAAGAACATCAGAAAGGATGTTGAGCAATAGAGGGCTCACCTGGGCAAGAGCAGAAAAAAAGGCGAAGGACAGGCATTTGTGGAAAACCCTTGCGGAAGCCCCATGTGCCCTGGGCACTTAAGGTTCAGAGAGAGAGAGAGAGAGAGAGATAACATTCACATTTCACTCTTATCGATGCACTCAATACAGAAAGTAACTACATACATATATAAATGACAACAGAAAGCAACTACTTACATAAGCGAGAGGAAGAGAGGATAGAGAGGTAGAGAGAGTTATGGAGAGAGGGGGAGATAGAGAGAGGGAGAGTGAGGAGGAGAGAGGGGAGAGAGATAGAGAGGAGAGAGATATGGATAGTGTGTGTGAGAGAGAGAGAGGGAGAGAGATATATGAGATCGCCATATTTCTCCCACGGACAACCCTATGTTGCTTGCTCAAGGGTAGGTTCACCCAGGAATTTATTTATTCTTGCTCCTGGAGGTGAAACTAAAAATATTTATAATCAAGTTTTGAATTAAATTAATATTATATTGAATTTGTAAAAGACTTTGCTCTATAATTAGTACACTGTACTTATACTTTGAATACCTGTAAATAAAATTACTTCGACATTACACTATAGATAGAATTCATTCCTTTTCCTGTCTAATAGACCGGGCAACACCAGGTAATCAGCTAGTGCGTGTATATATATATATATATATATATATATATATATATATATATATATTATGGTGAGGTGTCTGAACGGCGTAGTGGTAAGTGCACTGGTCTCTCAAGGTGGGATGTGGCGCTTCAGTTGTTCAGTCCTAGAAATGACTACCCGGGTATTTCTTTGGTTGAGGAAGGAAAGACTGTCAGATGTGACATCCACACTACCGTTTGTGCCCACATGTCAAGGAACATATGAGCACTGATATCATATCCTTATAAGCTTTCAAGGCAAGTGTTTTCAACCATTGACCCCGCCGGGCCGACGGAAAGATTTTTGGGGATTCACGGACCAGTAACTAGATTGGCCCGTTTAAGAAATGTTACCATCATCTGGGTTCTATTTATTTCTTTATTTTTAATGAGCGGTCCACAGCTGTTGTTAGGCTGGAAAAAGGTCCACAGGTGTTGTCGGGCTGTAAAGAGGTTCACAGCTGTTCTCATGCTGGGAAAAGGTCCACAGCTGTTCTCAAGCTGGAAAAAGGTCCACAGCTGATCTCAGGCTGGTAAAAGATCCAAAGCTACTCTCAGGCTGGAAGAAGGTTCACAGCTGTTTTTAGGCTGGAAGAAGGGCACAGCTGCTCTCAGGCTGGAAGTAGGTCCAGAGCTACTCTCAAGCTAAAAAAAGATCCACAGCTGCTCTCAGGCTGGATAAAGGTCCACAGCTGTTCTCAGGCTGGAAACAGGTCCACAGCTGCTCTCAGGCTGGTAAAAGATCCACAGTCTGGAAAAAGGTCCACAGCTGTTGTAAGGCTGAAAAAAGCCTCCACAGCTGCTCTCGGGATAGAAAAAGGTCTATAGGTGCTCTCAGTCTGGAAAAAGGTTCACAGCTGTTTTTCAAGCTGGAGAAAGAGTTCACATCTGTTCAGAGGCCTGAAAGATGGGTGCAAGGCCACCTAAAGATTAAGAACCACTGCTTTATAATATAATCAGAAGAATCAAATTCCCCCTTCCCCCGGGGGTTTTGTTATTTCTGTGTGGCGTTTGGTAACAAGAGTGATTAAAATTAATTGCGTGATGTCGTCAACTTGCCTTTTTTTTTTAAATTCTGGTGACGCACTACAAAACTTGAAGCTTTCTGCTGTTCATTGAACTGGAACCGGAGAAACAGCTTTCATACTAAGCCACTGTACACAAAACATAAGGCTTTGTCCCTTGCATGAGCTGTCCTAATGCATTTTTAATGACGTGCTATGTCATTTAGACGTGAGTTATTGAGCCGCGCTATTTCTAGCTACTGATTCTAGTGCATTGTTTTCTTCATTTTTACCAAATATTTTTAGCTTTCGTTATACTAAAATTATAGCAAGGCAGATATTTCTTGATGTCATAGCAGACCATGTGTGGATAAAGAGTTCTAAATTTTAAGCAAAAAGTCAGAATGTCTCTTTGTTACTTGTCTTTCCCTAGATCTTCCCTCTAATTTGAACCCATTTTTTTCTTGTTTTCTGTCGTTTCTCTTATTCTAAAATTGTGACTGTAACACGTTATTATTTCTGCCGTTTTTGTAGGTCCAATTATGGCTCTGATGATGAACCGTGTATCATTAAGGAAAATCTCTTCTTGGGTACAGTGAACCAACATGGACGTGACAAGAAATCAGCCATCGTGATAATGTCAAGAGTTATCAATGTTACAGAGCAAAGAAAAAACCCTGAGAATTTCTTTGTACATATTTTCTAGTTTGAGAACTGATCAGCCCATGTGTCTTATAACAGACATCTTTGTATGCTTAGGCAACGTGTTAAAGTTTAAAAAAATACGTTATCATCACCGTAACTATAAGTAGTTTTCAGGGTTTGTTAAATGCTTTCTTCAAAGATCTGCTTTTAGCATAATTGTTCAATATTTTCTTTAAAGTTCTGTTTTAGCATGATCAAAGGTTTCTTTCTTTACGGATGACATATATGTTCTCAATATACGAAGTTTTGCTTTATAGAGCACTCCTAACAATGGACTTCTACTCGCTATGATGAATATTCGGTTCCACTCACTTATTGTGTGGAAGGCAGATTTTTGTTTGCACTTTTAGAAAATATTCCTGCTGTCTCTTTTTAACAAATCTTATTTTATGGTCCAGGTGCCCCTTTCCGTCACTCATAATTATAGCTTCATGTCATTTAATTGTGAACGAAAAAAAAATGATCTTAATATGGTTGTCTTGATTTTATTTCTTTAAATATAATTCTCTGGATTATTCATGGAAAAATATCTAATTTTCCGTATTCTCTCAAGAATTCTTCATTTCTCAATTAATATTTCTTTTCGTTGAGGCTATCTAATGGGGTCTTATTGCGTCTATGGTTATTTTATCCACATTGTCTCAACTTGTCAGTTCATTCTGTATTACTTTTTAAAAACTTCAGCATTGTATTCAAAGTGCACTTTCCCATTTCTGTTGTCAGCTTACGCTATTGTATTTTTAGTTTTTCCAATTGTTTTGTTACAATCGAAGCCCATTTAACAAAAAGAACTGCATTTGGCATCCATGTTTCCGTGTGCATTTATCAAGTTCTTCGATATTCTGGAGACTTCTACGTTCTGGTTTTTCACCTAATTAGTTTTAAATTATAGATTTGTACTGGTCTTTTTATTCTTTTGGGTTATTCGAATGATGTCATTCAAAACATTTGGTCGATGGCCATTGTTAACGTCATGTTGGATATTGATTTCGCAGTTTTTGTTTAGTATGTGTGTAACTATATGTTCGTTACTGCCTCATTAAAGTGAGATAATATGTCTTGTAGTATATGTGTAGTTGACATTGCTAGCCCAATATTTAGTTTGTACGGACAGCACTAGCTCATTAGTTTATGCACATGGACACCACAACCCCAGTACCTTAGGTACATAATCATCACATCATGTCAAATAGTTTATGTACCCAGACATCACAAGTTCAGCAGTTTATGTACACAGACACCACTAGCCCGACATTGTATGTACACAGACATCACAAGCCCAACATTGTATGTACATAGGCACCACAATTATAGATTATTCATTTCTTAATAAACACACAACTCCCGAGGATGTAATGATTTATACCGATGGATCAGAAGAACTAGAAGCGAATGTGGTTTGCAGCATACACAAGGAGGTAAAACACCGCCTGGCCGGGGTTATACAAACACACGCCCAAATATTTGGAAGGAAACAGAGGCCATCAAACAAGCAGTAAAATGGGTGATGACCCAGAAAACTATTGAGAAAAGTGGAACAAAAAGCCATTAGAAGTGAATGGATAGAAATAACTGATAAATCGCACATCAGAAACATTTCATGGATATACTGCCCGGATTATGTCGGAGTTGTCGGAGACGACAAGGCTGATTAGCCAGCAGCAAGGGTCAAACCGGAGCGCCTTATGAAAATAGACAAACTGAACTTTCACAGATCCATCAAACGACAACTCGATGAACAATCGCAAAGTAATTTCTTCCGAAGTATTTAATACACACGACTCATTGCGTTCATTCATTCATTTGCATGTCCCTTGCGGAACTTTGCCTCCCAAACAGCACTCCTGTAGGCCTCTCGGTTGTGAGCAAGATGGCCTGCTGCTGCTGCGTCCATTTGCAGATCGTCAACGATGTCTTGCAGCCATCTTCGTTTTGGTCTTCCTCTTTTTCTTTTTCCCATTATGTATCCTTCCAATACGGTCTTCTCTAAATTATCATGACGTTTAATGTGTCCAAAATATTTCAGTTTTCTCTCTTTAATCCTCTTTACTAGCCAGCCTTCTTCAATATTAATCTCTTGTAGTATAGATATATTTGTTCTTTTTTGTGTCCACGATATTTGGAGAACTCTTCTGCAGCATTTACATTCAAAGGCATTTATGTGTTTCTCAGCTGTTTTGTTAAGTGTCCATGTCTCACAGGCATATGTTGCGATGGGAAAGATGCATGCCCTTAAAAATCTTATTTTTGTAGTTCTGTGTGCTCCTCTCCACAGATTCACTGCGTTACCCGAAGCAAATAGCAGTGGATGTAAATCTCAGCTAAATGCTAGATCACGTGCAATACACAGCCAACAACAACAAATTGAAGGATATATTGATGTCAAAGGTCGAACACGTATGGGCGTGCTCTGAGTGTAATGAGGCTGCTCCCCAGGACCAGCAACAGCCAGGCCGTTTTACAGTCACAGACATCACAAGACCAACACTGTATGTATAAAGAGATCACAAGACCAACATTGTATGTATAAAGAGATCACAAGACCAACAATGTATGTATACAGAGATCACAAGACCAACATTCTATGTATAATAAGTTCACAAGACCAACATTGTATGTATACATATACCACAAGCACTACACTGTACGTAAACAGACATCACAAGCGCAACATTTTAAGAATACAGACATCACAAGCCCAACAGTTTTTGTACACAGACATCACAAGCTCAACACTGTATGTATGTAGACACCACAAGCCCAACAGTTTTTGTACACAGACATCACAAGCCCAACACTGTATGTATACAGACATCACAAGCCCAACATTGTATATATACAGACATTACAAGCCCAACATTGTATATATACAGACATCACAAGCCCAACATTGTATATATACAGACATCACAAGCCCAACAGTTTATATATACAGACATCACAAACCCAACAATTTATGTATACATATATCACGAGCCCAACAGTTTATGTATTCAAACATCACAAACCCAACATTGTGTGTATACAGACATCACAAGCCCAACATTGTATTTTTACAGACATCACAAGCCCAACAATTTATGTATACATATATCACGAGCCCAACAGTTTATGTATTCAAACATCACAAACCCAACATTGTGTGTATACAGACATCACAAGCCCAACATTGTATTTTTACAGACATCACAAGCCCAACAATTTATGTATACAGACATCACAAGCCCAACATTGTATGCATACAGACATCACAAGCCCAACATAGTTTGTATACAGACATTACAAGCTCAACATTGTATGCATACAGACATTACAAGCCCAACATTGTATGTATACATACATCACAAGCCCAACATTGTATGCATACAGACATCACAAGCCCAACATTGTGTGCATACAGACATCACAAGCCCAATATTGTTTGTATACAGACATCACAAGCCCAACATTTTATGTATACATACATCACATTCCCAACGTTGTAAGTATACATACATCACATTCCCAACATTGTGTGTATACATAAATCACAAGCCCAACATTGTATGCATACAGACACCACAAGCTCAACATTGTTTGTATACAGACATCACAAGCCCAACATTTTATGTATACAGACATTACAAGCCCAACAATGTTTGTATACAGACATCACAAGCCCAACATTGTATGTATACAGACATCACAAGCCCAACATTGTTTGTACACAGACATCACAAACCCAACATTGTATGTATACATACATCACATTCCCAACATTGTACGTATAGAAACATCACAAGCCCAACATTTTATGTATACATACATCACAAGCCCAACAATATATGTATGCAAACATCACAAGCCCAACAGTTTATGTACACAGACATCACAAGCCCAATAGTTTACATACATGAATGTCACTAGCCCAACAGTTTATGTATACAGGCATCAAGAATCCTATAATTATGTATGTAAACATTATGCTCCAAGTAATTTATGTACAAGGCCATATATAACAAGTTTACACACATGATTATATATTGCATAATAAGATAAATAGTTTATATATGTGGACACTGCATGTCAGATATTTTCTGTGCACAGGTATAAGCTTAAATATTGTCATTCTTCTATAGGAAACTTTCTCACTAGTTTATGTTGTGACATGAAGAAAGCACGAAATTAAAGATCCAACAAAGAGTCAACAAACCAGTGTCATCTGACTTGATTAGCGGAAGCGATGATAATCAAAGTAGGAACAAAAAATGATACAGGACATGAACGGGTAAGGTAACGTGTAATTTTAACTCATATTGTTTTTTTTAACGTTTCTTGGCGTAGCTGATCAGTAATGCTTATAATGTTCCATCAGTTCACATATTACGGCCAGTCATAAATTCGTCACGTTTTTCCTTTACCCTAGGTTTGGTCAAGTTTCCCGTCTTATACACTTCGCTGGCTTTTGTAACGTCAGGCTTACGTCATGTGTTGCGTCATTCTGAAAACATGCATGCCTATTTTTAGCCACTGAACGGCGAGATAAGCGATAAGAAAGAAATATTGGGGAAGAACAAGGTTGTCGTTCGTGTTCTCCTGAGGCAATACTGAAAGAAAGGGTCGAGTGCCATTGTAGCTGCCCGTGAAATTTGTAGTGTGGAAGAGGACGGAACAGTTGATGACAGCACTGCAAGGAAGTGGTTCCAAAGGTTCAGGTCTGGGGTTCGTCGACATCAAAGACAAGCCCAAGTCGTGACGCCCCTCAACCACCAATGATGAAGCCCTGCCCCAAAGCTGTTGAAGACAATCCTATTACCAGTACTCGGCGCTTGTCAGCCAATATGAACCCTAATCAAAGCACTATAATTCGGCATTTGCGCGAGCTCGCTTCAGCAGCAGGCAACCTCAGCGTGTCCCCCACGACCTAACTCTCCATCAAGGGCAGAGACGTGTTGACGTCTGTCGCCAACTGTTGGCAAACTCAGATGAAAAAAGTTTCTACGCCGTGTCGTCTCTGGGGATGAAAAGCTGAATTTCCAGCGGTACCCCAACACTGGTACCCCAGCACTGGTACCCCAACACTGGTACCCCAACACTGGTGCCCAATGGCTCCAACCAGGCCTGGTGATAGAGGCGCCTACCCGACGAGGCTGGCTGGAGAAGAAGGTTATGCTTTGCATCTGGTTGAATTACGAGGGCCCCCTGCACTGGAAATTGGTTCCATTTTGTTAATCCATGGATGGGTGCTGAGCAACTAGAGCGGGTGCATGGTGTTCTGCTCACCCGATACCCAGCACTCGTCAACAGGAAGACGGTACTTCTCCAGCACGACAACGCGTCAGCGCACACTTCCAACGCAGTCCGTGGACAGCTCAAGAAGCTGGAGGGAATCGAGGTCCTACCCCATCCACCGTACACTTCTTGCACCCTCTGACTACCATCTGTTCCGCGCGATGGCACATTTCCTTCAAGGCCGGGGGTTCAGTTCATTGGAAAAAGCTGAAGCCAGTGTGAGAGATATCTTGGCTTCAAAGCCTTCCTACTGGTACCACAAAGGACTCCTCACGCTGGCTGAGCGATGACAGAAAACTGTATTTGAAAGAGTGAAGTGACGTTGTTATTAATATTACGTACCACTGGGAAAAAAAAACAAACACACACACACACACACACTCTCTCTCTCTCTCTCTCTCTCTGAACCTTAAGTGCCCAGGGCACATGGGGCTTCCGCAAGGGTTTTCCACAAATGCCTGTCCTTTGCCTTTTTTTCTGCTCTTGCTCAGGTGAGCCCTCTATTGCTCAACATCCTTTCTGTTGTTCTTCTCCATGTCTCGTTTGGTCTACCCTTACTTCTGTTCCCCTGTGGTGTCCATCTTAGTGCTATTTTTGGTAGTGAGTTGTCAGTCATTTGGAGCACATGTCCCAACCATCGCCAGCGTCTTTCCTCAATAATTGTTGTCAGTGGCTCCATCTGCGTTTCTGCCAACGCCGGGAACACAGATAAGTAAATATTATACTGCTTGGTTTTGTGCAGTAATGAAACACTGCAAAAACTTGATGAACTTTCGAGTCTTAGTAGTTTCCTTGTGGAAATGGTTAGATACAAAACTGATAAACTACAATAGCAATGCACAGTGACACGTATCCTATACCTTATGTATGTTTGCTTAATTTTCTAATCTCTATGTTAGAACTGTAGGTAATATAACTGCGTAAGTGGTGAGTGTAGAGTGATATGAACAGTCAGAGCTTTGAATGGTTATAAGAATAATTAAAAGTCCTGAACAGTTAAGAGTACTGTAGGGTGATAAGAAAAGTTAAGAGTACTGTAAGATGAAAGAGTACTGTAGGGTGATAAGGAAAGTTAAGAGTACTGTAAGATAAAAGAGTACTGTAGGGTGATAAGAACAGTTAAGAGTACTGTAGGGTGATAAGAACAGTCAAGAGTACTGTAGGGTGTAAGAAAAGTTAAGAGTACTGTAGAGTGATAAGAATAGTTAAGAGTACTGTAGGGTGAAAGAGTACTGTAGGGTGATAAGAACAATTAAGAGTACTGTAGGGTGAAAAGAACACTTACGTAGAGTACTGTAAGGTGATAATAATCCTGTAGGGTGATAGGATGATAGGAACACTCAGAATCCTGTGAAGTGGGACTGCAGGTACCTAAATGAAAGTAGACTAGAGTTGACTGACTATAAATCAACACTGATATCTGAGTATAGCCATGATTTTCTTTCTCAGGTAAATTCTCGCGATGGATTCAGTGTCTCGCTTTGTTTCAGTTGCTGGTATCATCATTGTTATGGTTCACACTTACATTTGGAAGCTTTCTAAAATCAACATTATAAAATTTTAAAAAAGACTATAAGCTTAACACAGTGTGTTGTGTTTTTAGAAGAGTATTTCCTAATTATACCTTTAACAGCGAAATAGAAACTGAGTACAATGTTTAACAGCCTCACAATAACTTTCATAATTCCGTGAAACGTTTCCTGTTCTAAATTTTTCGTTACGTGATTCATGTATAAAAAAACTGAAGAAGACTGTGGCAAAGAATTTTCCTAAGAAATTTTTGAATGAAATTCTGTTCCGAAAATTACAAAACTCTAATTTCTGTGTTATCATCAACAGAATTGTACCAATACTTGAGGAAAAACTTCGGAAATATATTTGTACTTAGACAAATATTAGAACAGGCAAATGAGTGGCATAGCACAACATATGCATTATTCATAGATTTTGAGAAAGCCTTTGACAGTGTCAACAGAGATGCACTGTGGAAAATCCTAAGATGGCATGGCCTCCCCCATAAAATAGTTAATGTAATCAAAGCCCTATACGAGGGTTTTCAGTGCAAAGTTATTTGTGGAGAACATACCTCCAGCAGCTTTAGGGTACAAACAGGAGTGAAACAGGGATGTGTACTATCACCAACATTATTTATCTTGGCAATAGACTGGTTAATGAAGGAGGCAACATCAGACAAACGCAGAGGATTACAATGGACCCTTAACACAGTGCTGGAGGACCTTGACTTTGCGGACGACATTTGTCTATTATCAAGCAGTCACAAAGATATGCAAGATAAAATAAACAAGTTAACCCAGAATGCAAACAACATAGGACTAAAGATCAACGTAGGAAAGACAAAATTAATGAAGCAAAATGTGAACAACAGAAATGTACTCAGAGTAGATAACAAGTTAGTGGAGGAGGTCAACGAATTTGTATACCTTGGCAGCAGAGTAGTAGAAAATGGAGACAGCACAGAGGACATCAACAGCAGACTTACTAGAGCAAACCAGGCTTTTGCAATGCTACAGAATATATGGAAATCAAATAAACTAAGCATAAATATGAAAATCAGGATATTTAAGAGTAATGTTCTAAGTGTACTACTCTATGGTAGTGAATGCTGGAAAATCACCAAAACCATAGAAAACAAGTTGAATTCTTTCCAGACTAAATGTTTACGTAGAATTAAAAAAATATTTTGGCCAAACACCATAAGAAATAACATCTTATTGGCAGAAATGCAGATGAAACCACTGACAACAATTATTGAGGAAAGACGCTGGCGATGGTTGGGACATGTGCTCAGAATGACTGACAACTCACTACCAAAAATAGCACTAAGATGGACACCACAGGGGAACAGAAGTAAGGGTAGACCAAAAGAGACATGGAGAAGAACAACAGAAAGGATGTTGAGCAATAGAGGGCTCACCTGGGCAAGAGCAGAAAAAAAGGCAAAAGACAGGCATTTGTGGAAAACCCTTGCGGAAGCCCCATGTGCCCTGGGCACTTAAAGGTTCAGAGAGAGAGAGAATTTCTGTGTTAAAAAAAACCACTTTATGTGACAGATTTTTGTAAGTGTTTGTTGTTGGGGGTTTTTGTCCTATCTTCTGTGTTGTCACTGACACACGAGTGTTGCTGAAGTACACAGGTGACCATCACAAATCCGGCAATGAGTTGTCTGGTTCAATCAGTTTTCCGGCACTAATTTCCACGAGAGACATTGGAGATTTCTCAGGGTCGCCGTACTGACCTGTCACTACCGTTTGGGGGGGGGGGGGGGGGCGCTAGCTGTTGCTTCTGTTGACTTTGAGCGTTTTCAAATACCAGTAAGACCTTTCTAATTGTCTTTTGTGCATTTTTATTATGACCTGCCGAAATATTTAGTCCCGGTCAGCCTCTAATGAATACAAACAGTGATTCTCGTGGTGTGACACGCAAACATCATACACTGTCCATAACAGATATGGTAGCACTTCTGAAAAAAACAAATTGACAGTGGGGTGTCTGCGCGAAGCGTATGTGATTTATACAGTATTGGCTCATTTACAGTTTATGACATAAAGAAACATACATCAAAATTGCATGTACGTGCAACCTTTACAGTATTTTACCTGGGCGTCATTAAAATTTCATTTGATTTCCACTTTTTCCCCCCTTTATAAACCTGCATGTGCTGACCTACAGGGTATTTTAAAGGTAAGATGAAGTGGTTAACTGTTGAGTTAAATGTAATCTAACACAACCATCAGTAATCAGGCAAAATCACTTATCCGACATTCAACAAGTACCGATGATGCCGGATTTATGACGGTCAAGTGTAGTGTCATTGTTAATTCATTACTTCACATTTTCCCTGTTATTTTCTATTGTCGTTTTTCTCCTCTCCTGTTTTTGAAAATTCCTTATGTTAAATGAGCCGTTCATCTCCGTCTTCCTCTTTTCTCGTAATGCTAGTAATGAGAATTTCTGAAGAACGCCTGTCAAGATTACATATGCTGTAATTCGTAATGGAGACATGATGTGGAAACTTAATGCAGGCGTACATGAGAATGTTTTGATGATTTGCTGATGCGTGTGTGAATATGAAAACAGTGATGGCATAATTATGATTCAGCCGAGAAAGGGTGAAAAAAAAACACATCGTGATTTTCCTAATGTAGAAAGCACTACAGAAATACGAAACAAATTCATGAATCGTATGTGTGATAACTGGCGATGCTGTTCAAAGTATCACTGCTTGGGCTTTTAAGATATCAATAATTGAATCAGCTAGCACTATGGCAACAAACTGTAGCATAAATGTGGTTGAAATATAAATAATATAAATATAATACATACATAAGGCGCATTATTATTACACAATATAATTATAACTGTCACAACATTTTAAATTAATTGTTACAGACTGTGCTGTCATAATAACAGAAAGTACTATAAAATGATAAGTTAATGAACGCACCACCTTCATGTTCAGAAAACTGCAGCAACTCTTCTCAATTTCGACTCGAAATTCAGCACTCGGGGAACCTATCATGAGCCCACAGTTCAACACTCAAGTTCTGTACTCCTCGTAAGAACTCGCGGAAACAAAAGCCACGTCTGTTTAGAACTTCATGATAAGAAGCTCAACGAATCTGTTTCACGAGTTCATCGGCGCGGGCCCGATGAGCCACATCATTGGTATAAACTTTTCAGCTCCATGACCTGTCATGCAAGATGTAGGAGAGTTTGGTAAAGGTAAAGACAACTCTGTCATGCCTTAGAGGCACATGGGGATATGATGTTAGTGCCCATAGTTTCCTGACCTGTCAGTACAGGGGTTGATTGAATGATTGATCTTTATTTCCAAAGGGTTAAGATTTGGGCACGTAGGCCCGTCTGACATTCTGCTCTTTATATACAACTTTCACTCTTCTCCAGACATTCTACAAATATGCTGCTCATATAATAAGCATAACTAACATTGGAAATCTGAGAGACAAAATAAAATTAAAGTATAACATTCACATTTCACTACTATCCATGCACGCAATACAGAAAGTAACTACGTACATATATAAAAAAAGAAAGTAACTACGTACATATAAATAGTGATATGGTCAGTACACTAGAGGGTGATGTTGTCAGCACATTAGAAGGTGATGTGGTCAACACACTAGAGGGTGGTGTGGTCAGCATCACGACTAGCCGTCTTTCCTTCCCCAGGTTCTGAAGAAGTCGAGTACCCAGTTCTACAGCTGCATGTAACTGGGATGTCTCCGGCTGGATTCGAACCCCAGACCTTAGTCGTGAGAGACCAGTGCGCTAACCACTTCCGCCACTCAGACGCCTTGATAGTCTGGTCACGTGCCGTCCAAAATTGAAAGGCTCTTTTATATAACGTTCTTCATAATAAACAGTATAATATAGTATTGTATAATAGATATGAAAATAATGGTCGAATTCTACTTCTATGGGGGAGTGTGAACAGACACTCAAAAGAGATAAGAGTTGTACAAGAGAACGGAACAAGAGAAGAGAAGAATCTTAGTAGAGAATAGGTGCTTCAGCAAATATACGTGATAAAAATGGCATAAATATTTCTTTTGTAAATGAGAGCACATATTTAATGACTTCTTACGTGAAAATCTAAAGAAGACATTGTTAAGAGAGGCCAAATTAATAGACATAAAATCCCTGGATGAGGTTGAAAAGCTCGCCGAAATCAGGATAAACTGGTGAACTACCTTGTGAGGCCTATGTGACGTTTAACGGCACGAGAAGGATATAAGAAGAAGATGTTTTCACTGATTAGCGCTTTGACCTCAGGGTGTATTATTGCATGAATATGTTTTCTGCATTTTCTGTTGAGCGTTGTACGAATGAAAGGGAGTCGCTTTGAAGTCTGGTGGTGCGTGTACCCATTCCAAGCCTGAATATTATAGATTATATATTATACATTATAGACATGCAAATTTTGAGGAGGTCACATCCCATGGATTATATCGATAAAAGAACTGCAGAAAAATAATACATTAAAAACTGCTTTATCTTTTTTTTTCTTTAAAGTGTACTCTCATTTTTCACCCAACACAGTGATTTATGCCTTTATTTATCTCTCATTTTTCAACCAACACAGTGACTTATGCCGTTACATATCTCTCATATTTCACCCAACACAGTGACTTATGCCTTTATTTATCTCTCATTTTTCACCGATAACAGTGACTTATGCGGTTATTTATCTCTCATACTTCACCCAACACAGTGACTTATGCCGTTATTTATCTCTCATTTTTCACCCAACACAGTGACTTATGCCGTTATTATCTCTCATTTTTCACCAAACACAGTGACTTGTGCCGTTATTTATCTCTCATTTTTCACCCAACACAGTGACTTATGCCTTTATTTATCTCTCATTTTTCACCCAACACAGTGACTTATGCCGTTATTTATCTCTCATTTTTCACCCAACACAGTGACTTATGCCGTTATTTATCTCTCATTTTTCACCCAACACAGTGACTTATGCCTTTATTTATCTCTCATTTTTCACCCAACACAGTGACGTATGCCGTTATTTATCTCTCATTTTTCACCCAAAACAGTGACTTATGCCGTTATTTATCTCTCATTTTTCACCCAACACAGTGACTTATGCCGTTACATATCTCTCATATTTCACCCAACACAGTGACTTATGCCTTTATTTATCTCTCATTTTTCACCGATAACAGTGACTTATGCCGTTATTTATCTCTCATATTTCACCCAACACAGTGACTTATGCCGTTATTTATCTCTCATTTTTCACCCAACACAGTGACTTGTGCCGTTATTTATCTCTCATTTTTCACACAACACAGTGACTTGTGCCGTTATTTATCTCTCATTTTTCACCCAACACAGTGACTTATGCCGTTATTTATCTCTCATTAGAAGGTGATGTGGTCAACACACTAGAGGGTGATGTGGTCAGCATCACGACTAGCCGTCTTTCCTTCCCCAGGTTCTGAAGAAGTCGAGTACCCAGTTCTACAGCTGCATGTAACTGGGACGTCTCCGGCTGGATTCGAACCCCAGACCTTAGTCGTGAGAGACCAGTGCGCTAACCACTTCCGCCACTCAGACGCCTTGATAGTCTGGTCACGTGCCGTCCAAAATTGAAAAGCTCTTTTATATAACGTTCTTCATAATAAACAGTATAATATAGTATTGTATAATAGATATGAAAATAATGGTCGAATTCTACTTCTATGGGGGAGTGTGAACAGACACTCAAAAGAGATAAGAGTTGTACAAGAGAATGGAACAAGAGAAGAGAAGAATCTTAGTAGAGAATAGGTGCTTCAGCAAATATACGTGATAAAAATGGCATAAATATTTCTTTTGTAAATGAGAGCACATATTTAATGACTTCTTACGTGAAAATCTAAAGAAGACATTGTTAAGAGAGGCCAAATTAATAGACATAAAATCCCTGGATGAGGTTGAAAAGCTCACCGAAATCAGGATAAACTGGTGAACTACCTTGTGAGGCCTATGTGACGTTTAACGGCACGAGAAGGATATAAGAAGAAGATGTTTTCACTGATTGGCGCTTTGACCTCAGGGTGTATTATAGCATGAATATGTTTTCTGCATTTTCTGTTGAGCGTTGTACGAATGAAAGGGAGTCGCTTTGAAGTCTGGTGGTGCGTGTACCCATTCCAAGCCTGAATATTATAGATTATATATTATACACTATAGACATGCAAATTTTGAGGAGGTCACATCCCATGGATTATATCGATAAAAGAACTGCAGAAAAATAATACATTAAAAACTGCTTTATCTTTTTTTTTCTTTAAAGTGTACTCTCATTTTTCACCCAACACAGTGATTTATGCCTTTATTTATCTCTCATTTTTCACCCAACACAGTGACTTATGCCGCTATTTATCTCACATTTTTCACAAAACACAGTGACTTATGTCGTTATTTATCTCTCATTTTTCACCCAACACAGTGACTTATGCCGTTACATATCTCTCATATTTCACCCAACACAGTGACTTATGCCTTTATTTATCTCTCATTTTTCACACAACACAGTGACTTATGCCTTTATTTATCTCTCATATTTCACCCAACACAGTGACTTTTGCCGTTATTTATCTCTCATTTTTCACACAACACAGTGACTTATGCCGTTATTTATCTCTCATTTTTCACCCAACACAGTGACTTGTGCCGTTATTTATCTCTCATTTTTCACACAACACAGTGACTTATGCCGTTATTTATCTCTCATTTTTCACACAACACAGTGACTTATGCCGTTATTTATCTCTCATTTTTCACCCAACACAGTGACTTGTGCCGTTATTTATCTCTCATTTTTCACACAATACAGTAACTTGTGCCGTTATTTATCTCACATTTTCCAACGTGTACGAGCGCACGGGGATGTAAATATCTGCTCAGGACAAGGACTCGAGCCCCGGCTGATCCTGGTCAGGTGGCTGTAGTGTATGACATCTCAGGAAATATGAAATAATGAATACGTCCGTCAGTACAGAAGCCTAGACTAATCTGCTTGATGCATCCATGAGGGTGAGATACTATAACAGCCAGATCATCCTCGGAGAATCGATGGGAACGGAGGTGAGAAACTTGTTGGAAGTACGTGACCTTTAAAAAGTCTTCGAGACTTTCACATTTATTTCTCATCTCTGTCAATCTCTCAGCCAGATTCAGGTCATGGGTCACATATATCACTTCACGCGTGTCTCTTTCTGAGCAGTCCACACGTGACGCTCCGCTGAGTGTGATACCACCACTACATGTATCGGGTGCACTACCCCTGTCAAAGAAGAAATCACAGGAGCTGTGCTCTCCTTCAAACTCGTCACATAAAACCTGAGCCGACGTGAGTATATAAACGTGAGCAAACTCTGTTTTTGGTGTCGGTGATACTTGACATTCTTTACAAGAACACATTTTATACCCGTCGTCGTTTTTATATTTCATCACGTTCGTCACATACCCAGTTCCTGTAATCATCATGTTCCTGGTACTACTACTGCAAGGTTGATCATGTGTCTCACTGCCCGGCCAGCTAACAGGTCTCTTCTCACTGACATATTTGACTGACAGTCGCACGGTGAGGTTTGATATCGCCACAATTAAGTTCAGTACTTCAGTGTAATGAAAATGGGAAGGAATATCTTCCAATTTGAACTGGTCTACAGGTGTAAATTTCAGATGACCTGGATTCTTCTCACAAGTGTCATAATTCTTCTCCATAACTGACTAGAACTTCCCATGGTCCTATAAGATAAAAAATGTCATTATAATAGTTATAAATTTGCAGTAATTACATATATCACTATAACTATAGTAGTATCAGATAGATAAAGTGTGAGTGTTAGGTCTTATTTGTGGGTGCCACTTTTGTAAATATAGGTCGTTTCTGAATTTTATAGTAGATGTAATAATAAATAGGACCAAATGGACTGCATTCATATGTATCTGGACACATGTGAACCACAGCTTCACTCTATACATCTGGAGAACCATAACCGTATGCGGAGATCGATTGCCAGGTCGTATATAGATTAGTTTTTCCAAGCTTACATAAAAAAAGTGACAGTTATGATTTAAAGGTGAACCGTTCTTTTTAATTAGCTTTCCATGTCTCTGAAAATTATATTTCATGTGTATTTTTACACATCTTTGTTAATTTTAATATGACAAATTACATCTTCATAATAATCTTGCGCGCCGCAAAGAGACTTTCCGCACCGGATACGACTCGCGGGCCGCCAGCTGCGGACACCCTTTTATATATCATAAATTTAAAAAAAAGAATAATCGATACCTTTAGATTCACAAGAAAACATGAACAAACCTTGTCTCCAAATTCCGGCATTTGTAGAAGCATCGACTTCACCAGTACGTCTTCTGCAGAGAAACATTTTATTATTAAAACAAGATATAGAAAATGTTTTCTAGATCTTCATGACGGTCTTAAGTCAGGAGAGATATATCTTCGGTCATTTTTCCTATAAAGACTTAAATAATTGTGGAGCTTATCATTTAAGAGAGATATGTGTTCAGTAGTTCGTTGTTATTTAAAAAAAACAACTTTACTTATGATGTAGTTTATCTGAGTCCATATGAACACATATTTAGCAAAATAATAAAGACCAGAGACCAGTTAAACAATAAGAGTGTATAAATGAATATAGAGAAAGGCCAGCCGGGAAGATTATTTGAAGAAATTAAATGAGAAAAAGAAGAAGAGAGAGAGACAGAGACAGAGAGAAACAGAGACAGAGAGAGACAGAGACAGAGAGACAGAGAGGGAGGGAGGGAGAATTTTAAATGAAGTTAGGACAGTCGTTTTCGATTTCCTCGATTTTGTTTTGTACAAACAAATATTACTATCAGTTACGTAATTATGTATTACTAATAATATGTGTAAAATCAATTTAAAATCTTCTTCCTCTCTCTTCCTGGAGCTGTGAGCTTGATGTTCTTTGCAGCCGATGCCGTGAAGATGTTGAGGTATAGCACAGTTTGAGAGAGGGATGTGGCTGATATTTTTTTCAGTCAATAAGTGAACTAAAATGTCAGGGTTGTAAAATGCTTCTTTAGCAGAGTCAACCAAGCCCGTGTAGACTACGGCGTTTCCTGCTCCATTGACGAGGCTAGTCCGGTTACTGAAGGGTTGGGGGCGGGGGTGTGTGGGGGTAACAATGGAAAGGTGGTACAGGGTCTTTATCGGCTAAGATTCGCCAACCCTGACACCAGTATATCAGCTATCACTGACTGTCAGATTTCGTAGAATCTTCGTCCCCATAAAAATAAATATGTAAGAAATTATAACACAGATGACAGAAATATTATTTCAGAGCATATAAGAAAATATATAGATTCAAAATATATATGAGGAAATGAGAATGGCACAGGGTAGAATACTTTCATTCACTTGCATGTCCCTTGCGGAAATTTGCCTCCCTAACAGCACTCCTGTAGGAATCTCGGTTGTGAGCAAGATGGCCTGCTGCTGATGCATCCATTTGCAGATCATCAGCAATGTGTTGCAGCCATCTTCGCCTTGGTCTTCCTCTCTTTCTTTTTCCCATTATGTATCCTTCCAAGACGATGCTCTAGATTATCATGACGTTTAATGTGTCCAAAATATTTCAGTTTTCTCTCTTTAATCTTCTTTACTAGCCAGCCTTCTTCAATATTAAATGCTTGTAGTATGGATATATTTGTTCATTTTTGTGTCCATGTATTTGAAGAACTTTTCTGTAGCATTTACATTCAAAGGCATTTATGTGTTTCTCAGCTGTTTTGTTAAGTGTCCAGAAAACAATATGTGAAAATCCCAAGAAACAAACCTAAATAAAGTCTAGGTAAGCACAATGTTTGATAATTCTATGTATTTATGGTGATATTATGATGAATGTAAACTGAAAATATAGAAGAATAAATAGAGCAATTGGAGCATATAAAGTTAGTAAAAGTATGAATGAATCAGCTTAGAGAGAGAATAAGGAAAGAGACAAATCGAAAACACACAAACATACATATTGATATCCCTGTAAAGAAAAACACACTTCTTTTACTTGTACATAAACGACCGTTCTGTAAAGCAGGATAAATATTGTCAAACGAGGCGCCAGCACGATATATCATTAGATTGATAAATTTACAATTAAATGAATCTAGTCCTATAGAACTCTGGTTCAGTTTGAGATCTCTTTTACAAGTTCCAGTGTGGAAGTGCTCATGGTCTGATTGTACATTCCCTAGGTAGAGAATATGAGCTCCACTAGATCCTGGACACGTTGGTGTGCTGTAGGTCAGCTGGCTATAGTAACCCTGATAGATTCTGCTAGCACAGTAGCCTACAGAGACCTGTTTGCTACACTCATGAGGATGGGACACTATAACAATCAACGGTTTCTTGGGTTCAGGTACAGAATCTGAAGCTGATGATCTCTTTCTCATGTAAGTCTCAAGACAACCTCGGTACCATGAAGATACTTTGTCTTCTAAAGATCTATAGTCATGTATCATTTTCTCTAGTTTATCAGCCAGGTCAAGATCATAGGTCAAGTGACTCATCTCACACCAGTCTTTAATTCTGTTGGTTTCTGTAACTGACATCCTTGTTAATGTGACTACTCCTGGGCAGACATTAGGACGTGTACCTCTGTCAAAGAAAAGATCGCACGTGGTACGTTGTGCCTCCAGGTCGTCAAACACAACATGGGTAGCTGTTTTTATACAAATCTCAGCGTAAGGTATTTTTAATGATGAAGAAACGTACTTCTTGTTCACCCAGAACACCCACCCAGTCCCTGTTCTCAGTATTGTTTTGGGACAGTCACTTTAACATGGGTAAGGTTCATCACTACCAATCCAAGTTTTAGGTCTTCTCTTACTAACATACTTGACTAACAGTCTCACTGTCAGTTTCGACATGGATCGAATAAGATCCAATAAGTCACTCTCTTTGTAGCCTGGAGGGAGATGCTCCATGGAAAACTGGTACACAGGTACAAATTCGTGATGACCTGGATTCTTCTCACAGGAGTTTAAATGTCGGTGAAGATCTGCCTATCCTTCAAAACTGACTTCAACTTCACATGTCCCTAGTAAAACAGATACAGACAACATCACTTTAACTATAGCCGTGTCAGACAGAATAAATAATATATGGTTGGAATTATAATGTTGTGAGATATAAATATGGCAGATCTACTTGTGGTGTCAGACTAAGAGCTGTGGACAGCTTATTCCTCAAGTGAATAGTTTTTACTGTTTTCAGCACATGTTTAGTTTTGGAAGAAAAGCAGTTGTGAATGGTCCAGTAGCTTAGAAGCAGCTTTATTTGCAGTTCGCCAACACAGATATGTAACATATCAGTGTAATTAGTGCAACAATAACTCATTGTAACTATGACAGCGCAAAGCAGATAAAAAAGACATCGTTTTAAGTATGGCCGTGCTAGGAGATATAGAAGACATCAATGTAACTATAGTCGTGCTAGACAGACACAGAAGACATCACTGTAACTCTGCTGTGTAAGACAGGTGTAGAAGACAGCGCTGTATCTGTAACCATGATGTGAAAAATGCTCATATCATTGAACCTTGTGAGGCATCATTGTAACTACAACCATGTTAGATATAAAAGACATCATTGTAACTACAACCATGTTAAATAGAAAAGACATCATTGTAACTACAACCATGTTAGATATAAAAGACATCATTGTAACTACAACCGTGTTAAATAGAAAAGACATCATTGTAACTACAACCGCGTTTGATATAAAAGACATCATTGTAACTACAACCGTGTTAGATATAAAAGGCATCATTGTAACTACAACCGTGTTTGATATAAAAGACATCATTGTAACTACAACCGTGTTTGATATAAATTATTGCATCTGTAAGCGTGTTTCAGAGATGCATAAAGCAGTATTGTAGTTATAAATGTGTCAGTTATATAAAAGATGATGTGACATACATTTATGTAAGAAAATAAAACAAATCACATTGATATATATATATATATATATATATATATATATATATATATATATATATAAGTATATAAACGGGCAAACAGACACTGTACACTACGTACTGTTTCAGTAAACATCGAAGAGTATGAACACTACTTGTGCCAGTCAGCTGTTGGTTCACTCAAATCTGAATGTTTCAATACTGGTGACTCTTTTGTCCTATTGTTTCGGTTTCTACTGATCTAATGTGATATAACAATCATGGTACGGCCAGGATTTCTTCAGTAATGTAATATCTGATGTGTTGCTAATCCATAGTAAAGTAAAATATGGTAAGAGAAGAGTTTATGTCTAGCAAGAAGACAATGGCTTTTTCTATACTACTTCACATAAGAAAAGAAATTTCATATATGATCTGTCATCAGTGCTCTTTTTTGTGTTTCCCAATAATAGATTTAAAAAATATTTTAATTCTTGTTTTCACGAAAACTTTTTATCAAGATGTCGTTATCACCTAAACTTTGCCTGTACTAGCAACATTTGGTGTATCTGCAAAGTTTCATTTATCAATTTCCTTCATCTGCTACCTGTAACTTCCATACTGTAATCTTGACTCCTTTTATATCTTATATCACGTACGTCCACATTATTATAGTGGCACCTTCGTGTCTTATATTACGTACATTCACATTATTATATCTATTATATATATATATATATCTTGTATCAAATACATTAATATTATATCAAATACATTAATATTACTATACTGGCAAGGGACAAGCAAGAGCAAGGGCAATGAAAAGCCTTTCAGAAACAGCAGAAAAGGCCTCATGCTGGCTGTGGAGTATGCGAAACAAGCATTGAGAACTTATATAATTTCGTTTGTCACAACCAGTACCACTCCTCCGTGGCTAAATCGCTAAAGTCGCACTTCAAAGTGCAGTGCCAACTGGAAGATCATGGGTTCAATTCTGGGACGAAAAAAAAGCAACAACTTCCTATGATGATCTTAATGAAGTCGTTTTGTTGTTCCGTTCTCTAAGGTAGAGAACTTCCTGCATACAGAGCATGATGATGCCATTGACAATCGGGAAAGACCGATGGACAGTCGGGAAAGACCTATGGACAGTCGGGAAAGACCGATGGACAGTCGGGAAAGACCTCACTGGGAAAGCGTCCCTGAACTGAGCTGTCCAGGCCAGCAACCCTGTCAGCCGTCATACTATCTCTACAAGTTCCAAAAAGAAGAAATGCCCACAGTTTTCACCGAAAAGGCGGAGGGGATAATGGATCCACAGGTAGGAAACGACGATGCCCGCCACAATTAATTCTAATTCAGAACAGCGGATGTTTGGCAGCATCTAAAATGCACGCACAATTCTCTTTGCAGAGCTGAAAGAATATGTAAAAGGAAGAGAGAAACCAGGTACGGGTTTGCCAAGCAGTTATTTGAACAGCCAAAATCAGGTGCGCTGAAAGCAGGTAAGGAGGTGCTCGAGGAACATCTGAGCAAGACATATTCTGATAAAAATCACCATACACCTCTCTAGCAGATGAAAGGTCTAGTGTGACCCTGCGCACCAGGCAGCAAATATTCAAATCCAGTCAACCGACCTTACAAGAAGTAGAGAGCATCGTAGGAAAAGCTAAAGGTAAGACAGCACAAGGTCCAAATGACGTCCAGGCCCAAATGGCGTCCCTTACATACTATACAAAAGATGCCCCGAAGTACCAAAGAAGCTCCATTAACTCCTACGAACAACATGGACCAAGTAAAGAATGGAAAAAGGTATGTTTCAATTATTTGGGAAGCTATTCAGCAGGTAAGATCTGGAAAGCAAGATCTACAGGTCTTGACCTAGCCAATGTGTATGGCTCAGTACCACACCAGATGATATGGCTAGCATTAGACATGTATCATGTGCCAAAAGAAATCACGAAGATGCTGAAAATGTACTTCACAGGGTTCCTCGTGAGATTTGGAACATCAGGATATATTACAAGATGGATTGAGCTCCAGGCAGGAATTGCAATGGGCTGTACAATATCTCCCATGTTCGTACTAGCCATGCAAGTAATCCTGAGAGCAGTAGAAGGTCCAAGGTTCAGAAATGGATGGCAGATGCTATCACTAAAAGCTTTCTTGGATGACACAACAGTAATAACAACCCGTGAAGCATAAGCACAAGCAAGAAAGATGTTAGAACGTTTGGATAGCTTTATCATATTGTGCCGCATGAGCTTCAAGCCAAAGAAGTCAAGAAGCCTGTCACTCATAAAGGGGAAAGTGATAGAAAGATCGTACACAGTAGCAAATCAAATATTTCCAACTGTAGGGGAAGAGCCAGTGAAGAGCCTTGGCAGAATATATGATGCTTCCATGAAAGACTCAAATGCGGTAAAGCAGGTCATAGAAATGGCACAGAATGGGCTTAACATCATAGACAAAAGCAGGCTATTGGGGAAGTTCAAAATATGGTGCCTCCAGCTCATGCTGATTTCAAAATTGATGTGGCCACTACATTTACGAAATAAGTACCAGCACAGTAGAGATAAATAAATAAATCCATAAGAAAGTGGCTGGGCGTACCACCAGGATTAACTGATGTAGCACTGTACTGCAAGAAGAGCACACTACAGCTACCATTCAAATCTGTGGTCGAAGAATACAAGGTAGGAAAGACAAGGGTTGCATTGTTGCTACAAGAATCTACAGATCAGTGGTACGAAAAGTGCAGCCAACACTTAAAACTGGACGAAAATGGAAAGTAAATGAGGAAGTGACCACAGCCAGGGAAACAAAGGAGCCGAAAAAAGTAATAGGATACACCCAGACCAACAGAAGGGGATTTGATTATGGCGAAATCAAATGGTGGTCAAAGGCTTCCTGCAAGGAAAGAAGGGATATGATCATCAGCGAAGTAAGGAATTCAGAAGATAACAAGCGGGTCCAGAAAACAGTCCAACAGGCACAGAAAGGTCAGTGGACAACATGGGAGGAAGTCCTGCAGAGATCACTAACATGGAATGACATCTGGAAAATGGCACCCTTGAGACTCAGCTTCATCATCAGAGCTACTTATGACCTTCTGCCTACAGGCTACAGCCTATATAAATGGGGTGTATCAGAAGACACAAAGTGCCCTCTCTACAATGAAAGGCAAACATTGGAACATGTAATGTCAGCATGCAGAGTATCATTAGGCCAAGGACGCTACACACTGGCGGCACAACAGAGAGCTGCAGGAACTAATAGCCATTGTAGACAGGGCAAAAGATAAAGCAAATAACAGAGTTGAGGTTCCACCTAAATACTTCATAGGCGCTGGTACATCATCGAATATTGAAATCAGGGACATTCCCTTACCATCACTGCTAGATGGTACAAATGACTGAGATGTGTTAGCGGACTTACCAGGAAGAAGAGAATGCCCGACTGCCATCAAGAACACAGGAATGCGACCGGACATTGTAGTGTACTCCCTAGAAAAACAGGAACTAATAATGATCGAGCTTACGGTCCCGTACGAAACAAGAATAGAGGAGTAGCATCTATTCAAATGTGAGAAGTACAATGATCTGGACAAGCAACTGATGCAGGGGGCAAGAGTCAGGACAAAAGTGATAGCTGTAGAAGTGCGAGCGAGAGGATTTGTAGCAACATCAGCATTTGACCTATGTAAGTAACTGGGTAAAGCTGGGGCGACCATCCCCAACCCAGCGCGTCACAGGTGGCGGATGGTAAAAGTCCTCCAGATATGGAGGATCCCTGTGAATAAGGAGTTGTCCAAATAAGCAGGCGCGGACCAACTGGCGGTAGACTCAGAGAGCGAGGTGGGGTAGTAGGTGGCTCTACTACTCCTATAAAGTGCCTCAGGTGCTCAGTGAATGGAATACCAGGCGGGTCAGAGGCGCCTTAAAACCTCTTGCTCCCGCTGCCTTGCGGGTAGGACAGGGAGTCCAAAGGCTAGCGGAGAGTCCGTACACAAACCGACAGAAGGCAACGGGAAACCACTGTTGTAGCTCCCAAGAACAATTAAGCTTATTCAGAGTCATAGATTTATCATGAACGACGTTAACGGATGTTCCTCTGGAACAGCCTCGTCCGGTAGGGCAGCTCACGAGCCACAGGTGAGGCCAGATCGTCATCAAGCTACTGGTGGCAAAACTAACAAGTTCAAAATAGCAACATGGAATGTTAGAACTTTATTCCAGGCTGGAAAATTAGAAAATGTAAAGATGGAAATGGAAAGGATGAAGATCAACATATTAGGAATGAGTGAAGTTAGATGGACAGGTACAGGAAAGATAAACTCAGATAAATATACAATAATATATTCAGGAAGTGAGAAACATGAACGAGGAGTAGGAATTATATTTGATGAAAAAACGGCAAGGACAATTGTAGGATATTTGAACATCTCGGACAGAGTCCTGCTAGCCCAACTGAAAGGACACCCAATAAACATAAATATTATACAAGTGTATGCTCCAACATTTGAAATTTCTGAGGAAGATGTACAGATATTTTATAATGACATAGAGACAGCACTAAAATACACAAAGTCACATGAAGTTACCATAGTCATGGGAGATTTTAATGCCAAAGTTGGTAACGGAAGAACTTCGGACATCGTTGGTGACTATGGACTGGGGGAGAGGAATGACAGAGGTTATAAATTAATTGAATGGGCAAGAATACATAGCATGGTTTTGAAACACCTGGTTTAAACAACATCCTCGAAGACTGGCAACGTGGTGCAGCCCGGACAAAAAGATATTTAACCAGATAGACTACATATTAATCAACAAACGATTCCGCAATGCATTACTGACAACAAAAACCATGCCAGAAGCTGACTGCAATAGTGACCATGATCCACTCTGTGGAAAAGTTAGAATAAAGCTAAAGAAAGCAGGAAGAAAAGTGAGAAACATCAAACTGAATACAGAACTTCTTAAAAATGACCAAGAACTGCGAGAACAATACAAAGTTATTATAACAAATAGATACAATGCAATAGCAAAGATAAATAGTATAGATGAACAATGGGAAATGTTAAGAGATTCTATCCACCAAACTGTTAAGGAGATAATACCACCGAAAAAAGAAGCCCCTAAAAATAAATGGATGACAGACGACATCTTAGGACTGATGGACAAGAGGAGGAGGAGTAAAAATAACGAGGAAAAATATAGCAAGATAAATAAAGAAATAAGACGCAAATGCAGAGAAGCAAAAGAAGGGTGGTTAAATGAACAGTGCAGACAGATAGAAGACGCTCATAATAAAGACAGCAAAAACATGCATAAACTAATTAATGAACTCACAGGCAGGAAAACAAAATATACCACAGGATGCCTGAAATCGAAAGAAGGTAAAATATTAATGGGAAAAGAAGACATTGTGGACAGGTGAACAGAGTATATCGGTGAGCTATATGGAGGAGAAAGACCAGAATTAACACCAGATACTGAAAACTGTGATGGACCGCCAATACTTGAAGATGAAATCATAGATGCCATCAAACACATGAAGAAAGGAAAAGCGACTGGGCCTGATAATATAACAATAGAAGAAATAGAGGCACTAGAGGAGACAGGAATAAAAATAATAACCAAGTTACTGAATGATATTTACAACAGTGGTTATATTCCCAGTGACCTGATTAAATCCACATTTATAGCACTACCAAAGAAACCAGGTGCAAAGGAATGTGACGACCACCGGACTATCAGCCTCTCATGTCACATAACGAAGCTACTTCTGAGAATCATTATGAGAAGAACAAGGAAAAAGATACAAATGGAAATAGCAGATGAACAGTTTGGATTTGTTGAAGGAAAGGGAACACACAATGCCATTTATGCTTTACGAACACTAACAGAAAGAGCTTTAGAAGTACAGAAAGATCTCTACTTATGCTTCATTGATTACACCAAAGCATTTGATAAGGTGAAACATAGTGAAATTATTAAAATGCTTGAAGACATCAATATAGACGGCAAAGACTTGAGGATTGTAAAACATCTATACTGGCAGCAAGAAGCAGCAGTTCGAGTTGAAAATAGAATTGGAAAATACCAATCTATAAAACAAGGGGTGCGACAAGGATGTGTACTATCTCCAGACCTTTTTTCTCTGTACAGCGAGAATATTCTAAGAACAATCATCACAGAACCAGGCATAAAAATTGGAGGATACAATATTAACAACCTTCGGTATGCTGACGACGCAGTACTGATAGCTGAGAACCAACAAGACCTGCAAAATCTCTTGGATAAAGTCGCCAAAGAAAGTGAACAGAAAGGCCTTACTTTGAACATCAAAAAGACAGGGACTACGGTTATATCTAAGAAACAGAATCCACTAGCATGCAGTATAAAATTAAACGGAACCATTTTAAAGCAGGTGCAGAAATTCAAATACCTTGGAGCAGTAATAACTTCAGATGGGAAATGCAAAACAGAAATTAGGAACAGAATAGGCCAAGCAAAGACTGCATTTCAGAGAATGAGAAACATATTAGCTAACACATCTTTATCAATGAATGTTAGAAAACGAGTCCTAAAATGCTATATTGAACCTATCTTGATATATGGAAGTGAATCATGGACAATAGGCAAGTCTGCACAAAAATCATTGGAAGCAGCAGAAATGTGGTTTATTAGAAGAATGTTGCGAATCTCCTGGACAGCAAAAATAACTAATGAAGAATGTATGAGAAGAGCTGGAGAGACAAAAAAACCTTGTCAGAAAAATAAGAGAGAGACAATGTACTTTCATAGGACATGCAATGAGAAGAGGGGGCATTGAAAATATTATAACAACAGGAAAAATAGAAGGAAGAAGATCAAGAGGAAGACAAAGAGAAATGATACTGGACAGTCTGACGGGATGGTGTGAGAGGAGATCACCAACTGAACTGATGGCCTGCATGAAGGATCGGGTACTCTGGAGAAGCATAATAGCCAACGCCAGTCAGCACGGCACCTGATGATGATGATGATGAAGTAACTGGGCATAAAGGGACAAGCAAGAGCAAGGGCAATGAAAAGCCTTTCAGAAACGGCAGAAAAGGCCTCATGCTGGCTGTGGAGTATGCGAAATAAGCATTGAGAACTTAAATAATTTCGTTTGTCACAACCAATACCAGTCCTCCGTGGCTAAATGGCTAAAGACGCACTTCAAAGTGCAGTGCCAACTGGGAAGATCATGGCTTCAATCTCGGGGAAAAAAAAAGAACAACTCACAAGACCTCTGGGAGTCATGACCGCCTTAGAGTGTCAGGAGTTTAATAGGGCCGAAACACTTGTCTCAAGGAGAGGTACTTCCTCTGATGATCTGAAGAAGTTGTGTTGTTGTTCTGCTCTCTACAGTAGAGAGTTTCCTCCATACTAACTACATTATTTCTTAGATCACTCCGTGTTTTATATTATATGCACCCACATTATCATAGTGTCTACCTTGGTGTTTTATATCACATACATCCAAACTATTAAAGCGTCTACTTTGATGTCTTGTATCACATACATTCAAACTATTATAGTGTCTACTTTGATGCCTTATATCACATACATATTATTATATTTCATACTATTATTGTCCTATATTGCTGTTTTATATCACATACACCTACATTATTATTATGACTACCTGGGTGTCTTATATCACATAAATATACACTATCATCGTGGGTAAATGTCTGATTCGTCTTTTATGTCTATATGAACACAAAATAATAGTCGATGAGACATTATAAAAGTTTCTGTTACCAATCTCTGCGGTTTACTCGACTTCCGGTTTGACATGGAGGGCAAGCGGACCGTTAATTTTCAAGTACAAATAAGTCCCCGTACCCAGGCCATCAAAATCATTTTGAGAAGTCATGCAGAGATGCCGATATGCTCTGCGGAGGACGCGCAGCAAAGTCGACTAAAGCCTCAGTGTCAAGAAGGAGTGCACCAATAACAACAGACCAAAAACCAAAACTCGCAGAGGCAAGAGAGCGAGAGAATGGGCTAAAAGGTTGAAGGATGACAAAGCACGCATAACACACTAAAATCTCTGCTACTTAAATTGTCGCAGCTTCGAATAAAGAGGTCCTAAACTAGAACGCATGATGAGAGACTTTGATATATTCTTACTACAAGTAACTAAAACGAGGGCGCACACCCCTGGATGCGCAAGCTACACCAACCCTAAAAACGATACACACCATGGAATAGTAATACTAGTAAGTAACCAAATCCCACATACTATTATGAAAGTATATTGTTAGTTTAGTTTAAGGGAGGTTATAAACTTTAATAGGAAATGTACTTGATTTATGTCACTTGTAATATCGATTTTTTAAATTTAGAATGAGTCATCTCACGTTCCACGGGAAAAGTTAGTCACATCAGGCAACTTTGACGGGTAGCGTAAATTTGCACAGGATATCTGAACTTAAGGAAAGTTTGCAGGTGTCAAACTAATTTACTTAAATTTAGTAACAGAGATTTAGTTTTTTTTTTTTAGGAAATTGTTTCATGAACCAAAGTTTAGAAAAACATGATTATTCACTTGGAGTGAGCTTTTCTTCGTGACAGAATATTCAGGAATCATGGGAAGATTTAGTAAGCAATATTTAAGCTGGAGTAAGTTTCATTAGAGAGGATTTTTGTAGTAATTTGGCTCAGTAGTCATGCTTTCCAGTAGAGAAGTTGCAAGTAGTCAGTTTCAGTGATGTAATAAACTCAGTTTCAGTGATGTAATAAACTCAGTTTCATTCATGTAATAAACTCAGTTTCAGTATATTGTCATTTAGGACAGGTTTTTATTTGTCAGTGAAATGTAGGCTGCTCAGTAGTGTTGTCCTTATCAGGACAGAATTGTGTGTTCTGGATATTTGTTTATTTGGTTTTTTTTTTTTTTTGAAATTCACTAATTTGTAAGTAGTTGTTTATAACAGTTACTAGTTGTCAGAAACTTCTTCCCCATGGCGCTGACTACGTGCCCGGGAAGCTCGTGTAATATTTTCTGATTTAACCTGCCATGTTGGCAGCTCCTTCTCTTTTCCCATCTCCATTTTTCATTGTTCATTTCTTCATTCAATAAATGTTTTGATGTGTATCCTTGTCGTTGGACTATTATTACCTTCATGGAGTTTCCTTGCTGTTAGTACTGTCGAGAGAGTGGGAAGTCCTGTCAAAGTTGTCATGCGTGACACTGTCGTTCTTGTTGCAGCAGTTACGAACCTAGGGTTGTTGTTGTGTCACTCAGGGTGTACCATAGTGATACGATTGCCTTTTTTGGTACAGTAGTGTTACCAACTCTTACAGGCAACAACAACATGTAAGTCTATCTAAATACAGTAAAACTCCACACAATTCCATCTCTTGATGCCGTGGACACGTGGCACTAATATACTAATACTAGGTCAGTGGTGCCCTGCTGGACGTCTGTACGTGTCCCAGGGGAGATGCGCTTTTACTATCCTTGATGTGCAGGAACTAGAAAGGGAGAGAACCGAACTGCAGGCATCATGTTTGGAGCTGGGGGTGGAGGGGGAACAGCATGGCATATAATCAATACATCTGTCGGAAACAACTCCGGAGACTATGATGAAAGATGGTAAGTTCTCAAGAAACTAGAAGAAATGGGAAAACATCGACAAATCATATGTGGAGACTTCAATGCCCGCTATAACAGCTGGGACATCTCACGGACAATACACAGGGCAAAATCCTGGGAAAAGTGCTAAAAGAGTTAAATCTAACGATAATAAACAGCACGGGAGTCACACGACTGGCCGAATGCGAGGATGATACAGACTCCAACATCCACTTAACATTGGCATCTCCCATGTTGGCACATGAAATAAAACTGCAAGCTCTAACACACCAAGGAAGTGACCACCTCCCATGCTCCATATAAGAATAAGGAAAAGACCACCTAAAAATAACAGCACAAACCACCACGCGTTCACAGAGAAAGTAAACACTGACAACGCCCTGGAAAGAGCAAGAAGGGCATAAGTAAGACAATATCAATGAAGTCATGCAAACCTCCCATCATGGTGGTCAGAAAAAAAAACGAAAACTCGTGGATGAACAAACTCAAAGCAACTAAGGAACGCCAGAAAATTCAGAAAATGAGGAACATACCCATGAAGAGCAAGGCCGTGGTAGAGGGAATCATGAAAAACGCCAGGAAAGCCTTCAAAGCCCTAGTAGTGGAAACCAAAACAGAGATGGAAGACATATCTCTGCAAAAATTCTGGGGTTTCCATAATGGCATGTCCAAGAAACAAAGAGCCGGTTACAATGGGCACATGCAAGATGAAACGAGCCAAGAATTACTCTGATGCGGAGAGGGGCGCGGTCTTTTCACAAGATATCTTCAACAGGCTGAGCACAAAAAAAATAGGGAAGCCCGACTAACAACGTTGAAGATCATAGAAGGAATAATGTCTGGTGAACAGCACACAGACACCATACTCGAAGAAGAGGTGAGACAAGCCGATGGCAAGAACAACATGTAAGTTCGTCTAGGAGCAGTGCCCTAGGACCCGACGGAGTAAATACACACAGTTAAAACAAAATCTGGAATCAGATTAAAAACATAATCACAGACTTCAATCACAGTATAAAAACGGGGTTAATCCCAGAAAAGAAAACATACACATAGAAGGGACAGATATTGAAGAAGTCAATCAATTTACATACCTTGGCAGCTACATAGACCAGGATGGTGACACTAGAAAGGAAGTTAGGATCAGAATTGCAAAAGCAGCATCAATCTTCAAGAATCTGGAGAACATATGGAATTCAAAAGTTATAACCACAAAAACCAAGTTAAGACTATTCAATTCAAATGTAATATCTACCCTCATTTATGCATGCGAAAGCTGGAAAACATCTAAAGAAATAGAAAAGAAATTAGACTCTTTTGAAAACAAATGCCTAAGGAAAATACTCGGCATCAAGTGGAACGAATTCAAGAACAATGCAGAGATAAGACAGATGACTGAACAACAACCAGTCTCATGGGTGATCACCAAAAGGAGATGGACATATGTTGGTCACTTGATGAGAAGAAATGATCAAAGAATCCCAAAACAAGCTATCAAGTGGAACACAACAGGCCGAAGAAAAAGAGGCAGACCGCGTGAAACTCTGAAGAGGATATTATTAAGAATGGCCAAATTAACAGGCATAAAATCCTTTGATGAGGTTGAAAGACTCGCCGAAGACAGAAAAATTTGGCGAACTACTTTCCGACCACTATGTGACGTTTAAGGGAAGGATATAAGATATAAGATAATAATCCCAGACGACTGAAGCGCCATAGCCACCTCATAGCTCTGCCTAAAGCAAACAGGAATCACCCAGAGCTATTAGTTCACCGAGTCATAACACTCCAAAACACATATGGAAAACTGATGGAAAAAAAGTGTAGCCAGGAAAATCACACATGCCCTTAAAAATAGCCCCAAGTTGCCTAACACAAAGAGAGGATGCTGAGCAGAAAGAAACACCACCATGAACTTAGCCATAATGGCGTATGAAGTATAAGAAAGGTTCGAAAAGAAAGATGAAACGTTACTACTGACCCTGGGCCGAGAGGATGCTTACAACCACCACCATACTCACACTAATGTTGGAACTAGGCATCGACACATGGCTTGTCAGATGGACAGCTGCAGCGCTCTTAAGCAGAACTGCCGGCATGAAATACAGATCATGGACATCTGAAATAGCCAAGATCTATCCCGGTCTCCCTCAAGGATCCAATATTATTCAACATATACACTAAGAGACTAGATCACCTGAATCAGACGAGCCCTGGTGGAAAGGTCGTCCACCTTTGTGGATGATATAGTAATATAAAAGTGGAAACCGCAAAGAAGCAGCAAACATAGTACAGAGTTAATGAATCTCATCACGACGTGGTGCAAACACCACAGCGAGCCAGTTAACCTAACAAAAGAGTCCTGAGTGCAACGAAGCCCATCTTTAGGCCAACAGCAGAGCATAGCAATTATTCAAGTTCAAGTTCAAGCAGTTTCTTCTTCTCATAACCACGCCGTGTGCTCACTTATATATTTGTTTGTGTTGCTGGTTATGAAAGGTGATAAGGAAATCAAATCTATTCATTTATTTTTACAATATGTATTCTTAACATCAAAATCATTTCCTGTGATGTTACAGTTCGCTAATAATGTTAGTAGCACCTGTTTTCTTAAAGGATTAGTGGGGATATGGTAATTACTTACTATAAGCGGCTCTACGTTTCTCCTCATTTTCTGTGTCTGTAGACGTGGTCTCACTTTCCATGTCTGAGAGCGAGTTTTCTTCTTTAAGTCCAAAGACTAACAGTCCACTTTAGCCACCTACTGTATTTATATATCACAACATAAAGATGAGTGACATTTTTCTAATTATGAGTGAGCTATACGTTTTATTATTAAGATTAAATTTAAAAAAGAGTATCACGGACAAATGTTTGAATTAATGTGATATTTTAATTTATGTGATGTTTGAATTTATGTCATGTTTGAAAATAAGTGATGTGGAATATTTTAGTATTTTAACTGTTATGCGATTTTCTGAATAGTTTACTATGTATCCAGTTCACCATATCAGACATCCCGTGCGATGGAAATTGTCTGTATGTTAGTGTGTATGTGGTTGAAGAAAATCTTCAGTGAAAAAAGAAGTAATTTCTGGAGAAAAGACTCATACACATTAGATCATACATTACCTCAGTAGCAATTCTTACTTGTGTCTATCACGGAAGACAAAGAATGAAAAACAGGGAAGTGACTGTTGCTATTTAGGTGTCACTTTGATCTACACTCGTAGCCAGGAATACATAACTCATAAATCGTTTGTTTAAAATTATCTGCAATACTCCAAGTGTAAATTAAAACAAAAACATTACAAGAATATTTGTATTATAAAGATTTAGTATCTAAAAAATAAGGATCTACTGGGTACGTTAACGTTATTTCAACATTATCTTTATTTCTTTATACTGAAACATTATGAATGTAACAACATAATTCTAAATTTTATATTTGCGCTTTCATGAAATGTTATTCAAACAGTCTATCATCGGCTAAAACTTGTCTCAACTTTATCATGCAACACTTGGTGTACCCTAGTCCACAAAATCAAAAGTCGCCCCGTTTTATCTGCAGAAGTATGAAGACTACAAAAATATATCTTAATCTGTACATGCAGTGACAGGTTTTATACATATATGTATGTGTGTATATATATGTGTATCTGTGTATGTATGTGTGTATATATGTATATGTGTGTGTGAGTGAGTGAGTGAGTGAGTGAGTGAGTGAGTGAGATAGAGAGAGAGACTCGGATAGTGACTTAAAGAAATTAGGACAAAATTAGATGACCGCCTTTTCTCCACTTCCGTCTCAGTCTGTTTTGTTACTGTCATTTTGATAATTCCCGATGCGTGTTGTCGTAGAAATGTTGAAGAGTTCGTTATCGTTGTTATTATTATCATTGCGTTTTATCCTTCTTCATCTGGGTTAATTGGTCTAAAGAAAGTGTCTTGACCATGTTTCACTAATCCACACCCGGCTCTGCCACACAGCTTCAGACGGGAATAAGATTTTACAAAATAACTGACACCAAAATCAGTTCCGTGTTATACCTGTGATCCGTTGAGTTGCCGAGCTCAACATTACTTGAACTTTCTCATCCTGAGATCCAGTTTATTGCTCGCCAGAACGGTGACGAAGAAAAGTGTTTGCTACAGAAACATCCTCAACTTTACCTCCCCGGCTACATTTCAAAAGTGACCAAAGATTTCTGTCACTGTTTGTCCTGATACCCTCATTTCTCTTGCTGGCTCCCTGGATCATGTCCATGTCACAAGATAGTGGTACCGCCTACTTTTTGGGAGCCACCTCTCTAGGTATTAAATGAGACATTCATTCATTCATTCATCTTTTCATTCAACAGATCATCACAGGACTGAAGTGTATGGACATCACAGGTTGAAACGTTCCTGTACAGGGACCTCACGAGTCTATTTTTTGTGTATGAATGTCAGAAATTTAATAGTCCAAGTATATTTACAACAGCTTAAAGATTGTCAGTCTTCGATTAGACATTTCTTTAACAAATTTTTTTTGACATGATACAGTCTGAAAAGAAAAAAGAAACTAAAATCGTAGCTGAATTACATTTAAAACATCAAAATAATCACAAAAACTAAAATTGTATAAAAGATGACACAATGTTTTAATGCATGATCAATTGTAATTTAACAACATTTCTCTGTATAGCACATTATACCACATTTTTTTACATTACAAATCAGTAATACTGTTATTATTGTACATATAGTATATGCTGTGCATGAAACACCCTTGCATGACTAGAAAGTGTGGATTGCGATATCCAGACGGCGCAGTGTTGGCCCTATATTCTTTGAAGAGACAGTCAACAGTGATAGTTCTTGTCCAATACTCCACGATTAAATCGGCCTGCTTGAGTAAGACGAAATCGCACACTCGTGGTTACTGCACACACAGCTAAAAACTCTTGAAACTTCTGAACGACATCGTGTCATCTCTAAAAACAAGGTAAAAGTAGTTTTGTGTTACGCCACCAGGAACAAGAAGTGTGTATATTTTTGAAGCCCATATTTGGCTTGCTATATCTGTATTTTAGAATGTGATTTCGGCCGATAATGAATGACCGCTATTCCCTTCCTTACTCTAGAAAATCTCAGCTATCTATTCCTACAGTAGAGGAATAGATCTGGTACAAAATATATGATTAAAAATAACATTTACAATGACAAATTTGATAATTGTATGTATAAACTCAGATTTCTATGTACATAAGAGCTGTAGGTAATATAGCAGTATGTGTAAACGTTAAACACAAGATAACAGCAGTGATAACCCTGTCCTCTCTGAAGTACAGATATCAACGTCTAAGTTGCAGAAGAGTTATCTGTCCGTAAATACTACATCAGTAACTATTTGAAGTGTTAAGCGATTTTTTTTCGTATCTGCGTTCTCAAATCTATTTTTTTGTAAAATAATAGTATATGAATCTATATTCTGCAATTCGTCTTAGTTATTTTCACACTTGAAAAGAAAATACACGTAAGTAAACTGAAAAATGGTGTAAAATAACTTGACATTTTAACTCCATATTAAACTATAAATATGGTTAAACTCTTTTGTTTTTCTAATTATGTTTGCAATCATGTACTTAATAATAATCAGAAACTGGTGCTAAACTGATACAGCCGAGAATGTGAAAATTGTGGTGCTACACTGATACAGCCGAGAATGTGAAAATTGTAGTGCTACACTGATACATCCGAGAATGTGAAAATTGTAGTGCTACACTGATACATCAGAGAATGTGAAAATTGTAGTGCTACACTGATACATCCGAGAATGTGAAAATTGTAGTGCTAAACTGATACATCCCAGAATGTGAAAATTGTGGTGCTAATCTGATACAGCCGAGAATGTGAAAACATATTTTAATTTTAGCCGTGAAATTACTATTATAAACACATGAAACAAGCGATGAACGAGTAGTTGTTGCGTGATAAATCGCAATATTATTAATAGCATACATTGACCATTATACTCGTAACTTAAACTGTCGCAATACATGTGATGTTGACTGGATACATATTTTAGTTTAATTTAAACAAATAACAAACTGTTGTTGAGACAGCAATAATGCAACACAAGGAAATATAAATATAATAAGTCACGGGAACATTAAAACTCTGTTTCTATAACAGACTGAAAATACACAGCTTCATGACTCCTCAAAAATTAGAAAACTAACCTTTAGAAATCAACAAGTAGTGATTATTGTAAGCTGCAGTCATGTTTTCTGTTGAGATTTGGAAATCCAAGCAAACGAGGATTTCAGATTTCACAACTCGGCCTCTCTACTTACTGCACGAACTCTCTTTGAACAAAACGCCATATTTGTCTGCAGCTCCTTGATGAGACATTCAACGATTCTGTTCAATGGAGTCATCATAATCGATCTGGCAGTCAGCGATCCACAGCTGACAAGCTAGTGTCAGGGTTGACCAAGAATAGACGACTAAGACCCTGGCCCACTCCTCCGTTGGTACCCCCAGTAACAGCCCTAGCCTGGCTAACTAGGCAGGGATTGCCATATCCCCCGTGGTGGTGGAGTCTGTTAAAGAAGTATGGAACACCTCCTACCTGTAACTCCACTCCCGATGCTTTGCCTCAACACCTTAACTACATCGACTGCAAAGAACACCAGTTGGAAGCTCTAGTCAAACAGACGAAGAAGAAAAAAGAGAAGGATGAGGAGGAAGAGGGGGAGAAGGAATAAATTCATTAATAAGCCGTTTCACTAGCGATACAAAATCTTCCGTTCCATTATGTTTTCACGCAAATTGAAGGTGATCACTGTCTGTGCTCATGCAGTCCAAAGTTTGGGCACTTCTTCTACTTTAAAACGCTATTTAAGAAACCAACAACAGTTTTACTTTCCATAAATTTCAAACATAACATCATTTTCCGTAGTAAACATGTATCCGAAAATTCTTGTTCAAACGCATTTGTAATCTAAGTGATTTTTTTAACAATTTTGTCTCAGTCAGAGTCCCGTAGATAAAGTAACATTTAACCGGTGCCATTGCTTCAGTGAAATTCTTTCGTTTTGAACGTGTAGCATTTAGGTTTGCTGTCTCTGAAAACAGAATCACTACTTCTCGTAAAGTCATGTTCGTCAAAAATATCGTACATCTTGTGGCAACATTCCATAGATCCGTTCACGCTGTTATGATAAAGGCGTGATAACTTTCTTACTCTTTAGAAAAAGATAATAAGACAAGAAGACGTAAAAGAAAGTCATGCAGAGAGAGAGAGAGAGAGAGAGAGAAAGGGAGAGAATATAATTCATTGAAAGAAGATGAGAAACAGAGAGAGAGAGAGAGAGTGAGAGAAAGGAAGAGTCAGTTTGTGTGTGTATGTGTGTATGTGTGCGCGTGCGTGTGTGTGTATGTGTGTGTGTGCGCGAGACAGAGATGAGGTCAAAAGTTAAACTGGGAAATTGATAGATGATAAGGTTAACAGAAGTGACAGAGTTAGGATTTAAAAAAAAACTGAAAAAAAGATTATTTAATTATAACGTGTCTACTAGTTACTGAGATTTTACCGTAACATTTCTATATGAAGTCGTACACAAAGTTTTATATTTCTTTGTTTTCTTCAAAACTTGCTCTTATCTTTGACCGTACACAGTGACTAACAGCTTCATTTATTTCACATTTACCAAGATGGACAAGGGAATGAAACTTTGTGCTCCGACCCAGGACAAAGACTCGAGCCCCAGCTGATCCTGGACAAGTAGATGTAGTGTATGACATCTCAGGAAAAATAAAATTCTCAGTACGTCCCGTGACACAGAAGCCTACACTGACCTGCTTGCTACATCCATGAGGGTGAGATACTATAACAGCTAGATCTTCCTCGGGATTCCGGTATCCGCGAACGAAATAATTTTTAAGAAAATATTTGTTCTTGCAAACACCTTCGAGACTTTCACATTTATTTCTCATCTCTGTCAGCTTGTCAGCCAGATTCAGGTCATGGGTCACATATATTACCTCACGCGTGTCTCTTTCTGAGCAGTCCACACGTGACGCTCCGCTGAGTGTGATACCACCACTACATGTATCGGGTGCACTACCCCTGTCAAAGAAGAAATCACAGGAGCTGTGCTCTCCTTCAAACTCGTCACATAAAACCTGAGCCGACGTGAGTATATAAACGTGAGCAAACTCTGTTTTTGGTGTCGGTGATACTTGACATTCTTTACAAGAACACATTTTATACTCGTCGTCGTTTTTATATTTCATCACCTTCGTCACATACCCAGTTCCTGTCATCATCATGTTCCTGGTACTACTACTGCAAGGTTGATCATGTGTCTCACCGCCCCGCCAGCTAACAGGTCTCTTCTCACTGATATATTTGATAGACAATCGCACGGTGAGGTTTGATATCGCCCCAATTAAGTCCAGTACTTCGGTGTAACGAAAATGTGAAGGAATATCTTCCAATTTGAACTGGTCTACAGGTGTAAATTTCAGATGACCTGGATTCTTCTCACAAGTTTCGTAATTTTGCTGAAGTTCTGCATCTTCTCCATAACTGACTAGAACTTCCCATGGTCCTATAAGATAAAAATATCATTATGATAGTTATAAATTTTGCAGATAATTACATATATCATTATAACTATAGTCGTATCATACAGATAAAGTGTGAGTGTTGGGTCTTATTTGTGGGTGCCACTTTTGTAAATATAGGTCGCTTCTGAATTTTATAGTAGATATAATAATAAAGAGGAGCACATGAATTACATTCATATGTATTAGACATTTGTGAACCACACCTTCACTCTATACATCTGGAGAACCATAACGTATGCGGAGATCGACTGCCAGGTCGCATATAGATCAGTTAGTTTTTCCAAGCTTACATAAAAATGAGAAAAGTGACAGTTATGATGTAAATTCGAATTAATTGTTGTTTCTTTGTTTAAATTAGCTTTTCACGTCTACGAAATTTATGTTTTACATACATCTTTGTTAATTATAATATGATAAATGGCATCTTCATAGTAATCTTACATCCTTTCCGTGCCGCTAAAAGTCATGGCGAGTTTTAAATCTCATCAAGGGATTTATGCCCACTGAACTGGCCTCTCTTAACAATGTCCTCCTTAGAGTTTCACGTGGTCGACCTCTTTTTCTTCGGCCTGTTGTGTTCCACTTGATATCTTGTTTGGAGATCCTCTGATTGTTTCTTCTCATCACATGACCAACATATGTCCTTCTTCTTTTCTGATCACTCATGAAAAAGGTTGTTGTTTGATTATTTGTTTTATCTCATCCTTGTTCCTGAATTCGTTTCACTTTATACCGAGTTGTCTCCTGCGGCATTTGTTTTCGAAAGAATCTAAATTCTTGTCTGTTTCTTTAGTTGTTTTTCAGCTTTCACATACATAAATGGGGATGGATATTAAATCTGAATTGAATAGTCTTAACTTGGTTTTTGTGCTTATAACTTTTGAATGCCTTATGTTCTCAAGATTCTTGAATGTCAATGCTGCTTTTGCAATTCGAATTCTAACTTCCTTTCTGGTGTCACCATCCTGGTCTATGTAGCTAAGGACATATGCAAAATGGTTTACTTCTTTAACAGCTGTTCCTTCTTTGTATATTTGTCCTTCGTGGTTATTGAGAAGTTTCATCTTTTTTTTGTTTTTGGTTTTATCCTTGTTAATTTCGTGTCCTATTTTACTAGCCATTGAAGACAGGTTAACTGTTTTTACTTGCATTAATTTCACGTTGTCACCGATAAGAGTTATATCATCTGCAAAATCAAGATCTTCCAGTTGGGTCTCATATACCCAATCAATGCCTGTTTTACATGTGCATCATATTTTCATTATGATGTCAATGGCAATTCCAAAAATCAAGGGAGATAATATACATCCTTGTTTCACGCCTGTTTCAGTCTGGAACCATTCATTCATTCCTTCCTCTGTGTTGACTGCACAAACATATCCGTTGTAGAGGTCTCTAATGATGTTGACATTCTTAGATGGTATTACACATATTCTTAAAATTATCCACAATGAATCTCTGTGTATGCTTATATAGTAATCTTGCGCACCGTAAAAAGGCTTATTGTGGCGGATAAAGCCTGCGAGCCTCCAGTTGGACACCTTTCTATATATCATACTTTTAAAAAAAAAGAATAAACGATACCTTTAGACTCACAAGAAAACGTGAACAAACCTTGTCTCCCAAATTCCGGCATTCGTAGAAGCATCGAATTCACGAATACGTCCTCTGCAGAGAAACATTTCATTATTAAAACAAGATATAGAAAATGTTTTCTAGATCTTAATGACGGTCTTAAGTCAGGAGAGATATATCTTCAGTCATTTTTCCTATAAAGACGTAAATAATTGTAGAGCTTATCATTTAAGAGATATATGGGCTCAGTATTTTTTTTAAATTAAAAAACAACTTTAATTATGATGTAGTTTGTCTGAGTCCATATGAACAAATATTTAGCAAAATAATAAATAGCAGAGACCAGTTAAACAATAAGAGTGTATAAATGAAAATATAGAAAGGCCAGTCTGGAAGATTATGTAAAGAAATTAACTGAGAGGAAGAGAGAGAGAGAGAGAGAGAGAGAGAGAGAGACAGAGAGACAGACAGAATTTAAAATGAAGTTAGGACAGTCATTTTCCATTTCCTCGATTTTGTTTTGTACAAACAAATATTACTATGAACTACATTAATATGTATTACTAATAATATGTGTAAAATAAAATTAAAATCTTCTTCGTCTATCTCCCTGGAGCTGTGAGCTTGATGTTCTTTGCAGCCGATGTAGTGATGATGTTGAGGTATAGCAAAGTTTGAGAGAGCGCAGTGGCTGATATTTTTTTTCAGTCAATGAGTGAAACTAAACAGTCAGGGTTGTAAAATGCTTCTTTAGCAGAGTCCACCAAGCTCGTGTAGACTACGGCGTTTCCTGCTCCATTGACGAGGCTAGGCCGGTTACTGAAGGGTTGGGGGCGGAGGTGGGTGGATGTGGGGATTGGATTGGGGGGGGGGGGGGAGGTGTTAAAACGAAAAGATGGTACAGGGTCTTTATCGGCTAAGATTGGCCCACTCTGACACCAGTATATCAGCTATCACTAACTGTCAGATTTGGTAGAATCATTGTCCCCATAAATGTAAATACAAATATATGAAATTATAACATAAATGACAGAAGTATGCAGAATGACAAAAGATGTGAAAGAAAAGAAAGACATAAAATATTAGTTCAAAGCATATACGAAGAGATATAAAATCAAAATATATTTCAGAAAAAGAGAATGCCAAAGAATAAAATTTATAAAACACTATAAACGAAAAGTCCATGAAAGAAAAACTAAAATAAAGTGTAAGAAGCCACAATGTATGATAAGTCTCGGTAGTTATGATGTTATTATGATGAATGTAAACTGAAAACATAGAGGAAGAGACAGAACGATTGGAGTGTATAAAGTTAGGAAAAGTATGAATGAATCAGCTTAGAGAGAGAATAAGAAATGAGACAAGTCAAAAACACACATACATGCATAATGATATCCCTGTACAGAAAAACACACTTTCTTTACCTGTACATAAACGACAGTTCTGTAAAGCAGGAAAAAAATTGTAAACCGTGGTGCCAGACCGACATATCAGCAGATCGATAAAATTACTATAAAATGAATCCAGTCCTATAGAACTCTGGTTCAATTTGCCATCTCTTTTACAAGCTCCAGCGTGGAAGTGTTGATGATCTGATTGACCATTCCCTAGGTAGAGAATATGAGCTCCACTAGATCCTGGACACGTTGGTGTGCTGTAGGTCAGCTGGCTATAGTAACCCTGATAGATTCTGCTAGCACAGTAGCCTACAGAGACCTGTTTGCTACACCCATGAGGATGGGACACTATAACAATCAACGGTTTCTTGGGTTCAGGTACAGAATCTGAAGCTGATGATGTTTTTCTTGTGTAAGTCTCGAGGCAACCTCGGTACCATGAAGATACTTTGTCTTCTAAAGATTTATAGTCACGTACCATTTTCTCTAGTTTATCAGCCAGGTCAAGATCATAGGTCAAGTGACTCATCTCACACCAGTCATTAATTCTGTTTGTTTCCGTGACTGACACCCTTGTTAATGTGACTACTCCTGGGCAGACATTAGGACGTGTTCCTCTGTCAAAGAAAAGATCGCACGTGGTACGTTGTGCTTCCAGGTCGTCAAACACAACATGGGTAGCTGTTTTTATACAAATCTCAGCACACGGTTTTTCTGGTGAAGAATAAGGGCAGTTCTTATCCACCCAACACACAAACCCAGTCCCTGTTCTCAGTATTGTTTTGGGACAGTCACTGTAACATGGGTAAGGTTCATCACTACGAAACCAAGTTTTAGGTCTTTTCTCACTAACATACTTGACTGACAGTCTCACTGTCAGGTTCGACATGGCCCGAATAAGACCCAATAAGTCACTCTCTTTGTAACCTGGAGGGAGATGATCCATGGAAAACTGGTAAACAGGTACAAATTCATGATGACCTGGATTCTTCTTACAGGAGTTTAAATGTCGGTGAAGATCTGCCTCACCTTGATAACAGACTTCAGCTTCACAAGTTCCTGGTAATACAGATACAGAGATCACTATTATAAATATAACTGTATTAGATATGTGAAGAAACAATGTGTTTTGCTCTGCTTTTCTAGTGCAAATAATATAACCTCTACGTTCAATGTACCACAGCTGGTGCTAGATATTTTTATAAAGTTGAATTTCCGCAGAAACACCTTGTCTTTCTAGCCCGCGATTGTGCTTGCTTCTTTGTGTTAGAGCTCTTTGTCTCTACGTGTGTCAAGTTCCCGCATAGACATGGATATATGAACGATGATAAGTACTTATCACAGAACCAGGCATAAAAATTGGAGGATACAGTATTAACAACCTTGCTGACGACACAGTACTGATAGCTGAGAACCAACAAGACCTACAAAATCTCTTGGATAAAGTCGCCAAAGAAAGTGAACAGAAAGGCCTTACTTTGAACATCAAAAAGACAGAGACTATGGTTATATCTAAGAAACAGAATCCACCAGCATGCAGTATTAAATTAAACGGAACTATTCTAAAGCAAGTGCAGAAATTCAAATACCTTGGAGCAGTAATAACTTCAGATGGGAAATGGAGAACAGAAATTAGGAACAGAATAGGCCAAGCAAAGACTGCATTTCAGAGAATGAGAAACATATTAGCTAACACATCTTTATCAATGAACGTTAGAAAACGAGTCCTAAAATGCTATATTGAACCTATCTTGTTATATGGAAGTGAATCATGGACAATAGGCAAGTCTGCACAAAAATCATTGGAAGCAGCAGAAATGTGGTTTATTAGAAGAATGTTGCGAATCTCCTGGACAGCAAAAATAACTAATGAAGAATGTATGAGAAGAGCTGGAGAGACAAAAAAAACCTTGTAAAAAAGATAAGAGAGAGACAATGTACTTTCATAGGACATGCAATGAGAAGAGGGGGCAATGAAAATATTATAACAACAGGAAAAATAGAAGGAAGAAGATCAAGAGGAAGACCAAGAGAAATGATACTGGACAGTCTGACGGGATGGTGTGAGAGGAGATCACCAACTGAACTGATGGCCTGCATGAAGGATCGTGTACTCTGGAGAAGCATAATAGCCAACGCCAGTCGGCACGGCACATGATGATGATGATGATGATAAGTACTTCGGGTTTTGTCTTATCACATTTAGTAACACTAGTGGAACGCATCTTGATAAGTAGAAAAATAAAATATCATTTGCTCAGTATCTTACATGTAACTATACCAGTGACTCTTTTGACCTAGTAGTACTTTGTCGTTACATTTCTTCTGATTGGTTTTTTAACAAAAATGCTTTTCACATTTTAAATTCCTTTCTCTTCGAATCTGCTCAGAATTTCGCTGTGTCCAAAATCAAGTCTTGACGACAGTTCTTGTAAATTTTAGTGTATTGTCAGCATATCTTATAAACTTTAGTGTACTGTCAGCATTTACTGTAAACTTTTGAGTACTGTCAGCATATCTTGTAAACTTTAGTGTACTGTCAACATATTTTATAAACTTTAGTGTACTGTCAGCATTTACTGTAAACTTTTGAGTACTGTCAGCATATCTTGTAAACTTTAGTGTACTGTCAACATATTTTATAAACTCTAGTGTACTGTCAACATATCTTTTAAACTGTCGTGTTTACAAGTTTTTTATAAGCACTATATCTTGCAATCTTCTTTGTACTCATACTTGTCCGTTTAATAACTTTTTTCCACCATTTCCACGCTATTTTTGTGGCCGATTATGAGTTTAATACAAACAATCACATGTTATCTATATTACAATGTTTAATCACACGCACATATATAGCATTGTTATAATTACTAAGTTTTTTAACGGTATCACATACATGTACACAGATGAAATGCAAATATTATCATATTCACGCATATACGACACAGTGATATCCCTGCACAAGTTAAATGTTAGAACTGTTTAAGAAAAAAGTAACAACAGCTTTATTAGTTAACGAGCACACAGCTGTAACGTTTCGATCTGCAGCTTATTAATTATACAAGATCATTGAGGATCAAGACATCGAGCAAGAAAGTAAGAGATAAATTGACATAAATGCTGAATAACAAAAAGGAATGTTATAAAAAAAGTATAGATGGAGCACTTAGCGGTAATTTGTAAGAAGCTGCATCCAAGAATGCATGTGATGGAATGCTGAGGATGTTTAAATGGAGTCTTGCTATGTGTGATAGGTTAGAGGTAATGAGGGGGTGGTGATTGTGGAAAGGAGAGAGAGAGAGTAATACAGTGGTAAACTGGCAGAGAGAAGGGTGGGTGAAGTAGGTGAGTGTGGCTGGTGTAGAGGGTTAGTAATCTAATACAGTGAGGAGATTCTGAAATATGTGCTGCAGGTGAGAAAGGAGCAGACTTTAGTACAGAGGAAATAAGTTTGTTGTGAAAGGGAATGTTAAAGGTAGTTGAATTTTGAGTTCGGTCATGGGGTTATAATGTCCCACATTACTGAAAGTTGTGGTTCTCAAACGTTAGACAGCTTGTGTTATCAGAGTGACATTGCTTTACGACAGAGACTGGTTTAGAAGCACTTTGCATGATATCATACAAGTTAAAATACATTAACAAAATTATTATAGGCGCTCTCTAAACATACTTTGATTGTTAAATAAGTCTGCAGCTGTTGGGCGGGGAGGGGGGAGATCTTCAGGGGATGTATAACCAAGTTGAAACAGACACTGAAAAAGCTTGAAGTTGAAAGAATGAATATACGTAATTTGAAGTGAGATGGAAGTGGGAGAGTAAGCAAGGCTTTTCTTGTAATGTGTAGTCTAGGTTTGGTAGAAGACCACCGGTTAGTTGTATGCTATGTTTTGAATTAGATTTGAACAGTTACGTTTTAAGCAATGAAAGAACGTCTTCAAAACAGAGGGGTATTCTGTACATTTCATGTAGTCCGTGTCTAAAATTATTTGGAATGGTTCCACACTTTTATTGCTTATGTTGACGATTGTCCAATTTTTTGTTGTTGAAAAAGTGAGCATAAAAAAGGGTTATATAACTACTTACTATAAGCTGCATTGCGTTTCTTCTCATTTTCTGTGTCTGTGGATGAGATCTTACTCTTCAAGTCTGCAAATGAATCTTCCTTTTTTCCACCCACAGATGGACATTCCACGGCACTGTCTGATAATACCGCTAATTTCTCCATTTCTTTTTTTTTGTCGCTATATATAAATATATGTATGTATGTATGTCTTCACCGGTCGGACGTCATCTACTCCAGAGACATACTCTGAAAAATTCCAAAAATACAGATAAGTTCTTAAAATGAAACAAGGAAATTATGATCATAAGGGCTCTTATTTATTCTTAAAATAACATGTAGGAAATTTTATATTCAGGATGAATGATGCACTTTGGCAGACCACCCACTTGCATAAAAAAAAAACAACAGTAAAATTGCACTAACTTTCAGATCTACATAAAACTGTTACTGGTCTTGATATGTAACTGCTTTGACAAGAAATTTATATATTAGTAGGTGTCCATCATGTGCACAACATGGCCTAGAAGGACAGAGGGTAGTGAAACAAAACAGCTGTCAAGATTAACTTTGCATGAGTCTTCAGTCTTGTGGTTTATGTTCCATCGTCAAAGATTTCATCAAAACATTCACGACAAGGTAGTCTTTCATTTAGAAAAATGACATGAAGTCTTCTTGCCGGTTTCTATACACTGTCACTTTTACATTTCCCTCCAGGAGATTCCACTGATGAAGTCTCAGTGTAAGATTTTTGGCTTTAATTTTTGATAAATCAAGATCTTGAACTAGATCACTCACTTCATTCTTGGAACTTGTGTGTAGCTTACTCGACGCTTCTGATTCTGGTATTCAGAATCTTGTGGAGAAGGCTAAATTGATGTTCCCAGAACACTTCTCATGTCTTCATCCGGGTCTACGATGAACTTCTCTAGTGAGGTAAGAACAGGTAGCTCATTTCCATGTTGTAATGGTCGTGTAGCTGATTAGATATTTTAACAGTTTAAGTTTCATTACTTCTATTTCGACATTCCATACTGAAAGGGAGCAACAACGCAAACATAACAATCGCTTACTTAATATGTAGACTCTTGCTATATCAAGGGAATAGCGAAAAGCATTGGCGGTAGTTTATCACTCAGTCAGTCACCGAAATTCACTTGACATTAAGTGGTTGCAGCAAATATGTTATGACCAGGGCGTGTCTTGGTCTCCTGCCTTATAAGAGAAATAATACACAATAATTAGTGTGTGAGTATACAACTATACACGGAGTCACTGCAGATATGAAAATGTATAAAGTAGGAAAAAAGTAGAAACAGATTTATTACTTAACAAGTATTCCCCTGAGAACAACTGTGTTAAGAGCACACTTATCTTAACATAGTGTTTGTGAGACAGGGAACATAGATCTGTTTGCTTAAAAACTCTGACCTACCTCTGTAGCCCAGAAACTTGTAGCAATCAACACTAATTGTAATTTTTATTTTTGTAAAATGTAACGTCAGGTTGGTGGACGGATGGGGACATGGAGATCTCTGGCGGGGATGAGGGAAGTCTGGTGTGAAACCAATGAATCCAGGACGTGACAAGCTTATGGGTCTTTACAACAATGGCTATCAGAATGATGTAAACAAAACAGAGCCAGTAGACTATAGGTGGCGGGGGATGGATATCGTTGAAGCACTCATCAGATTCCTCATCTCAGAGTCAGAGTGTCTTTGTGGAACTGTCTCAAAACCATCTGACATGGAGAAGGGACTTACATACAGCCACCAGAGGCTGGAAAACAAAGTTTTGGCCAGGCCAGCCACACTGTCTTCATGGCAGTCCGAGCAAGACCACAATGTGCCCTAGCAAGGAAAGTTGCTGAAGTCGGAGTTACCCAGCCAAAAGGCCCATCGTAAAAATCAGGGTAACACGCATTATCGCTAATGAATGTCTCTATCTGCAGTATTCAAACATGGTGCTCGCCCTGTGAAGACTAACCAGGCAGGTGCAGTGCCGGGCCCCCTGCCTCGAAAGCGTTCATTCAATGCTACTGGAGGTCCTCTCAGTTCGTCTTGTGTAGTCAGGAGACATGAGAGTAGAGCTACCGGCCAAAAAAATACAACGGAAGAAAACAGCCAAAAAGCAAGAACTTTAAATAATGCAGTGGAATGCTGAGGGTGTCAGCAGTGTTAGAGATGGCTATAGCAAAAAAAGTGGAACTAGAGAACATACTTTTTGCAGAGCAGGTAAGTATATGCTGCATACAGGAGACACACCTAACCAAAGATGCCGCCTTTAAAATCAGAGGCTACCAGTGTTTTAGATCAGACCGACAGGACAGAAGAAAAGGAGGAGTACTCACACTTGTTAAGAATAACATCGGCGCATGTCAGGTGGGAGTGTACGTGGAAGGAGCCGAATACCAGATGATCCATCTAAAAAGTAGTAATATAGATTTCCACCTCCTTAACTATTACTGTCCTAATGACCGTCCACTTGCTTTAGAAACAATCCCACACAAAGAGAGACTGATGGTCTGTGGTGATTTTAACAGTCATTCCCAGAGCTGGGGCTATGACCACATAGACAAGAGAGGAGAGGAAGTTGATAGCTGGCAGGATGATAATGGACTTCTCCTGATCAACCAGCCAATGGATCCCCCAACATTTTACTCAAGGGCTTGGCATACAACCTCAACACCAGATCTGGCATTCCACTCTCCAGATCTGAAGTGGAACATTACACGTGAAATTGGAAAACAACTTGGAGGTAGCGACCATCGACCAGTCTTCCTGACAATAGAAAATGAACTCCTTAACACCAGTAGCCCTCTCCCCAGATGGAACTATAAAAAAGCAAACTGGACAATGTACAGACATCGTACAGGTATCCTGGTGGGACAGCTGTCCATAGAAGATAAGGATATTAACAGCATAGTGAAGGAATTCAATGCTTGTATCCTTCAGGCCGCTCGTGAAACCATTCCCAGAGGGGCTCGCAGGGACTATAAACCATACTGGTCTAGTGAGCTGGGAAAACTCCATGATGATGTGGAAGCAGCTCGAAAGCAAGCAGAAAATAGACCATGCCAAGAACACCACAATAATTACCAACATTCTAAGGCCAAATTTCAGAGAGCCAAGCTGCAAGCCAGACGGGAAAGTTGGAGAGAGAAAACAGAGTCCCTAAACTTTGAAAAAGATGGAAGGAAACTGTGGAAACTAATCAAACAGTTAAATGATGAGAGTACTGGAAGAAGTACAAAGATTACACTAATAGAGGATGAGAAAACTCTTACAGGTAAGCAGGTAGCAGATCACTTTGCTCGTATGTTTGCACAGGACTGCAACATTGATATCCATCCAGAGAAAGAGTGTACAGTGCCTACTGAGCCACAGAAAGAAGAGGAACAAGTCAGAAAAGTGGAGGTCATGGATGCATCAATCACACGCAGTGAGTTAGACCTAGCAGTTAGTAAACTGAAACCAAGGAAATCACCAGGACTAGATGGAGTGTCCAATGAAATGATCAAGAACCTGGGAATGGCAGCAATGGGAAAGATGTTGGATATTTTCAATATGTGCTGGAGCACAGGTAAGTTACCTCAAATCTGGAAGGAAGCAAGCATGGTACCACTGCTAAAGCCAGGGAAAAACAGTGATACTGCCTCCAGCTACAGGCCAATCAGTCTCACTAGCTGCTTATGCAAAACGATGGAACGCATCATTGATCTGAGGCTAAAATGGTACCTAGAAAGTGAAAACCTTCTCGTTCCACAACAAGCAGGATTTAGGCAGTACTACAGTACGGAAGATCAAGTGACCTATCTCTCTCAAGAGATTGAGGATGCATTCCAAGAGAAAAACCCTTGTACTAGCAGCGTGGACCTGAAGAAAGCCTTTGATAAAGTATGGAAAAAAGGTCTGCTGTGGAAACTAAGAAACTGCAATGTAAATGGAAGACTGTACAACTGGATAAAGTCCTATTTACACAATAGAAGAGCTAGAGTAGTAATGGATGGACACAAAAGCCAGAAAGTACTTCTGCGACACGGTGTACCACAAGGAGGAGTCCTTTCGCCTACATTATTCCTTGTATTCATTAATGACCTGGTCAAGGAACTTCCCTATGGAATCAAAGCGGCACTGTATGCAGATGATCTGGTCATGTGGTGTACAGATGAGTATGCGACAGTTGCTACACAGAAACTCCAAAGAGGAGCAAACATCTTGACATCATCGACAAACAAATGGTGTGTAAGTATAAACACAGAGAAATCAAGTGCCACTCTGTTCACTCTCTCATCTAAACGGAAAGCAGGTAAGATCTTTGTAAATGAAATATCCTTAAGGATGGACAACCAACCCACTTACTTAGGAGTGACTCTTGACTCAAAACTGACCTACCTGGAAGCAACACATCAGCAGTGCAGAAGCAAAAGCCATATTAAGAAAATTGAGTGGAACCACATGGGGAGCTAGTGAAAGAATCCTCAAGAATGTATATCAGCAAAGTATTCTACCACATTTAGAATATGGCTCAACATCTTGGTGCACAGCATCAAACACTACACTGCATAATCTAGACAAGGTTCAAAATCAGTCACTACGGATTATCACAGGTGCCATGAGGTCCACACCAATAGTAGAAATGCAGAAAATAGTTGGTGTTCAAGCGCTGAAGGAACGTAGAGGCACAAAGGTCATGACCATGGGAGAAAAATTCCTTAGCTCTGTAAGCCATCCCCTGAAAGAGAGATTCAATAACTTGGCACTATGACGGCTTAAAAGAAGCAGCTTCATTCATCAGGCCAAGCATATGCGTAAGCTGATACCTGACCTTCCAACTGTAGTCGCTCCATTATCATCTGTACCAGAGCATACACCATAGAAAGAAGCAGATTATACACAAATAACTATTCAGACTGAAGTGAAAGGTGTGCAGAATGGTGAGATGCAGAGCAGAGTTGTAAGATCAACAGCCACACTTAGTGTTCTAGATGACAAATATCCATGTGACACCTGGATACGTGTGTATACAGATGGATCTGCACATAATGCCATAAAGAATGGAGGGGCAGGAGCATATATTGAATATCCAAACAACACCATTGACAAGATTTCCATACCCACTGGAAAATACTGCAACAACTTTGATGCAGAAGTTAGGGCAATTATTGCTGCAGTTGAAAAACTATCAGACTCCAGAATTGATACATGTCCCGTAGTAATTCTCACAGATGCAAGATCAGTACTGGATGCTCTTCAGTGCAACAAACTACCAGACCTAAGGATGCCTTATCAAAAATTGGCTTACAACACAGAGTCACCTTGCAATGGATTCCCTCCCACTGTGGGATACCAGGCAATGGGAAACCTGACCATCTGGCCAAAGAGGGCACTGAAATGGAGCAACCAGACATACCAATCACCTATAATCAGAAGAAAAGCATGATACAAACCTACAGGAAGCCACAAACACCACCACATGATGACTATCACATGCTAAACAGAAAGGAACAAGTCACCATCTTCCGTCTCCGAACAGGACACAGCCGACTCCGAAGTCATATGTATACAAAGTTTAAGGTTGGTACTACTAATCTATGTACATGTGCCCAGGTGCCCCAAACTGTGGAACATATCCTCCAGAACTGCACCAACTATGAGACACTGAGAAATAATTACTGGCCCTGTGAAACCACTAAAGAAGATAAGCTCTACGGTTCCATACATGAATTACAAAAAACAGTAAAATTTATCCAAGAGACAGGACTGCAGATATAGACAGACAATGCGAAACGAAGAAGAAGAAGAAGAAGACTTAACAAGTACAAAGTTGTGGCGTTTCGGCGTGAGTCTTAATCATACAAAAAACACACAGGACAAAGAAATATGGAGAAGAGATAAAATATAAACGAAAGAGAGAAAAAAAATGAATTCTATGTTAAAAGAAAATCAGATAAAGTGAACAGAGCACTAACTTATAAGAAGCGGTGTTTTTTTCGACGCTATGTGTCAGATATGCGCACGGTGGAGTGTAGAGAGTATTTAAATGGGATGTGTGATAGGTGCATCGTAACTGAGGATGGTGGGTGAGGAAACCATAGAGGGGAGAGAGAATGATATAATGGTAATCTAGCCGGGAGATGGTGAAATATGTGATTATAGTTGGGATAGAGGGTCTGTAATGTGATGCTGTGAAGAGGTTCTGAGCAATGTCTAACAAGTGAGAAGGGGATGGAACTTAGTGGGGATGGATTATGATTGTGGAAGAGGAGAATTACGTGTAGCTGAATAACGAGATCAAACCATATGGTTCTAGAGTCTCATATTCCTGAATATAGCGGTTCTCAAGCGCTAGGCGGTTTGTGTCATCTGTGTGACATTGTTTGATGGCTGTTACCAGAAAGTCAGATTTGCCTCTGCGGCTGGGGCCATTGAAATGATTCGGGACTGGTTTCGAAGCATGCTGGGTGATATAGTACATATGTTTTTGCATGCGATCCCCTAATCTGAGGCATGTGTCTCCAATATAAGTTATAACGGAAATAATGGCGAAATGCTGTCTTGGTTAAAGGATCAACTTTCTAATGTGAAAAAGTCACTTCACTGCACACGCAAGACAACTGTCTTTTTACAAATCCCCGCAGATTCTTGTAAACTAAATCAGAAATGAAGCACTTTAAAAAAATTATCTGCAGCTTCACATGAAAAAAAAAGTTCAACGATCGAAATATACAAGGGTATGTAACAAAAAAACATATGGATTCCGTTTGAATCCTCCGCTTGGGCTGAATCTTCCTCCGACTTAAATTCTCTTTGGACTCAAAGTAAAATGTCCTCGACAAAAGCTGAATATTTCCCTAAATCCCAAAAGCATTGCGATGACAATGAGAGCTAACTAAGAGTCTTAAATATCTTTTTTTTTCTTACATTAAAACTAATAAGAACTAATTATTTTAGAGACTGAAGTAATTTTCATCTCTGTTAGTGTTATCAGATATGTAAGTGTTATCAGACATGTGAGAGACATATAAGAAAAAAAGTTGTTAAGACAGTGTACCTGAATCTACTGTGTTTTAAACAAGTGTAACACGACTGCTTGAAAGTGTAGAAATGTACATGATTGCTCGATGATGATGATGATGATGATGATGAGGATGATGATTTGAACTATACATTAGGATTGCACGTACTATAAATAACACCTGGCTCTAATATGCTTTATTTACATATGTATCGAATATTTTATTCCAATTTGTTATTACCTGAATAAAAAGGAAGTTTGAATACTTGTATTGGGAAGGACAATCGAATTCAAAAACAAAACATTTTTTCTGGATTCCTTAAAACTGACAACAAATTTATCTTTAGTAAGATTATATATATTTAGAAATGAAAATGTTTAAATTATATGTCCTATTTCCAGACACTGTCTACTATATATGCAAACGTTCAAAATGGTGCAAGTATAAGAAATAAATATTATAAATTTACTACTAAATTTATAAGAGTAATTATAGTATCACTTATATATTCACATACTTAGCAAGTAGTTAAATGTTAATAAATCAACTATTCTTAATTATACAGTCACCTAAAAAATCAAATTTTCATATCCATTGGAATACAATACTCAGAACTTAGTATTCGGTACACGATTAATTTAATCTAAAATGTGTTATGTTACATACAGTACGTTCGCTCTAATATCACTCATGACTTCTAAAACCACATCTATGGCTGTTTTTACACGTAAACGATATATTTGACATGCAGTACCTGCGCTGACATAACACACGTAAATTCAGAATAGCCTACAGTTTTTGAATAAATATGAGAAATGTAAAAATGTAAATTCGCTGCTACGCCTAGAAACATGTTTTACATTTTGTGAAAGACTGCAAATACAACACATAAATCCAACCTTCCGACCAGCTGAATTATGAGATTATCATTTCGGCAATTCCCGATGAGTCGCTACTTCTGGAATTCCCATTGAGTGGCAGACCTGACTGTAAAGGGAAAAAAAGTAAAATTCCCGTTTCCACGCCATTAAGGCATATTGGGGAATGCGGTGTTAGGCCAGTATTTTCCAAGACTTTGGAACACGAACGTGTGATGTGGTCAGTATCAGACATCCCCCGTGATGGAAATTGTCTGTATGTTAGTTTGTATGTGGTTGAAGAAAATTTTCAGTGAAAAATATGTACTTTCTGGAGAAAAGACTCATACACATTAGATCATACATTACATCAGTAGCAATTCTTAGTTGTGTCTATCACGGAAGACAAAGAATGAAAAACAGGGAAGTGATTGTTGCTTTTTAAGTGTCACTTTGATCTACACTCGTAGCCACGAACACATAACTCATAAATCGTTTGTTTAAAATTATCTGCAATACTTCAAGTGTAAATAAAAACAAAAACATTAGAAGAATATTTGTATTATAAAGATTTAGTATCTAAAAAATAAGGATCTACTGGGTACATTAACGTTATTTCCACATTATCTTTATTTCTTTATATTGAAACATTATGTATGTAACAACATGATTCTTACTTTTATATTTGTGCTTTAGTGAAATGTTATTCAAACAGTCTATCATCGGCTAAAACTTGTCTCAACTTTATCATGCAACACTTGATGTACCCTAGTCCACAAAATCAAAAGTCGTCGCTTTTTATCTGCAGAAGTATGAATTTATCTTGATCTGTACATGCAGTCATATGTTTTATACATGTATATGTGTGTGTATGTGTGTGTGTGTGAGAGAGAGAGAGAGACTCGGATAGTGACTTAAAGAGATTAGGACTAAATTAGATGACCGTCTTTTCTCGACTTCCGTCTCAGTCTGTTTTGTTACTGTCATTTTGATCATTCCTGATGCGTGTTGCCGTAGAAATGTTGAAGAGTTCGTTATCGTTATTATTATCATTGCATTTTATCCTTCTTCACCTGAGCTAATTGGTCTAAAGAAAGTGCCTTGCCCATGTTTCACTAATCCACACCCAACTCTGCCATACAGCTTCAGACGAGAATACGATTTTACAAAATAACTGACACCAAAATCAATTCCGTGTTATACCTGTGATCCGTTGAGTTGCCGAGCTCAACATTTCTTGAACTTTCTCATCCTGAGATTCGGTTTATTGCTCGCCAGAACGGTGACGAAGAAAAGTGTTTGCTACACAAACATCCTCATCTTTACCTCCCTGGCTACACTTCAAAAGTGACCAAAGATTTCCGTCACTGTTTGTCCTGATACCCTCATTTCTCTTGCTGCCTCCTTGGATCTTCTCCATGTCACAAGATAGTGGTACCACCTACTTTTTGGGAGCCACCTCTCTAGGTATTACATGAGACAATCATTCATTCATTCATTCATCTTTTCATTCAACAGAACATCATAGGACTGAAGTGTATGGACATCACAGGTTGAAACGTCCCTGTATAGGGACCTCACGAGTCTATTACATTTTGTGTATGAATATCAGAAATTTAATAGTCCAAGTATATTTATAACAGCTTAAAGACTGTCAGTCTTCGATTAGGCACTTCTTTAACAAATTTTATTTTGACGTGACACAGTCTGAAATGAAAAAAGAAACTAAAATCGTAGAATTACATTTAAAATATCAAAATAATCACAAAAACTAAAATTCTATAAAAGATGACACAATGTTTTAATGCGTGATCAATTGTAATTTAACAACATTTCTCTGTATAGCACATTATACCACGTTTTTTTTACATTACAAATCAGTAATACTGTTATTATTGTACATATAGTATATGCTGTGCATAAAACACCCTTGCATGACCAGAAAGTTGGAGTGTGGATTGCGATATCCAGACAGCGCAGTGTTGGCCTTATATTCTTTGAAGAGACAGTCAACAGTGATAGTTCTTGTCCAATATTCCACGATTAAATTGGCCTGCTTGAGTAAGACGAAATCGCACACTCGTGGTTACTGCACACACAGCTAAAAACTCTTGAAACTTCTGAACGACACCGTGTCATCTCTAAAAACTTATGGCCTCCTCGCTCACTGGATCTAAATCCTCCAGACTTTTATCTGCGGGGAGCAGCTAAGTCTGAAGTTTATCGAAATCGCCCACACATAAGAAACATTTCACCAGCAGAACTAAGAAAAGTGTTTGTGAATAAAATTAAAAGTGTTCAAGTTTGCATAGACGCACAAGGACATCACTTTCAGCATGTGTTATTAGGTACGAATCTGATTAACTTATAATACGTAACATTTTTAAAAATCAGAGCGCTTAATCAGTGAGTCCAGTCATGGCAGCTAAATGTGGCTAGATATCGCAGCTAAGATATCGCTACGATACTGGAGTCGATACTGGGCTAGTGCACACTGACTTTCCGAACGCACTGTATACATTTTCAAAGTGTCTTTGTTGACTACAAGGTAAAAGTAGCTTTGTGTTATGCCACCAGGAACAAGAAGGGTGTATATTTTTGAAGCCCATATTTTCCTTGTCCTATCTGTATTTTAGAATGTGATTTCGGCCGGTCATGAATGACAGCTTTTCCCTTCTTTACTCTAGAAAATCTCAGTTATCTATTACTACAGTAGAGGAATAGATCGGGTACAAAATATATGATTAACAAATAACGTTTACAATGACAAATCTGATAATTTTATGTATAAACTCAGATTTCTATGTACAAAAGACCTGTAGGTAATATAGCAGTATGTGTAAACGTTAAACACAAGTTAACAGCAGTGATAACCCTGTCCTCTCTGAAGTACAGATATCAACGTCTAAGTTGCAGAAGAGTTATCTGTCCGTAAATACTACATCAGTAACTATTTGAAGTATTGAACGATTTTTTTTTTCGTGTCTGCATTCTCAAAACTATTTTTAAACAATAACAGTATATCAATCTATATTCTGCAATTCTTCTTAGTTATTTTCACACTTGAAAAGAATACACGTAAGTAAACTGAAAAATGTTGTAAAATAACTTGACATTTTAACTCCATATTAAACTATAAATGTGGTTAAACTCTTTTTTTTAAATTATATTTATAATCATGTATTTAACAATTAAGCAGAAACTGAATGTAAAAAAAAATTCAAGAGTTTCAGAATTAATATTGTACGAAAGCTTGGTTGTTTCTTATTTGTAAATAAAATTGTTCCAGAATTAATGTTGTGCTGCAGTAAAAGCCTCCTTTTTTCTAAATTTCTATGTAGATGATTCAGGCATAAAAAAAAGTATTTTCTGGACAATGCTTTCTTGTAAATTTTGTTTTATAAACAATCAGAAAAACTGCCTAACTTTTGTGCAACATGACACTTATTCGTAAACTATAATAATTTGTTTCTGACATGATTTATTCGCAGTCAGTATAACAGTAGCAAGATTTGTAACACAGCGCCTAGGGGGAATTTCAGTATAGCATTCGTATATATTCAAAATAAATATCTCGTTAAATAATATATATAATTATTACTAACGGTAATGGCTCGTCATTACTGAAGGTGATATGTGTGTACGCAGACGATGTGGAAAATAATGTAGACCAAATAAAACGTTTTGGCAACATGCTGATGCTTACTTCAATGTGAAAATTGTGGTGCTAAACTGATACATCTGAGAATGTGAAAATTGTGGTGCTGATACAGCCGAGAATGTGAAAATTGTGGTGCTAAACTGATACATCTGAGAATGTGAAAATTGTGGTGCTAAACTGATACAGCCGAGAATGTGAAAATTGTGGTGCTAAAGTGATACAGCCGAGAATGTGAAAATTGTGGTGCTAAAGTGATACAGCCGAGAATGTGAAAATTGTGGTGCTAAAGTGATACAGCCGAGAATGTGAAAATTGTGGTGCTAAAGTGATACAGCCGAGAATGTGAAAATTGTGGTGCTAAACTGATACAGCGGAGAATGTGAAAATATATTTTAATTTTAGCCGTGAAATGACTATTATAAACACATGAAACAAGCGATGAACGGATAGTTGTTGCGTGATAAATCGCAATATTATTAATAGCATACATTGACCACCATATTCGTAATTTAAACTGTCGCAACACATGTCATGTTGACTGGATACATATTTTAGTTTAATTTAAACAAATAACAAACTGTTGTTGAGACAGCAATAATGCAACACGAGGAAATATAAATGTAATAAGTCACAGAAACATTAAAACTTGGTTTATATAACAGACTGAAAATACACAGCTTTATGATTCCTCAAAATATAGAATACTAACCTTTAGAAATCAACATGTAGTGATTATTGTAAGCTGCAATCATGTTTTCTGTTGAGATTTGGAAATCCAAGCAGACAACGAGTTCAGAGCTCACTACTCAACCTCTCCACTCTCTTTGAACAAAACGCCATATTTGTCTGCAATTCCTTGATGAGACATTCAACGATTCTGTTTAATGGAGTCATCATAATCGATCTGGTAGTCAGCGATCCACAGCTGACATGCTAATGTCAAGGTTGATCAAGGATATACGACTAAGACCCTGGTCCACTCCTCCGTTGGTACCCCCAGTAACAGCTCTAGCCTGGCTAACTAGGCAGGGATTGCCATATCCCCCGTGGTGGTGGAGTCTGTTAAAGAAGCATAGCACACCTCCTGACCTGTACCTCCACTCAGAGACTAAAAAATAATCGGCATAACACGCTCCCGATGTGTTGCCTCAACATCTTCACTACATCGAATGCAAAGAACACCAGTTGGAAGTTCTAGTCAAACAGAAGAATAAGAAAAAGGAGGAGGAGGAAGAGGAGGAGGAGGAAGAGGAGAAGGAATGAATTCACCAATGAGCCGTATCACTAGCGATACAAAATCTTCTGTTCCATTAGGTTTTCACACACATTGAAGGTGATCACTGTATGTGCTCATGCAGTCCAAAGTTTGAGCAGTTCTTCTACCTTAAACGCAATTTCTTCACCAGTAACAGCTTTCCTTTCTATAATTTCAAACATAACATTATTTTCCGTAGTAAGAATGTATCCGAAAATTCTTGTTTCAAACGCATTTGTATGTTGTTACATCTAGGTGATTTTTAAACAATTTTGTCTCAGTCAGAGTCCCGTAGATAAAGTAACATTTAACCGGTGCCATTGCTTCTGTGAAATTCTTTCGTTTTGAACATGTAGCATTTAGGTTTGCTGTCTCTGAAAACAGAATCACTACTTCTCGTAAAGTCATGTTCGTCAAAAATATCGTACATCTTGTGGCAACATTCCATAGATCCGTTCACGCTGTTATAATACAGGCTTGATAATTTTGTTACTTTTTAGAAATGGATAATAAGACAAGAAGACGTATAAGAAAATAATGCAGTGAGAGGATAGTTCAATGAAGGAATATGAGAAACAGAGAGTGATTGATTGACCTTTATTTCCTCTTTATTTAGAGAGAGACAGAGAGAGAGATATATAGAGAGAGACAGAGAAAGGAAGGGCAGTTTGTGTGTGTGTATGTGTGTGAGAGAGATAGGTTCAAAAATTAAACTTAGAAATTGATAGATGATAAAGTTAACAGAAGTGATAGAGTTGGGATTAAAAAAAAACTGACAAAAAAGATGATTTAATTATAGTTTGTGTAGTAGTTACTGAGATTTACCGTAACATTTCTATATGAAGTCGTACACAATGTTTTATATTTCTTTGTTTTCTTCAAAACTTGCTCTTATCTTTGACCGTACACAGTGACTAACAGCTTGGTTTATTTCACATTTCCCAAAATGGACAAGGGAATGAAACTTTGTGCTCCGACCCAGGACAAAGACTCGAGCCCCAGCTGATCCTGGACAAGTAGATGTAGTGTATGACATCTCAGGAAAAATAAAATTCTCAGTACGTCCCGTGACACGGAAGCCTACACTGACCTGCTTGCTACATCCATGAGGGTGAGATACTATAACAGCCAGAGGATAATCGGGATGCCGGTATTCGTGAACGAAATCTCGTCCAAAAAAATGTTTGTCCTCGAAAACATCTTCGAGACTTTCACATTTATTTCTCATCTCTGTCAATCTCTCAGCCAGATTCAGGTCATGGGTCACATATATCACCTCACTCGTGTCTCTTTCTGAGCAGTCCACACGTGACGCTCCGCTGAGTGTGATACCACCACTACATGTATCGGGTGCACTACCCCTGTCAAAGAAGAAATCACAGGAGCTGTGCTCTCCTTCAAACTCGTCACATAAAACCTGAGCCGACGTGAGTATATAAACGTGAGCAAACTCTGTTTTTGGTGTCGGTGATACTTGACATTCTTTACAAGAACACATTTTATACTCGTCGTCGTTTTTATATTTCATCACGTTCGTCACATACCCAGTTCCTGTAATCATCATGTTCCTGGTACTACTACTGCAAATTTGATCATGTGTCTCACCGCCCGGCCAACTAACAGGTCTCTTCTTACTGATATATTTGACTGACAGTCGCACGGTGAGGTTTGATATCGCCCCAATTAAGTCCAGTACTTCAGTGTAACGAAAATCAGAAGGAATATCTTCCAATTTGAACTGGTCTACAGGTGTAAATTTCAGATGACCTGGATTCTTCTCACAAGTGTCATAATTTTGCTGAAGTTCTACTTCTCCATAACTGACTAGAACTTCCCATGGTCCTATAAGATAAAAATATCATTATAATAGTTATAATTTTGCAAATATCATTATAACTATAGTCGTATCAGATAGATACAGTGCGAGTGTTAGGTCTTATTTGTGGGTGCCACTTTTGTAAATATAGGCCGTTTCTAAATTTTATAGTAGATGTAATAATAAAGAGGAGCAAATGGACTGCATTCATATGTATCTGGACACTTTTGAACCACACCTTCCCTCTATACATCTGGAGAACCATAACCATATGCGAGATCAATTGCCAGGCCGCACATCTTCTTCTTCTTTTTCTTCTTCCTTTTCTTCTTCTTATGCATTGTCTTCTATATCTGCAGTCCTGTCTCTTGGACACATTTCACTGTTTTTTGTAATTCATGTATGGAACCATAGAACTTATCTTCTTTAGTGGTTTCACTAGGCCAGTAATTATTTTTCAGTGTCTCGTAGTTGGTGCAGTTTTGGAGGATATGTTCAACAGTTTGGGGCACCTGGGCACCTGTACAAAGAGTAGTAGTACCAACCTTAAACGTTGTATACATATGACCCCGGAGTCGGCTGTGTCCTGTTCGGAAACGGAAAATGGTGACTTGTTCCTTTTTTTTAGCATTGATAGTCATCATGTGGTGGTGTTTGTGGCTTCCTGTAGGTTTTTATCATGCTTTTCTTCTGATTATAGGTGACTGGTATGTCTGGTTGCTCCATTTCAGTGCCCTCTTTGGCCAGACGTTCAGCTTTCTCATTGCCTGGTATCCCACAGTGGGAGGGAATCCACTGCAAGGTGACTCCATGTTGTAAGCCAGTTTTTTACAAGGCATCCTGAAGATCTGGTACTTTGTTGTGAAGAGCATCCAGTGCTGATCTTGCATCTGTGAGAATTACTACGGGGCACGTATTAATTCTGGAGTCTGATAGTTTTTCAACTGCAGAAATAATTGCCCCAACTTCTGCATCAAAGTTGTTGCAGTATTTTCCAGCGGGTCCAGGCCGCACATAGATCAATTAATTTTTCACAGCTTACATAAAAATGAGAAAAGTAACATTTATGATGTAAAGATGAACTAACTATTTTTTTTTAAATTAGCTTTGCACGTCTTTGAAAATTATATTTCAATTGTATTTTTACACATCTTTATTAATTTTAAGATACTAAATGACATCTTCATAGTAATTATGCGCGCCGTAAAAAGACTTTCCGAGTCGGATACGGTCCGACGGCCGCCAGTTGGACACCTTTCTATATATGATGCATTAAAAAAAGAATAATCGATACCTTTGGATTCACAAGAAAACATTAACAAACCTTGTCTCCCAAATTTCGCCATTTGTAGAAGCATCGAATTCACGAGTTTGTCTTCTGCAGAGAAACATTTCATTACCAAACAAGATATAGAAGATGTTTTCTAGATCTTCATGACAGTCTTAAGTCAAGAGAGATATATTTTCAGTCATTTTTCCTATAAAGATGTAAATAATTGTAGAGCTTATCACTTAAGAGAGATTTGAGTCGAGTAGTTCGTTTTTATTTAAAAAAACAACTTTAATTATGATGTAGTTTTTCTGAGTCCATATGAACAAATATTTAGCACAATAATAAAGACCAGAAACCAGTTAAACAATAAGAGTGTATAAATGAATATAGAGAAAAGGCAGCCTGGAAGTTTATTTGAAAAAATTAACCGAGAGGAAGAGAGAGAGAGAGAGAGAGAGAGAAAGAGAGAGAGGAAGAGAGAGAGAGAGGAAGAGAGAGAAAGAGAGAGAGAAAGAGAGAGAGAGGAAGAGAGAGAGAGAGGAAGAGAGAGAGGAAGAGAGAGGGAAAGAGAAAGAGAGAGAGGAAGAGAATGAGGAAGAGAGAGAGAAAGAGAGAGAGAGAGAGGAAGAGAGAGAGAAAGAGAGAGAGAAAGAGAATTTAAAATGAAGCTAGGACAGTCGTTCTCGATTTCTTCTATTTGTTTTGTACAAACACATGTTACCATGAATTACATAAATATGTATTACAAGTAATATGTTTAAAATAAATGTAAAATCTTCTTCTTCTATTTTCTTCTTCTATCTCCTTGGAGCTATGAGCTTGATGTTCTTTGCAGCCGATGCCGTGAAGATGTTGAGGTATAGCACAGTTTGAGACAGGGATGTGGCTGATATTTTTTTCAGTCAATAAGTGAACTAAAATGTCAGGGTTGTAAAATGCTTCTTTAGCAGAGTCCACCAAGCTCGTGTAGACTACGGCGTTTCCTGCTCCATTGACGAGGCTGGACCGGTTACTGAAGGGTAGGGGGCGGAGTAGGGTGTGTGTGTGGGGTTGGGGGGGGGGGGGGTAATAATGGAAAGGTGATACAGGGTCTTTGTCAGTTAAGATTCGCCAACCCTGACACCAGTATATCAGCTATCACTGACTGTCAGATTTCGTAGAACCTTCGTCCCCTTAAATATAAAACTGTAAGAAATTAAAACACAGATGACAGAAGTATGCAGAATGAAAAAATATGTAAAAGGAAAGAAATACATAAAATATTAGTTCAGAGCATATAAGAAAATATATAGAATAAAAAAAAAAGAAAAAATATATATATATATATATATGAGAAAAAGAGAATGGCACAGGGTAGAATACTATAAATGAAAAGCCCATGAAAGAAAAACTAAAATAAAGTCTAGGTAAGCACAATGTTTGATACGTCTATGCAATTATGATGATATTATGATGAATGTAAACTGAAAATATAAAAGAAGAAACAGAACAATTGGCGTGTTTAAAGTTAGTAATCAGCTTAGAGAGAGAATAAGAAAAGAGACGAATCACAAACAAACAAACAAACAAACAAACAAACAAACACACACACACACACACACACACACACACACACACACACACACACACACACACACACACACACACACACCACACACACACACACCACACACACACACACACACACACACACACACACACCACACACACACACACACACCACCACACACACACACACACACACCACACACACACACACCACACACACACACACACACACACACACACAACACACACACACACACATATATATTGATATCCCTGTAAAGAAAAACACACTTTATTTACCTGCACATAAGCGACAGTTCTGTAAAGCGGGAGAAAAATTGTCAAACGAGGCGCCAGACCGACACTTCAGCAGATCGATATAGTTACTATAAAATGAATCCAGTCCTAGAGAACTCTGGTTCAATTTGCCATCTCTTTTACAAGTTCCAGAGTGGAAGTGCTGATGATCTGATTGACCATTCCCTAGGTAAAGAATATGAGCTCCACTAGATCCTGGACATGTTGATGTGCTGTAGGTCAGCTGGCTATAGTAACCCTGAGAGATTCTGCTAGCACAGTAACCTATAGAGACCTGTTTGCTACACCCATGAGGATGGGACACTATAACAATCAACGGTTTCTTGGGTTCAGGTACAGAATCTGAAGCTGATGATGTTTTTCTTGTGTAAGTCTCAAGACAACCTCGGTACCATGAAGATACTTTGTCTTCTAAAGATTTATAGTCACGTACCATTTTCTCTAGTTTATCAGCCAGGTCAAGATCATAGGTCACATGACTTATCTCACACCAGTCTTTAATTCTGTTTGTTTCCGTGACTGACATCCTTGTTAATGTGACTATTCCTGGGCAGACATTAGGATTTGAACCTCTGTCAAAGAAAAGATCGCACGTGGTACGTTGTGCTTCCAGGTCGTCAAACACAACATGGGCAGCTGTTTTTATACAAATCTCAGCGCACGGTTCTTCTGGTGAAGAATAAGGGCAGTTCTTATCCACCCAACACACAAACCCAGTCCCTGTTCTCAGTATTGTTTTGGGACAGTCACTGTAACATGGGTAAGGGTCATCACTACGAAACCAAGTTTTAGGTCTCCTCTCACTAACATACTTGACTGACAGTCTCACTGTCAGGTTCGACATGACCCGAATAAGATCCAATAAGTCATTCTCTTTGTAACCTGGAGGGAGATGATCCATGGAAAACTGGTCCACAGGTACAAATTCATGATGACCTGGATTCTTCTCACAGGAGTTTAAATGTTGGTGAAGATCTGCCTCATCTTGAAAACAGACTTCAGCTTCACAAGTTCCTGGTAATACAGATACAGAGATCACTATTATAAATATAACTGTATCAATATGTGAAGAAAGAATGTGTTATGCCCTGCTTTTGAAGCACAAATAGTATAACCTCTACGTTCAATGTACCACAGCTGGTGCTAGATATTTTTATAAAGTTGAATTTCCACGGAAACACCTTGTCTTTCTAGCCCGCGATTTTGCTTTTGCTTGCTTCTTTGTGTTAGAGCTCTTTGTCTCTACGTGTGTCAAGTTCCCGCACAGACATGGATATATGAACGATGATAAGTACTTCAGGTTTTGTCTTATCACATTTAGTAACACCAGCATCTTGATAAGTAGAAATATAAAACACCATTTGCTCAGTATCTGTTTTTGGTTGCTTACAAATGACTATATAAGTGATTCTTTTGACCTAGTATTACTTTGTCGACTGATCTTATAGCAATCATTCTACGACCCTGTTTCTTTTATACTAGTGAGTAATATCAGTAACATAGGATGTGATCTATAATTCTCAATGACCGTAAAATATACTAAGAACTAACTTTATTTACAAATCAGAAGAGAATGAGTATACAGCTTTAATGAGAAAGGTCGATTTCCATTGTGCTTTGCAGGGGTTTCAGTTACATTTTTTCTGAGTCTTTTTTTTAAAAATGTTTTTCACATTTTAAATTCTCTTCCCTTCAGATCTGCTCAGAATCTCGCTGTGTCCAAATCAAGCCTTCACGACAGTTCTTGTAAACTTTAGTATAATGTCAGCACATCTTGTAAAGTGTACTGTCAACATATATTGTAAACCTTAGTGTACGGTCAGCATACGTTGTAAACTTTAGTGTATTGTTAGCATATCTTGTAAACTTTAGTGTATTGTCAATATATTTTATAAACTTTAGCATACTGTCAACATATCTTGTAAACTTTTGTATTTACAACTTTCTGTATAAGAACCATATCTTGCAATCTTCGTTGTACCCATACTTGTCCGATTAATAACTTTCTTCCACCATTTCCAAGTTATTTTTGTGGCCGATTATGAGTTTAATACAAACAATCGCATGTTATCTCGATTGTTATTTTGAATCACACACACATAAACCATTGTTATCATTACCAAATTTGTTAACGGTATCACATACACATATACAGATGAAATGCAAATATTATCATATTCACGCATATGCGACACAGTGATATCCCTGCACAAGTTAAATGTTAGAACTATTTAAGAAAAAAGTAACAACAGGTTTATTAATTAACGAGCACACAGCTGTAACGTTTCGATTTGCACCTTAATTATACAAGATCGTTGAAGATCAAGAAACTGAGCAGGAAGGTAAAAGATAAATTTACATAAATGACATACAACAAAAAGAAATGTTATAAAAAAGAATAGATGGGGCACTTAGCGGTAATTTGTAAGAAGCTGCATCCAAGAATGCATGTGGTGGAAAGCTGAAGATGTTTAAATGGAGTCTTGCCATGTGTGGTAGGTTGGCGGTAATGAGGGGGTGGTGATCGCGGAAAGGAGATAGAGTAATACAGTGGTAAACTGGCAGAGAGAAGGGTGGGTGAAGTAGGTGAATGTGGCTGGTGTAGTGGGTTAGTAATCTAATGCAGTGAGGAGGTTTTGAAATATGTGCTGCAGGTGAGAAAGGAGCAGAATTTAGTACAGAGGAAATATGTTTGTTGTGAAATGGAATGTTAAGTGTAGTTGAATTTCGAGTTCAAGCCATGGGGTTCCAATGTCCCACATTTCTGAATGTAGTAGTTCTCACACACTAGACAGCTTGTGTTGTCAAAGTGACATTGCTTCATGGCTGTAACTAGAAAATTAGATTTGCCTCTATGGTTAGGAACGTTAAAATGACACGAGACCGGATTAGAAGCACGTTGGGTTATATCATACAAGTAAAAATACATTAACAAAATTAATTTAGGCGCTATCTAAACATACTTTGATTGTTAAAAATGTCTGCAGCTGTTGTGGGAGGGGGGGATCTTCAGAGGACGTATAACCAAACTGAAACAGAAATTATTTGAAATGGTTCCACACTTTTATTGCTTATATTGATAATTGTCCACATTTTTTTTTGTTGAAAAGGTGAGCATAAAAAAGGGTTATATAACTACTTACTATAAGCTGCAATACGTTTCTTCTCATTTTCTGTGTCTGTGCATGAGATCTCATTCTTCAAGTCTGCAAATGAATCTTTCTTTTTTCTATGCACAGATGGACACTCCACAGCACTGTCTGATAATACCGCTAGTTTCTCCATTTCTTTTTTTTTTGTCGCTAAATATATATATATTCTTCTCTGGTCGGAAATCATCTACTCCAGAGACCTACTCTGAAACATTCTAAAAATACAGATAAGTTCTTAAAATGAAACAACAAAATTATTTTCATAATGGCTCTTATTTATTCTTACAATAACGTGTAGGAAATTTTATATTCAGGATGAATGATGCACTTTGGCAGACCACCCCACTTGAAGAAAAAAAACAACAGTAAAATTGCACAAACTTTCAGATCTACACAAAACTGTTACTGGTCTTCATATGTAACTGCTTTGACAAGAAATTTATATATTATTAGGTGTCCATCATGTGCTCAACATGACCTAGAAGGACAGAAGGTAGTGAAACAAAACAGCTGTCAAGATTAACTTTGCATGAGTCTTCAATCTTGTGGTTTATGTTCCATCATCAAAGATGTCATCAGAACATTCACGACAAGGTAGTCTTCCATTTAGAAAAATGACATGAAGTGAATGCAAAAATAAAAGATTTTTTTTGAATTCCTTAAAACTGACAACAAATTTATCTTTAGTCAGATTAGATCTATTTGGAAATGAAAATGAAATTATACTATCCAAATCCTATCTCCAGACATTGTCTATTATATATGCAAACGTTCAAAACGGTGCTGGTATAAGAAATAGATATGAAAAAATTCCTATTAATTTTTAACGGTAATTATAGTATCACTTACTTATTCGCATTAAATTGATGCATCAGCAGCAGGGCATCTTGCTTACAACCGAGAGGCCTACAGGAGAGCTGTTAGAGAGGGAAAGTTCCCTAAGGGACATGCACATGACTGATTACATATTCATATACTTAGTTAGATGTAAGTAAATAAACTATTCTTATACAGTCACCTCAAAATCAGATTTTCATATCCACTGGAACACAATACTCAGAACTTAGTATTCGGTACACGATTAATTTAATCTAAAATGTGTTATGTTACATACAGTACGTTCGCTCTAATATCACTCATGACTTCCAAAAACACATCTATGGCTGTTTTTACACGTAGACGATACATTTGACATGCAGTACCTGCGCTGACATAACACACGTAAATTCAGAATAGCCTACAGTTTCTGAATAAAGATGAGAACTGTAAAAATGTAAATTCGCTGCTACGCCTAGAAACATGTTTCACATTTTGTGAAAGACTGCAAATACAACATATAAATGCAACTCTCCGAGCTGCTTAATTTTGAGATTATCATTTCGGCAATTCCTGATGAGTCGCTACTTTTAGAAATCCCAGTGAGTACAGGCCTGACTCTAGAGTCTGGAATTTCCATTCATGAAGACATCGCGGGATGTTAAGTGTTTTTGTATCTATAAGAAACTCTCCACTGTAGAGAGCGAAACTACAACACAACTCCTTCCGATCATGAGAGGAAGTATATTAGTGAGTTCAAGAGGATTTGCAAAACAGCATACAGAAAATCATTTCAGATTCTGACTTGTGAATTATATGGTGATATAGCTGTTGCAATTACAATGCCATAACAGTTGGAGGTTATGAAATACCAGAGATTAGATATGCTGATGACACAGTATTACTGTCCACAACACAAAAAGGAATGGAAAAACTAATTATGTCAGTCCGTAAGAATAGTGAAGAGCAAAACCTCTATCTTAATGCGACGAAAACTAAATTGATGACAACTGACAAAACAAACAAGGCAGCTGATATATCTATCAATGAAGAAAAACTGGAAGAAGTAGAGAGTTTTGAATATCTTGGATCACTGCTAACTAATAATGGAGATACAATGAGGGAAATTAGAAGGAGGACATCTGTCGCTCTTCACAAAGTAAAACAATTAAAGAATCTGTGGAGAAGAATAGACAGAACTACAAAAATAAGATTTTTAAGGGCATGCATTTTTCCCATTGCAACATATGCCTGTGAAACCTGGACACTTAACAAAACAGCTGAGAAACGCATAAATGCCTTTGAATGTAAATGCTACAGAAGAGTTCTCCAAATATGGACACAAAAAAGAACAAATATTTCCATACTATAAGAACTTAATATTGAAGAAGGATGGTTAGTAAAGAGTGTTAAACAGAGAAAAACGTAACTATTTTGGACACATTAAACGTCATGATAATCTAGAGAAAGCCATCTTGGAAGGGTACATAATGAGAAAAAGAAAGAGAAGAAGACCAAGGCGAAGATGGCTGCAAGACATCGTTGATGATCTGCAAATGGATGCATCAGCAGCAGGCCATTTTGCTCACAACCGATAGGCCTACAGGAGAGCTGTTAGGGAGGCAAAGTTCCACAGGGGACATGCAAACGAATGAATGAATGAATGAATAGCTGTTGCTGTCATTTCACGCCTTCCGTTGTGCATGAAGATAGAACAAATGGTTCTCAGAGGTGACAAATTTTGCAGCAACATCATCATATTAGGTCTTGTGCAGTATGGCTTTCTCTTTCTGCTCATATCTGAAAATATTCAGTACAAATGATTTTTAAATTGTATTTTGTTCTCTGAATTTGTTGATGAAAAATGAATTGGGGAAGGGGGGGGGGGGGTTGCATGTTGTTAATGAATTCAGTCATTCCTTTAGTTAACTAAAGCTGTCATTCAAAAACAGCAAAAATATCAGTACTAGAGGTTGTCTGTCTGTCTTATATTATTTTACAACGTCCTTTCCCTCAGCGAATGTCGTGGTGATGTAGAGTGTCGTGATGGTGTAGAGTGTCGTGATGATGTAGAGTGTCGTGATGATGTAGAGTGTCATGCTGGTGTAGAGTGTCATGCTGGTGTAGAGTGTCGTGCTGGTGTAGAGTGTCGTGCTGGTGTAGAGTGTCGTGGTGGCGTAGAGTGTCGTGGTGGTTTAGAGTGTCCTGATGGTGTAGAGTGTCATGATGGTGTAGAGTGTCATGCTGGTGTAGAGTTTCATGCTGGTGTAGAGTGTCATGCTGGTGTAGAGTCTCGTGGTGGTGTAGAGTGTCGTGGTGGTGTAGAGTGTCGTGCTGATGTAGAGTGTCATGCTGGTGTAGAGTGTCATGCTGGTGTAGAGTGTCATGCTGGTGTAGAGTGTCATGCTGGTGTAGAGTGTCATGCTGGTGTAGAGTGTCGTTGTGGTGTAGAGTGTCGTGGTGGTGTAGAGTGTCGTGGTGGTGTAGAGTGTCATGCTGGTGTAGAGTGTCGTGGTGGTGTAGAGTGTCGTGGTGGTGTAGAGTGTCGTGGTGGTGTATAGTGTCATGATGGTAGAGTGTCATGCTGGTGTAAAGTGTCATGCTGGTGTAGAGTGTCGTGGTGGTGTAGAGTGTCGTGGTGGTGTAGACTGTCGTGGTGGTGTAGAGTGTCATGCTGGTGTAGAGTGTCATGCTGGTGTAGAGTGTCATGCCGATGTAGAGTCTCGTGGTGGTGTAGAGTGTCGTGGTGGTGTAGAGTGTCGTGCTGATGTAGAGTGTCATGCTGGTGTAGAGTGTCACGCTGGTGTAGAGTGTCGTTGTGGTGTAGAGTGGCGTGGTGATGTAGAGTGTCATGCTGGTGTAGAGTTTCATTCTGGTGTAGAGTGTCATGCTGGTGTAGAGTGTCGTGGTGGTGTAGAGTGTCGTGGTGGTGTAGAGTGTCGTGATGGTGTAGAGCGTCATGCTGGTGTAGAGTGTCATGCTGGTGTAGAGTGTCGTGATGGTGTAGTGTGTCGTGATGGTGTAGAGTGTCGTGGTGGTGTATAGTGTCGTGGTGGTGTTGAGTGTCGTGATGGTGTAGAGTGTCATGTTGGTGTAGAGTGTCATGCTGGTGTAGAGTGTCGTGATGATGTAGAGTGTCATGCTGGTGTAGAATGTCATGCTGGTGTAGAGTGTCATGCTGGTGTAGAGTTTCATGCTGGTGTAGAATGTCATGCTGGTGTAGAGTGTCATGGTGGTGTAGAGTGTCGTGGTGGTGTAGAGTGTCATGCTGGTGTAGAGTGTCGTGGTGGTGTAGAGTGTCGTTGTGGTGTAGAGTGTCGTGGTGGTGTAGAGTGTCGTGATGGTGTAGAGTGTCGTGATGGTGTAGAGCGTCATGCTGGTGTAGAGTGTCATGCTGGTGTAGAGTGTCGTGATGGTGTAGTGTGTCGTGATGGTGTAGAGTGTCGTGGTGGTGTATAGTGTCGTGGTGGTGTATAGTGTCGTGATGGTGTAGAGTGTCATGTTGATGTAGAGTGTCATGCTGGTGTAGAGTGTCGTGATGATGTAGAGTGTCATGCTGGTGTAGAATGTCATGCTGGTGTAGAGTGTCATGCTGGTGTAGAGTTTCATGCTGGTGTAGAATGTCATGCTGGTGTAGAGTGTCATGGTGGTGTAGAGTGTCGTGGTGGTGTAGAGTGTCATGCTGGTTTAGAGTGTCGTGGTGGTGTAGAGTGTCGTTGTGGTGTAGAGTTTCGTGGTGGTGTAGAGTGTCGTGATGGTGTAGAGTGTCATGTTGGTGTAGAGTGTCGTGGTGGTGTAGAGTGTCGTGGTGGTGTAGAGTGTCATGCTGGTGTAGAGTGTCATGCTGGTGTAGAGTGTCGTGCTGGTGTAGAGTGTCGTGGTGGTGTAGAGTGTCGTGATGGTGTAGAGTGTCGTGATGGTGTAGAGTGTCATGCTTGTGTAGAGTGTCATGGTGGTGTAGAGTGTCGTGATGGTGTAAAGTGTCGTGTTGGTGTAGGGTGTCATGCTGGTGTAGATGGTGTAGAGTGTCGTGGTAGTGTAGAGTGTCGTGATAGTGTAGAGGGTTGTTATGGTGTAGAGTGTCGTTATAGTGTAGAGTGTTGTGATGGTGTAGAGTGGTGTGATAGTGTAGAGTGTTGTGATGGTGTAGAGTGTCGTGATAGTGTAGAGTATTGTGATAGTGTAGAGTGATGTGATAATGTAGAGTGTCGTGATAGTGTAGAGTGTTGTGATGGTGTAGAGTGTCGTGGTGTGTAGAGTGTCATGCTGGTGTAGAGTGTCATGGTGGTGGAGAGTGTCGTGGTGGTGTAGTGTCATGGTGGTGTAGAGTGTCATTACGGTGTAAAGTGTCGTGGTGGTGTAGAGTGTCATTATGGTGTAGAGTGTCATGGTGGTGTAGTCGTTAATGCGCTCATCTTCCCACCAGAAGCTCCTTCGTTCGATTCAGCACTCGGACGGATTTTATTTTCGGACTGACTGGCACAGGGGATCAATCCACCCTTAAAGAAACAGGTACCCGGGGTTTCCCTAGGAAAAGAAAGGTAGCGAGAACAGACCCTGGCAAACCTACCTCAGAAGCAGTAGTAGCCTAGAAATGTTAAAACTAACACTTCACACCCCTACGACATGCAAATACTACAGGGCAAAGATTTCTCTCAGGGTTGAATTCAGTATCATTATCTTCCGTTACCTTCTATTCTGGACACCTTATTTCTTAAAATATTATATTCAGAATCAGTTCCCCCCCCCCCCCCAATCATCTATGGATTATATATAAGCTCTTTCAGAGTTGTGTTTACAGTAAACACTGTTGGCTTTCACAAGGCTGTTATAAATCCTAGCGAGATTAAATCTCTCTGCCATTTGCTCCTTACAAAGAGATAAATCTATTGTCTGTTTTTTAGATTCAGAGCTGTGGGTGGGTAAGATATGGTGAATTTCCTTGAAATCATATTCTTTTGAGTATTATCCTAATGCTCTTTTGGTGCTTTTTTTTCTGTGCTGCTATACGCCGCTGAAAGGTTTCTATGATTCGTTAGCTTCTCTATTTCGATAATTTCTACCAAGCGTAGTCGAGAGATGCAGCCGTAAGTGAAGACCTCTGATAGGAATTTTGTACAATGGTGCAAAGTTATTTTCGGCTCCTTATCCTACTGACTCTCATTCTGTTTTCATTCAGTATGGGGTACATCGGCTGCAGCTCTGTCCACTGGACCTTGTCAGACCAGTGTGAAGACATCTGCTAAAACGCTGGACCTTGTCAGAACAGTGTGAAGATATCTGCTAAAAGACTGGACCATATCAGACCAGTGTTAAGAGATCTGCTAAAATACTGGACCTTGTCAGACCAGTGTGAAGAGATATGCTAAAACACTGAACACGGTCAGACCAGCCTGAAGAGATCTGCTAAAAAACTGGACCTTGTCAGACCAGTGTGAAGAGAACTACTAAAACACTGGAGATTGTCAGACCAGTGTGAAGAGAACTACTAAAATACTGGACCTTGTCAGATCAGTGTGAAGAGAACTGCTAAAATACTGGAGATTGCCAGACCAGTGTGAAGAGAACTACTAAAACAAGGAGATTGTCAGACCAGTGCGAAGAGAACTACTAAAATACTGGACATTGTCAGACCAGTGTGAAGAGAACTACTAAAATACTGGACATTGTCAGACCAGTGTGAAGAGAACTACTAAAATACTGGACCTTGTCAGACCAATGTGAAGAGAAATACTAAAACACTGGAGATTGTCAGACCAGTGTGAAGAGAACTACTAAAACACTGGAGATTGTCAGACCAGTGCGAAGAGAACTACTAAAATACTGGACCTTGTCAGACCAGTGTGAAGAGACCTGTTAAAATATTGGACATTGTCAGACCAGCGTGAAGAGAACTGCTAAAAAACTGGATACTGTAAGACCAGTGTGAAGAGAACTACTAAAATACTGGACATTGTCAGATCAGCGTGAAGAGAACTGCTAAAAAACTGGATATTGTAAGACCAGTGTGAAGAGAACTACTAAAATATTGGACATTGTCAGACCAGTGTGAAAAGAACTGCTAAAACACTGGAGATTGTCAGACCAGCGTGAAGAATCTGCTAAAACAATGGAGATTGTCAGACAAGTGTGAGGAGATCTGCTAAAATACCGGACATTGTTTGACCAGTGTAAAAAGATCTGCTAAAATACACGACCTTGTCAGACCAGTGTGAAGAGATCTGCTAAAATACTGGACATTGTCAGACCAGCGTGAAGAGATCTGCTAAAATACTCGACCTTGTCAGACCAGTGTGAAAAGATCTGCTAAAATACTCGACCTTGTCAGACCAGCGTGAAGAGATCTGCTAAAATACTGGATATTGTCAGATCAGTATGAAGATATCTGCTACAATACTATACCTTGTCTGACCAGTGTGAAAAGATCTGCTAAAATACTCGACCTTGTCAGACCAGTGTGAAAAGATCTGCTAAAACACTGGACATTGTCAGACCAGCGTGAAGAGATCTGCTAAAATACTGGACATTGTCAGACCAGCGAGAAGAGATCTGCTAAAACACTGGACCTTGTCAGACCAGTGTAAAAAGATCTGCTAAGACACTGGAACCTTGTCAGACCAGTGTGAAGAGATCTGCTAAAACACTAGACATTGTCAGACCAGCGTGAAGAGATCTGCTAAAACACTGAACATTGTCAGACCAGTGTGAAGGCATCTGCTATAATTATTCCAGTGTTTGTAATTTCGACAACGACTTTCATAAACTCTAGGAATGATTTATTTTCTTTCTTCAACGTTGTTACCGAGTCACTAAAATCCCTGCTCTTTTATCATTAAAAAAAATACTTCGCATAAAGAAGGAAGTAAATTTGCAGAAGAAATTCATTTTCAGCGTGAGTCAGGCTAATTATATTACATTGCCTGATGAAGATCGGATGCTAAAGATTGACAGATTTATTTGTATATGCGTGGGTGTGGGCGGACAAGTGAAATGTAAAGGCCTGCTGTCACCGTCTCACGAGTCGTAATTATGCCTGGACACTTACACATCTGCTAGATGGACATACTGGGAAAATGTGACTTGGACTTTTTTATTTCCGCTTTCGCTGCACTTTGCACCAATCAGCGTTCACGTTTTTTTCTAAGGAGGAAAAGATTGCGACAAGTGTTGTTAAGTAATCTGCGCGCCGGAAATAAAATAGGAAGCCTTTCTGGGGAAATCACATTGTGCAACAGGTGCCGCAGGGGAAGAAACATGGGAAAAATGTTTGTCCTTGACAGTTCGTAAATGATAACTCAGTAAACAGCAGATGCTTTCTCTTTAGAGAATACTAAAGTTGGACACCCTGATATTTGGATTATTTTGTTCGTCATAACGGTCTGTCTGTCTGTGTGGTTATGGGAGAAGATTGTCTGGATGTTTTATTTAGTGGTGCAGTTATGAATAATAAAGACAAAATGATCGTTTTTTTTTAGGCATAAACTCGTTTTAATAGTTTCTTCTTCTTCTTCTTCTTCTTCTTCTGCTGCTGCTGCTGTCTCTCTGGAACTGCGAGCTGATGTTCTTTACAACCGATGTTGTGAAGATGTTGCGACATAGGAGAGGGAGCGAGTTATGGTAGCTTTTTTTCAGCTCCTGAGTTGATTATGGAAATCCCTACCCCGTTGCCCAGGGTATCAACGGAGAGGTGGGACAGGGACTTGGTTGCCTGAGGTCAATCAACCCTGACGCTAGCATGTCATTCAAGGGGTGCTGTTTGCCAAATGGGACAGCGTCTTCGCCCTGAACATCGCCCAGGTAAAATATACAAATCACCTTCACGACTTCTAGAAAGTTACCAGTTAATTTCTCTATAGCGGACGGGTGTACTTCAATATGTACTTCATATACGTACATATTTGAGTGTATATATTTAGTGCATGTTTATATCTATATATGGATGTATACAGTCATTCATATACCCGTGAAAAATATGCTTGTGTGCTAATGTGACATATATATATATATTCAGTCATTCGTTCATTTGCATGTCCCCTGCGGAACTATGCCTCCCTAACAGCACTCTTGTAGGCCTCTCGGTTGTGAGCAAGATGGCCTGCTGCTATTGCATACATTTGCAGATCATCAACGATGTGTTGCAACCATCTTCGCCTTGGTCTTCCTCTCTTTCGTTTTCCCATTATGTATCCTTCTAAGACTGTCTTCTCTAGATTAACATGACGTTTTTGTTAAGTGTCCAGGTCTCACAGGCATATGTTGCGATGTGAAAGATCTTACATCTTACATCCTTCCCGTGCCGTTAAATGTCACAACTCCCGCATGGTAGTTCGCCAAGATGTCCTGTCTTTGGCGAGTTTTTCAGTCTCATCAAGGGATGTTATGCCCACTGAATAGGCTTCTCTTAACGATGTCCTCTTTAGAGTTTCACGTGGTCGATCTCTTTTTCTTCGGCCTGTTGAGATCCATTTGATAGCTTGTTTGGGGATTCTCTGATTGTTTCTTCTCATCACATGACCGACATATGTCCATCTTTTTCTGTTCAGCCATGAGACAGGTTGTTGTTTTGCTCATCTGTCTGATCTCTGCGTTGTTCTTGAATTCACTGCACTTTATACCGAGTTTTTTCTTTAGGCATTTGTTTTCGAAAGAGTCTAATTTTTTGTTTATTTCATTAGTTGTTTTCAACCTTTCACATGCATAAATTAGGGTGGATATTACATTTGAATTGAATAATCTTAACTTGGTTTTTGTGCTTATAACTTTTGAATGTCACATGTTCTCAAAACTCTTAAAGGTAAATACTGCTTTGACAATTCGAATTCTAATTTATTTTCTGGTGTCACCATTGTGGTTTATATAACTGCCGAGATAAACAAAGATGGTTTACTTCTTCAACAGCTGTTCCTTCTGTGTATATTTGTCCTTCGTCGTTAATGAGAATCTTCTTTATTTTTGTTTTACCCTTGTTAATTTCACGTCCTATTTTACTAGCAATTGAAGACAGGGTATCTGTTTTTACTTGCATGGGAAAGATGCATTATCATCATTAGGTGCCGTGCCGACTGGCGTTGGCTATTATGCTTCTTCAGAGTACACGATCCTTCAAGCAGGCCATCATCTCAGTTGGTGATCTCCTCTCACACCATCCCGTCAGATTGTCCAGTATAATTTCTCTTGGTCTTTCTCTTGATCTTCTTCCTTCTATTGTCCCTGTTGTTACAATATTTTTAATTCCCCGTCTTCTCATTGCATGTCCTATGAAAGTACATTGTCTCTCTCTTATCTTTTTTGACAAGATTTTTTTGTCTCTCCAGCTGTTCTCGTGCATTCTTCATTTGTTATTTTTGCTGTCCAGGGGATTCGCAACATTCTTCTAATAAACCACATTTCTGCTGCTTCCAATGATTTTTATACAGAAAGATTCATGCCCTTTAAAATATTACTTTTGTAGTACTGTCTGTTCCTCTCCACATATTCTTTAGTTATATGTTGTATATATGTATATGTATTATATATATTATATATATATATATTATATATATATATATATATATATATTAACTTACCGTTTTCCGCCGATCTTTTACCTGCTTCTGGCCATCGCATTTCGCTGATGCCCAGTATGTCTAGATGGCATCTCTCCATTTCTTTGATGACCTGAGTAGTTTTTGTTGGTGGTAAGTTAATAATACATTCAGGCAGAAATGACGGTAAAATCCGGGACGGAGTGGGCATTATTATGTCAAATGTAGCTGCAAAGAGCCTTGTAGAATGTGAACCGGTGAACAGTCGTATAATAAGAGCACAATACAACCTACGACACGGAAGAATGACAATAATACAGTGTTATGCACCCACGAATGATGCAGATGATGATGTGAAAGACAATTTCTATCACCAACTACAACAAATCATCAACAAAGTCCCTAAACACGACATCCTAATTGCTATGGGGGACTTCAATGCTAAGGTAGGGAAGGATAATACCGACGTTGAAAAAGTGATGGGGAAAGAAGGAATTGACATGGTTAATCAGAACGGAGAAAGATTAATTGAAGTATGTCTAGCAGAGGGCATGGTCATTGGAGGCACAATATTCCCACACAAAGAGATACATAAAACAACGTAGATATCTCCAGATGATAGAACTAGAAACCAGATAGATCATTTTTGTATTAGAAAGCAATACAGAACATCTCTCATGGATGTAAGGGCTTATATTGGTGCAGATGTCAACAGTGATCACAATCTGTGCATAGGGAAAATAAAACTAAAATTGAAAAGTCAACACAGGAAATCAGTACACAGAAAGATAAACAGCCACAGCCTACAAGAAGAAAATACTAACATTAATTTCAATCAGGAACTTTGCCAATCATTCCAAAACACCCAGTGAAGTTGAGGAGATAGGTATAGATGAGTTATAGAATTCTTACAGCACAGCCATAATCACAGCAGCAAAAGTAAGCGCTGGACTGGAAAAACCAAATAGAAAAGCATGGATATCAGATAAAACATGGAAGTATATACATGAGAGACGAGCAGTCAAATTAGACATGTTGAATGCAAAAACAGATCATGAAAGAGATTTGGCAAAAGCAAAATACACAGAAACAGACAAGAAAGTAAAAATGTTCAGCTAGAAGGAATTAAAAGAGAATACATAGACAATATGGCGAAAGAGGCAGAAAAAGCAGCAAAAACAGGAGACAGCAAAACTTTATATAACATACAAAAGAGGCTAACAGGTACTATTACATCTAAAGAAAGACCAATCCTTAGCAAAACTCGAACACTATTAACATCGAATAAAGACCAAAAGCAAAGATGGGCTGAACACTTCCGAGAAATACTCAATCGACCACACTCAAAAGAATTGTTAAACCTTGAAACTGACTTACCAGACCCACAACTAAATGTCACCCTAGATGAAATTAAATTGCATGAAATTGAAACAGCAGTGAATTTAATGGCTAACAACAAAGCTGCAAGTGAAGATGAAATAACAGCCGAAATGCTAAAAGCTATCAATAGTGACAACATGAGACAACTACAGAGAATGTTTAACAAGATTTGGAAAGAAGAAAAGGTCCCTTCTAATTAGAAGAAAGGAATCATTGTTAAAATACCAAAAAAGGGCAACCTTAGTGACTGTAACAACTGGAGAGGAGTAACCTTAATATCAGTTGTGTCAAAAGTATTTTGCAAGGTCATTTTGAATAGACTCAAAGATATAGTGGATACTGCAATGAGAGAAGAACAAGCAGGATTTCGAAAAGGGAGGAGCTGTCTTGACCAGATCTTTACTCTCAGAATAATACTTGAAGAACATATTGAAAAACAGAAACCATTAATACTGAACTTCATAGATTTTAAAAAGGCATTTGATAGCATACACAGAGATTCATTATGGAGAATTTTATGTCTATATGGAATACCATCTAAAATTGTCAACATAATTACGGACTTATACAATGGATATGTTTGTGCAGTCAAGACAGAAGAAGGGATAAGTGAATGGTTCCAGATTGAAACAGGCGTGAAACAAGGATGTATACTGTCTCCTTTACTTTTTGGGATTACAATAGACTTCATAATGAAAAAATGCTGCACAGGTAACATAGGTATTGACTGGGTACATGGGACCCAAATAGAAGATTTTGATTTTGCTGATGACATAACTCTTATCAGTAATAATGTGAATTTCATGCAAGAAAAAACAGATAACCTGTCTTCACTGACTAGCAAAATAGGACTTGAAATTAACAAGGACAAAACAAAAATAATGAAGATTCCTCTCAATCAAAATGGAAAAATACACATAGAAGGGACAGATATTGAAGAAGTCAATCAATTTGCATACCTTGGCAGCTACATAGACCAGGATGGTGACACTAGAAAGGAAGTTAGGATCAGAATTGCAAAAGCAGCATCAATCTTCAAGAATCTTGAGAACATATGGAATTCAAAAGTTATAAGCACAAAAACAAAGTTAAGACTATTCAATTCAAATGTAATATCCACCCTCATTTATGCATGCGAAAGCTGGAAAACAACTAAAGAAATAGAAAAGAAATTAGACTCTTTTGAAAACAAATGCCTAAGGAAAATACTCTGCATCAAGTGGAATGAATTCAAGAACAATGCACAGATAAGACAGATGACTGAACAACAACCAGTCTCATGGGTGATCAGGAAAAGGAGATGGACATATGTTGGTCACTTGATGAGAAGAAATGATCAGAGAATCCCAAAACAAGCTATCAAGTGGAACACAACAGGCCAAAGAAAAAGAGGCAGACCGCGTGAAACTCTGAAGAGGACATTATTAAGAGAGGCCAAATTAACAGGCATAAAATCCTTTGATGAGGTTGAAAGACTCGCCGAAGACAGGAAAAATTGACGAACTACTTTACGAGCCCTATGTGAAGTTTAACGGCACGGGAAGGATATAAGATATATATAAGATATATATATATATATATATATATATATATTATTCTTTAGTTTTATATATATATATATATATTACTTTCTTCCCACAACTGTGCTAAGTATTTAACTGTTTGTATTATTTGCTGCAGAAATTATATTATTTATTGACCGTAGCAAAGACCACTGGTTGTTAGTCCATCATAATACAGCGATACAACACACGTAGATGCTGATGTAACTTTGTCCTTGCATCTTTCCATTTTGTAGAAGTTTAAATATCTCTGTACAAAGCGGCTTTCCTCTCTCGTTTCTCTCTCTCTCTCTCTCTTTCTCTTTCTCTCTGTCAAGCCAACGCTTGAACAACTTATATCTTCCAAAATCTAGACCTGATCTTTACAAGAATAGCTTTAGTTATTCTGCTGCTCATCTGTGAAATACCCTCCCATCCTGTATAAAAAATATAAATTATATTCCTTACTACAACTACAAACTTTCCCAATATCTATTTGATGTCGACTATATGCCTCCATGAATCATAAAACTTAAAAGTTATCTTCGATTGCTCTTACAGACACAGAATACAGATAACTGTTTATTCTGAATAATCACGAAATTTTTGTTTAGTAGATAGTCATTTATACATGTATGTAGTTACTTCTGTACTGAGTGAATGGATAAGCGAAATGTAAATGTTATATTTTATTTTATGTCTCTCAGCTTCGATGTTAATTGTGTTTGTTACATGAACAGCATATTTGTAGAATGTCTGGAATAGAGTGAAAGATGTATGATAAAGGGCAGAATGTCAGACGGGCCTGCGTGCCCAATTTTTAACCCTTTTGAAATAAAGATCAATCAATCAATCTTTCACTCACACACTCTCCTCTTTCTCACTCTTACACACTCTTTATTTTCTCTCTATTTCTCTCTCTTTCTCTCACACTCTTTGTTCACTTTCTCTCTCACAGACACTCTCTCTAGCTCTCACGCTCTCTCCTCTGTCATCTCTCTTTCTCTTGCTCTCACTCTCTACTATCTCTCTCTATGTTTATCACTCTTTTACACTCTCTCCTCTCTCTCTCTCTTAACCCTTTTGAAATAAAGATCAATCAATCAATCTCTCTCTTACTATCTCTCCCTTTACCTGTCTTACTGTGTATGTTTTCATAATCATTTCCTGATGTACATTGAAATGTTCCTTTTCATTTTGCTGTTTTCCTGCAAATATTCTCAGTTATTCATTTGTCATTTTGTTTTTCTTGGAATCTCGTAGCAAAGTAAACTTTACATAAGATATAACTCTTTTTGTAAATAAACAAAAGATTAACTTCTGTAAACCCCTGGGAACAACTGTGTTAAGAACACACTTATCTCAATATAGCCTTTGTGAAACAGGAAACGTAAGATCTGATTGCTTAAAAAACTCTGACCTACTCCTGTAGCCCAGAAACCTGTAGCAACCAACACTATTTGTTATTATTATAACATTTAATGTCACCCTCTTATAAGGCAGAATTTTTAGGGAACAGAACTTTCTGTAAAAAAAAAAAGAGGGAACATAGAACTGAGAAATCTGCTCGTAGCCCCTTGTTTATTATAGGAGGGTCAGATAACTCAGAAAAAAATTATATGTACGCTAAGAAAACTCATTCACCTGTGGAAAAATGACAAGCACAAATACCCCTCCTAGGATAGAAGGCCCTCCAGCTTTTGACCTTGCACATCCGACAATAGGTGGAGGTGAGACCTTGGCCTGGGGCCGCACTGGGCTGTTGGGGATGGTGGATGGATGGATGGGGAAAGTCTGATGGAAATCGACGAGTCCAGGAAGTGACAAGCCTATGGGTCTCTACAACAATGGCTATAAGACAAACAAAGCAGCCAGCAGACTACAGGTGGCGGGGAATGGGCATTGTTGAAGCACCATCAGATCCCTCGTCTCTGTGAAACTCTCAAAACCGTCGTGCGGGCCGGTGTTGCACTTGGGGCCTGATCTCAGCTTCTCCCTGGAAAGGCCTCCTGGGTATGAAAGAAAGACTTAGGACAAAAAGCCCCAAATATGAATATGTCAGAAACAAAAAGAAAACCATACGAGTCAGGACGTCGCCTCGAAAAAGGTCCGCGCCAGGTGGTTCGCCCCTACACTAAACATTCTTCAAATCAACGTTTCTGGACTTAGGCCAAAGGCCTCAGAATTAAACAAACAACTGAAAAAAGTCAACATCCATATTGCGGTCATATAAGAAACCCTTCTATGTGGAAACTATCACTCAGTGCCTTGATACACTATGTACAAATGTGAATGTGGTAAATGCAGAGATATTGCCACTCTCTTGAGAAATGACACCCAAGGATAAGTTACAAATAAAAAGTGCAATGAGAATGATACCCAAGAGATAGCAGTATGGCATGATGGACTGCGGTACACTCTGTATAATGTTTATTGTCCCCCAAATTCTAAAAGTCAAATCAACATACACAGCACAGACATGCAAAAAACTATCATTGCAGGAGATTTTAATACACATCTGTCATCACTAGGATACAAAGACCGAAACCCTATGGGAAACAACATTGAGTGCTATGCACCACCAGCAACATGATAATATTGCAAGACTACTCCTCCCCACCAACACTCCTCCACAGAGTCACTGGATGCACCTGACCTCACCATTGTCTCAGCAGACATCCACAACGATTGTGCGTGATGACGTAGGAAGCGACCATCGCCCCATTCTTCTACAAATTTTTCACACACGAAACGAAAAACCACACAAACCCCCTCGCTGGAATTATAGAAAAGCAGACTGGGAAAAATTCAGAACACAAACAGATGAAAACCTATCAAAATTAAATGACAACACAAACATTGACACACTCTACACCAACATAATCCAAGGCATACCTGGAGTAACCTACAAAACAATTCCCCCGAAGATGCAGAAAGAAATATAGCTCCTGCTGGACAAAATCTCTGGAAGTCTTAGTCAAAAAAAAGGAAGAGCAGCCAGGAAGAATGCAGAGAAAAACCCTACTCCAGAAAGTAGAATAGAGTACAATAAACTAACAGCTAAGGTAAGACTCGAAACTAAAAAAGCAAAGAAAGAGAAGTGGTTAAGCACATGCGGTAGTCTCAACCTCAGAACTGAAGGAAAGAAGGCTTGGAAATTCTTAGATAACATGTCTGGAAAAAACAAACAAATCAATGCGAATCCGTGGTCGATTCTTCTCAAGGGATTCAGACAAAGCCAGTACTTTTAACAAATTCTTTGCTGCCACCAACAAATCCTCAAAGTACTTGACAAGGCGCTGGGAAAAGTTCTGAGAGGTAAAGAAAAATTTAGCTTTTTATGAAAACTTTACCATCCATGATCTCCAGAGTGATATGGGCAAGTTACAGCTAAGAAAAGGACCAGGACCAGACAAAATATCAAATGAAATGATCCTTCATCTGGGCCCTGTAGGAAAGTCCACATTGCTCAACTTCATTAACAAGACCTGGCAAAGTGGAGTATTACCAAAATCTTGGAAGTCAGCCATAGTTAGACCTATCCTGAAAATAGGAAAGACAGAAGATGACCTAACAAGCTTTAGACCAATCTCACTGACCTCCAACATTGATAAGCTAGCAGAGCAAATGCTTAACAATAGTCTTTACTGGTGGTTGGAATCCTCAGGTCCCTCAATAACTTTCAGGCAGGCTTCCGCAAAGGATCAAGAACCAAAGACCAGCTATTTCTCCTCACTCAAAGTGTAAAAGACAGTTTTTTTATGCAAGAGATACTCCGTAGCTGTCTTTGAAGACTTCCAGCAGGCATATGCCAGGGTCTGGCAAAAAGGCCAGACATAGGTGCAAAATATGGGCATACATGGAAAAATGTATAAATGGGTTAAAAACTGCCTGAATAACAGGACCATACAAACTCAGGTCAATAACAGACTGTCAAATAATTGCACCCTGGAGGAAGGTCTGCCACAAGGTTCTGCTCTTAGCTGCACCTTGATCCTAATCTTTATAAATGACCTCCTCGACCTGTTGAACACCCACAAAGCCATGTTTGCTGATGACCTTGTCATAAGGACTAGTGGAACAGACCTGTAGCTGGCTGCTGAGAGACTTAATAGAGCCCTCCTCACCATATCAGTCTATTGCAATTTCTGGAAGTTGAAGATCAATGTTAGTAAAACTACATATATAGTCTTCACTCTTAGCAACAAACTAGCAAAGACCGAACTGAAAATAACTCTTGATGGTGCTAAAATCATGAAAGAAAAAATATCCTACATACTTTGTGTGAAACTAGACAGAAGTTCATTGATGGACACAAAAGACTAAACTTGCTCAAGCGACTTGCAAGTACATCCTAGGGTGCTGACGAAGCAACACTCAGACAACTGTACACAGGATTACAACCTCCCCCTACAGGTCACAGCATCAAAGAGCTCTTGTACACAAGCAGACAGAATCCAGAACTAAACCGTTCATTTCATTTGTGGGGCACTGAGATCAACACCCACAGTTGCATGTGCAAAATGATGCAAACATAGAACCATTATATATAAGACGTGAAAAGTCAACCATTGAGGCAGTAGGAAGATATAAATGCATGCCCCCAGACCATCCTAACAGAATAGTGGTTGATAAATGGAAGCATAATAATAGACTGAAACTAAAAATTCCAGTCCACATAGCAGAACAGTTAAACACAAGACACAAACTCCCTGAAGAACTTACAAAAGTACCAGACATCCCACCAAACACAAACTAGACACTTCCTCAAACTAACACCAGACTCAAGAACAAATTAGTGAACAAATCATCAGATCCCAACACCCTAAAGCTGTGTGCACTGTAGACCATATAAACCTACCCCAAGGACTGAATCCATGCATACACTGATGGGTCAGCATTCAAGGAAACAGATAATGCAGGATATGGATTACTCATAATGTTTCCAGACACGACAACAAGCCACATTTCTGCTCCTTGTGAATCTCGCTGCTCCAGTTATGATGCAGAGATGCAGGCAATATCAGCAGCCCTGGCAGCTACCACCACCAAATACAAAAACAGTGCCTCTCTCCCAAAAATACCTTGTTATTTTCTCAGACTCCCAGTCTGCTCTCCAGGCCCTTGAAAACTGGATACCATCAGCTGATCACATTACGACTGACATACTCAGTGCAATATACCAACTCGCCTACTATGACATCACGACCACCCTACAGTGGATATCAGGGCACATAGATATCAGAGGAAATGAACGTGCTGACAGACTAGCAAAGAGTGGAGCCACCATGTCACAACCCTACATCTCCACCAACATGAGAACAGCTAAACACATTATACACAACAACTGCAAGCAGCAGTGGATGGACAGTTGGGCCAGTAATCCAACTGGAAGATTCCTATATACATACCTGCCAAAGCCTAACCCCGGAGACCACATCTACAGCTTATGTCGTAGAGACCAATGTACAATTTTCAGGTTGAGAACAGGACACATCACCCACAATAAGCACTTACACAGAGTGACCACCACACGCACTGCAACAGACAAGAAAAGAAACTGTTAAACACCATCTGCTGGACTGCAGTGCATTGAAGGACCTTCGGAAGAATCTGATTCCACCAAACTCCTCAATCACCGACATTCTGTATGGAGATGTAGAACAGCTGAAGAGGACCTGTACGTTTCATTATCTAACCCAAGGGAAAAAGAGAGAAAACTCATAAACTCAGGGATCGGAAAAGTCAAAGTTAACTTCTGTAAAGTATTGACTTATAATTTTAATAATTTATTTTCAAACTCTGAATTGCTTGAAAACAAGCTGTACATAAATACAAAAGTGAAAATATTTGATTTGTCCTATACATGTTTGACTAAGGACTATAGGAAGAGAGGTTTATGTAGCCATGTTTTCTTTAGTCTTGAATCTCGAATCTATGAATTAGCAGCATTGCACTCGGGTCACACCCCTTCATGCTCCATCTTTTGTTTCAGCAATCACTGAAGAGAATGAACACTAACTGTGCCAGTCAGCTGTTGGTTCTGGCAACCACGAAGTCCTACCAGCCAGCCATCCAGCTTTTCCTTTCCCTCTCCTCACAAATCTATCCTTCATCCTATGTAGATACATGTTTCCAACACATGCCCTTTCCTCCTTCTATTCCAGTTCCTCGGCCATCGACTTCAGTACATCCGTCCTGTCCATGGGAATCACATCTGTTGCAGCAATGTTACGAGCAACATGGTGGACTACCTCATTGCCTCTCACCCCAGCATGCCCTGGGCAATGCATCTTCCTCGGCCTGGTGATACTGGATTTCACCGAGAGCTCCACCCATTCCAGGCTTAACAAACCCCTTTCTGTCTGTCAAACTTCAGACTTAACTCCTAATATGTTTTTTTTTCTGTCTGTACAATTATGTTAGTTTGAGAATTTCCATTAATATTTTTCTATAATTACTTTTTTTTAAAGTTGTTTTTTTTGTGTGTGATATCTCTCGGACATTAAACTTCTGACCTTTCTGGGCAATGTCATATTGACACTGATACAGAGATATGCGGTAGGTCAAGGAGTGGGAAACAGTGAACTAGGATCTGGTTATAAAGTTTTCTTCTAGGCAGGCTCCGCTACCACGACGACAACAGCGGATCCCCCTGTAATGTGGTCAGAGTGAAAGATAACAAAAGCTTTTTTCTTTCAGAAAAGTACGACGAGGAAGTAGGATAGGGTGTGGGTATTGCGGCGTTGACGACCCTGATAAAAGCCCAATAATTCTGGGATGGAAAGTTCCTGTTATGACATGAACTATCAACTGACCTAAATACACGTCGGTTCCTAATTAGGACAAATGTATCCAAGCAAGTTACAGTGCCCATCGTCTACCAGAAGGGTTCTGAAGTTAAAAACACGCCAACCTTTCCTCGCCGTCTATTATCATTTCCGCCATTTCCAACCGGAGAAAATCTTTGACTTGAAATTAATTCTCTCTCATTCGTATGATAACTTCCCTTGCCACAGGGGAAGTAACCACGTGTAGCTTATAGATCAAGTGTGAACTGAATCGTAATCTCCGGGAACGGACACTTTTAATTTTTCACAAGAACACATTTCATTTCGAATTTCAGATCCGTTTACTTCACTATTTTTTTTTTAAAGAAGGTTCTTAGAAAACAAAAAAAAAAAGTTGTTGACAACGTAATACTTGAAATGTTCCAGATTATGTGTTCAGAATTAATTCAGTATTCGAATAAATAAAACATCGAATATTAGAAATCGGAGGCGAAATCGAAAAGAAAATATAATTAATTTGGAAGGAACGAGGTCACTGCAAGCAGAATCTGAGTAACTGGTATTAAAATGTTGAGTATTTATTGCTAAATAAGTAGAGAATGAAATATATTACTGATGATTTTGAGAAACCGCTTTCACCAGTATACTTCATCATGTTTATAGGCATTTTGAAATCAACATTAGAAACCATATCAAAGTCACGTTTGAAAATCACGTTGAAAGTTGAAATCGTAGATGACATTGAGTAGTAATCGGATTCGAAAGCAGCATTGTGGTCGATATCGGATTCGGAGTTAGCGTCAGTTTCTGTTGATGTCTGATTCTGTTTGTTTTCCACCGACAACCCAGCAAGGATTTAAAAAGAGCCCAAGTTTTAATATATTAACTTATCAATTAATAATCATCAAAATAATAAAATTTCTTGCTGTACAATGAGTTCAATAAGACCTCTTGTCTTATAACTAGCTACTGTATAAGTAAAAGCAGACTCTGGTTGGAGTTATAATCATTGTCTTACTATTTCGAAAGACCAAGGCGAAGATGGCTGCAAGACATCGTTGATAATCTGCAAATGAGTGAATCAGCAGCAGGGCATCTTGCTTACAACCGAGAGGCCTACAGGAGAGCTGTTAGGGAGGTAAAGTTCCACATGGGACATGCAAATGACTGACTGATTTATTATTTCCTTCATGTCCGAAGTGGCGTTCTGGTTAAACGAATGGTTGAACGCGCGCTCGGTCTACTAATCCGGTGGTACCTGGTTCAAGTCCTAGCAGTGGGACTTTTCTCTTGTACCGCTACACAAACAGGCCCTCGAGCTCCACCCAGCCTGTAAAAGTGGGTACCAGAGAAATCTGGGAAGGTAAATACTGACCACATTACATTTTCATGTGCCGAAGGTCTTGTAAACACGGGTCTGACATATGCTTCAGTGGCATGAAAACGGGTATTTTTATCTTTTACCTTTACATGTCTTTAGCGTTGTGTGGTCTTTAGAGGCTAACAGTGATGGCATTACCCGGCAACTACCGATTAAAAGAGGGGAAAACTGAAACTTTTGAAGTTCGCCGGTTACCGTAACCTGTTTATATTACAAAAAACCTAAACCGGTATTTCATAAAGCAGTTATTGGAATGTGAAAAGAAAAGTACAGCTGTATCGGTTTCAAAAAGCCCTAGAGGGATCACCAAGGCTAATAATACATACTTCGTTCTAACATTGCAGTATGAAGTAGCATTTCCTTATCAGATTGTTGCTTTCCTGATAGCAAATTTAACATCTTCTAGGTTCTAAGGACTGTTATAGCCGGTTGGGTGGGGATATGCTCTCAACTCCGAAAACACGCTGCTGGCTAGATTCTTCAGCTGCCATGCGTGGGGGAAACTCCTCCCGGCCAATGAAGAAAAATGCGACTAGGGTTGCCTAGCAGAATCGCCGTGGAAATGGTGAAGGAAAGGATTAAGTGAAGTAATCAGTAGTATCGAGGTCAGTACTACTCAAATCACGGCACCTCTGCTCAAGAGGCCGGCCACGTCCTATATACACCCATACTGGGGCAGATTTCCTAAATCGGCTTAACCCAGGGGTTAAACTAAGACACTTTTGGCGAGATTCCTCAGATGCCGCGCGTGGAGCGAAACTCCTCCCGGCCAATGAAGAAAATGCGAAAAAGAGACTAGGGTTGCCGTGCGGCACCGCTGTGAAAAGGTGATGGAAAGGATAAAATGAAGCTTAATCGGTATGTCCAGTAGTCTCGCGACGAGAGCTGCTACTCATACCACGGCAGCTCTGCTCTAGAGGCCGGCCACGCCTGATATACATCTATACTGGTGAAATATGCCTAAACCGGCTTAACCCAGGGATGAAGCTTGATGACTACTCATGTCACGGAACCTCTGCTCTAGAGGTCGGTCACGTTCTAAATACGCCCATACTGGGATAATATGCCTAAACCAGCTCAACCCAGCGGTAAAACTTACTAGTGGCGAGGATTCGTCCTCCTGGACAAAAGCTCCGTCCTGGTCACAACTAGGAAGGGTAGCGGCCACGACCACAAAATGCTGAAGTCGGAGACACTGAACCAGTGCAGTCTAGATAGGCAACCACCTCTCAACTGATGGGGATGTATGCGTATCCTAATGACACTGAGGTTTTCCGGTGAGAAAGTTCAACGCTGGACTGGATGGGCAACTACCTCTCACCCGGCGGGGATATACTGATATCCAAACCACGTCGAGGTTTTTCGGTGAGAAAGTCCAACTCTAGATTAAACTGTTGCAACGAAAACCACAGTGTCACGCAATCCTGCTTCTGCGACCCACCAAGAATCCAGGCCCAAGACCCACAATACTCTGAACCTCTTGTGATCCTCTCGGGGATATCGTGTGGGCCTCTTGGGGAGCACAGGGGGACCACGGGACCTATCGAGGACCACAGGAGTAAATTCAGGAGGATCACAGGACGGTCTTGGTGGTAGAAGCGAACGAAGAGGAAGATTTTCTAGCTGTGTAGGCAGAATGTTTGCTGCAGTGAGTGTGGTCTTGAGAATATTAGTAATATCCTAGATACATCATTTTCTTACCTTCTTGCTTCTTCGTTTCTCTTCCTCCATTACCGTTCACTCTTGGACATGTTGTCTTTGATGTGCCCAAAGAACAGTAACCCTCTTATCCTGTTGGAAGGAAAGAGCCAGTACCCATGTACATGCTCGGTACTTCTAAGATGTTTTCTTTGCTTTTCTTATCCTTCTGGGATATCCTGAAAGCTTTTTTATGACATCTCATCCCGAAATAAGTGATTCTCTTTTCTGTTGCTGGAGCCAGCGTCCATTATTAGATCCCGTATTTTGGTGTTCCAGGTGAACAGCATTCAAAAAAGTTTAATTTCATACACTTATGATACAGGATAAACACGAGAACGGCTGTAGTAAAGCCGTTTATCTTTATCCTCGATTTTCCGCTCTCTCTCTCTTTCTCTCTCTCTCTCTCTCTCTCTCTCTTTCTATCCCCTTGTAAATTATCATCATACACCTTCGCATAACCCTGCTCTGTTTTTAGCTGTTGTTTTGTTATTATTTTTTTTGTTCCAATTAATCTTCTTTGATAATCTGATGTTTACGAACATTCCCACCTCTTACAAAATACGCGTGCTTTCTCTTTAATAACGATATTTGTTTCTCCCATCATGTCACCTGACTTTTTTCTATTTTTCTTTTGTAGGGATTTTGTCAATTTGTAGATTGAAAAGAAAACCCTTGTTCTAATCAGATATCCGAGATATCAAATTTTCCCGTTAAAAGTTCACCCTACACAGCTGATTCTTTGAACAATGTTCTTGTTGGTTATACTTTCATTCATCCATTCATTGATTTGCATGTCCCTTGCGGAACTTTGCCTCCCTAACAGCACTCCTGTAGGCCTCTCGGTTGTGAGCATGATGGCCTGCTGCTGATTCATCCATTTGCAGATCATCAACGATTTCTTGCAACCATCTTCGCCTTGGTCTTCCTCTCTTTCTTTTTCCCATTATGTACCCTTCCAAGACAGTTTTCTCTAGATTATCATGACGTTTAATGCGTCCAAAATATTTACGTTTTCTCTCTTTAATCCTCTTTATTAGCCAGCCTTCTTCAATATTAAGTTCTTGTAGTATGGATATATTTGTTCTTTTTTTTGTCCATGATATTTGAAGAACTCTTCTGTAGCATTTACCCATGTTGCTGTTTGGGTTTCTTGGTATATTTTCAGAAGATAGTTTACCATTGCTTTCCTTCCGGGCAGTGACTATACTAGTCAATGATCGTAGCCATTGTCTCTATATTGAGATCATCTGCCAACCATCATAGAATGGTGACCATAAACAACATTATTTATCAGCTGCTCTCCAATTCCATCCACCACCTGCTCCCATGGCTTCACGTCACCCTGATCGGGGGGGGGGGGGGGCTATACGGATACTCCACCTTGCCCAAGGGTGTCCCGTAGACTGACGGAGGCTTTTTCTTCTCCTTTGATAGGGGATACCCCTACCCCGCTAACTCTGTTGGCTATACTACGCCTTGAAAATATAAAGTTACCAACACAAGGGGATTATTATCTTTTATAAGGTTAATTAATTTTTAAAAAATTTTGTCAGCTGCAAAATAAATATTTAATGTCTTTCCTCTAACTAAAAAATAGATATTGAGAGGCATATAAATATTAAAATGATAAAAGTTTTTAAAAAGTACTATATCAGCTTGACAAGTCTGATTCTTGTCAAAAGTGGGTGATTTCAAAACTTGAATACGGAGGTGGTAGGTTACAATGTGTGAGGATCTAGTCAGTCAGACTTTCTGTGTCACAATAACTCACTCAAGTTGTGTTGTATTATGCAAAACATGCAACTCTTATAAAGAACTAAATTAAATGTGTTTAAGCTCAAAGAATGATGTATCTTAGTAGCTTCTAATTACTAATTCTGAACAGGAGGTTTATGTCATTTCTTACTCGAGAACTTAGAAATCAACATCTGTGAAGAAGAAGTTTATTTCCTTTAATTGTTAAGAGCTTAGAATCAACATCTGTGAGCAAGAAGTTTATTTCCTTTAATTGTTAGGAGCTTGGAATCAATATCTGTGAAGAAGAAGTGCATTTCCTATATTTGTCAAGAGATTATAAACAACATCTCTTATGGTTTCTAAGTCTGGCGTGTGAGTTTCTTCCTTCTCTAAGATCTCAACTTTTCCAACTGAAGTCTTTGCTTTCTTATCAGCTAGTTTCATCATCATCATCATCATCATCATCATCATCACCATCACCATCATCATCATCATCATCATCTCTGTACTCACAATGGAGCAAGAAATGAACCCCACCAGACAATCCTGTCTTGAGCAAATCGAGATACCTCAGATCTTGCCTTTCTCGCCTCCTGTAATTCTTCCTGTATCGTGGGCCTCCATGCTCCCAAATGGCCTGACCCTCCTCCTTTTTTTCCCCTTGAGTTACCCAAGTCAAAGCGGTGTATGGATGTCTTTTTTTCCCATTTGCAGTATGTGGACAAGAATCGGCCGGTTTTGTGACATTTAATCACTAACAAGTATTCAGACACTTAATCACGCGACACTTATTTACACGGAGGCTTATCATGCAACACTTGCTTACTCGAACACTTAATCAAGCGACGACTAATGGCTCAGACTTTAAACCAGGCGACAGTTAATCACGCGCTCCTTGTAAACTTCAGTTTCAGCTTGTTTTTTTTTTCATTAAAATGAAATGAAAGCCCTCGTATTAATTCTTTATAGTTATGCACAAAGCTTTTAAATAGTTTCATTTTAATCAAGGAGAAATTTAAAAACAATTTAATTGTGTATCTAAGATTAGCCAGCTTTATAATTTTAATTTATACACATACATGTACGCTACTGTAGCAGATTTATGATTAACACACTTGTAACACATGTTATATGGGGGTGAAGTTCAGGCAATCAGCAACCCATAGCTGATATGCTAGCTGACCAAGACTCTGTCCCATCTCTCCGTTTGTACCCCTAGTAACAGGCGTAGCCATCGGGGCAGGGATCGCCACCGTGGTGGAATTTGCTAAAGAAGCATTACACACCCCCTGGCTTTTTAGCTATACTCCAGGTCTGAAAAAAATAGCAGCCATGGTCCGAGTCCACGCTGATACGATGCTGTACCCCAACACCTCCACGCCAGGGAGGTGACAGCTGTCGTCTCAGCATCCAGAATGTCTGCCAGGTGGAGTTCAAGATTTGTAAACTAGGGAGAAAGTAGGAACAACTTTATTACTTAACCAGCAAAACAGTTGGGACGTTTCGGCGTAAACCTGATAGCACACAGGACGAAGAAATAGAGAGAGAAGATAAAATATAAATTCCCATCAGTGTTATGTAAAAAAAATGGGACTGGGGAAAAAACAGAATAAAATAAAATAAATGGAGCACTTAGCTGTGACTTGTAAGAAGCTGTTCCTTGCAAGAGGCTGTGTCCAGAAGCGAGTATGGTGGAGTGCAGAGAATGTTTAAATGGTGTGATGTGTGATAGGTGAGTCGTAAAGGAAGGTGGGGGTCGGGGAGCCACGGAAAGGAGAGAGAGAGTGACACAATGGTAACCTAGCGGGGAGAAAGTTAGATAGATGACCACATCTGGGATAGAGGGATTGTAATCTGATTACTGTGAGGAGGTTCTGAACTCCTTGTATAGTTACATACTTAGTTGTATGTAGTTGTACACTAATTATTTGTGTGTTACTAAAGTAGAGTTCAAGTCCTTTGCCGGTATGATCCGTCTTCTGGGGTCCCTCTTTTAGACGGAAAAGACCGTCACAGACCACCTATCAACAGATAACGTGACTTCAGCTGTACACTTCACCACCTTTATTCTCTTGTCTGCCAGTTTGCAGGTTTCACTCGCTCTCGATACTTCTTTTTGTTGGTATCGGTTCCAAAATACAGCTCTCACTCTCACCTGACCCATCCTGTCTAGTTGAAAAATAATACATTTGCGGTTGGCATTCTTCCCTCATTATTCGTCTTCTACGCATTCTTATTGTCTAGGATATATTATTTTATAATCACTGACCTAAGACACAGATCTCATGCTGCTTTCTCTCCTTTCCCAGCCCTTTCTCTCTCATTGACGTTCTTGGGCGGGACAGTCTCTCCTAAAATTTAAACTAAATTATTCTTTTATAGATCCTCACAACTTTACCTATCCTGCTTCCTCGCCTACCGCTCTTATTCTCTACAACTACGTTTATCTCATATACATTCTACTACTACTACTACCACTACTACTACTACTACTACTGCTACTACTACAACTACTACAACTACTACTACAACTACTACTACTACTACTACTACTACTATTACTTACGAATTCAACCCTTTCACTCATGAATGCAGGATTCTTTCTCCTTCACATCATGCCTTCTTGTTTTCTTTGCTCACGTGACCAGCTGACGTCACTCGTTTAATCTGGGCTTCGTCCGGTTCCGTTTTATAATTATATATGTTATCTCTGCGACCCCTTGGAGCTTCCTGGAGGAGCTATTCCGTGAAAAGACGGACACGAAGATCGTGAAAAGACACCTTACCGCCACGTGCTGCCTCGAGGAATTATTATCAAATTCCCTAATCCTATCATTGTACCACATTAGGCGTCGGTTGAATAAGTAGAGATATCTGTACCCATTTTTGCTGATTCCCTCATTCAACCCCTCTTCCCCCCCAACCCACCAACCTCGTTGCTCATTCCCTATATGTCTGAATTTCCATATTTGTCATCCACCCCCTCCCCCACTCCACACCCCCCCCCCCAACACTACTACTGGAATACTTCACATAGTTTTCATATGTTATTTTCATCAGTCCACATTTCCTGGATTCATCTATAATGGTGTTTACATACAAACTCTAAAATTGTCGAACGCAACAAAACCGATTCTCTGAGGTCATAAACTTCTGACAACAATTAGCCTCCATAACAGCTAATGAGAAACTCCGATTATTTGTTAAAGTTCAGAAGTTTATTGAAGTGTTCACGTTTCAACAATTAATACCAGAGCTTTTATTTTATTTTTATGAAACCTGAGGCATTTGATCACAATGCAGCTAATCACGGCATTTGGAGTTCACAGTGTCTGAATGATTAAGTGTCCGAGTGGCTGATTAAGTTTTGGGTGATTAAGTGTTCAAGTGATTAATTATCGCGTTATTAAATCAGTGTGATAGTATGAATGCCAATTTTTATGTCAAAGGCTATGACACTGCTGCAGGATCACTTGGTGTGCCGCGCAAAAAGTCATGATAATGTAGAACACTACAAACCTGTGAAGGATTTTAATTTACTCACAACCGACGAAGGATTCTTAAAGGTCCAGTAATTTAAAGGATCCAAACATTTTGAAAGTATTATTTCCTCTGACGTACTATAGATACGATACTCCATTATGCTCTCAATATTAGAAGAGTTTCCTTCACCGAACTAATTACTTAGGTGTTCCTAGCAGGTAATGATCGTTCTTGTTCTGCTACGGGCAGCGATTGCGTTAACCGGTACTTACCATTTACTGGTAAATTACCGTTAAAAAAAACGAGAAAAAACCGGAACTGTTGGAGGTCGTTGGTTACCGTGACTGGTTTATATCATCAAAAGTCTAGTAAAAAGGAACCAGCAAAATCGATTGGACACTCATCAGGCTAGTAGGGTAATGATGTTCAATTTGCGTGAAGAAGAATCAGCCAATTTTGACTCTGATTCAGCATGTGAACATTTTGTAAAGGTTAAATCACGCCCCAGATAAGATAAGAAAAAAAAGTGCACTGTACGGCATGACACGTAATAATAATAATAATAATCTCATTGCTGTAATGAGAAAACCGGTATTTCAGAAAGTACTTCATGCAAGGTATAGTTGTAGAGGTTCCAGAAAGTCATAGCGACATCACTGGCTATATGTGCAGATTTAAATTTATAGCAAATAGAAAAGTTAAATTACTTTTTAATTATTTCTTATCACCACGCTGAATTATATTTCACCACATTAATTTACTTTATGTTTGCTTCAATCGGTTGATTATTTTTTTTAATGATTTCTTTTAATTTATTGTGCAGTTTTTTAAAAGACTATATTTTTTTACCTAACAGTCTTTAAACTAGGAGTAGTATTAGTGTACGCTACTAAACACTACACACATGCTTCCCCCACACACTATACTCTCTGTGTGTGTGAGTGTGTGTATGTGTGTATGGGAGGGAGGGGTGCTAACTGTCTTAAAGTAGTGAATCCTTCATGCACTGTTACAAACGCAGATTTTCTTGACTGCTACACAAGTGACACAAACATCACGCTGTCATACACCGTGTGACACACGAAAACCCAGGACAACAACCGCTACATATCCGTACAAGAACATGGCCAGTTACTTGTAGTCAACTCACTCAACACTGCAGATGACACTGAAGCATGAATCTAATTATCACAGGATTCAACAGGTACAGAAATCAACAAAAGTTTAATGATGAATTCTCATTTGTTAAGTGCGTGTTGCCAATGGATGTGGTGTGTAAAACTGATAGAAACAATTACAATGAGAACAGAAAAACGGCCCGGGCGAAGCTCACTCATTCCTACATACCGCCACTAAGATCCACGTGACTGAGTTCTCAGTCGGAACACGGAGATACTTTTTTCCATGCTGGCATAAACAGGTGAGTTGTGATCTATAACTGTTTTACCACAACAACAGGGTTTCTCACAAAAAATCTGTAACAGAAACTCTGTTATATCTTTTCAAGTTGTTTACCACCTTTTCTGCGTTATATACTGACCAAAAACAACAAACAAACAAACAAACAAACAAACAACGCATAGCGTATATAAGCTTCATTTTTTATGTTATGACAAATAGTTTTCCCGGATATCTCAGACCAAACCAAAAATTGTCACCAAGATATCAGGTCCATGATTTGGCGTCAATGTTGCTATTCTCATGTATAGTCACAACGCAGTAGCTGCCATTGATAATCACCCATTGTTTTTACCATAACTCACGTTGCGTTTATGGAAAGGTCGTGATTTTTGTGGTGAGCACAACTCACTTCCCACGCAAATGAAACCATATAATAGGATGAGGATAAACAAACAAATTCAGTTAATTTTCAAGCAGATAAATGTGGCGCGTCTATCACAAAATTTACGAAACAAAGTCAGGTTGCTAGGCATTTAAACGTGCAGCAGAGTACCATCAGTCGATTTTGGTACCGATTCCAAGCCACTGGCTCAGCTGAAGACCGGGACCGCAGTGGACGACCCAGGGTGACAACAGCAGCTGATAATCCCTTTATTCTAGTTCATCACCCCAGAAACATGTTTACTACAGCTTCTTCAAGGGCCCAGTTATTGCTTGCAGGACGTCGTGTGTCTGATCAAACTGTCCAGAATAGAGTACATGAAGCTGAACTGGTGGCACCACGACCTCACTGAGGTCCTGTCTTAACGAAACGCCATCGCCAAAATCGACTCGTTTGGGCCAACCAGCATCGGCACTGGACAACTGACAATCAATGGAGACGTGTCTGGTTTAGTGACGAATCTTCCTTTTTGTTGCACCGCCATGATATGCGGAGAAGGGTCTACCGTAGGCCAAATGAACGTTTTGCCCAAAATTGCGTTGATGAAGCTCCGCCGCACGGTGATGGAGGTGTAATGGTATGGGGAATGATCAATTTCAACTGAAGGAGTCCATTGGTACAGACTGAAGGAGGCTTGAATGCGCAACGATACGTCAGTGAAATTCTTCGACCCCATGTCCTTCCATTTTTGGCTGCGCAAAGGGCTGTGTTTCAACAGGACAAAGCCAGACCCCATTCTGCACAGTTCAAAACACAGTTCCTGACTGCCAACAACATTCTCACCCTTCCATGGCCATCCCTGTCTCGAATCCGATCGAGCACCTATGGGATGAGCTGCAAAGACGTGTTTGTCGCCGAAACGTTTCTCCAGCCAATCGTCATGATCTGTGGCAGGCACTCCAGGAAGAGTAGGCAGCCATCCCACAGGCGCACATCAGACATCTGATCACATGTATGCCCAGGAGATGCCAGTCGCTGATCGATACAAGTGGAGGCCACACACCATACTAACTTGAAAACCCCTGGGACTAACAAATTCTCGTCACACAGAAGCAAGAAACTGTCAAGTGAGTGTTTACTCCCTTAGGTATTATTGTGTGCAATTTGAAAATTTTATTCATTCAATTTAAAAAAGCTATAGAATATCAATGTTATGGCTAAAATTTGGTCATCAGTAGTTACGCTTTTCTTTCTTTCTTTTTTTTTTTTTTGGACAGTAATAATAACACAGTAGTCTGATAATGAAAACAGGTGTTTTGAGAAAGTATTCCGCAGCCACAACATATACAGTAAATCATATGCTTTTTTTTTGACGTTACTCAAGCTAGTTCTTTGTGATTCCATGAAATACTTCGCTTGTCTTTTTTTTTTCTTATTTTTTTTCTCCTTTTGCCCCGAAAAGAGCATTGGTAGAATTGTGGCATGTTTTGCAGCTAGGCTGCGATATTTTCGCCCTACGGCCCCCTGTTTCCGAATTCGGTATTAGGTATTCGTAATTATTATAATTATTTGACATTGATGCCCATGCTAGCTGATCATCTATGTACGGGTGTGCAGCATAGGTAAACCTAGTGGTCAGCTGTGCTTAAGTTAAGAAAGAACATGCGGAAGTATTAGAAAACAGTTTACTAAAACACTGATCTCAGACAAATCTGACTTTTTCTACAGAATAAAACGTGTATTACTGTCCCAGTTGCCACAAGATCATCTCAGTTCCAAGACAACGGCGTTTTAAAAAACGCTTCCAGAGAAAAGTATTCATGTCTTAACATCTGGGTACAGGAATATGGTGCAAAATTACACTTCTACAAAGAAATGAGTCAGTCTGTCGCGAAAAACAAAACACTGCAGGAAGTGTAGCGTTTACATCTTTAAACTGTGTCAGGTATTAATCTTTTTTTATAAAAAAAAAACTTTCCGAAGAGGTCGTGTTGACCTGTTTATTGCAGTATTCTCAAACATTTTCTGGCAATGTCTAGAATTTATGTCGACAGCTCGATCATTACAGACCTCAGGAGAGCTTTTTTAACGGACATAGAAGAAAAAAGTAGGTCACCAAAGTGTTGCTTGTGTCATATTTTCCTTAATAGGGTTAGCTTATATAAGTCAGGGGCGATCAGAGACACAGCACAAGTATAGATAAGTCTTCACACAACCATCTACCCCACTTGTTTCTTTCTCGAACCCTCCATCCTTTCTTTCCTTTATCCAACCCTCCACCCTTTCTTTTTTTTCGCCAACCCTCCATCCTTTCTTTCCTTTATCCAACCCTCCGCCTCTTCTTTCCTTTCTCCAACTCTTCACCTTTTCTTTCTTTTCTCCAACCCTTCACCCTTTCTTTTCTTTATCCAGCCCTCCACCCTTCTTTGCTGTCTTCAACCCTCCACCTCTTCCTTCCTTTATCTAGCTCTCCATCCCTTCTCTCCCATCTCCAATCCTCCACCCTTTTTTTTCTTTCGCCAACCCCTCATCCTTTCTTTAATTTATCCAACCCTCCACCCCATCTTTCCTTTTGCCAACCCTCTATCATTTCTTTCCTTTATCCAACCCTCCGCCCCTTCTTTTCTTTCTCCAATCCCGCATCCCTTCTTTCCTTTATTCAACACTTCTTAGCTTTCTCCAATCCCCCACCCCTTCTTTCCTTTATCCAACCCTCCACCCCTTCTTTCCTTTCACCAACCCTCCACCCCTCCTTTCCTTTTGCCAACCTCACCCTCTCTTTCCTTTCTCTAACCCTCCACCCTTTCTTTCCTTTCGTCAACCCCACCCCTTCTTTCCTTTCACAAACCCCACCCCTTCTTTCCTTTCGCCAACCCTCCACGCTTTTTCTTTCTCTAACCCTCCACCCCTTCTTTCCTTTCGCCAACCCCACCCCTTTCTTTCCTTTCTCCAATCGCAGATAACAGTCACGTATAGAACCATAACTTGATAGGCTGTCTTTAACTTTCAGACGCGACTTAAGTTATCTGCTTGCCTGGACAAAAAAAAAAAAAAACTTTTTTGCGTTTGTTTTTATTTTATAATTTAAAAAAGAGCATATCAGTAACAAAGCTGCTAGTGTATTTGTTTCGCGTCTCCATTCAAGTTGGGTTTTCTACTTACCTCTTAAAAAAAACTGGTATCTGACTTGCAAAACGTTAGGTGGTCCGAGGTGTTTATGAGCACATGACATCTCCTGTGCACTAATAGGTCAAGGGAAACCAAACAGAATATCTCATTTGTGCTTAAATGGAATTAAAAGGACTCTAAAGTGTATGAGAAATATATAAGTATATATTTAAAAGCAGAACTCTTTCACACCGCAGAAAAGCGCAGGCATTTTCCAGTTTTATGTTATAAATATGTTTTCATGCTACATATTAATAGGGTTTCAGTCCCCCTTTCCTCTTCAGCCATCCCGCAATGTTTTTTGCCTGAATAACCAGGTAGAATATTGCCAGTCCTTACTGGCTCGCCTTGACTCTGGTTGGAGGTAATGTACCCAGTAAGTTCCACGGTGATTCTGAATCGCCGAGAGCCTTCTTCTACAACTTCAGCTCGTCATAAGCGAGTTCCACAAACATCCCCACCACATTCTATCAGATACTCGGGGTGAGTTATTTTGGTTACTCACATGGCAGAAACTTCTCGATACTGCAGCACTCCGTGAGTGATGCGGTGCTACGAGACATGACTAATCGCCAGTTACCCAGCTGCCACATCGACTGCTACTCACTGGTTTTACCTATCATTCTTCCCAGCCTTAGTGCCAGGCCTGATTGCAGTGTGAGGTCGATCGGAGCGAGACGCAACTGCCCAAGTTTTGACAATCCACTTTTTAACTTCCTGTGCTCTTCATACACCTGGTGAATCAACACACAGGTGTCCCTACACTATCTCTTCACTCTTCTATGAATATCTTGTAGGTTTCTAAGCTTCACCACTTAAGAAACTAATAACTGCAAATTGTTCTTTTCTCGTGTCATCTTCCAAGGGATCAGCCATCTTTGATCTGTTCTGCTGACATTTTATTTCCAAAATAGCCGACGTGCCTCTGAACACATACATATAAAGAGACATAGCTTAACATATCTGAACTACAGCTGTCTGCTACTCGATGTAGGCTTTTTTAGAGTAAAATTAATTTTACCTTTCAGCACGCCCTCGTTTTGTACCGAAAACCCATGGGCTTTTTCTGAATTCCAGGGCTATTCTGTTTTATTGTTTTCAATATATTTAAATGATGCCATACGTAAGCCTGGACGTTGTTGTACTCTGTCCTACTCAACGTGGCTTATTTGAGAAAGAAAAGATTTCTCCTAGGGGACCTGCTCAATGTCATGTCAAAGGGAGATTATTACCAAGCCCATGTGCCATCCTGAGTGGTACTGCGTCCTTATTACTTGCTACAAATGACTGTGTTTCGATGTACTTTTACTTCTAAGTCGAAGAACACAAACACTGGTATTAAATTATTTGTGTCTCCGATGATACTCAGATTGTCCTTTCTGTCAAAATTACCAGTGCCGGTGTGAGGAGGAGGCAAATGTTCTACAACGTTACTAATTTGATTGGACAGGTCCGAGTGATTTCCCCCTGTCTTTGTCTGTACTATTCTCACAATTATTATGCTTCGTAAAATATGATACCAGTTTAAAGGGAAAGGGAAATAATACACACACACACACACAAAACAAACATGAATTTAAAAGTTAATGTAGAAAAAGAATGGGAATATTTAAATATATATGTATATAGGAGCGAAGATTCTGTCCATTTTAGCAATCAGTGACCCATAGCTGACATACTGGCGTCAGGGTTGACGAACCATAGCTGACATGCTGGCGTCAGGGTTGACGAACCATAGCTGACATGCTGGCGTCAGGGTTGGCGAACTATAGCTAACCAAGATCATGTTCCACATCTTCTTTGGTATCCCCAATAACAGGCTTAGTCTGCCTAATGGGGCAGGGATCGCCATAGGCCCCATTGTGGTGGAGTCGGATAAAGAAGTATTACAGAAACCATGCTTTTTTAGTTGCTCTCTGGGAGAAAATAGCCACCATAACCCGATCTCAATCCGAGAAGATATTGTGGCTCAACATCTCCACAACATCGGCTGCAAAAGAACACCAGCTCACAGTTTCAGAGATACAAGAAGGCGATATAAATATGTGTATGTGTGTATGTGTACATCCATGCATAGACTATGTATAGGGGTAGGAGAGTAGCGCGGCTTGGGCTATATGCGATAGGATTATGTGCAGCAAATGACTAGGAATGTCTTGCTGGTGTAATGTATCTTGATCAGTCGACCAGCAGGAGTTTTTGCTGCGTGATAGGGGCCTCACTCTCCTGCCGCTTCACTCACACCAGCGAAAGAAAGAAACGCAGGATCATCTCGTCAGACACTACCAGTTTATTATGTGATTTCAGTGAGTCAGATGGCACGCCAATTCTGAGACTTTACCTACCAGTTTATTATGTGATTTCGGTGAGTCAGATGGTACGCCAATTCTAAGACTTTACCTACTAGTTCAGAAAGATGATAATATGCGATGCGAAGCAGCAAAGAAATACAGATATGGAGAGATAACGAAAATAAGCTTTATCTGAAACAATCTTGAAAATCTTTAAGAAAAAAAATGTCCTATCTGACATAAGTACATCATTACATAATATATACAATTATTTCGGCAGAAACATCATAGTTCATCTTTCTACGTTCCACGAACACTCGTTCCCCATTCATTAGCGGGCGCGCAACGTCAGACTTAGGGAATCGTGCTGACATTACAGATTAATTTCATCGCTTCATTAGTACTGCGTCCAAGTACAAAGCCACAATTCATCGCGACCCAGTCGACTACGATCACGTGGGTATTTTAATCCAGTATCTGACTATATAAGCTGGTACACTCGCGCAAAATTATTAGAATTAATGTAAGCTATGGGGTCAAATATCACAACATTCACACACTGTCACACTATTACACTGCATGGCATTAAGACGGGCATCTCCCTGCAGAACATACGCTCTGGTAACTAAATTCCACAATCTTAAGCCCCTAATTACTCGCTTGACAGTTTCAGTCATCCGTTGCCAAGAGTAAAACACTACACCTAATACTGAAAGATTACAATTACAGCCTAGCTCACTAAGAACAATATCTATAGCAAAAATATTAATAATACAAGCTCCAATTAATCGTACTAATTTGTAGTAATTCGGTGTAATTTATATATTTATGTATATTTTATATTTACAGCTGTCGGTATACCGCATTGACGGTGTCTTTTATATCTAGACAGCGATCGCTATACCACGCTGACGGTGCCTTTTATATCTGGACAGCGGACGCTATATCACGCTGACGGTGTCTTTTATATCTGGACAGCGGACGCTATACCGGTCTGACGGTGTAGGTTACATCCGGACAGCGGACTCTATATCGCGTTGGTAACACGGTTTCTCAGTCTATCTGCATTCGAAACCTGGCATCTCCCCGCCCTAGCTTTGTATTGTTCTTGAAATCTATCACAGGAAACTGTTCTATTCCAAACTAAATCTAAGAATGCGAGCGCGACATTCATCATCATCAGGTGCCGTTTCGGTAAGCGTTGGTAGCCATGCTTCTTTATAGACATTGTCCATGAGCGTAACTGATGATTTTTTATTCTGCCTTCGCGTGGCCTCTTTTTGTTTATCTTGGTCGTCTTCTGCTTCTCTTTCCGTTTATCTTTCCTGCTGTTATGATGTTTTCAAACCCTCCCCTACTCACTGTATGCACGTCGTTTTTTTTCGTTTTTTTTTTGTTTGTTTGTTATGAAATTAATTCAGTTCTTTTCCACATTTGTTTTTGTTAGACACTCCTTGTTTATCATCTTAGATGTTCATGGTACTCTTAACATCTGAAATTCAATTATACCTACCGTATCACATATATAAATGGCAGGTAAGAAACGAATTCTAAATTGGTAAAATGTGCACACTGGCAAGGTTTTCGTGGGTAGCCAACCACAGACGGCAAAGACCATGTCCCAACTCCCCACGTCTGCTCCTAGTAACAGGAGCTGGGCTGTTGGCTGAGTAGGACTTTTTCTGTTTCCGGTGCCAGTTGGAGTCTGTCAAGAAATACGCTTTTGTTATTGCCATTCCTGACCTACAAGTTGGCCTCAGTAATTCATGTCTAGTTCCAAGGGATACATAAGTTCCAACATTACAGTGAATAGTGATGTAAGTTCCAATATGGAAGATTTGAATGAAATGGGAACAGCAGCAAAATAAATTATATTTAGGGAATGAGCGTTGTGGGGGCTCCAGTTGTAGCAAGTTCTGTTTGTAACACGTACTGTATGTAATGAATTTATATATATATATATATATATATATATATATATAGCGAAAAGATAAAAAAAAATAAAATGTAAAGAAAATAGCCACGTAACAATTTAAACTTCAGCGAATGTGTAGCTTAGCGTAGTGTTGCTATTTCGCTTAAGCAGTGTAACAATTTAAACAGTAGGGAATATACATCAATTTCACTTGTATCAAATCTGATGTATCCATTTCTTAGTAACCTACATTATGTGGAATGAGTTAGTACGTATTACTTATATAAATTCTCCCACTTCACACGTCTTATAAAGAGCTACAGAACCAGACTCAATACTTCTCCCTAGATAAATAATAGGCGAGTAAACGAGTTTTGCTCTGGACCTTTAAGATCTGAAGAGAAAAAATACAAGAATTTCAACAAGAAATTGTAAAACAAGTACAACAACTGACTTGTGAAGGCACTCTCGCGTTCAGAGTGTAGTTGTTTCAGCACTGCCCCATAATTTTATAGTGATTTTTTTTTACCCGAGGACGTGTCATAGCAATACTGGCAGAATATCTACTGGTCCTTTTGTATCATATATTCGTTTTAGATTTCAGTTTATTTTCTTTCATGTTCGCCTGGTTTCAGATTTAATCCTCTCCTTTTTATTGATTGCTACTAAATGACAAAGAAAAGTTATAAACAAATGAAATAGTAATGGAAAAATGCTGCACTGAAGATCATAAATCTTGGGTTGAGATTGTTTATTTTATAAATAATTAAGATCTACGTTGGCTGTTAGTGTCAACGTGCACAGATTTACTAAATTTAACATAGATAAAAAGCCCAATAATAGAACAGTTCACACATATTTCTTCTAACACACAAATCCTAACAGATCAGTATTTCTCGGCCTGAGAATCAGTGTCTCCTAGAATACATGTTGTACTCTGTTCGTCTGTGTGGGTGTGTAAGTGCTCCTTTGGTTCTATGTAAGTGCTCCTTTAGTTCTATATAAGTGCTCCTTTAGTTCTATGTAAGTGCCGTGTAGTAGAGAAAATGTATTAGATAACGTTCTTTTTCAGTTGTGGTCACGAGTGCGACAACTACAGGAACACGCTCCAGGCAGGACACTCAAGAGGAGGTAACAACATCTGGTGGTCAGACCACACGCTGGACGATGAAGACTGAGAATAAACAAGTCCTCACGAAACACTACAACAATAGAGGACGATACGTCTCTGAGACATCATCTGCTTGCATCGCCTACACAATTACAGCCGTCGTCATGGCAACATATTCCTGTGAGCCATCTTCACACGTCCATCTTGTCCGTCGTTCTCTCTCCAAATCTCTCACTCCCTCGATCACTTTCTTAACTTGACCTTTCCCTTGAGTCCAGATCTACAAAGTACGCTCACGTGACGTAATGAGCGATGCTCTACTTTGTGTTATGTCTTTTGTTTATTCGTTAAGTTAGAAAATATGAGCACTAACACCATATCCCTATGTGCCTCTAAAAGGCATGAGAGGATTACCTTTACTTTTTTTTACCTCTTTGTAACCAAACTCCTACACGTACTGCTGTACTCCCACGTAGTTTCTGAAAAGGTTCCAGTGGATTCTCGAAAATAGATGTCTGAAGTGACTGTTCAGTCATATTGAACACAGGCAACAAAAATAATGTATGATCTCTACACTCCATCAGTGATAATTAAATATCCATTAAATCTAAAGTTAGTGCATATTCAGAAAGCGAAACTATGATAACTTTGGCCGTTGTATGAACCTTATCCAAGATGCAACACAACGTGGCTATCAGATGATTTCTAATTAATTTAATGAAGGCAAACAGAAGACAGTTTGAATCCAGTAGAACTGTTGCGTTATTTCTTGAGTATTATTCTAGTGTACAGTTTTTCTCATGGCTGATTTACTGGATTTGCCTGTCCTTCTTCTTCTTCTACGTTCGAAGTTGTTGGTCACTTCAGATCCTGATCCCTGTCGACATGGCAAAGCCCGCAGTCCTCTCTAGATCCTGATAGGAGCCCCAAAGCTTTTGCCCCAAGCTTGTGTCCTCTGGCCATGTCTCTCGCCTCAGGTCTGCATGGTTTGGGCACTCTTGTAGGATATGTTCTGGAGTCTGGACTCCACTGCCACATGGACACTCGTCTGTATGAGACATTTTGTGTCGATGTAGGTGGCCCAGTAGTCTGCAGTGGCCTGTCCTTAGGCGAAAGAGGATGGTTTGCTGATGTCTTTGTAGTTGGTGTATTGGATCTGGTTCATTTTTGCATTTCAGTTTCTTTTTCCATTCAGATCTGCACTGGTTACGGATTATGGTTTTCGCCTTAGTGTTTACTGGATGATTGGTTTGATCTTGATTGCTGCCAGCTTTGGTTAGGCTGTCAGCTATTTCATTGCCAGCTATTCCACAGTGGGATGGTACCCATCGTAGAAGGCCGTGCCCGGCAACGTAAAGATTGCTGGCAGTCGGTCAAGGCCAAAAGCAAACAATGTTTACGTTGCAGGGCACGGTCTTATTACGCTTGTGTCAATGTCTGCACTCAGTTTTTGGGTATTCTTTCCTTATCATATGAAGCTACATCTTAATGAAATTTCATATGACGCTTCACCCTTACTTAGGATCGTTCGTTTATACGACGCTTTATCTTTACTTAGGATCGTTCTTTATATGACGTTTTACCATTACTTAGGATCGTTCTTTATATGACGTTTTACCCTTACTTAGGATCGTTCTTTATATGACGCTTTACCCTTACTTAGGATCGGAAGGGAAAGATGAGGGAATGCAAGATGAGAGAAGGGAAATATGAGGGAATGCAATATGAGGGAAGGGAAATATGAAGGAATGCAAGATGAGGGAAGGGAAAGATGAGGGAAGACTGTGTTCGGATCGAAAGTAGTTATGAACCTCTGTCAGTGCTGCGAAGTTCAATGACCTGGGAATGCAAAATTATTCTGACAATGATCAACAAGCAGGCACGTCAGACGAACGCGTGGTCTCTAAAGAGTTCGTCCCAGGGGGAAACTTCCTCGCGTTGCAGCCGTTAGCAGAAGAAAAAGTAGAACATGGAAATGGAGCGAAATTCCTCCGCTTTTGCATTCTGGCCAACCACAGACGGTCGTTAATTATCTGCACTCAATAGGGCGGTGCCGGTAATTCAATTTATCGAGGCTGTAACGGACAGAAGCGTAGCAGCTACATCTAGCACTTGTTTCTTGATGAAAAATACCCAGAAGAGCTGCTTTAATATAAATAGTTTTATGTACCTGATAATATCAAGCAACCGGGCTGTAGGAATCGATTTAACCTCGGCGCTACCGAATCCTGACAAACATTTCATAATGTCTGTGAAAAGTTTCCATTTTTTTCTTTCTTTCCACGTACATCGCGTCTTCAGCTTTCATTACAATCTCCATGGCAACGGTTCACTTATCTGAGCTTGAACTCCTGAGGTGTGACCGGTCGGGGTAAAGCAGGACATGTAAGTGGCTTCTGCCCTGGGGGGATGGTGTTTCACAGCAAAAGTTCCTTGACCAACATTAACAGTTAGAAAACAGCTTCTCCAGTCTCCATCTCTCCATTCTTCGGATGCTTTTTTATTATTTTTTTTTTTTTGCTTGTATTTCCTTTATTCTTTTCGTGATTCTTTCTTTTCTTCTTTCACATTTTTTTTAGTATTTTCTATCTGATCTTTTTTTTAAAAAATATATTCAGTTTCCAATTATCCTCTCTTTCATAATTTCTTGTCCACTTCTTTTTCCAGGATAAAATACGGCCTTAATCTGCTTCTATCTTTATTAATATTAGACAATCGCCCGAGGTTTCTGTTTTGCTTTCATCAAACAACAACAGAAAATAAGAAAGAAAAAGCCAAGGATGTGGAAAATACTGAGGAATTAAAATACTTTTCTTTTTAAATAAATAATTAGTTCGCTTTACAAAGATGTTCTGTTTCGTGCAGTACTCTGGAACAAACATTTACTCAGATTTAAGCTCAACTGACAATCTGATATGGCCGACATATATCTTATATCTTTCCCGTGCCGTTAAACGTCACATAGGGCTTCCAAGGTAGTTCGCCAATTATTCCTGATTTCGGCGAGTCTTTCAACCTCATCAAGGGATTTTATACCTACTAATTTGGCCTCTCTTAACAATGTCTTCTTCAGAGTTTCACGCGGTCTGCCTCTTTTTCTTTGGCCTGTTGTGTTCCACTTGATAGTTTGTTTTGGGATTCTCTGACTGCTTCTTCTCATCAAGTGACCAACATATGTCCATCTCCTTTTCCTGATCACCCATGGGATTGGTTGTTGTTCAGTCATCTGTCTTATCTCTGCATTGTTCTTGAATTCGTTCCACTTGATGTCGAGTATTTTCTTTATGCATTTGTTTTCAAAAAAGTCTAATTTCTTTTCTATTTCTTTAGTTGTTTTCCAGCTTTCAGATGCATAAATGAGAGTGGATATTATATTTTAATTGAATAGTCTTAACTTGGTTTTTGTGCTTATAAATTTTGAATGCCATATGTTCTCACGATTCTTGAAGATCGATGCTGCTTTTGCAAATCTAATTCTAACTTCCTTTCTGGTGTCACCATCCTGGTCTGCGTAGCTGCCAAGGTATGCAAATTGATTGACTTCTTTAATATCTGTTCCTTCTATGTGAATTTTTCCATTTTAATTAATGAGAAGTTTCAGTATTTTTGTTTTGTCCTTGTTAATTTCAAATCCTATTTTGCTAGCCAGTGAAGACAGGCTATCTGTTTTTTCTTGCATGGAATTCACATTGATAAGAGTTATGTCATCAGCAAAATCAAGATCTTCTATTTGGGTCTCATGTACCCAGTCAATACCTGTGTTACCTGTGCAGCATTTTTTTCATTATAAAGTCTATTGTAATTCCAAAAAGCAAAAGGAACATTATACATCCTTGTTTCACACCTCTTTAAATCTAGAACCATTCACACATCTCTTCTTCTGTTTTGACTGCACAAACATATCCGTTGTAGAAGTCCTTAATGATGTTGACAATTTTAGATGGTATTCCATATAGACTTAAAATTCTCCATAATGAATTTCTGTGTATGCTATCAAATGCCTTTTTAAAGTCTATGAAGTTCGGTTTTAATGGTTTCTGCTTTTCAATATGTTCTTCAAGTATTATTCTGAGAGCAAAGATCTGGTCGAGACAGCTTCTCTCTTTTCGAAATCCTGCTTGTTCTTCTCTCATTGCTGTATCCACTATATCTTTAAGTCTATACAAAATGACCTTGCAAAATACTGTTGACACAACTGATATTAAGGTTACTCCTCTCAAATTGTTACAGTCACTAAGGTTGGCTCTTTTTTTTTTTTTTTTGTTGGTATTTTAACAATGATTCCTTTTTTCCATTTAGAAGGGACCTTTTTTTCTTTCCAAATCTTATTAAACATTCTCTGTAGTTGTCTCATGTTGTCACTATTGATACTTTTAACATTTCGGGTGTTATTTCATCTTCACTAGCAGCTTTGTTATTAGCCATTAAATTCATTGCTGTTTCAATTTCATGCAATTTAATTTCATCTACGTTGACATTTAGTTGTGGGGCTGATACGTCGGTTTCAAGGTTTAACAGTTCTTTTGGGTGTGATCGATTAAGTATCGACATATATGCGCTTAGTAAAATGTTGTTTTCATACATATACTTACTGTTATATCAAATATAGTTCATCTAAAAAATGAAACACCGTTTGCATGATTGTAAATACAGTTCAAAAGTTAAATTATTAGAGCATAACAAAGATAAGCACAGAAAACAGAGATCCTAACCATGTGAGAGAGCTGATGGTCTGTGACCGTCTTCATGGATGAGTTTCCGGATTCGTTGCAAAATTTCTGGCGTTTTGCTTCTGAGTGATGGCCTTAATAACGCTTGTCATCTTCAGCAGACACTCGACAGGCCTTGAAAACTACGCGTCATTCAATAATCTGTGTTCAGTCTAAAGAATGTTAGCTACAAACTGAAGAGAGATATCGAGGTTTCGATAGTAGATATGCCGACTTTCACGCAAAATTTGATACAATCACGTTGCTCGAATTTGTCAGCCACTGTAATGATCGCAGAGCGGTGCGGACAAAAGGTCACAAAACCGCGTATATAAATTTAAAAAATACAACGCCAAGTGGCAGACTGACTCAGCAGGCTTGGGAGTAATGACCTTCCGTGTCCCACAGGCATTTGTTGAGCGGTACAGTTACGGCATGTACAATCTAGGAACTTTCTGATTCCGGCCCATAGTGTATATTTTCGATGATTTTGAGAAATCCTTGCGCTGTCATTGAAAAGAAGACGCCCACATATTAAACCTGTGTGATTTACATAGATCTAGAAAATGGACAACATGTGAAATAAGAAGTAAACTGTAACAGGTTCTATCTTCGCTGATTTCGGAAAACAAATAATGATTGTCGAGAGAGGCAGGACAAAGTAATCAAATTATAAGGTACTGCCAGCCTGATAAACTTCCATCCCCGATGACAACAACAGCACATGAAGATGGATGAAGTATGTGGAAACAATGGACGACAGCTGAATCCCCCAAAGCAAATTTTATGTGTCAGTCATCAGAAAAAATTAAGTCCAGTAGTTATGACGTAACTGGAATAAAAAGGTACTTGTAAGTCTTCATTGAGAGACAATTCCATTAGCAAATGAGGAGAAATGGAGAAAGATAGTAGTAAATGGAGGAAGATAGTAGTAAATGGAGAAAGATAGTAGTAAATGGAGGAAGGTTTCGTATTTGGCGGTGGTGGGGCGGGGTGGGGATAGCAGCAAGTATCTTCTTCTTCTTCAGCTTTCCGAAACATTAAGGCTCATTGCTGCAGATAAAGTTCGCCTCCATTCCTCTCTATTTCTAATCTTCTCTCTCCATTTGGTGACACCGATTTCTTTTATTTTTATATCCTCTTCTATATCTTCTTTCCATCCCTGTCTTGGTCTACCCCTTGGTCTTGTTTCCCTCATCTCTTGTGCATACATCAGTGGAGAATGGAAAGCTAGAAAGAACACTGAACTGAACAGAATTTTTAAATAAGCTGTTCAGTTCAGTGTTCTTTCTAGCTCTCCACTCTCCACTGTCGGTATCCTTTATGGGCCCAAAGATTCTTCTTAGGATCTTGTTCGTTCTCAAAGATCTGCAGTTGTTGTTCATCTTTCTTTGTTGTACTCCATGTTTGTGATAGCAACAAGTATGGAGGAAATTTATGTTAATAATACAGAGGAAGTTCACGCAAGAAGCGGCTACTATATGTGGCTTGCTGTTAACGTGGCCGAGCATATTAATTAAAGAATTATGCACTCAGCTATAGAGGAAGGTGCTTAAAGAGTTCGATATCGTCAACAAATGTCTGATATCTGCCTGCTTCAGAAATGCCTCATAAGAAGCAGAAAAAGAAACGTTAACTGTTTTCACTATAATCTGATATCTGCCTGCTTCAGAAATGCCTCATAAGAAGCAGAAAAAGAAACGTTAACTGTTTTCACTATAATGTTGTAGTTTATAAAACGACCTACACATTTAACTCCTTCACTCCTGAATTAATGTCCCTTCTCTGGCAGAATAAATTTTGATGTGAGATTCTGGTAGAAAGAAACTGGAAGAAGAAAGTTACACTTTAACTTAAAGACATAGGTTTGTGCTACTTTTCATTTTATTTAGAATTTGTCTAAATATGACTCTGAGTATTGATTTACACCGCCAGTGTTGTTCTGGAGTGAAAGAGTTAAGAATATCTTCTTCCAGTGAAAGGGTGTCTTAGTGGCGAAGTGATTAGTGCACTGGTCTCTCATGGCGAAGGTCGGGGGTTCGAATCCAGCCGGAATCACCCCAGTCATCCAACTGTAGAAATGGGTGCCTTCTGGAGTTGGGGAAGGAAAGGCGTGATGCTGACCGTATCACCCTCTAGTGCGCTGACATGTCAAGGAAAATATGGGCACTAACACCTCATCCCTATTTACCTCTACGGCATAACAGGATTACTTTTACCTTTTCCTTCTTCCAGCGAAAAATATCAATACAATCAAATTTTTCTGTTGATATCTATTACACTACAATGTGAATAATAGGTTTCTATCAGTTCAGGATTGTTCAGGACGAAGAGACTTGAGTTTTGATGGAGAATTATGAAGAAACAGTCATGATGATGTTTTCTTTACAATCATCGATAGATCGTACAAACACGACAACAACAACAATAACTACGAAAAAAGTGCCGAGGTTTGTTTCCCCGAAGTGAAAACTGGTCTTATTGTTTCCTCAACTTTCTTGATACATGCCCCTCAACTCTCTTAATACACTCCCCTCAACTCTCTTAATACACACCCCTCAACTCTCTTAACACATGCCCCTCAACTCTCTTAACACATGCACCTCAACTCTCTTAATACGCTCCCCTCAACTCTCTTAACACATGCACCTCAACTCTCTTAATACGCTCCCCTCAACTCTCTTATCACATGCACCTCAACTCTCTTAATACGCTCCCCTCAACTCTCTTAACACATGCACCTCAACTCTCTTAATACGCTCCCCTCAACTCTCTTAACACATGCACCTCAACTCTCTTAATACACGCCCCTCAACTCTCTTAATACACGCCCCTCAACTCTCTTAACACATGCACCTCAACTCTCTTAATACACGCACCTCAACTCTCTTAATACACGCCCCTCAACTCTCTTAATACGCTCCCCTCAACTCTCTTAACACATGCACCTCAACTCTCTTAATACGCTCCCCTCAAATCTCTTAACACATGCACCTCAACTCTCTTAATACGCTCCCCTCAACTCTCTTAACACATGCACCTCAACTCTCTTAATACATGCCCATCAACTCTCTTAACACATGCACCTCAACTCTCTTAATACACACCCCTCAATTCTCTTAACACATGCACCTCAACTCTCTTAATACATGCACATCAACTCTCCTAATACACACTCCTCAACTCTCTTATTACACACCTTCGTTCAATCATCAGAATCTGTAATTTCCTTAAAATATAGTACAGTGTGGTTTGTTATAAATGATTACCTTCAATTACGAATCCTGATTTGCCAAGACTTGCTATTTCAAATGAAAGATACTAATAAAGTGAGAATATAACACTGAATCTGACACTCCCCCCCCCCCTCTTTTTCCAACAAAAAAAATGATACTATTGGACGCCAAAATTAATACTATGCTCTTTTCCAATTAAAAAAGCAAAATTCGTTGCTCTGAATAGAAGCACTGATACTCTAAACACCACTCTCAACTAGACATCATGGCTAGACAGCCAGACGTTTTCAGACCAGCTATCAAGAGAGCAATGTTCTAGGAAAGACAACACAGATGAATGAAAAGCAACAAACTGGGACATCACCTTGGTAACCAATCAAGGAACTCGATAGTAACGAGATACTCTGCACATTCAATTTTTTTTTGTGTTATTATTTAAACAACGGGACGAATCCCCTCAATTCTTTTCTTTAAGGTCAAGATTTATATTTTTTATGTATTAAAACTGGGCTATGTTTTCTTAAGTGTACTTTGACCCGAGCCTTAGAGAGCTGTGGCAGGAACATTGAATTTTATACATGTTATCAAGACGGCTGAATAATAACAGTGGCTGCGTTATCTTTGCGTTGTCGCTTTGTTACCATGGCGAATGTCGCTCCGTTATCAAAAAGCATCAAACATTAAAAAGCTTATGGGACTCAACGGTTTGTTGAAATCTGGGTGGACTTTGGGCGCGTTACAAAAGAATAAAGGAAATTAGTAGGCAGTTCAAGTCTGAGGTTTAATTCCTTTCAGGAGGCCACAGATTGGAAGTTCGCGAAGAGAATCGTAGTTTGTTGTCGTACTAGTGTCTCGTGTGTCCTGGCATCATCGTAGTAATCAGACATCGTGGCCGATAGTGAGGGCAGTCAAGACTCTTTTTAAATGGGGACCTATGATGGCGCATTCATTTACTAGTTCGGCCAGTAGCTATTTTGTTCCCTCCAATTTTCTTTCTTTCTTTCTGTCTTTCTTTCTTTCTGTCTTTCTTTCTTTCTCTCCATCTGTGGCAGTAACCGAATCAATAGCTACGGATTAACGGACTGAAGCAGTGGGATCTATTCCTGCTGCCGACCCCCTCCAGTTGGTAGTTGCTTTCACCGGTGCTATAGAGTACCTGCAGCTGTGTTGTGACTCTCCATCCAAGGAGGAGAACGAAGAATCTGGTCTGAAAATTTCCTTTCATCCTTCGTGAAAGTTCGTTTTTTTAAAATATCTTTATTTTCTAGACACATACCATTTCTCAGGCACCCTTCTTTAATAGTCTTAGCGCGTTAATGAACACTTTTAAATTCTATCTGAGCAATTAATCTAATTTGTCTTCAATGATCTTTGACCTTTACCATCTGAAATTCAATGCCATTATAGAATATTAACTGAAAGTGGCATTAACGATATTACTATTATTATTATATTTGTTGATATATCACTTTTAAAAAACATAAAATGAAACATTTTAACGAAATCTAAATGATTTATAGGATCAGCTGCTAGACAAGTGTCTCAAATCTGGGCCTGTTCGAGTTAGACCAGCTGTTAACAACTGGCAGTCAGCGAAACCTTGCGTGGGGTTCTGCGACGAAAACTCAAGGTCCTTTTTTTGTGTTTGTTTTTCAACCGATGTTTCGGCGAATCTCGTGTGGAAGAAAGAAAACTTGTAATTTTTCACATTTAAAAAACAGGAAATATTAGACCAGGCGTGGAAGTGACTGTTCGGAATAAAAAAGAGGCACGATTTCTCGCACCATATTTAAGTTGGTTAATCATCACACATTTCTTATTCTGTTCATTTGTCACAACAAGAAGGAGTGTTAACTGCTGTCTATTTTTTGTCTTAACCGCACTATTGTCGCTTTGAAAATTCACCAACAACTTTGCACTGTGTTTTTTAGTGTAGTGTAGCGTTTACTCATTAAAGGTTACTCACATTTTCTTTAAAAAAATTTTTTTTCTGTTTAAAGCATACAGATATGAAACTTTTCCAAAGTGTAGGGGTTCTTGGCGTGGACTTTGAAACAGGAAAAAGTCCGCGGACTTTTGTTAACTTGGAACCACTGAGTTCGACTGAAAGTAAAGGAGTTTTTTGGGGTTTTTTGTTTTTTGTTTTTGGCCTCCTTGTGAAATAAATGATTGTGCAGACTTAATGCCTGAAATAAAATAGCCCATGGCTTGGTGTAATATTTTATCGGTAATTTTGGAAAGTGTTACATGTTTATAATGATTTATCAGTTTTCTAAAAGTAATCATTTATCCCGCCTAAAACTTCTGTAAGAGGAGCTAACGATCTCGATTCATTTCCCTGTAAATATACGAGCATACTTCAATTGCTGGCTATGGAAAACAACTTCGTCGGTGAAAACTGTGCGAGCAAACGATATCAGTAACAAGAGAAGCAACAATTAGACGACGTCAGCGGTGTGGTTTTTTATTCATGACAATTAAATGAATAACAATGACAGAAGAGATACGGCTGAAGATGAAGAGAGCGTGGTGGTGAAAATGGGTTAGCGGATGATTTGACATCATATTTTATCCGACTAAATTAGCATCAAGGGAAACAAACCAAAGATTGAGTGTCCTGTCATTTCTCAGTAACAGTTTTCTGCGACGTTACAATCCGGTCAACGCTTATAGGGATGGAAAAGGTTTTATCTGCTTAACGGGAAACGGCTTTGTTTAACGTGCTTAAAGATGTCGTAGTGCGTGTCCCACACGTCTGATGCTGGTATTCCGTCCAAGTGTGAGCAGCGAGATATCGTTTATAGCTCGAATTTACAGGAATATCTTACAAATACAGTACAAAACCTGCGTAAATATAGCGTAAATGCAAAAGAGGATAGGAAATGAAACGTGAATACTTAAAAACTGTTAACCTTTTCATTCCAAAACAGCACTGGTAGTGTTGGTAGTTCTTGCATACCTATATGAATCAATGCTCCGAGCCGATATTTAGGCAAGCTCTTGCATACCTACATGAATCAATGCTCCGAGCCGATATTTAGGCAAGCTCTTGCATACCTACATGAATCAATGCTCCGAGCCGATATTTAAGCAGAGTCTAAATAAAAAGAAAAGTAGCACGTTTCTAATACAGCTCCAATTAAAAAAAATTATAGAGTAGCTTCCATCCTGTTCCTTTCTATCAATATTTGTCATCAAACTTTGTATAACACTTAGGAGTTCTATTTTGTTGTTCAAGAAGATGTTCTTGGTCCTATCTTATTATTCAGTACGTTTCTCTTTAATCGTCACATCACACACTGATGTTTCACAAAATATTACATCATTCGCTGGACCAGAGAAGTCCGATGAAAAGTTCACTGCATAACTTTTATTTTGATAAATATGATCCAGACATATAATGGATAACGTCACTTGGCATACATTTCGTTGTTTTCATCTTTGTAGTATATAATCTCAAAATATCACAATATCATACTTCTCATATTCTAAAAGCAGTATTGAAGCAGCGTTCTCTGCTTCACAATATTCAATACTTCATACTTTAATACAAAAGCTCGTGGTAAAAATTACTGCACAATCTCTTGCTACACTAGTTCAGTCTAACACTATGTCTCTATCTCTACATCTCTCTTGCTGAATCCTTCTCTCTCTACCTGCAGCTGAGTCCTAATCTGTCTACCTGCAGCTGCCTGCACCTCCCCCTGCCTCCTGAATCCTCATCTGCTCTCCCCCAATCTCTCTCTTCCTGCCTTATATTCCTAAGTTCCAACTGGCCGCAACTAGCGTCTTCGTGTTAGTCGCTTTCATCTCCGTCGGTCCAATTGTTACCTCCAATTAAACAAGTCCCCCATCTCTTTCATGTTATCTGCTTCGGGACCTAGTCCGTTCTCTGTTCAGTCGTTTCATCTACTGGTCAATTGTTCCCCCTCGGCTACTGCATGTGTGCGTGAAGTCGCAATGTTAGTACTGGACCATTCTTACGATCTATCGGCGTACCCATGCCGATTCGGTTTACCTTTGATCAGGTCTTTGAAGTACCGAGTATCCGTTCTTCGTCCTTCTAACTATCCCTTCTCTGTCGCCGTTTGATCTACTATCCTGCCCCCCAATACATTCTTAACTATATTCCTGATCATGTCACTAATAATAATAATAATAACTATAATCATTACTTACAAGGCTGTGCTACATTTGTTCTGTCTGTAAACTAGTTCAGGAGTAAAAGAGTTAATCTGCTTCTGATAAGCTGTTATGAGCCGTATAAACCCACTTCTGTTTCGGTATATGTTTTATGAAAAACAAAAATCTGGAGTATGTTTTATGAAAAACAAAAATCTGGAGTATGTTTTATGAAAAACAAAAATCTGCAGTCTACCTTTTGTTATTTTATTCTCTGTTCATTTTTCCCTTTCCTTCTCTCTTTTTTAAAACCTTATCTGATGTGAAAATTCGCTTATTCTTATAAGGCACGTACATCCGATGCCGAGGATAAGAAGATCTTTAACATGAAGAACTGACGTGCGCAGTCTGCTGGGTTTTTTCCCCTCTTTGTCTATGAGGAATGTCGATTCTTTATCCAGAAAACACAGCGAAGAATCACGTACTGGTTAAAGATGAAACTAGTACAGACAATATTAGTTTATTTAATGGCTGTTATCTGAGCCAAAATGCAGTTTCAGGAATAAGATCCGAAAAGAAACCCCAGTCTTTCTGTCTGGGAATGTGATCAGCCAGGTTCAGTAAACCGTGCCACGAGGTTGTTTGGACTTAAGAGTGACTTTGGATTTTCCATAGATAAAGCATTAGAAGCTTTTGAAAATAAAACTATACATATTTATACTTTAGCTATGAGAAATATGTATCAAACATTAACCTTATTCTCTTCACGGAACAAATGTTTATTTATATTTTGTGAAAGTACGAAAAGTGGTATATTGTATGAAGTATTATAACTTTGTATATATTCAACATTCTTCTGGCAGTATGAAAAAATGTAACTCCTGCTAACGTAGCGGTTGAAAGTTCAAAATTCATTTGAGTAATGCCATGTTGACCACCATGATTAAAGAAACTCCGCTTCTCAAATGACAACCCTCCGCGTGTGGTTGCCGACAACTTTAATATCACAACAGTGATGGACTCTGTAGATACTTTACTTATTTACACAGTCCATCATTAGCTCTATCAGTGGGCATACCACATTTGGTTTACTTGCATAATTTAAAGTCTGTTGAGTTGTTTTTCGTTTAGAAATGGCATTTGTCTATCTCATCTTAAAAGTCACTATGCTACACCTACCTGTAAGGCGAGGAGAACTTATATGCACCATTTTTGCTGGTTTCTGTGTATAATTGACAACTGATAGACACGTCTAAATCCGTTGATAATCAACTGAGTTTACAAAAAACACGCATGAAATTTCGACAGAAAAATAATTATATCTTAAGATATTAGTAGAACGCAGTTTCATTCATAATAAAAGACACTTCAATATTCAGACTTTCAGTCTCCGTAATATTCATACTTTCAGTCTCTGTAATATTCATACTTTCAGTCTCCGTAATATTCAGACTTTCAGTCTCCGTTAACAGCCATTTAACAGTAAAAATAACAAACAAATATAACTGTCAGCTGTCCCTATACAAGTCGATGAGGATGGCAAACGATGAAAACCTGTACAATACAATTAATGAAACAAAACTTATAAAACCTGTTTACAGTTATAATGTGGAGTAAATACCACAGAATCACATCAGTTAATCTCATAAGAAACACTTTCATATACATAGCCATACGTAAACTAATGTATTTATATACACACATTGGAATATTGCACCTGATATTGTATGGTATAAAGTTACAGCGTCTAAAAGTACTACTCTATATGGGAATAAAATGACGTGAGGATAATTATGAAATAATAATACGTCAATAATTTGTTGAAGAAAAATATTTCAAGGCGAAATAATACTGGGGAAGGGAGAGGGAGAGAGAGAGAGAGGGAGAGAGGGACGGGGACAGAGAGAGAGAGAGAGAGAGAGAGAGAAAGCCTATCTTTCCTTTTAAAAATGCATAAGATTGAAGCCATACGATGCAAAATGAACAGGACACACAGTTGGACTTTACACAAAAAAGGGGTAGGAGGAGGAGGGGGGGGGGAGAACAGAGTGTGCTATTAGTGAAAGGTGACTCCTCCTGATATACGAGACAAGCAGGCGCGATAAACACATGGGAACGGGAAGTGTAGTACGGTCAAGGACGTTCAGCGGTTTCTACTGGAAAGGCTAGAGCGAATGGACGTCAGAGGAATTTTTTAAAAATGAAAGGAGAAGAGGTTAAGGCGCATGTGTGTATGTGTGTGTGTGCTTGTTTGTGGGTGGTTTTCCATGTATGTGTGTGTGAAATAAAAACAAGGAAGGAGAGTGGATGGAAAGAGGGCAATAGAGCTCTAGAGTTTTAATCCTTTCATCCACTGAAGATTTCTCCAACACAAGAGAGTGCGGCGGGGTGGAAGGTGGTTTGGTAAACTGGGTACTACAGACTGACAAACTTAAACTGTTGAAATATTTATCTTTTTAACAAACTACAATTTTTAAGTCAGACAGTCTGGGAAAAGAGGAGGAGGGTAGGAGATGGGGGCAGCATTCTAACATTTGATGAAAAACGTGCACATGCCAGAGAAGGCTGAGACACTAGGATACAGGTCAGCATTTCTAGACTTACAGAGGCAGAAGAAAGGTGATAGTCTTGCTCACAGACATACAGAGGCAGAAGAAAGGTGATAGTCTTGCTTACAGACATACAGAGGCAGAAGAAAGGTGATAGTCTTGCTCACAGACTTACAGAGGCAGAAGAAAGGCGATAGTCTTGCTCACAGACATACAGAGGCAGAAGAAAGGTGATAGTCTTGCTCACAGACATACAGAGGCAGAAGAAAGGCGATAGTTCTTGCTCACAGACATACAGAGGCAGAAGAAAGATGATAGTTCTTGCTCACAGACATACAGAGACAGAAGAAAGATGATAGTTCTTGCTCACAGACATACATAGACAGAAGAAAGGTGATAGTTCTTGCTCACAGACATACAGAGACAGAAGAAAGGTGATAGTTCTTGCTCACAGACATACAGAGACAGAAGAAAGGTGATAGTTCTTGCTCACAGACATACAGAGACAGAAGAAAGGTGATAGTCTTGCTCACAGACATACAGAGGCAAAAGAAAGGTGATAGTCTTGCTTACAGACATACAGAGGCAGAAGAAAGGTGATAGTCTTGCTCACAGACATACAGAGGCAAAAGAAAGGTGATAGTCTTGCTTACAGACATACAGAGGCAGAAGAAAGGTGATAGTCTTGCTTACAGACATACAGAGGCAAAAGAAAGGTGATAGTCTTGCTTACAGACATACAGAGGCAGCAGAAAGAGTCTTGCTCACAGACATACAGAGGCAAAAGAAAGGTGATAGTCTTGCTTACAGACATACAGAGGCAGAAGAAAGGTGATAGTCTTGCTTACAGACATACAGAGGCAGAAGAAAGGTGATAGTCTTGTTCACAGACATACAGAGGCAAAAGAAAGGTGATAGTCTTGCTTGCGGACATACAGAGGCAGAAGAAAGAGTCTTGCTCACAGACATACAGAGACAGAAGAAAGGTGATAGTCTTGCTTGCGGACATACAGAGGCAGAAGAAAGGTGATAGTTCTTGCTCACAGACATTCAGAAGCAGAAGAAATGCGATAGTTCTTACTCACAGACATACAAAGGCAGAAGAAAGCCGGTAGTTCTTGCTCACAGACGTATTTTTCAGAAGAAAGGCGATAGTTCAACGTGATAGCGCTCTAATTTTTTTCATACGTCACCACCTTCTACAACAGGAGAATATCTATGAAAATGTAAGACTGTGAGCCCCTGTGGTAGTTGGAGAAGATGTTATTTTATATTCTTTGTTTTTTACAGTTTGCTACCTCTATTAGTTTCTAGATGTCTCCCATCCGTTACAGCTGAGTGGTAGATGTGAGAGTGAGATTGCTGACATACGCCCACGGCACTGTAAACACAAATATACTAAGTACAATTTTCTAGGTAAAATCTTCCACAAACGTCTAAGATCTGTCTACTCCACAAACGTCTTCTGATATGAAATAGTCATTACATTAAGATTATTTATTTTATCTTTTGAAAAGGAAAATATTTCTTAAATCTAATAAGAATAATACTTCTAAAAGTTGACATTTTAAACAGCTGTTCTAATATTTTATTTCAAATATAGTATTATTAGATTGGATGATATTTTTTTTAAGAAATAAGATTTCTATTTGAAAGAGAATTAAAACTCATTAGCACTAAGGCAGAAACACTGGCAAGCAACAATGAAACAAAACAGAAACACTGGCAAGCAACATTGAAACAAAACAAAAACACTGGCAAGCAACATTGAAACAGAAGAGAAATACTAACAAGCAACATGAAACAAAACAGAAACAGTAACAAGCAACAATGAAACAAAACAGAAACACTAACAAGCAACGATGAAACAGAACAGAAACAGTAGCAAGCAACAATGAAACAAAACAGAAATACTAACAAACAACAATGAAATAAAACAGAAACACTAACAAGTAACAATGAAACAAAACAGAAACACTGGCAAGCAACAATGAAACAGAACAGAAATACTAACAAGCAACAATGAAACAAAACAGAAATACTAACAAACAACAATGAAATAAAACAGAAACACTAACAAACAACAATGAAACAAAACAGAAATACTAACAAGCAACAATGAAATAAAACAGAAATACTAACAACCAACAATGAAACAAAACAGAAACATTGGCAAGCAGCAATGAAACAAAACAGAAACACTAGCAAACAACAATGAAACAAAACAGAAACACTGACAAGCAACAATCAAACGAAACAGAAACATTGGCAAGTAACAATGAAACAAAACTGAACTGTTAATGCAGATGGAAAAACACTGATAAGATTGGGTGATTAGGAAGGACCCATGCAGTTTGGACACATCTCTGCAGCATCTCCTTCAGAGTACAGCAGGTGATAACACCCGTCCTGTATTGGTTGATCATCCTTCTGGAGTTTTTGATTACTCATTCATGCTTTGCTACATCACGTTTCCCTCCAAGCTCCTTCATTCTTGAAGACCTGAGAATGATAAATGAGTGCAGTCAATTATAAAAGACACATGTTGACTGGGAAGCCAACACCAGCTTTTTTGTTACATGAGCTAAGCAGGTTGCAAAAAACAAATTATCTTTCAGAATGATAGAGGGGAGGGGAAGGGGGAATCGACTAGTATAAGGAAATAAAACTACTCTATGTTTGAGACATGAGTAATAATTATGAAATGAGAAACAAGTCAACCCATATTTGGAAATAGGTAACGGGTTTCTATCGGAGCTTATATAAAAAAGAGCCAAAGGGGAGGTGATATTTAGACTCCTGACAGAATAACCAGATATAGGTTAATGGCACTATGTTCTCCACGTGTGACACAGTAAAATCAGATGACTGTGTCAAAATCTGTCATAAAACTTTCATGCACTTGATATGTGTATTCTTGTTTAATTCTCTGATTAACTCCTTAAAGTTCAGAAAGGAGTGAATGTAATCTGTAGTTGTTTACAGCATTTCTTGGTTTGGTTGATAAAGGGTTAAGGACAGTATGGGCGCTCACACAAAATCCCTATATAACCCAGCGGGATGACAAAGGACTGTCTTTATCTACCACTCTATATTACAGTGACAATCTTGTTAGGAAAGAAACTCATGTTTTTTACTGTCGCTCATCTCCTTGCTCCAGATTTTGGTGGCCTAGTGATATTTTACAAAAGCTATCAGTGCAGAACAATAACCTCACAGGATAAATATAATAAAAGCAAAAACAAAAAATATAACAATAACAATCTGCACCTGTGGTAGAAACTTGGGATTTGCATTAGGAAATATCTAACTTACTGCTTTTATTGTATTCATGTCATCAATTCTGTGACATTTGAAATTTGCTGTCTCGAGCAAAATGCCAATAGCTAAACCTTTAAACCGACTTGTCTGCGGTGTAGGCCATGTCGATTTGTCTTGAGTGTAGGCCATATGCCATTTTGTCTGTGTAGGGCATGTCTGTTTGTCTGGGGTGTAGACGAGAAGTCGGTTTGTCTTGGGTGTGGATCAGAAATCGGTTTATGTGGGGCTTAGGCCATATGTCAGTTTGTCTGGGTTATAGGGAGTATTTGTCTGGGGTGTAGGCCACGTCGGTTTGTCTGGAGTGTAGGCCATATGTCAGTTTTTCTGGGTTATAGGCAGTATTTGTCTGGGGTGTAGGCCACGTCGGTTTGTCTGGAGTGTAGGCCATATGTCAGTTTGTCTGGGTTATAGGCAGTATTTGTCTGGGGTGTAGGCCACGTCGGTTTGTCTGAGGTGCGGGCCATAAATCGGTTTGTCTGGGGTGTAGGCATTAAGTCCGTTTGATTGGCAGCAAGTCGGTTTGCCTGGCGTTTGGTCATAAGTCAGTTTGTCTGTAGTCTGTCAAAAAAAATGCTATGAAAAAGGTAGATGAGACGAATAGAAAATGAACAATGTCACGGAAAGAACAAGAAAAAAATATACAGGGGAAGATGAAGAAATAATAGTTCAATAAAATAGAGAAGATATACCAATAATAGCTGAGAACATAATGAAGGTGAAAAATAATGGTTGAGAAAAATGAAAACGATGAAGAAATAAGACTCGAAGAAGACGAGGAAGAGGAAGATGAAGAAACAAAGCAAGATTTGAAGAAAATGAATGAAGAGGAACATGGAAAAGAGTAAGAAGAATGAGAAAATAAAGGTAATAAATAATAATGATAATATAATTAACTCTGAAGAGAGATGAGGAAGACGAGGATGAGTAAGAAGATGAAGAAATAAGAATCGAAGAAGATGAGGAAGATGGAGATGAAAAATACAAGAATTCAAAAATATAAGGAAGAGGAGCAATTAAAAGTGTAAAGGAAGGAAAGAAAAAAAAATCAAAGAGAAGTAGATAATGAATGTATTATAAATAACCTGGAGACGAAGAAGAAGATGAAATAAGAATTTGAGAAAGAAGCAAATGATGAAATAAGAATGAAAGAAGATGAGAAAAGCATAGATGAAGAAATAAGTGTCGAAGAAGTCTAGAGGAAGGAAGAGAAAGAAATAGAAGTAGAAGAAGATGAAGAAATAAAGGTTGAAAAGTAATAAAACTGAAAATGGAGAAGGAAGAACTGAAGATGAAGATGAAGAAGAAGAAGAAGATGAAGAAATAAAAGAGTTGAAAATTACGAAGAAGAGGATAAAGAAATAAGAAGAATAGTTAGATAAAGAGATAGTAGTCAAAGAAGATGAGAAAAATGAAGAATAAAGAGAAGAAGAAAAGAAAAGGGAAATAAATAATACTGCTCATTTTAATATCATGAAAAAGAGGTTATGAAGGGGGTTAATAAAATGTAGGAGCTTCTGTATGTTACATATTATTACTGTTAGAAAAGAGCCATAAAATCATGACAATTTATATAATAATAGAACTAATGGTGAAAAAGAGAGTAATCAAGCCAACTACACGAGGATTGCAATAGAGACTCTTATTTACTATAGTCTCACTTCACGAAATCAATACATGCAAGGATAACACCTAAAGGGCAACTAAAAACACTGTCTTGTTTTTTACAATAAACTAGCACCGGTCTTGATCTTCGTATTGTTACAGCTTTGATGTAGCCATGGGACGTTTTACGGGCTATCCATAAAGCACCGGCGCTGGTTGATAAGCATTACTGGACAGATCAGCTGAGGATTTACGTTCGGGATTGTGGTAGTTTGAAGTAATCTACATTTTGTTTTTTTTTCATGTAGTTTCACAATACCTTCAGCCAGCTGATATTTATCACAGTTTCTGTAAATGTAAGAACGTGCACTGTAATTATTTATTTGTCAAAAAAAACAAAAACACCCGAATACAATTTTCCTTGAACAGTATGTATAGCTGGGTAAAGGTGGGGCGACCATCCCCAACCCAGCGCGTCACAGGTGGCGGATGGTGAAAGTCCTCCAGATATGGAGGATCCCTGTGAATAAGGAGTTATCCAAATAAGCAGGCGCGGACCAAATGGCGGTAGACTCAGAGAGCGAGGTGGGGTATAGGTGGCTCTACTACTCCTATAAAGTGCCTCAGGTGCTCAGTGAAGGGAATACCAGGCGGGTCAGAGGCGCCTTAAAACCTCTCGCTCCCGCTGCCTTGCGGGTAGGACAGGGAGTCCAAAGGCTAGCGGAGAGTCCGTACACAAACCGACAGAAGGCAACGGGAAACCACTGTTGTAATTCCCAAGAATAATTATGCTTAAACAGATAGAGGACTCTCATATTAAAGACAGCAAAAACATGCACAAACGAATTAATGAACTCACAGGCAGGAAAACAAAATATACCACAGGATGCCTGAAATCGAAAGAAGGTAAAATGTTAATGGGAAAAGAAGACACTGTGGACAGGTGGACAGAGTATATCGGTGAGCTATATGGAGGAGAAAGACCAGAATTAACACCAGATACTGAAAACTGTGAGGGACCACCAATACTTGAAGATGAAATCATAGATGCCATCAAACACATGAAGAAAGGAAAAGCGACTGGGCCTGATAATATAACAATAGAAGAAATAGAGGCACTAGAGGAGACAGGAATAAAAATAATAACCAAGTTACTGAATGACATTTACAACAGTGGTTATATTCCCAGTGACCTGATTAAATCCACGTTTATAGCACTACCAAAGAAACCAGGTGCAAAGGAATGTGACGACCACCGGACTATCAGCCTCTCATGTCACATAACGAAGCTACTTCTGAGAATAATTATGAGAAGAACAAGGAAAAAGATAAAAATGGAAATAGCAGATGAACAGTTTGGATTTGTTGAAGGAAAGGGAACACACAATGCCATTTATGCTTTACGAAAACTAACAGAAAGAGCTTTAGAAGTACAGAAAGATCTCTACTTATGCTTCATTGATTACACCAAGCCATTTGACAAGGTGAAACATAATGAAATTATTAAAATGCTTGAAGACATCAATATAGACGGCAAAGACCTGAGGATTGTAAAACATCTATACTGGCAGCAAGAAGCAGCAGTTCGAGTTGAAAATAGAATTGGAAAATATCAACCTATAAAACAAGGGGTGCGACAAGGATGTGTGCTATCTCCAGACCTTTTTTCTCTGTATAGCGAGAATATTCTAAGAACAATCATCGCAGAACCAGGCATAAAAATTGGAGGATACAATATTAACAACCTTCGGTATGCTGACGACACAGTACTGATAGCTGAGAACCAACAAGACCTACAAAATCTCTTGGATAAAGTCGCCAAAGAAAGTGAACAGAAAGGCCTTACTTTGAACATCAAAAAGACAGAGACTATGGTTATATCTAAGAAACAGAATCCACCAGCATGCAGTATTAAATTAAACGGAACTGTTCTAAAGCAGGTGCAGAAATTCAAATACCTTGGAGCAGTAATAACTTCAGATGGGAAATGCAGAACAGAAATTAGGAACAGAATAGGCCAAGCAAAGACTGCATTTCAGAGAATGAGAAACATATTGACCAACACATCCTTATCAATGAATGTTAGAAAACGAGTCCTAAAATGCTATATTGAACCTATCTTGTTATATGGAAGTGAATCAAGGACAACAGGCAAGTCTGCACAAAAATCATTGGAAGCAGCAGAAATGTGGTTTATTAGAAGAATGTTGCGAATCCCCTGGACAGCAAAAATAACTAATAAAGAATGTAGGAGAAGAGCTGGAGAGACAAAAAACCTTGTCAAAAAGATAAGAGAGAGACAATGTACTTTCATAGGACATGCAATGAGAAGAGGGGGCATTGAAAATATTATAACAACAGGAAAAATAGAAGGAAGAAGATCAAGAGGAAGACCAAGAGAAATGATACTGCACAGTCTGTCGGGATGGTGTGAGAGGAGATCACCAACTGAGCTGATGGCCTGCATGAAGGATCGCGTACTCTGGAGAAGCATAATAGCCAACGCCAATCGGCACGGCACATGATGATGATGATGATGAGTATGTATAGTCCCACCTACAAGAGGGTGGGGCAGTTAGGAGGGGTGGAGCTTCAGCCCGTGCATAGCTCCGTGACGCTCGGAGTTTTCTTCGTTTTCAAGGGTGGGTCTGGGGAGGGGGGGGGGGGGTGTGAATGGGAAAAAAAAATAAGGGGGTGGTTGAGTTTGTAGTCTCATGGTAGTTGAGAGAGTGCCAATTGAGGAAGTAGAGTATTTCACATATTTAGCCAGCATAGTGGATAAATATTGGATGGGTGGGCTTGGAGGGGAGTCAGAAAAGCACGTTAAAGCTAGAATAACCAAGACCAGGACAGCATTTATCCAACTTAACAAAACATGGTCGTCTAAGAACATCAAAGCAAGAACCAAACTTAGGCTTCTCGATACAAACGTAAAGACTGTCCTGCTACATGGTTCGGAGACATGGGTTATGAACAAGACAATACAACAGAGAATACAAACATTCATGAACTACTGCTTGAGGAGGATTTTAAACATTAAATGGAAGGACAAGATCAGAACGAGGAGGTCTGGGAAAGGGCAGGACAAGAACCTATGAACCTACAAATTATGTCAAGGAAGTGGAGGTGGATTGGTCACACTCTGAGGAAACTCGACACCAGCATAGCAGTTACTGACATGGAATCCTCAAGGAAATAGAAAACGAGGAAGACTGGAAGACCTAGTCTTAGTTGGAGAAGAGAAATTATGACAGTGCTCAGAGACAAGGGATACAATTGGAAGAAAGCAGAGAATAATTCCAAGAACAGGGATGACTGGAGATCCTTTCTCCATGGCCTATGCTCTCAAGGGAGTGAAAGGCGATGATGATGATGAGTTTGTATCGGATTTTAAACTTTATTTCGGTTGCCCTCTTTTTATACTAGTCGAATGTTTTTTTTCCTTACATTTTGAGAAAGTCCTGGAAGTGTTCGATGCTATCTGAATATATCTTCATTTCGAGCATTTAGAGACCATCATTACTCATCATGATGATGATGATGATGATAACAATGACTGTGATGATATATTTATAATTATAATTTTGTTGCTGTTCTTGGTGAAGTTAATGATAATGATGATATAATTACGATGTTGCTACTGTTCTTGTCATTGAGATTGATGATGATGATGATGATGATGATGATGATGATGATGATGATGAAAAATTTATAATTATAACGTTACTCTTTTTCTGTCGATGAGACAGATGATGATGATATATTTACAATCATGATGTTGCTGTTGTTCTTGTCGATGATGATGATGATGATGATCTTATCAATGAGAATGATGAATATATATTTGTAATCATGATGTTGCTGTTGTTCTTGTCGATGATGATGATGTAAGAAATGACAATGTATGTATATTTATTACTGTGATAAATTGAAGGGAGTTTATCCTTTAATTCTCTCGTTTCTTCACCACGTTATACCGTACTATCGTACTTATGGGAAGGAACCTATTCTCTTATTTATTGTACTATCGTACTTATGGGAAGGAGCCTATTCTCTTATTTAATATACTATCGTACTTATGGGAAGGAGCCTATTCTCTTATTTAATATACTATCGTATTTATGGGAAGGAGCCTATTCTCTTATTTAATATACTATCGTACTTATGGGAAGGACCCTATTCTCTTATTTAATGTACTATCGTACTTGTGGAAAGGAGCCTATTCTCTTATATAATATACTATCGTACTTGTGGAAAGGAACCTATTCTCTTATTTAATATACTATCGTGCTTGTGGAAAGGAACCTATTCTCTTATTTAATATACTATCGTGCTTGTGGAAAGGAACCTATTCTGTTACTTAATGTACTATCGTACTTGTGAAAATCATTCTGTATATTTAGCCTTTTTATCAATTATCTGAACCCAGGAACTTTCTTTTTCATATGTTTCATCAATCTTCTGCCACCCAAAACCTTCGTGGCTCATCATGGTGGTTACTTAATGTAAATCTTTGCTTGAGCTGAACAACAGTTCTAAACTTCACAAAACAACACACTGCCAGCGCGGACATGAATTCAATAATTCAAGATTATTTATATCAGTTTAATTCCATTAATGAACACAAACAATTGCACACAAACAAAACATCAAGAGGCAAAACTTATTTTGACCAAAGTTGATGTTAATGAAACATAATGATGATCATAAACTATGAGCAAACAAATTTTGAATCATCATCATCATCATCATGTGCCGTACCGACTGGCGTTGGCTATTATGCTTCTCCAGAGTACACGGTTCTTTATGCAGGCCATCAGCTCAGTTGGTGATCTCCTATCATACCATCCCGTCAGACTGTCCAGTATCATTTCTCTTGGTCTTCCTCTTGATCTTCTTCTTTCTATTTTTCCTGTTGTTATAATATTTTCAATGCCCCCTCTTCTCATTGCATGTCCTATAAAAGTACATCGTCTTCCTCTTATTTTTTTGACAAGGTTTTTTTGTCTCTCCAGCTCTTCTCATACATTCTTCATTGGTTATTTTTGCCGTCCAGGAGATTCGCAAACATTCTTCTAATAACCCATATTTCTGCTGCTTCCATTGATTTTTGTGCAGACTTGCCTATTGTCCTTGATTCACTTCCATATAACAATATAGGTCCAATATAGCATTTTAGGACTCGTTTTCTAACATTCATTGATAAGGATGTGTTGCTTAATATGTTTCTCATTCTCTGAAATGCAGTCTTTGCTTGGCCTTTCTATTCCTAATTTCTGTTCTGCATTTCCCATCTGAAGTTATTACTGCTCCAAGGTATTTGAATTTCTGCACCTCTTTAGAATAGTTCCGTTTACTTTTATATTGCATGTTGGTGAATTCTGTTTAATTTTATACTGCATGTTGGATTGATGTCTTCAAGCATTTTAATAATTTCATTATGTTTCACCTTGTCGAATGCCTTGGTGTAATCAATGAAGCATAAGTAGAGATCTTTCTGTACTTCTAAAGCTCTTTCGGTTAGTGTTTGTAAAGCATAAATGGCACTGTGTATTCCCTTTCCTTAAAAAAAACAAACTGTTCATCTGCTATTTCTATTTTTATCATTTTCCGTATTTTTCTCATAATGATTCTGAGAAGTAGCTTCGTTATGTTACATGAGAGGCTGATATTCTTGTAGTCATCACATTCCTTTGCACCTGGTTTCTTTGGTAGTGCTAGAAATGTGGATTTAAGCAGGTGACTGGGCATATAACCCTGCTGTTAATGTCATTCAGTAACTTGGTTATTATTTTTATTCCTATCTCCTCTAGCGCCTCTATTTCTTCTATTGTTATATTATCAGGCCCAGTCGCTTTTCCTTTCTTCATATGTTTGATGGCATCTGTGATTTCATCTTCAAGTATTGGTGGTCCATCACAGTTTTCAGTATCTGGTGTTAATTCTGGTCTTTCTCCTCCATATAGCTCACCGATGTATTCTGTCCATCTGTCCACAATGTCTTCTTTTCCCATTAATATTTTACCTTCTTTTGATTTCAGGCATCCTGTGGTATATTTTGTTTTCCTGCCTGTGAGCTCACTAATTCGTTTGTGCATGTTTTTGCTGTCTTTATTATGGGAGTTCTCTATTTGACTGCACTGTTCTTTTAACCACACTTCCTTTGTTTCACTGCATTTGCGTCTTATTTCTTTATTTATCTTGCTACATTTTTTTTTACTATTTTTACTCCTCCTCCTCCTCTTGTCCATCAGTCCTAAGAAGTCGTCTGTCACCCATTTATTTTTAGAGGCTTCTTTTTTCGGTGGTATTATCTCCTTAACAGTTTGGTAGACAGAATCTCTTAACATTGCCATTGTTCATCTATGCTATTTATTTTTGCTGTTGCGTTTATCTATTTGTTATAATAACTTTGTATTGTTCTCGCAGTTCTTGGTCATTTTTAAGGAGTTCTGTATTCAGTTTGATGTTTCTCACTTTTCTGCCTGCTTTCTTTAGCTTTATTCTAATTTTTCCATAGAGTGGGTCATGGTCACTATTGCAGTCAGCTCCTGGCATTGTTTTTGTTGTCAGTAATGCATTCCAGAATCGTTTGTTGATTAATACGTAGTCTATCTGGTTAAAAGTCTTTTTGTCTGGGCTGCACTACGTTGCCAGTCTTCGGGGATGTTGTTTAAACTAGGTGTTTCCTACAACCATGCTATGTACTCTTGCCCATTCAATAAATTTACAACCTCTGTCATTCCTCTCCCCCAGTCTATAGTCACCAACGATGTCTGAAGGTCTTCCCTTACCAACTTTGGCATTAAAATCTCCCATGACTATAGTAACTTCATGTGAATGAACATATTAATATCAAACATAAAAAGATGAATACCATGGAAATATATGTGAATTCAAATGCATGAAAAACTTCACGTGAACTTAACAATTAACGTTGATCAGTGAAACTGAAAATGCCCCAGTATTCCACGACTACTACATACAACACGTGACTAGCCACCAACACCTACGACCACATCACTATAGAAAAATCAAGTTTCTTGATTGGCTCAAACCCATCTTCAGGCCTGTAACATAATGTTGCATTTAACCTATCTTTTTGCTACATACTTTTTAAAACAACTTACACTTATGGCAACGTATAACAAAAACTTACATAAATAAGGAGCTGACAGAGATCAGTGGTTTATTAGAAGAATGTTGCGAATCTCCTGGACAGCAAAAATAACTAATGAAGAATGTATGAGAAGAGCTGGAGAGACAAAAAAAAACCTTGTCAAAAAGATAAGAGAGAGAAAATGTAATTCATAGGACATGCAATGAGAAGAGGGGGCATTGAAAATATTATAACAACAGGAAAAATAGAAGAAAGAAGATCAAGAGGAAGACAAAGAGAAATGATACTGGACAGTGTGACGGGATGGTGTGAAAGGAGATCACCAACTGAGCTGATGGCCTGCATGAAGGATCGTGTACTCTGGAGAAGCATAATAGCCAACGCCAGTCGGCATGGCACCTGATGATGATGATGATGATGATGATGATATACTTGTCGACGACAAAGACAGCAATGATAATGATGATCACTACTCAGCGACATAGTCCTATTCGGACAAAGGAATTCTTTCCGAGAGTGCTTCTGCTTCCTTCCTGCTGGTTTCCCCCTGGCCTGCTCTGTTACTTTATCTCTATATTTCCTTTTATCTTAACAGTAGTCCCTTTTCTTCCTTTTAGAATGCTTTTGACTACAAATCTTTGCAGTGAATTGTTTTTTTTTTTCTAAACTCTGTACCAATGATACTCTTCTTTGCTCTGTCGTTTAATGTGATAATGTGACACTGGAGACAGAGATTAGGTAAATATCCGAGTTTCCATGATGTATTAGGTTTTCAAATTTCATCATTTGCTATTTGATATTTATATTACATTCGCATAATTTTCCCGGAAATTGTTTTTTTTTTTCTTTTAAAGCTGCTTGAATATGTTTCCTTCAGTTTTCTAGAAAAGATGTCCTTCATGTCAAGTGGCATGGCATTTGCTGCTGAAGTAATGACATTACTGAAAAACCTGAAATTTCATTTTATGTCCTCGTTTTATGAATTCACATCACGACTTCTCTCGGAAGCCTCCACGATGTTCCACGGAGTCCTATGGTTTCCTAGAGCCTGGTTTGGAAGCAAATGCCGCACCTGTCTAGATTTTTCGATTACAGCGCAAGAAATAGGACACGTCTATTAGGGAAAATTTGAACTCTTGAGTTTCTCCTTGATTTTTCTCATTTAAATTGTTTCAATCCCGCCTTAAATTCCCAAATGGTTTAACTGCGTCCTTTATTTGCGCTTGCAATATTGATCTTTTACATAATCTAAACTTAATCCCAGAAGATCAAGTACGGTTCTTCGTTTTGTAAGGTTTCACTTTTCTGTAGTGGATTTTAAACACATTCTGTTCGTTTCTTTTAAGTGGTAACACTAAATATTCAGTACTGTGGAATATGCAAGTTATTTAATTTATAGTTTCAGATAAGAAAACTGAAAGACGCAGAGTAGTTTGTTGCATTCTTCTCTTCCAGTTGCCTTCCACTGTAGTAGCATGAATTCAGCACGAACTTTCATAAACGCAAATTGTGACTGGACTGGGTTCTTCTTTTTATATATCAGATTCTAGAAAGTATGAAATACTTTAAATTTAGTTTACTGAAATTTGACTCTTTAATTTTCTCATTTCTTCTTCGCTGCATTGAATTCTGGTTGTTAACTGACGTAGAACGCCCGACAGAGTGAAGTTCGAATGTCTGAATGGCCTATTTCCAGACAAGCCTGTATGCGCGTTTCTTCATCTTTTCAAAATATAATTCCTTTGTTTTTGTTAACAAATGTATCATTAAATGTAGTTTCATTCATTCATTTTTGCATGCCACTTGCAGAACTTTGCCTCCCTAACAGCACTCCTGTAGGCCTCTCGGTTGTGAGCAAAATGGCCTTCTGCTGATGCATCCAGAGGTAGTTTGAATGAATAAATTAATAATCAAATATGAACATTTGCATTTTTACTTATTTAAGGCTCATCAATGGCGAAGATCTTTACTCTCAGAATAATACTTGAAGATCATATTGAAAAGCAGAAACCATTAATACTGAATTTCATATATTTTAAGAAGGCATTTGATAGCATACACAGAGATTCATTATGGAGAATTTTATGTCTATATGGAATACCATCTAAAATTGTCAACATCATTAAGGACTTATACAATGGATATGGTTGTGCAGTCAAGACTGAAGAAGGGATGAGTGAATGGTTCCAGATTGAAACAGGTGTGAAACAAGGATGTATACTGTCTCCTTTACTTTTTGGGATTACAATAGACTTCATAATGACAAAGTGCTGCACAGGTAACACAGGTATTGACTGGGTACATGGGACCCAACTAGAAGATCTTGATTTTGCTGATGACATAACTCTTATCAGTAATAATGTGAATTCCATGCAAGAAAAAACAGATAGCCTATCTTCACTGGCTAGCAAAATAGGACTTGAAATTAACAAGGACAAAACAAAAATAATGAAAATTCCCATCAATCAAAATGGAAAAATACACATAGAAGGGGCAGATATTGAAGAAGTCAATCAATTTTCATACCTTGGCAGCTACATAGACCAGGATGGTGACACTAGAAAGGAAGTTAGGATCAGAATTGCAAAAGCAGCATCAATCTTCAAGAATCTTGAGAACATATGGAATTCAAAAGTTATAAGCACAAAAACCAAGTTAAGACTATTCAATTCAAATGTAATATCCACCCTCATTTATGCATGCGAAAGCTGGAAAACAACTAAAGAAATAGACAAGAAATTAGACTCTTTTGAAAACAAATGCCTAAGGAAAATACTCGGCATCAAGTGGAATGAATTCATGAACAATGCAGAGATAAGACAGATGACTGAACAACAACCAGTCTCACGGGTGATCAGGAAAAGGAGATGGACATATGTTGGTCACTTGATGAGAAGAAATGAGCAGAGAATCCCAAAACAAGCTATCAAGTGGAACACAACAGGTCGAAGAAAAAGGGGCAGACCGCGTGAAACTCTGAAGAGGACATTATTAAGAGAGGCCAAGTTAACAGGCATAAAATCCTTTGTTGAGGTTGAAAGACTCGCCGAAGACAGGAAAAATTGGCGAACTACTTTGCGAGCCCTATGTGACGTCTAACGGCACGGGAAGGATATAAGATATAAGAATGGCGAAGAATCTTACATAACAAATTTAAAAGGAATTGAATCTAACTTAGATGTAATTTATATTCATACCTAGTCAGAAGAAAGTGTAAGTTTGTATTCTTCAGTGAAGGATTGTCAATTAGACTGTCGGTGAAATCAAGTGTATGTTTGAAATGATGCACAATGATTCATTCCTAAGGTGAATGCTAAAGATACCACGACAGTGAGGAGATCAAACGAAGAGGTCACGAAAGAGGCAGAAGAAGAGAAACAAGCAATAAGAAAATTCAGGAACAGACAACCCAGATTCATAGGACACGTCACGAGGGCCAGAGAGCTGGGATATTTGATAACAACAGGGATGATAGAGGACAGAAGAGACCGAGACACACAAACAGAGATGATAGAGGGCAGAAGAGACCGAGACACACAAACAGGGATGATAGAGGGCAGAAGAGGCCGAGACACACAAACAGGGATGATAGAGGGCAGAAGAGGCCGAGACACACAAACAGGGATGATAGAGGGCAGAAGAGGCCGAGACACAAACAGGGATGATAGAGGGCAGAAGAGGCCGAGACACACAAACAGGGATGATAGAGGGCAGAAGAGACCGAGACACACAAACAGGGATGATAGAGGGCAGAAGAGACCGAGACACACAAACAGGGATGATAGAGGACAGAAGAGACCGAGACACACAAACAGGGATGATAGAGGACAGAAGAGACCGAGACACACAAAGAGAAAAGATGATAGAGGACAGAAGAGACCGAGACACACAAACAGGGATGATAGAGGACAGAAGAGACCGAGACACACAAAGAGAAAAGATGATAGAGGACAGAAGAGACCGAGACACACAAAGAGAAAAGATGATAGAGGACAGAAGAGACCGAGACAGACAAAGAGAAAAGATGATAGAGGACAGAAGAGACCGAGACAGACAAAGAGAAAAGATGATGGAGGACAGAAGAGACCGAGACAGATAAAGAGAAAAGATGATAGAGGACAGAAGAGACCGAGACAGACAAAGAGAAAAGATGATAGATTGATGAAGTGGCATGAAGAAAGAACACCAGCCCAGCTCATAATTAACACTTGGAATAGGGAATTGTGCAAAACCTTGTCGGGATGGCAATGGATAGACAGAAGATGATTAAGAAAACATATTAAAATAATTGCACATTTATCCAATCCATCTTTATACAAGACTCAAGAATATTTGTTCGAATCTGTCTTCGAGCTACTTGAGTTGTACATTCACAATAAATATTGATTAAAAAATTATTGAATAATTAGCACTTGTAAATATCTCTTCCACGAAATAAAACAAGACACAATAATTCTGAAGTTTTCTCATAACTCAACTACACGGCGAAAATAATCGATTTTCTCAAAATTGAAGAAAAATTTTAACTATTTTTGCTCTCTTATAAAACACAGTTACTGAATTTCTAGTGCCTTTCTTCTTTCGTTAATAAGTGAACAAAAGGCGCTAAAATATTCAAAAACTGAATTGCACAAATAAACGTCCATTAAGAGCAAACAAGCACTTCAAACAGATGACGAGCAGACAATGAAATGTAAAATGAAAACAGCGGGCCTGTTAGTATCTGAACATGACATAAGAGATTAGCTGCTGCCTTCATATGTTTGCATATGCCTTTATTCTCTAGCTCAGTGTTCCCCATGTTTGTTCTGGCTTTCGCCCCCTTTTCTTCCAGATGACATCCTCAACGCCACCCTCCTCTCCGGCTCCTCCCTTATGTACTACTCGTACAATGAGCTATTAAACTAGACCATGCTTTACACAACTAAGACTTTAGCTAGCAAACCAATGTATCTAACAACATGAAGGAGTGCGTTTATAACTCAACCGCTGTATTATGTTCTCAACTTTTAATGTGATGGGTGAGTTTCATGTAGCGACACAAGTTTCTCAATATCAGGTTGAAAAGTGCTATGAAGGAAGGTATTACTGCCCCCGTCTGCTGCTTCGTTTTCCCTCAGTGCCCCATTTTCTTCCGCTGCCCCCCCCCCCCCCCCACTGACCCTTTTTTCTTTCACCGTCCCTCTGGTCCTTTCCAGCACCCTCATGAGAGGCATTATCGCCCACTATGAGAAACATTGCTCTAGCCTGTTAAAATTTCTCCCTCCTTTTTTTTTTGTTTCTTGTGTACTCCAGTGCCAACAACTAGAAGTATTAGAACTTGCGTAGTTTTGTTTGTTTTAGAGCGTTAGAATTGGAAAGTTGTGTCTCTTGTCTTGTCTCCTCCCTCGATTATCTTTCGGTACTGAGAGAATGAAAAGATTGCTTGTTAGGGCTAATGTGGTTGCTTCATGTACCGGGATATTTGAGGTTTCTGTCGGTTCCTACACCCACCTCGAACAATTCTTTTATTTTATCTATAACCATAGATGTTCTATGTTCTTCTATCTGCCAATTATTTATCAGATTCCTGAATATCAGGGTTGTTTTTGTTGTTTTTGTTTTAATCTTCTTGTGTCTTGAACTTACAATTCAAGGTAGTTGTTTCGGTGAATTCCGTACAAAAAGGCATCATCACATTACAGTTTGATAGCACTAATGTGATTATTTGTATTCCTTGAGACAAATCCAAGAAATGTTTGGGTTTTTTTCCCATCCAGTCAAGCCAGCGGAAAACGTGGCTATTTATAAATCAGTGTTATATAAGTTGTGCTTCCTGAAAAGAAGAATTTCTGTCGGGGTTAAGAGACGCATTAGATAACACTGCGGTCACGGTTGTCAATGTGTGGTTAAGAGACGCATTAGATAACACTGCGGTCACGGTTGTCAATGTGTGGTTAAGAGACGCATTAGATAACACTGCGGTCACGGTTGTCAATGTGTGGTTAAGAGACGCATTAGATAACACTGCGGTCACGGTTGTCAATGTGTGGTTAAGAGACGCATTAGATAACACTGCGGTCACGGTTGTCAATGTGTGAAAGGAAACCAGAGTATCAGCTGTAACTTACTGTCGAGAATATAAGACTTCGCTCAGGTCTCAGCTGATATACAAACCAAAATGCTGTCATATTCCCAGCCTTTTGGGCCCCATCAATTATAAGAATCTATGTATTGCCCCCCATCCCTGGAAATTAGTAACAGAAGATATCTTTCAGGAGTGCCCAAACCATGCAGATCTGAGGCCAGAGGACACAAGCTTGGGGCAAAAGCTTTGGGGTTCCTATCAGGATCTGGAGAGGACTGCGGGCTTTGCTATGTCGACAGGGGGTCAGGATCTGATGTGACCAACAACCTCGAAGGCAGAAGTAACAGAATAAGCAGTTTTGGAAAATAGAAGAATAACAATATAGTGGCACTTTCCCTCTTTTGGAAGACGCTGGTGGATGTTAGCTGTAACTACAACATGCCAGAAACCTCTCTCACGACTGCCTCTGTCAATATTGCATGTGCGTAACTCAGTTTCGTATTATAGTATGTGTGTATAGTTATAAGCAGGGATAAGAACGAAAGAAAGAAACGAAACGAAACGAAAGAAAGAAACGAAACGAAGAGAAAGATATATGAGCTCCTATTAATGTGTTAAGAATACAATATAACCAAGCAAACAATGAGCAAACAAATCAGCAAACTAACTAACCAGATAAAAAATGTTCCAACTGACTCATAACATAACTAACTCCCTAATCGATCAACATACCAACTTGTCAGTCGCCAAATAACTTATTAGCTAAATAACTAACAAACCAACAAACTAACTCTTCCTAAATAACGAGCCAGTCAACCAAGCAACTCTTCTGACTTACAAAATCTGCTAACAAAACTAAGTAATTGACTAACTCCCTCACTAACTTCTTCTTCTTCTAACGCATTATCTATCTGTATCCGCAGTTCTGTCTCTTGGATGAATTAACTGCTTTCTGTAGTTTATGTATTGAACTGTAGAGCTTAACTTTGTGAGTGCTTTCATTGGACTAGTAGGTGCCTCTCAGTGCCTCATGGTTGATGCAGTTCTGGAGGATGTTTCTTAGGCTTTGGTTGCCTGGCACATGTACAATGGGATTTTCCCAACTTTAAACTTTGTATACATGTGACTTCCAAGTCGTTGTGTCCTGTTCCGACACAGAAAATGATGTCTTGTTTATTTCTGCCTAAAATGTGACAGTCATCAAGTGGCAGTGTTTGTGCCATCCTGTAGGTCTTTATGTTTTTCTTCTGGTTATAGGTGACTGGTTTATCTGGTTGCTCCATTTCAGTGCCCTCTTTGGTCAGACGGTCAACTTTCGCATTGCTTCGTATCCCGCATAGGATGGAATCCACTGCAGGGTGACTTTGTGCTGTGAACTAGTTTTCGACGAGACCCCTAATTGTCTGGTAGTTTGTTGCACTGAAGAGCTTCAAGTGTCGATCCATGAGAAATACTATAGGGCTTGTATGAGCTTTGGAATTTGATAGGTTTTCCATGTGCGGCAATAATTGCCCTAACTTGCACATCACAACTGTTGCAGTATTCCCAGTATTCCTTGTCAGTGGTGATGTTTGGATATTCAGTATGTGCTTCTTCCCTTCCATTCTTTATGGCATCTGTGTGCACATGTCCATATGCCACGTGTATATTTGTCATCTAACACATTAACCGTGGCTGTTGATCTGCCAGGACTTCTCTGAGTGGCAGCACTGTCACACATTTCACTTTAGTTTGAATATTTATTTGCATAAAGTCCGCTTTTTTCCTGTCTCGTGTACTCTCTTTCAGATGACAAACTCACTAACTAACTACATACCAATTAACAACTTACTCACTAACTTCTCAGCCAGCCAGTCAATCAAATAAATAACTAACAGGGATCCAAAGTTAGAAATTAGTAAGATAAAGTTAATGTGTATGTTGAGAAAGAAAACTGAAAGCGTAAAAGAGAAATTAAAACTGAAAGCATGATGAAGAAAAAAAAAATGTTAAGTCGAATCATAAACAATCTTTAGTAAACAACTGAATTAACGCGAAGCAACGGATAAACAGACAGAACTACAAGAAAAAAGAAACTGTCATAACAGCTGCATGCACAGTGTAACGGTAAACAAATAAGATAACATGGAATTACAGGTGAAATACAAGAGGGGGGAAAAAATCTGTCACTTTTCCTTACGAACAGCGATCCAAAGTTCAAACACTGTTCTCTGTAATCACTACCGCTTCTTGCGTCACAAAACAAAACAAAACAAAACAAAAACACATAAGGAATGGCTAAAAAGTATGGAGGAGAAAACAAAATATGAAAGAAATGTCAAAGACTTGCGTGAGAGAGAGAGAGAGAGAGAGAGAGAGAGAGAGAGCGGTGTATTTGTCATTCTGGAATTTCCAAAGTTCTGAGACATAACAACGTACACGACTGTCTTCAGCAGTAGTCAAATTCTCAACCCCCACCATCCCCACCCCACACCCCCCCACCTCCGTCCTTCTCCTTGCCTGCTTATGATTGTACACAACATCAGGCTCGCATGCGAGCAGTATGGCTAACACTGGACAAACTCACACACATCTCGTCTTACGGAACAAAACGCCACAGGTTCCCCTCAGTCGTCGCTCACTCTCCTCCTTGCGCACGAGCACGTAATCTGCTGCCAGTACTCACAGAGACAGCTCTCTCTCCCTCTCTCTCCCTCTCTCTCTCTCCCGCTCTCTCTCTCTCTCTCTCTCTTTCTCTCTTCGAGTGGCGTATAAATGGTGTCGTAAAACACGAACGAGCAGAATGGAAACGACTTTTTCATCGCAATCCACATCCATATTTCAGAAGATCTTCGACAACTTTTGCACTAAATCTTCCAGAAAGTTTTCTCGGTCATAGAAGCCTTTAAAAAAAATATCAGTTTACTGTGTGTAACTGACTTGCTGTTCGCATTTAACGAATATTTTCCAAGAGACTGTTTTCCATTGTCTTCCTTCTGCATCGAAATATTTGAAAACACGTCCGTGGTTGTCAGCAACAGGTGCATACAAGCAGACTTTTCTCGGGCAGACATTTTTGTCAGAAAACTTGTGCCCCTTCGTGGAAGAAGAAAAGGTAAGCATTCTTTGAAAAAAAAAAGAACTTGGAAATCGGTGATTACGTGGTCGTAAATTACATCAAATTATTTCTTCAAATTTGCTTTGTTTTTTTTTTTAATTAGTCGAAACATTCACACTCGGTTATTAGATGTGTTTACTAGATTCTAGTAATGAAAATAGTTGGGTGTATTGTTCAGTTGTACGAAAAGATAAAAGGAGTGAGGAAAGTTGGCAAAAGAAGAATGACAGAAAGCAGGATGAGTACATATAAATGACGAACGTACAACAATCCAATATTTTGGCAAAAACCTTTTTCAAAGATCACATACAAAAACAACGCAATAGATAAACGCACGCAAAAATGGATGGACAATATGTAGAATTAGCTTTTTGACCTTGTAAGAAAGTCCAACACAAAATGTCGCACAAAAGGCTGAACTTTCTTACTAGAGGAGGCAAAAAAAATGCAAAGTCTATATAGCTTTTATCCATTTTTCCTGTGTTTTATCTGTTGTATTGTTTGTTTGTTTTTGTATGTGATCCTTGAAAAAGGCTTTTGCGAAAATTTTGAATTGTCATACGTTCTTCATTTATATATACTCATCTTTCTTTCTGCCATTCTTCTTTCTTCTCACTTTCTTCACTCTTTCTATTTTTTCGTAAAACTGAACCATGCGCCCATTTTCATTACTAGAACCAGTTCTACCGCAGTTGTCATCTCTTTTATTAGATTTTATAGCTGAACAGCATGATCTGGTGAGAAATACGTAGTACAGGAAAAAAAAATTAATTATTGTACAGTTTGACAGTGGGTTGTACGAAAACATATTTTCATCAGTAACAGTATATAATAAAGAAAGAAGCAAGTAATGCAATGATCTTCCATATAAAATAAGTAGGTCACTTCCAAGTTAGACTTTCAGTGCTTAGATCTCAAACTGTCATTCTATTTACTCCACTGACTGTCAACATGAAATATCTTACTTTTTACGTTCGTGAAGCCAATTATTCACTTAATTTATCCCCTTAAGTGCAGCCAATTATTCACTTAATTTATCACCGTAAATAAAGCCAATTATTCACTTAATTTATCCCATTAAGTGAAGCCAATTATTAATTTAATTTATCCCCTTAAGTGAAGCCAATTATTCGCTTAATTTATCCCCTTAAGTGAAGTCAATTATTCATTTAATTTATCCCCTTAAGTGAAGCCAATTAATCGCTTAATTTATCCCCTTAAATGAAGCCAATTATTCACTTAATTTATCCCACTGAGGTCACCATCCCAGAGCAGGATCCGATCGGATATTGTAAGAGACAAATAGCGATGAAATTAGTCTGCTCTCGCCAAATTTACGTTCTAGAGACAACTTAAGAACAAATTATAAACTTATTTTTGTTTACGCCATTTTTTTCTACTTTTTGTAAGCTGTACATTATGTCAATATAAGTTAATAGTATAATTTTGTAATGCTGTGTCTCAGAGTGCTTTTCTACAATGGTGGATTTATTTTGCTTAAGTCTCCAATGATCACTAACAAACCTTCCTGCTACCAGATAGCCAAAACATCATTTAACTACTTTGTTAAATGTGTTTAAAAGTCCAGATCCGCCATACGAGTACCTCAGCTGTTCAAGAACTTAACGTTATTCTTCACATCACAACGACGCTGTAACGAGTGGTACAATGTGTGAAATAATCGAGGTGTCGTGGTGTTTTCATTCTGGTCCCAGGTGTTTTATGCTTTCATAATTTTCGCTTAATTGTTAGAATTACTGGATTTCGTTCCTTGCGACTCGTTATGTCAGTGTAACATACGGGCAGACGGCATTATAATTTTGTGGCCGTGCGTTACAAATGGCTGAGGTAACGCGGTGACATATGAGAGATAATCGCACTGTTTGCACTGGCCAGCAGTTCTCTTCCCGTCACTTTTTTGTATCTGCAGATTAACGACCAAGGTCGAAGAAGCTATTAGCTGGAGGTCGAAGGATGCTGGCGGTTATTGTTATTGTTTAGTTTATGGTTAAACAGATGGCGAGGAAGTCTTTTTTTTTCCTGTTTAGTTGTTCAGTTTAGATTTAGTTCCTCAAAGCGAATATAAAAACGGTTTTTCCCCCCTCCCCTCGTTCGAGTAAGCCGAAGTGGTTGTATCTTCAGCATTTGGGTTAACTGAAACTTTACAGGTAACAAAAAGAAAAAAACGGGTGAAATAAGGTACTAAAATTCTTAACATAAGGTAATTTTATTTTAGTATTTATGCCATTTCTTGTGAAACTTCTTTTATTATTATTATTATTATTATTATTATTATTATTATTGAAAGATGAATTTGGAATGTGGAAATGATACATTTACTCACTTATTGTGAACTGACAAGAAAGACATGATTCAGAATCTGTATACTGTTATTTTTCTTTTGTTTTCACAAAGCTCTAAGATTTAGTAAACACTTTACCTTATCCTTCCCCTTTTACCGTAAGAGAGATGCAGTTGGCGTTTTTTTGTGTGTGTGTGTGAGGGGGGGGGGCGTATGAGTGGTCTCAGTGATGTTCATGCCGTAACTGGTGAGCGTTTCTGTAACTCCATCTGTCGATCTTTTCCAGAATCTTCCTCTTGATCTGTGTCCTATAATTCTTTGGTTGAAGCCCCTCGCGGAAGGCTGTATATGCATAATTCTCATTAAGTGGTTAGTAAGCACTGACCTGGATTATTTGTAATGTTCATTTATTCGAGAAATATAATAATAATAAATTGTTATTTATTTTGTGGGTGTGTCGGTGATAAGTGTTTTAGATCAGTGGTTTCCAACCCTTTACGTCCAAGGATCACTTTCCCAAATAAACGGAAGCTGCAGGGTCACCAGGTTATATGCAGTATCGCAATGTTATAAAACTTCATTTTTTTCCCTCCTTAGATGATATTTAATATCAAACTGAAAACGCAGTTGTAGATCGCCTGATAGTGCACTGCAGAACGGCTTGAGAACCACTGTTCTATATGTTATAAGAAACTTGAGAACCACTGTTCTATATTTTATAAGAAATAATCTTTTAATGCAGTTCTTTGTCCGCCTAATCAGTTCGGTCGCTTTTATTTGTAGGTACTGTTCGATCATTCGTCTACTGTTGCAATATTATTGAATGTCGACTTGATAATATTACTTTATAATAAAATTGTCATGTTTTTCTGGTTTTTGTTTTAAAGTAACTTTTGTTGTATTATAAAACTGGTGCCTCACTGGTGCTGTGGTTAGTGCACTGCCTGCCCATCAGAAGAGTCCGTGATTCTACCGGTTTTTTTTTTTCGGACCGACCGACATCGGGGTCAACCTAGCCTAACAAAAAAAAAAACAAAAAACGAGCACCTGGAATTTACCTGGAAAAATAAAGACAGTGAGGGCAGGTGCTGACATCCTGTACTTCAAATGCTTTAGAAATGTAAGGGCGCTAGCTCTTCATACCCCTACACCATGCAAATGTTACGGAACTTGCTTTTTTAAAAACTAGATTACTAGAAACGGTTGAATATTGTAAACATGTTTAAGTGAAGAGATCCGCGGAGAGTTATCTTGGGTTTACAGCTGTATGAAACCTGGAAAAGCCTGGAAACTATTGCTGTCGGTGGTTTTGACATGGCGAGTTTCTTGGAAGATGTCCTTTGATTTTCAGTCTCTTGGCGGCGAGCAGAAGGTTTGGCTTCCTTTATCCAAACCTGAGGACAAAACTTGGCATCTGAGGGGGATTGTGCAAGATGGTGCAAAACTATTTCTCTTCATCCCTCTCCCCGCCCCCTTCCCCAAGCCATCCAGGCTCCGGAATTATGCTCACGTTGGACCCTCCCCCCCCCCCCAACCACATCTTTCATCCCCCCCCTCTCTCTCTGTCTCTCTCTCTCTCTGTCTCTCTGGGCCTGCTTGACATGAAAACACTCTGCTCTTTCTCAGAACCAGCTTTTGAGCGCTGTCTATCACTGCACGTTACAGTGAGCACGTCAGTCGCCATGAAAGCCGTCACTCGTATCGGCTTATCAGCGCACTATAGAGGAAATCCCAGGCAGTGCGTTACGTTAAACATGTCATCCGTAATGATTATAAATACCTTCTGAGTTATTCAATGATGGTTGCGGAGGAGAGGGGGGGGGTGGGTTGGTCCGTAATCTGGATTAACCAGTGATCGTAAACATAGAACGCCCTTAGTAATGTTTCATCAATATTCTAGTTCTAACAGGCTGGAAAGATTTCCTTGACGTTTGTTTACGAACGATTTTCCACATTTAAAAGTTCCGAACTTCGTACGTAAAGAGAAGAAAGGCGAAGAAAGTCTGACAGAAAATAAAAAAATATGCTGAAAAATACGAAATTATTAAATAGTGCTTGAAATTCTGGATAGAAAAATAAATATTATGCAGAATACAGAGGATTCTTGCAGTTTATACAGCACACAACGACCTGGTCACAGCTGTTATGGACGTACACGAGGCCGCCTAGCCCTAGAGTTTGTTGTGAATCACAGGAAGGTATTTTTTTTTAACCTGGACATCATCATCTTCCTAGCTGTGCCTTGTTAGCAGTGGCCAGTTAATCATCACTCAGACCGCTTGTAAGCCCCTTCGCTCTCTTGTATCTGCACATTTCATCTGATGATATCATAAAACAACAATCTACTTTCTTATGTATCTACACCTTTCATCAGATGACATACTATTCATAAAACAACAATCTACTTTCTTATGTATCTACACCTTTCATCAGATGACATACTATTCATAAAACAACAATCTACTTTCTTATGTATCTACACCTTTCATCAGATGACATACTATTCATAAAACACAATCTACTTTCTTATGTATCTACACCTTTCATCAGATGACATACTATTCATAAAACAACAATCTACTTTCTTATGTATCTACACCTTTCATCAGATGACATACTATTCATAAAACAACAGTCTACTTTCTCATGTATCTACACCTTTCATATGATGATATACTATTCATAAAACAACAATCTACTTTCTCATGTATCTACACCTATCATATGATGATATACTATTCATAAAACAACAATCTACTTTCTCATGTATCTACACCTTTCATATGATGATATACTATTCATAAAACAATAATCTACTTCTGTAGAGTATATTTTTTTCCCTTGACATCGTGCCCCTGGCCTTTTAGGCCTAGAAGAAACTGAGAAAGTGACTGCAGCTTTCTGTTACTAAGGGCGTCTGTAGTAACTATCGTTAGGAGAAGGAAAGCAAAGAAGATGAGTTCTCGCAGTTCGACGTAGAGGAACAACATCAGTGTTTTCTTTAGGAGTTTGTTTTTCCCCCTTTTCCTTCGTTATATGCGTTATATGTCTTTAATTTCCTGTCTATTCGTTTGATTGGCCTTCACAGAACTGAAGAACCTTACACTGTCAGCAACCGTGGTCTTACAATTGGTACCATCCCACTGTGAATAGCTGGCAATGAAATAGCTGACACTCTATCCAAAGCTGGCAGCAATCAAGATCAAACAAATCATCTAGTAAACTACAAAGAGGAGAAAACTGTAATCTGTAACCAGTGCAGATCTGAATGGAAAAAGAAACTGAAATGCAACAATGAATCAGATCCAGTACACCAACTACAAATACATCAGCAAACCATCCTCTTCTGCCTAAGGACAACCCTTTGCAGACTACTTAAAATGTCTCACAGACGAGTGTTCATGTGGCAAGGGAGTCCAGACTCCAGAACATATCCCCCAAGAGTGCCAAAACCATGCGGGCCTGAGGCGCGAGACATGGCCAGAGGACACAAGCTTGGGGCAAAAAGCTTTTGGGGCTCCTATCAGATTCTAGAGAGGACTGCGGGCGTTACCTTGTCAGCAGGGATCAGGATCTGATGTGACCAACAACCTCGACCACAGAAGAAGAAGTAGAAATTGTGCAAAGAAAGAAAGAAAAAAACGAGAGACAGAACGAAAGAAAGAAAGAAGGAAAGAAAGAAAGAAAAAAGAAAGAAAGAAAGAAAGAAAAAAGAAAGAAAGAAAAACAGATTAGAATCTGAGAAAGAAAGAAAGACAGAATGAAAAATGAAAGAAAGAAAAACAAAAGAGAATGTGAGAGCGAAAGAAAGACAGAATGAACAAAAGAAAGAAAGAATGAAGAAAAACAGAATGAAAAATAGAAAGAAAGTAAAAAAGAAAGAGTACATGAGAAAGAAAGACAGAATGAAAAAAAGAAAGAATGAAGAAAGACAGAATGAAAAATAGAAAAAAAAGAAAGAAATAGTGTGAGAAAGAAAGAAAGACAGAATGTGAGAAAGAAAGAAAGACAGAATGAAAAAAGAAAGAAAGAAAGAGTGTGAGAAAGAAAGAAGAATGTGAGAAAGAAAGAAAGGAAGAAAGAACGAAAGAAAGGAAGAAAAAAGAAAGAAAAGAAGAAAGAAAGACAGAATGTGAGAAAGAAAGAAAGTTAGAAAGAAAAAAGAAAAACATAGAAAAAAGGAATAAAAAAGAAAGAAAGACAGAATGAAATTAAAAAAAGAGTGAAAGAAAAAAAGAGAGAAAGAAAGAAAAAAAGAAAGAAAAAGGGGAAGAAAAAGTAAGAAAAATGTGAGAAAGAAATAAAGAAAAAAGAAAGAAAGAAAAAAAAGAAAGAAAGAAAGAAAAAAAAAAAGAAAAAGTGACAGAATGAAATAAAGAAAGAATGAATGAAAAAGAAAGAAAGAAAAACGAAGAAAGAAAGAAAGGAAAGAAAGACAGAACGAGTAGTGATACACTTGAAAATACCTTGACTAGCAAATGCGATACTTTTTAAATCTCCCACTCCCCCCCCCTCTCCAAATTCTATCAAAACAAACAAGTTTGTCTGGAATCCCATTAACTCATATGATTTGTTGTATAGCAGACATGAAAACATCGCGTTGCCTAACCAAGATACCTGTTTCAGTGAGTGTGGTCTTTAAAGTGCCTGTGATATCTGGGGTGTATCATTTCCTCGTTCCCTTCCTCTCCTCGTTTCTCATAAAGCTTACCCGTTTCTAGTTTTAATCTTTCATATTTTTTATGTCATGAAGCAAAGATCAGAGGCAGACAAGCGAAATTTGTAGGACATTTCCTGAGAAGAGGAAAATTGGAACACACTGCGGCAAATGGAAAAATTGAGGGAAGAAGAGACAGAGGAAGACAGAGAGAGAAGTTACTGGATGTGTTGTCAGTGTGGCTAGGAAGAAAGTCACCGGCGGATCTCATACTCAAATATTAGGACAGGGAATTGTGGAGAGAAATGATCACCTACGCCACACGGCACAGCACTTGATTGATTGCTTTTATATCACACATCATTCATTCATTCATTTGCATACCACTTTGCTGAACTTTGCCTCCCTAACAGCACTCCCGTAGGCCTCTCGGATGCCCGACTGTTGATGCATCCATTTGCAGATCATCAACGGTGTCTTGCAGCCATCTTCATCTTGGTCTTCCTCTCTTTAATCCTTTTTACTAGCCAGCCTTCTTCAATATCAAGTTCTTGTAGTATGGATATATTTGTTCTTTTGGTGTCCATGATATTTGAAGAACTCTTCTGTAGCATTTACATTCAAAGGCACTTATGCGCTTCTCAGCTGTTTTATTAAGTGTCCAGATCTCACAGGCATATGTTGCGATGGGAAAGATGCATGCCCTTAAAAATGTTATTTTTGTAGTTCTGTCTGTTCCTCTTCACAGACTATTTAGTTGTTTTACTTTCTGAAGAGCAATAGATGTCCTCCCTTTAATTTCCCTCATTGTGTCTCCATTATTAGTTAGCAGTGATCCAAGATATTCAAGACTCTCCACTTCTTCCAGTTCTTCCTCATTGATACATATATCAGCTGTGTTGTTTGTTTTGTCAGTTGCCATCAATTTAGTTTTTTTCGCGTTAAGATAAGAGGTTTTGCTCTTCGCTGTTCTTACGGACTGACATTAGTTTATGTCATACATTTTCTTCAAATTCTCTTCCCTATTGTCAAATATTATTTAAATTTTTTTTCCCATTTAAAATTCGGGTAAAATTATTCGACGAGAAGACAGGAAGGAAGTAATCGTTTTCTATTGAAATGCACGGAGGTCAGCAAAGCGAGCACGACCGATCATTTTCATCAGCCCCACGGAGAACAAAAGCTTGGGAGGATGAGCCATGAGTATTAAATATCTCTGCGTGGCAAACCGCCTCACCTACTGACCTACATTAATTCAGAATGTGAAGAACTAATTCACAAGAAACAAGGCCCTTTTTTTCCCCTATCCCTTGGAGACGGTTTGTATAATTGAGAATTATTGCAGCGACGTGAAGTTGATCACGTACTGGTCACAACACTTCCGCTGTAACGTGGCGTTCGGTTGCTATGCGACATTGACGTCGGAGCATTTATGAAATTCAGGACAACCTGTTTTATTTTGACAGATTTCTTTTTTTTTCTTTTGACTGGGTTGGGGGGGGGGGAGTGGAGTGGCTGGAAAATGGAGGCTGTAGTGGGGTAAATTAGTTTTATGTTGTCAAGTCACAGAGATCTCCCAGAGTGTCATTTCTTTCTTTCTGTTTCTTTCACAGCGTGTTCTTTGTTTCCATTTTCCCTGTTTTCTGTCTTAAAATGCCTGGGTCACGATTATTTAAGATCTTCTAGCCGTCGCCCGGTGTGAAGGCAGCTGTAGTTTTGTGCTGGGTTGGACGGGATTTTATGTGACTACAATTTTTTTTTCCTTGACACACTGACAGCCGTGAGTTTTATATGGTCTTGCATAAAAGCTGGGCAGTTTCTTTCCCAGAGACATTTTTCATTGTCTGAGGTTACAACTGGTTCTAACCACCCAGGTCCAGTGAGACAAGAGGGAGTTGCGGGTGTTACATCCCCTCGAGGACTAGAGGCTTCCCCTGCTTTAAAGGGAAGGTACTGGATTCTTTTTCTTTCTTTCTTTCTTTCTTTTTTTCCTTCTGTCTTTTTTTTCTTGTTTTCTTTCTTTCTTGCGTTCTTTCTTTCATTCTGTCTTTCTGTCTTTTTTATTTCTTTACTTTCTTTCTTTCTTTCTTTCCATATTTAACAGACAGACAGACGTTCCACCTTACAAAGCTTCTGTCGTACTCGTAAACACAACTAACCAGTCAATCAAATCGAGAAAAGTATATGACACAATTACAGAAATCATTGACCCGTCAGAAAAAAATAAAGGTCAGTCACATTATTTGACTGTGATATGAAAATGCTAACTGAGTTATCAATTTGTTGGCTTTATGAATGTTCTTTTTTTTTAAATCCAGGATTTGAAGGAATAAACCACAGAATGAATTCATCCGCGTATGTGGAAGATATTGCGTATCGTATCGCTTTCAGCGCTGTACGGCGCTCTGCGCATGTTGTGGACATGCTCAACACATATTCCTTTGAAACATTTGAGGACCAATGTACAAATTAGAAGAAAAACAAATGAAAAAAAAAGTAATGAAATGTGGGGAAAAGAACATTTTTAATGAAATACAGTAAGACAAGTTTAGAATGAAGTAAAAGTAAAGATAAAATCCCCGTTTCCATGTCATGAAGGCATATTGGGGATACGGTGCCCGTATTTTCCATGACCATGGCACATGAAAGTCTGATGTGGTCAGTATCACGCCTGGCCGGTTTACCTTCCCAGATTTCTCTGGTACTCATTTTTACAGGCTGGGTGGACCCCAGGGGCTCTTTGTGTGTACCAGAAAAAAATCTCACTGCTGGGACTGAACCCGGTACCACTGGAATCGTAAACCGAGCGCCTAACCACTCAGCACTAATATCATGAAAATATAGTATGAAATGTAGAATGGAATAGCATGAAAATGATATGAAAAATATGTCGTATGCGAAAAGTATAGAGTTTGCGTGAAAATATTGGTCTGTGACCAAAGCTGTCGTAGCAGATTAGTACTAAAATAATACATTCATTTATTCATTTGCATGTCCCTAGCGGAACTTTGCCCCTATAACAACACTCCTGTAGGCCTCTCGGCTGTGAGCAAGATGGCCTGCTGCTGATGAATCCATTTGCAGATCATCAACGATGTCTTGCAGCCATCTTCGTTTTGGTCATTCTCTCTTTTTCCCATCATGTGCCCTTGCAAGACGGTTTTCTCTAGATTATCATGACGTTTAATGTGTCCAAAATATTTAAGTTTTCTCTCTTTAATCCTCTTTACTAGCCAGCCTTCTTCAATATTAAGTTCTTGTAGTATGGATATATTTGTTCTTTTTTGTGTCCATGATATTTGAAGAACTCTTCTGTAGCATTTACATTCTAAGGCATTTATGTGTTTCTCGGCTGTTTTGTTAAGTGTCCAGGTCTCACAGGCATATGTTGCGATGGGAAAGATGCATACCCTTACAAAATCTTATTTTTGTAGTTCTGTCTGTTCCTCTCCAGAGACTATTTAGTTGTTTTACTTTCTGAAGAGCGATAGATGTCATCCTTTTAATTTCCCTCATTGTATCTCCATTATTAGTTACCAGTAATCCAAGATATTCAAAACTCTCCACTTCTTCCAGGTTTTCCTCATTGATACTTATTTCAGCTGCCTTGTTTGTTTTGTCAGTTGTCATCAATTTAGTTTTCTTTGCATTAAGATAGAGGTTCTGGTCTTCGCTGTTCTTACGGACTGACATAATTAGTTTTTCCATTCCTTTTTGTGTTGTGGACAGTAATACTGTGTCATTAGGATATCCAATCTCTGGTATTTTATAACCTCCAATTGTTATGGCATCGTAATATTCTTTGTCTACATCTTCTCTAACATTCCTCATTATATTTTCAGTATACAAGTTAAATAAGTAGGGTGACAATATGCACCCCTGACGGACCCCTTGTTTTATGTCAAACCAAGTTGTTGTTTCATCATTTATTCTTACTGCTGCCTGTTGGTCTAGATACAGCAGTGATGTTAATTGTATCAGATGTGTTGGAAATTCCATTTTTTCCATTATTTCCTAAAATTTCTAGTGATGTACACAATCAAATGCCTTTGAGTAGTCTATAAAGGATAAATATAGACTCACATTAAACTCTCTGCATTTCTCTATTATTAATCTTATATTGAATATATGATCTCTTGATCCTCTTCCTAGATATTGTTAGAAATTATTTTAATGTTTGTTAAAAAAAACATATGTTAGAAGATGATTTACAATGTATTTTATTTATGTATATGTCTGCGTGTGTATGTGTGCGTGAGTGCTATTTTATTAGGTTAATGACTTCTTCTCTTTTACCTTGAATGTAATAGTTAAATCTTACACTCTTTTGATATGTTTTTCCTAATTTAAATTGTATTTTTGTACTAAATCAAGTGTGTGGGAAGAATGAAGGATGGAGTGATGAAGGGCAGAATGTAAGACGGGCCTGCGTGCCCAATTCTTTACCCTTGAAAAATAAAGATTATTCATTCATTCATTCATTCATTCCTTGTCTGAAACCAGCTTGGAACATATTGACTTCTTCTTCTATTTTCTTACGAAGTTTACCCATTATGATTTTTAACAGAATTTTACTGGCATGACTAATGAGGGCAACAGTTCTGTAGTTTGTGTAAATTTCAGGTTACCCTTTTGTGGCAGTGGTATGAATACAGTTCTTTTCCATTCTTTTGGCCAAATATCTGAATGCCATATCTTTTTACATAGTGCATGATAGATTGTTGCACATTCCTTTCCTCCTATTTTAATAAATTCAGCTGTTATCTCATCACATCCTGGTGATTTACCATTTTTCAGATTATTTATTGCCCATAAACTAAAATAATAGTACCATAATAATATTACATGGAGTACACCTTACATCAGAATGAAACCTGAACAGTAATGTTAGACATTACATTAGGACTAAAGTTATATGACGTAATAATATCCTATAACCCAATATTAATCATTAAATCAGTAAACGACAGCAGCTGGATCAAAGCGAGAAGACAACTCAGCACTAAACCAAGAACAAAACCGCCTTCTCAACGCCGTTTTAGAATAAAATGGTATTAATGTATATCACTACACGACGTACAGATTAAAGTATATCACTACACGACGTACAGATTAAAGTATAGCACTACACGACGTACAGATTAAAGTGTAGTACTGCACGACGTACAGATTAAAGTATAGCACTGCACGACATACAGATTAATGTAAAGCACTACACGACGTACAGATTAAAGTACAGCACTACACGACGTACAGATTATAGCACTACACGACGTATAGATTAATGTATAGCACTACACGACGTAAAGATTAAAGTATAGCACTACACGACGTACAGATTTAAGTGTAGCACTGCACGACGTACAGATTAATGTGAAGAACTACACGATGTGCAGATTAAAGTGTAGCACTGATAGTAGTAGAAGTAGTAGTAGTAGTAGTATTAGTAGTAGTAGTAGTAGTAGTAGTAGTAGAAGGATAAAAACATAAATGAATAGTTTAGAATTTGTATTCTGCATGTAGATGAAATATATAGACTAATAGTTGGTCTCTTTAAATCTATAAACTTTACGAGCTTTTGCAAAGCGCGTTTTGACGATCTGAAGCATGAGGGATAGTGTCGGATGAGAAGAGGGTCACATATTTTTGAGAATCCTAGAACAAAGATTCTTTGCAGACTTCACCCCGGTAGAAACAGTTGCAATCCTCTCTATGTCAACCTGAATGAAGGAGGACATCATCTTACTACTAAATCTCCCAAGAAGATTAAAGACAGAGGCGATTGCTCGTACGTCTGACTCACAGTTCTTAAAATCTGTATAACGAGCTTTCGGAGAGCAAGGCACGCCTGTACTTTTTAATGGTTACATCCTTTCTTTTGCGCTTAGTTTTTTTACTCTCCTTCATATATATATATATATATATATATATATATATATATATATATATATATATATATTATTATTTGATCCCTGAACTGGACAGAAGAAATATAGCTTTTCTTAATAACACAATAAATATTCGGTAAAACGAATGTCAAAACAGGCTTTAGTCCGACCACAACACAATTGACTCGTGATAGGAATTTCCTTCTCGGGAGAGTCAATAACGCATCAGTCTCCTTTAGCGCGGACGTACAAGTAATACTCTGTAGACAGAATCTAAATCTCATTTACTGCCACGTGACTCTGTCCTACTGCGCTTTTTTTCCTTCACACGATCGTCTGGAGAATCAAAACGACTGAAGGTATTGACTGTTAACTCTTTGAACGCTCTTATTGAATACACTTTGCCCTTGTTACATGATATTTCGGGGTTAATAAATTAGTTATTTTTAAGAGGAATAGAAGACACAGTAGAGAAAAAAAAACCTGTACTTGCAAACACATACTTGGTGCACGCGTATAGCTCATAACTATATATAGCTGACTATTCAGCAAAATGATGTTTGGCAAAACTAACAGATCCGTAACTGGAATCCGTCGACAGATGCGGTTATTATAAAATACTGTTGTATACTTTTCATTCAGTTAATTATAACAATGTCTGTAATGGTTACTGCGCATTCCTCTTCAAGTTCAATTCTGCACAAATCTTCAGTCCTAGTCATATTTCTGAAGATCCATACTTTGGTTTAAGAACTTTGACATCTCTTCATGTATGTCCTAATACTTAACATCTCTTCATCCAAGTCCTCCAACTATAAGCTCTTCATGCAAGTCCTACAAGTCCTGCAACTATAAGCTCTTCATACGTGTCCTAAAGTTGGACATTCTTCATGCAAGTCCTACAACTGTAAGCTCTTCATGCAAGTCCTAAAATTGGAAATTATTCATGCAAGTCCTCCAACTATAAGTTCTTCATGCAGGTTCTAAAACTGGAAGCTCTTCATGCAAGTCCTCCAACTATAAGCTCTTCGTGCAAGTTCTAAAACTGGAAGTTCTTCATGCAAGTCCTCCAACTATAAGTTCTTCATGCAAGTTCTAAAACTGGAAGCTTTTCATGCAAGTCCTCCAACTATAAGTTCTTCATGCAAGTTCTAAAACTGGAAGCTCTTCATGCAAGTCCTCCAACTATAAGCTCTTCATGCAAGTTCTAAAACTGGAAGCTCTTCATGCAAGTCCTCCAACTATAAGTTCTTCATGCAAGTTCTAAAACTGGAAGCTCTTCATGCAAGTTCTAAAACTGGAAGCTCTCCAAGCAAGTCCTAAAACTGGACGCTCTTCGTGCAAGCTATACTTAGAAATTTAATATTCATAGAATCTTAGTGCTCCAGGTCAGCACGTTCTTGGCACTGATTGATATTGGCCAAACAATTCGGAAATCAGAAAGCTCTCATAAAGACTGCCGAATTTGCTTGCCAGATCTCTGATTAGAACGTTTGAGCCACGTGCCGTGGGGTGTCGTTGTTCGTGTTGCTACAAAACTCCTTTAATCCTTCTGCTGCCACTTTTGCCGTTTGTTTTGGAAACTAAATCAAGAATATATCACCGAAATGAAGTGTTTTAGAATAATGCAACATTTAAATATAGAAAAGCAAATAAGGAAGTGGGTTAGATCAGAGAAACCTTCAAATTAACTTGAATGGTCAAAACGGAAAAAGCGACCACGAGAAACCATGAAAAAAAAATGAGAAAGTGGTTATTTAAAAGTAACAATCAGAATAGAAAGAAAGTAGCAATCATAATAGAAAGGACAATATAATCAACAAGACAAAAGCGATATAATAAAAATGAAAAGAACTATAGATAAGATGAAAACTCCGATGACATGCCGAGAGGCGAAGGAAAACACTAGAAATAAGAACAGTAATAAGAATATATAGTACATATACATGTGAGAAACGTGTGACAGTCCCTTAAATACCCATGTTTCCCCAAAATAGAAGAAAGAAACACACCCCGGTTGTTTTAGCTATATATTCACTGAAAAACGAACGAAGTTTTCTTTTAAAAAAAAAAGTGAAGAATTGGGCACATATGCCAGAATAACATTGTGTTCTTCATCACTCAACGTTTGTTCTTATGCAGCTATTTTCAATATATAATACTAAAAATATATCCATATAATATCAAGCAATGGTGGTTTTGTGTGAAAGTATATTTGTCGTGCATTTAAACTCAACACCGATCGGTTACAGCATTAAAGTTGCATTGTCCATTAGCCAAATTTGACTGTAAAATAAACCTTGTTTGTATTCTGTGCTCTTGGCGGTCTGTTTCAACAGAAGCACGTCTAAATCTCTCCAGATCTCCTCTGTTTTGGCAAAACATTTGTTTTCCAGAGTTTTCATGAGTTTTAAACATCTGCTGTAACTTTATTGCGAAACTTCATCGCTATTGGAAGGTGTTTTGAAACAAATGTTCTTCGTGTCTTAAACTGGATGATGAAGTAGAGCAGAAATGTATCCCTACTGAACCAGCAGAGGCAGTCCCCGAAATCCGTGATATCACAAGGATTAAAAAAGGAAGAAATTGCATTTAATCAATTTTCATGATCCAGATACGTAAGATATAACCTAAGGAAAAACATAAGGAAAATTATTGCGTTAAAAAACAAACAAACAAACAAAAACACATACACTACTTCTCTCTGGCTCTGTTTCTCTCTGTCTCTGTCTCTCTCTCTCTCTCTGTGTATCTTTCTCTGTCTCTGTCTCTCTGTCTCTGTCTCTGTCTCTCTCTCTCTGGCTCTGTCTTTGAATCTCTCTGTCTCTGAATCTGTCTCTATCTCTTTCTCTGTTTCTCTCTCTGTTTCTCTCTCTTTCTCTCTATCTCCCTCCCTCGCCTCTCTCCCTCTCTCGCTTCTCTCCCTTCTTCGTGTGTTTCCCACTCTATTTCCTAACAGACTTTGCTCCAGCGAATATGACACAGGAACATTAGTTCTATTATTCATCCTTAATTACTCCAGACATCCCCGATTTTGTGCCCGGTCAGTTTCTAATTCCCTGAAAGTTTGCTCCCTGCTATTTACAAGTTGTATTCTGTGTATTTTCCCCCTGAACTTTGTTTCTGTTGCTCCAACGTATACAGCAGTAAGAAAGTAGAGCCAGTCAGGGCACTTGAATTCTGAGTAGAAATACATTTCTACGATCTTCTCGTATTCTAGTGACTGAAAATAAATGACCATACCTTGCCTGATGTTTAGCGTTAGCGTCGATAGTTTCTTAAAGAGTTAACGTTTTCATACAAACAAAAATTAATTAGATCATGTTTGTAACCTGAACAAACAGGCTAGGGAATATAACTATTATCAAATCAGAACAATATGTACTGAAGGGACATTTTATAGAAACTATTCTTCAGGAATTAAGCGCTGGCAGAGCGAAGGAGATACACTGTCCATAGCGAACTTGGCTTCTGTGTGAAGGGAGCTGTTTGTATATAGCTTCATTGCACTTCAGCTGAATCAGCTTTAAAATAGACCCTAGGAACATGGTACTTTGTTGCAGTGTTTGCCCCTGAAGAGGAAGAGTGTGCGTGCGTGCGTGCGTGCGTGCGTGCGTGCGTGCGTGCGTGCGTGCGTGCGTGTGTGTGTGTGTGTGTGTGTGTGTGTGTGTGTGTGTGTGTGTGTGTGTGTGGAAACTGACTCACAGCATGCTGTATATTAATAGAATATGGGATAAATTCTAAGAGATTCCTTAATTGTTTTTTAATGTATTAAACGTAGGTTAAACAAAACGTTTGCGCAGTTCAAACGATTTAAAAAAACGATCTTTTCTTTTAAAATGTTTGATACTGATTACAGAAGAAAAAAAATTACAGAAAATAAACTGTATGAGATAGACTTTGACAACTGCCTTGGACCTGTTTACCTCTTCAACAACTGTAATTGAGGGTACAAAATATGCTACTCTATACATACTTCATAAATGTATTACTATGATTCAGGCAGGTTTAAGTGAAACAGAGTCACTCGTCAGTCGCATGTTTTTCAAGCCTATTTTTCTCACCAGACAGTTTCTTCACTAGCAGACATTCTTGCAAGGTGAAACAAATGCAAACTGCAAAAGAACTGCTCAGTCTCTTTCATTATTTTTATCTGTATATTTATCAAACAGGGTTCTGATTCTCGTGCCCCCGGTAATGGCTGAGAATAGAGGTTGTCGATCCTCAATTCCTGTCTTTCTTCAAATGTTGAGTCTTAATCTTCTGTGTGTCGCACTTGCAATTACATATGCGTATCCTCATCGTGGCTTCCACTTGCAGTGAGGCTCAGCTTCACTGATCTCCATTTTTCTGGTTCTCTAGATTTCACGATTCCATCTGACAGGCCGGTCTCTGGTCCAATCACACCACGTTGTTCCTAGGATCTGTAGAGCTAGCTGTCTGTTCATATGATCTGTACCGCTAGCTGTCTGTTCCTAGGATCTATAGAGCTAGCTGTCTGTTCCTAGGATCTATAGAGCTAGCGGTCTGTTCCTAGATCTATAGAGCTAGCGGTCTGTTCCTAGGATCTATAGAGCTAGCGGTCTGTTCCTAGATCTATAGAGCTAGCGGTCTGTTCCTAGGATCTATAGAGCTAGCGGTCTGTTCCTAGATCTATAGAGCTAGCGGTCTGTTCCTAGATCTATAGAGCTAGCGGTCTGTTCCTAGATCTATAGAGCTAGCGGTCTGTTCCTAGGATCTATAGAGCTAGCGGTCTGTTCCTAGGATTTATTGAGTTAGCTTCTGTTCCCAAAATCTGTAGAACTGTTTGTTACTAGAATCTGTAGAACTCTGTTACTAGGATATATAGAACCGTCTGTTACTAGGATCTATAGAACTGTCTGTTACTAGAATCTGTAGAATTCTGTTTCTAGGATATACAGAACCTCTGTTACTAGAATCTATAGAAATGTCTGCTCCTAATATAGAGAACTTTCTGTTATCAGGATCTATAGAACTGTTTGTTACTAGGATCTATACAACTGTGTGTTACTAGGATTTGCATAACTGCTTGCTCCAACGATACATAGAAGTGTCTATCAGTTGTTCTTTTGAGTTGGAACTTTCTCCTATAAACTGTTCTCACCATATTCTTACACATCTGCAAATCTTCTTCTTCCTGAATGTGATGGGTTTCACTGTTACCCTTGTAACAAGTAATTCATCTATCATCCTTTCTCTCCTTCCACTTTTTCCTCCACAGCCTCGATACTTTTCTTTCTCTCTCTCTCTCTCTCTCGCCTTTAATGAAGACGTTTATACGCTGCAGAGTAATGTTAAATACACATATTATTTATCACCTTTCAATTTTAATTGTCCAAGTTGTCTAAACGCAAGGATTTATCTCTTGGTTTTAACACTGCATTTAAACTACTAATGTTCCCATATTGATTTCTATTTGACGCTTTCATGCGGTCGTTATGTGCCATAGATATGTGATAATTTGTTTTAGTTAATCACCCGTTATGTGCTATAGATATGTGATAATTTGTTTTAGTTAATCACCCGTTATTTGCTATAGATATGTGATAATTTGTTTTAGTTAATCACCCGTTATGTGCCATAGATATGTGATAATTTGTTTTAGTTAATCACCCGTTATGTGCCATAGATATGTGATAATTTGTTTTAGTTAATCACCCGTTATATGCCATAGATATGTGATAATTTGTTTTAGTTAATCACCCGTTATGCTGCGTTTGGGCTTCTTTTTTAACGCTGACATGGTAAACAAATGTAAATATATTACGCGTAGGCAGTGCTGTGAAGCTGTCGCCTGTTAGATATCATATAGTTCTTGATTTATCACGCACTCCCATCTTCTAGAGGAAACATCTGTACAATGGTGGAAGTAATGAGGTTCTTGTACAGATTACTGCTAATATTATACAAAATAACCGAAGAGCTCGAGTGAGAGACAGAAGACTGATTAATGGATGGACAGCCTTCTCAATCTAACCACCAGAAAACTAGTTTTTTTTTTCTCTTTATAAATATAGCCTCTTCTGAAAGAGTCAAATACTAATCTTCTAATTCCAATTTTTTATAAATCTGATCTAAGAGGATTTGAAGATTCTTCCTACAACCTATGAAATAACAAACGCTTGATCAGATTATACCGCCTTAATGATATATTATTTACAACGCCAAGGGCTTTGGGACAACAACAAAAAAAAAAAACACTTTCCCATTTACCATTCAAACTTTCGTGAGACGGTTGATAGCTGTGACACGTATAAAAAAATATGAACTAAAATATTACTCGTTTTTTTTCATTGACGGAAATGAACTCATAAAGCGATAAGACTTGGAAATTCCTGGAAATAATATCAGGATTATTTGAATTCCACGCGTTAACCGCTGTCATGAATTTTGAATACGAAAAAAAAACCAAGCTATCTGGGAGGAAAAGGGGGGAGGGAATAAAACAAAGAGATCAAGGTTTAAAAAATGAATAATTATGCGAAATATTCAAGAGGAAGATAGAATTGTGAATTAAGGTTAGAGATGAAAATACACTGAGAAAACTTAATACAGAATAGTATTTCTGCATTTTGAATGGAAATATGTTGACATGATCGGAGCAGCCGTTAGACAGTTGTCCAAGGCCTCGGTGGAGAGTACTACAGATATTCTTATGGTACATTTTACCACAGATAAGTTAGTCTTGGCTCTGGCGTAAAATACCTATTTTTCGTCCATACATAAACGTCTTAAGAGACCTCAAAATGCCAGGTTCTGAAACAGAGCAACTGCTTTTCGGACACTGAATATTTGTATATGTATATATGACTGACACCAAATTAGACTCTTTTGAAACCAATACCCAAGGAAAATACTCGGTATAAAGTAGAACGAAATGAAGGACAACGCAGAGATAAGGCATATGAGCAAACAACAACCCGTCTCACTGGTGATAAGAAAAAAGAGATGGACATATGGTCACGTGACGAGAAGAAACAGTCAGAGAATCCCAAAACAAATATCAAGTGGAACACAAAAGGCCGAAGAAAAGGAGGTCGACCACGTGAGACTCTAAATTGTTAAAAGAGACTAGATTAGCGGGCATGAAATCTCTTGATGAGGCTGAAAAGCTTGCCGAAAACAGGAAAACTTGGTGAACTACCACGAGAGCCTATATGACGTTTGACGGCACGGAAAGGATGTAAGATGTAAGATATGGCTGACGTTGAGATCAATTATGCGTAAGGTTTGATGAGGAAATGAGGACCAAACTTGAAATCATAAGATGCAAGAGAAAAGAACCTGGATCTTGCACAACGAATATTTATTCCTGTCACTGTGATGGATAATCCAAATGCAACTTTAGTACAGTCAGACACGAGAGAAGCTGCTTAGCAAGATGATGCTTAGCAACCCCCCCCCCCCCCCCCAACAACCGACATCTGCCTGCTTCGGAACCCGCGTCTCTAAAGAACGGTGCCAGAACTGTGAGTGAATGGTTCATGCTGTGAATCATTTACCTCTAGATTTATTTTCTGTCATTCGCTTTGGATAAGTGATCATTTTTTAAAAGTGATAAACAGCTAATGATTCATCACGTATTGGAACCCGATTTTGACATTAAATGCAAGATCTTGATCACATATTCTTCGAACTTCAAAACGAATATATTTATCAGTTTTTTTTTAAATTTCTTCAGTTTGTTCGATTACTGCTGCATGGGCGGTAGTGTTTAATTTGCGTAACATTAATGTCACAAAATAAAGAAGAAATAAATCAAGAAATAAATCACGACTGATATATGGGAGGTAATCTTTATACGAGGGAGTAGGCATAATTTTAGATTTAAAAGAAAATTTTTCTCCTAAAATATAGATTTTAAAGGCAAATACAAGTCTGTGTTATCGCTGTTATCTACCCCTTGGTTATGAGACTGTGCTTGTGCACTGTGGCTAGCACTACATCCGCGTTAGAAGTTCTCCTTTCTGCTGAAATAGTATTTTATGGAAGATAATATATATTTCTCGCAAGAAAGGTAAGTTGACTACTTTATCATCTTCAGTGTATCTAATAAAGTAAGCGGTCCTATATTACCACAGTAGAGACTTTTCGGTGGTGGGCACGAGAAGGAAAATCATAAAAGACTGTTTCATGGTTCACCCTTTGACGTCTTTTAGAACGGGAAAAACTCGTTCTAAATGTCTTTCTTCTAAGCCTTATTCTTTAAATGCTTTATGAGGCTTTTTTGTGTGAATGATTAAGATAAAATGCTTTTCCCTCTTCCAAACTTCCATGTGGCAAGAATTTAATATGCGTTTGATCAATATGTACATAACTTATTCTGGTTATCTCCCCTTACAGCTTCCTCAAATTCTCATTTAATTGAGTCTTAACAAGGCAGAATTCGCTTTCCTGCGAGAGTGAACTTTACGTGCTTCAAAAAAGTTTCAACCACAAAACAGAAACCACTTCTCAATATCCTTGTGGATTTTTTTGTTTGTTTGTTTGTTTGTTTTCTGTAGCGCCTGTAACGTTCGTGCACCTCCAGGACAGAGCAAATTTAATTTCACTTATTTATTTAATATCTTTACCACACAGACTTCATCGGCAAATTCCTGCTTCCTTTGTGTGGGGGACTGCATAATGAAGTCGTCAAGTTATTTCTTAAATTACAATTCATTATCCTGAATGCTTAATGTCAGTAATTGAACGTAGAACGGCCATTGCGCCGGATGTGATGCCCGCAATTGTTGAACTTTCATAAAAGTGGTTTTCACGATTACGCTTAATATTTTCTGCAAACGCCTGATAGCAGCGATTAATGTGCTGCAGCAGACTGGTGCGAGACGAAATACGGTCCCTATATCTGCTGTGGAAATTTTAACTTTTTCGCTCCAAAACTACTTTGTTAGGGTTGGAAGATCTTGCACATGTTTGTGAATCAATGTTTAGAGTGATATTTAGGCAGAGTAGAAAGAAAATGGAAAGTAGCACATTTCTAACCCAGTCCATATTCTAAAATTTTAAAGTAACTTCCGGTTTCTTTCTACCACGATTTTTCGTCAAAATATATTCTGGCAAAGCATGGAAATTAATTCAGGAATAAAAGGATGTAATTTAAGTGACTTAATTAACCATTTTTTGACTGCCAAGTCAGAGAATCATGATTGAATCTGAATTTCAGGACACCATATCTATATACCATGTGTACCGAGGTATCAAACGGTTTGATAACCGCTGAACGTACAGTGTTCACTGCTATATAAAATGGAAGATGTTTGCGTTAGAGATGAATCTCTCATCAGACCAGTAAGCTAAACCATTCTCTCTAGATGGTCCAGATGACGGGCTGTTTCCACGTCACAGCCGCCTGGCCTATTCCCTGTAAAAAAAAAAAATGGCACAATAGAACCTCTAAACGGAAAATTCTGGTTCGGTAAATTAGCTATTGAAAAGCAAGCAAAAACCTTTGTAAAACCCTTACCCATCCAAATCCTTACTTTCAACATCTTCACCAGCAGTTGACCTCCTAATAGCTTCAAGATAACAGCTAAAAAGGCGTAACAGAAAAAGTTATCATTTCTGATTTAAGGACTAACGGAGCTGATGATATCAAGCATCGAGATTTTCGGAGAGGCATAACTGCCAACGCTTACCGGCACGGCACATGATGATGATGATGATGATGACGATGATGATGATAATGATGATGTTAAGGGCGGAACATTTGTTTCTTTCTATCATTCTCTTTCTATCTGTTAGAAGAAAAACACCGGCTCTTGTGTATTAAATGCAATTTTACAATGTTTTTCTTTTCCAATTCTTTCTCAGAAAGATGTCCTCTTCGAGTCCAAATAAGAACCTTTTGTCTGTAAACTCGTCCACACAGTCTCCCAAGTCACATTACAGGTAAATCATAGAGTCGTCTGTCTGTCTGTCTGTCTGTCATTTTATGCATCCAGCCATGTGGTTGTCTTTTCTCATATATTTCTACATGGTATTTATGTACGGAGAGACCGTAATGACACCTCATTAATGACCACAATCCTCATCTGTTTCTGTCACCACAGGCTGGTAGTAATGGGGGCCGCAGGTGTGGGCAAAACCGCCATCATCTCCCAGTTCCTCTACGATCAGTTCGTCACCGAATACAAGTAAGTAATCGATCCCGTCAGTGTTGTCAGCGGCAGGAAGGGCACGATACATACGAATTATGAGAGCCATTAAGCATATTTGTCATAGAAGTTAATGCATGTAAAGGTTTAAGAACTTTATAGCAGTCATAAATTTGGTGATATCGATTTCATCTATAATGAAACATGTTAAACGAATCGGGTTTGGGTTTTCCAATAGGACGGCAATTTTGATGACTCTTCAGATGGTTTTTATATCAGGTCACAGTTATTATTGTTATTAGTATTATTATTATTATGAATTATATGTAAGGTCTGACTTGCGGAAGATATGCTGAAAGGAAGGTAGCATTGTACTCTCTTATTATTTATTATACGTGGACAGTAATAATATCTTAGTTTTATTAATGTTAAATAACACTGTTAATAAACAATCAAAGAAGATAACGCACGATCAACAGACCAGCCAAGAAGATACCGCAAGATCAACAGGCAGACAAAGAAGATGGCGAAGGATCAACAGACAGTCAAAGAAGATACCGAAAGATCAACAGGCAGTCAACGAAGATAGCGAAGGATCAATAGACAGTCAAAGAGGATAGCGAAAGATCAACAGAACAGACAGCCAAAGAAGACAGCGCAAGATCAAAAGGCAGCCATGAAGATAGCGCAAGATCAAAAGGCAGCCATGAAGATAGCGCAAGATCAAAAGGCAGCCATGAAGATAGAGCAAGATCAACAGAAGTAAAAATCTCTTGCTACCAGCAGCCCCATGTTTCTTAGGCATACGGGACAAGAGAGATAACTGTGAATATATTGTCAGAGTCTTGCTCATGTAGCCTGTCCCTAGCATAACGTTGTGAGTGCAGTGTTAGACGGTCACAAAAGCCAAAAGAAAACAAAAGCATGGACGCCATGATGCAACAAAAAGTCACTGAGGTGATGAAGAATATCAAGGGTTAAGATCTGCGGCGAAAGATGACCGCTGAGCAGAGGCATATCAAGACAACATGGGGCCCGTGTGAGAGTTTTATGTGGGGGCACCCATATATCGATTTACTACTACTACTACTACTACTACTACTACTACTACTACTACTACTACTACTACTACTTCAGTTTTCCATGCCTTAAAGGCTCACTGCTACAGATAAACTTCGCCTCCATTTCTCTCTATTTCTAATCTTCTCTTTCCAGCTGGATACACCAATTTCCTTTGTATCCTTTTTATGTTGTCTTTTCCGTCTCTATCTTGGTCTACCCCTTTGGTCTTGCTTCCTTCATCTCTTTTACATATATCATTTTCGTTTGTCTGTTCTGTTCCATTCTTTCCACATGGCCCAGCCACCGTAATCTGTTTAGTTTCAGGACATTTATAATTCTTTGGGATTTAAATAAACTGTTCACTGCTCTTTCTACATTCTCCACAGTTGGCATCATTTACAGGCCCAAAGATTCTTCTTAGGATATTTGCTTCTCTACCTGTTCCGTAACACTAATCTTTTTTTTTTTTACGGAGATGTGTTCGTCGACCCAGTTGGTCCCCCAGGTTGGGAGTTGGAGCATAGGGCCATGCGTTTGCTACAGTATTTTTAAATATATAAATATGGTCATGGGCTTACTGCAGAAGGCGAAATGTATTTTTTAATGGTAAAGTGCAGTCAGCACAAGACAAAGGCGATATGCATTACATATAAATGCAGCAGAAACATCATACAAAACAAAAACCATGTACAAGGAAGGTTGCTACGTTCTGCTCTTGGTTCTCAGTGAAATGCCGTAACATCATAAGTGAATGGTTCCGCTTCATTGCCCTCTTTATATGCTTTTTTTCTAGTAGTTTAAAAAATACATCTAGTCTCTGTTGTACATTAAACATCATGAGAATTTAGAGAAGACCATCTTGGAAGGGTACATAATGGGAAAAAGAAAGAGAGGAAGACCAAGGCCAAGATGGCTGCAAGACATGGTCGATATTCGGCACATGGATGCATCAGCAGCAGGGCATCTTGCTTACAACCGAGAGGCCTACATGAGTGCTGTTAGTGAGGCAAAGTTCCGCAAGGAACATTCAAATGACTGACTGACTGACTGATTTCATGGCAGATTTGAGTTGTCAAACATCTTTTTTTTTTCGTTATGTTTGTAACAAACAACATGGCTAGATTTTACAATTCCTTCTAAAAGCCACAAATCTGCAGAGTGAAAAGTCTAAGCTGAAACTCTCTGCTGTCGTTGGCACCAATCTTTGCTGTTATCCCATCTTTTACAGCTTTAAATACAAAAGCACGAGTTTCAGTCTTGGAAATATAAGTCCTTGAAGGCATACGCCTAATACACAGACCTGTTCATCAAAATAAAAAGTTTGATCCAAAGTATGATCTTTTTCCTCCGTTATTTTCTTTATCACTGGAGGATACTCTTTGCATCTTGTTTATCTGCATTTGCAGCTTCTCACGTTAGATGGTTCTTATGGAAATTATAGCGATTTTTAAAACTTTCTAAACCAGCCACTTATCACCAGTAAAAGGAGTGGCTTCTGCAGGATTTGGATATTGCTTTTCTAAAGTCACCAACAACACCGTACAGTCTCTTGCGCGTACGCTGAAGAGAGCTCTCTACAACATTTTATCATCCAGTGTGTAACTTCTCCTCTCTCCGCCTCAATAGTATTCTCCATATTACAATCTTTCACTTACAGATATGTTATGGTTACAGAAATGTATTGATATGTAACTGAGTCCAGGACAAAAATGTTTATAAGGAAAAAGACTATTTAAAATTTATAGGCATCCTCCCGCCTTGCACATGCTATAGTTACGCCCCTGCCGCCTGGCACACCTGAAATTGATGGTAATGATGATTATGACCACTAAAAATACTACTGCTTTTCTTGATACCACTCCTCCATCTGTCACTGCCATCTGTACTTGATTAATTATTGTAAATTTAAACCAGTTAGACAATAGAAAAGGGTGACAACAAAATTTCTCATTAATTCTGGCTTCCTACGAAACACTTTCTTAAGAAAATAAAACAGAAACAAGGAAGTATTTTAAAACCGTTTCTTATTATGTCGGACGCTAAACGTCTTTCCTTACACTCTCTCCTGACCAGACAAAAGATGAGAAATTGCTAGACACTCAAATGTATACAACAATTCCCAAGGAACTCTTTTCGGCACAAAACTCGATTACGGTGGCTTATGTTTCACGTCCTTAGTATATCACTCTTGACGTCCAGACATATGTGTCTGCAGTTCTCAGACTACAAGTCCCAGAAACTCATTTTGTCAGGCTTCCTGTTCGCCAGCAACGTCTTATAATAGAACACTACTTTATTTCGGAGCAGATTTTAGAACAGTGGTTAGGTACTCCTGTTACTCTGTTCCTGTTACTATTTTCAAAAAGTCTTTAAGCACTCAATGCGGTATGCTAAACACTGAAAGCTGTACAATATTGACTAGTAATAAAGTAATAAACATGTTATTACTTATTCTTTTAATGGTACAGCTTTTGCGTAACATAAAATTTGACTTATACTTTCACGCAATGAAATAATAACGTTGTTGTCACGAAATAACTGAAACTAGTTTTATAACATGTTATGGGAGGGGAGCGAAGGCGCAGCACTCGCGCTGAGTGGAGATAGCGGGCAACGACACTGAGCTGAATGCTTACGTCAGGATTGGCGAACCGTCTATGCCACCTCCCCAAGGGTGCCCTCGTAAACACAGAACAATCTGGCCGAGGAAACAGGCATTGTAGTGGGAAGGTGAACTCGGTACAGAGATTTATGCCAAACAGCAGTAGAAATTTTTCGGACAGGCCGATATCGGGGCCAACCCAGTCTCAAAAAAGGGGGTACCTGGGGTTTCCCTAGGAAAACAAAGGGATAGATGTTGGCATCCCTGTCTCAAACGCTGTAGTGGCCTAGAAATGTGAAGGCACTAACACTTCAAGCCCCTACGACAACATGCAAACAAAGAGATACCCTGTAGGTTTACTATAGTTTTTAATTAAATACATTTGTAAATACTAGCGTTTATAATGAGAGTCCTCTTCTAAGTATTCCATACTGACACTTAACTGTTACATTCTTTCTTGTAGCTGCGTAGTTTGTAAATCTACATACGTGTATGTCATCATCGTTATCGTTGTCGTCGTAGTGGTAATCGTCATCTGCGGATGAAATGTAGATGCAACGAACGCCAAGGCCCTCTCTTTCCTTTCTCTTGTTATTCTCCTGGGCACGCTACCACTACCCTATCCATTTTGTTTGGTTATATCCAACCAGATGAAACCACTGACAACAATTATTGAGGAAAGACGCTGGCGATGGTTGGGACATGTGTCCCGAATGACTGACAACTCACTACAAAAATAGCACTAAGATGGACACCACAGGGGAACAGAAGTAAGGGTAGACCAAAAGAGACATGGAGAAAAACAACAGAAAGGATGTTAAGCAACAGAGGGCTCACCTAGGCAAGAGCAGAAAAAAAGGCAAAGGACAGGCATTTGTGGAAAACCCTTGCGGAAGCCCCATGTGCCCTGGGCACTTAAGGTTCAGAGAGAGAGAGAGAGAGAGAGAGAGAGAGAGAGAGAGAGATCCAACCATTAGATCTGCTGTTATCCTTTTGAACGTTTTTCCTAGGATTTTCCCCCATGATATGAATTCCCCCCAACCCGCCCCCCCCCCCCCCCATGGTATGAATTTTCCCTCAGACATAACCTGCTATGTTTTGCAGGGAAACCGTTGAAGAACTGCACAGAGGCGAGTACGATACGAACGGTGTACACCTGACTCTAGACATACTGGACACGTCGGGTTCCTTGTCCTTTCCAGCGATGAGAAAACTTGCCATAGACACGGGCGACGCCTTTGTACTGGTCTACTCCGTGGACAGCGAGTCATCTTTCCAGGTGAGAATAATCCTGTTCTAAGCTACTTGTTTCCTGCGTAGACACAGATCTAAGTCAGAGATGATAAGATTCCATCAGCTTCTTAAATCAACGTTGCATTTTAGGATCAGCAATTAAGATTCTGCAGTCATTTTCTTCGACACTTGTGTTCTGGCATTTACACAATACTCGTTGCTTTCTTCGCTCACTGCACTCTTAAGCTGCGATCTCTCAGTGCCCATTTCTCACATGTCGTTTATTTTGTGTCCAATTTTGTATCCAGTTTTGTTGCTAATAGTCTAGAGTTAAAAGTCTCTAGCTATAGAGTACTAAATTATTCATTTATTATGTGACCAATTTATATAACGTTATTATCGCGGGGTTTTTTTTTCAAAATGTTTCCCGTTCAGGTTAAATTTTTTATGTTTACATTTCATTTTCTAAGTATTTTAATAGATCCTGAACTTTATAAAAGATACCTAATTTCACGCTATGTGTGCCAAAAATGGAAGATAATTATTGCTTGACTTGGTAGAAGAATCGCAAAGAATGGAACTAACTTTCGGAGAAACAAAACAAAAACTTTAAGAAGAAAATGGTACTGTGTCGTGAGCCCAGGGGAGGTTATCATATATCTGAACTGAGTCACTCTGTTTTTCTGACTCTTAAGTCAGTGATGAATCAAACAAAGTGTAGCCGTCGTGGGATGCTCTCGGCCACAAAAACCACAGAAAACGTTTTACACACTTTTGTCACCAAACATTCTTCAGGATTATCAAAATAGTCTAAGGTCTGAGAACAAAATTAAGGGACAGTTTTCGTGAAAGTGTTACGAGATATTTTACGTGCTATGGGGCGTCGTGGCAGGGTAAGACATATATTTTCGTCCTCTTGAGATACTATAAGGCTCTTGGGTTGAAGATTAACAGCTTCTGGATAATGTAATATTTCGCGTTTCATTTCTGATAAAAGCTTGGATGCATTTGTGCTATAGTAAACAGAAATGGCTATTAAACTTGAATTAGATATAGACTCTCGAACGTGAGAAATTTTAGTAGAGCGAGCTTCTGTATAATTAAGTTCACAAAGGACTAAATCCAAATGCAAAAGTATAATTCTAATACAGAACACAAAATACAAAACTAGGTGATGAATAGAGATGCTTTACTTCAATATGTAAGCAAATTTACATATAACTGCGTAGTCTCGGAATTAGATGTTCGTCTCAGAATTTGGAGTTTTGCGGGGTCGAATCCCACCAGAAATGGCAGAGATTTTTTTACGTGAATCCTCAAGCGATAAATTCTCCTAGACAGAAGGACCAGAAGTCCGTGTGCATTGTGCGCACGTCAAAAATCTCTTGGCAACTGAGAATCGCTAAAGAAGGCCAGACGGCCTCTACCTGCGCGATATTCTAAGAGAAAAAATACAAGTATATCATAGAGAATAGACTTCGGCGCTTGAAGCGTTTATGCTGATGACAGCGACAACCATGTGAAGTGTTAGAACGGCTGACCGAGCAGAATTAGGAATCTCCTGACTGCAATGAAGTCATTTCCCAACAAAGAAACATATAACATCACCGTTAAATGACTGTTAGAAGAAGGCTTAAGCAATAATACAGTTGATGAATTGACAGCAAAATGAAAGTAGCGCAGAACAGCAATTTATTTTAAACCCCGGGCTGAGTTTGAATATATAGTTCAAATCTTTGAGCCTTCTACGTTAATGTTCGCCTGATGAGCAAATTAGCGGAGGTCCAAAGAGTCATGTCTTGGGAATTATCCATGGGCCCCAAAAGACAGTCTTATAAGACTGAAATGTCTGACTGAAAAATGGTTGCACTAAATCACACTTTATATACAGCTGGTAATGTATTAATGGAAAAAAAATATTCCAATAAAAATCACTCTGTGATGTAAGACTGTCTCTGAGTTGAAAGATTTGGCGAGCGAAGAAAATCCTTAGGAAGCTAAGCAGGAAAAAAAGTTCGGAAAAAATGGCGGAAGAACAGAGAAAGTACAAATTTCTATATGATCTAACCATGATTATTCAACACAAACAACTTATTTCTATTTTATTACTCAGCAAAATAAATGACGAATATTGCCATGAATCTCCAGTCCTGGTTTAAGTCAGTAATGTTTTATTTATGTTTTCAACTCCAGGAAATAGCAAGTCTCAGACAACAGATACTGGACGAACGAGACAATAAAGACGTCCCCATTGTTATTGTCGCCAACAAAACAGACATAGGCGTTACCAACCGCGCCATTTTGCCGGAAACAGCCGAGAGCCTCGTTTGCATGGACTGGGGTAACGGCTACGTGGAGGCCTCCGCAAAGGAGAACGTGAACATCGTGGGCATCTTCAAGGAGATCTTGCGACAGTCAAAGGTCAGGTATGAACTCAGCCCTGCAGTTCGCAGAAGAAGAGAGTCTATGCCTATTTCAACAGATAAGAAAAAGAACAAACTGGCAAAACGAAGAACACAGAGCGTCAACACATAAAAACTCTACAACCACACGTTTCCAGAAATGATAAAATTTCAAGAGAGACTGGCGATCCTTTCTTTTGGGAGATTGCTTCATAATATGTCCAAGAAAGAACAAACCACATCACAGAAGCTTCTCTAAAACTATGCTAAACACAGCCTGGACAATAACCCGAGGGGGGAGAAAAAAATCCATCACTGGAAGCGGGCTACGATTTTTTTTTTCTCGTATAAAAATATATTGGTTTAATGCTTACTTCCAGAACAAAGAAAAAACAAGTACTGCTTCTTTGAAGCATTGGTACTGAAAAGCCTGCTGATAAATAAATCAAATTGCCTGTTTCTTTACTCATTTTCTAGACTGAAGTATTTTCCATATTCCTTTGTAAACTAGAAATGCTGGGAATCAGTTACGCAAAAAATGAAATGTCTATTTTTTGTAAGTAAATTGTCATTTATAAACATCTGATAAGTTTCAATGTTTTTGATAAACAATCATCATACAACTGACAAGTTTCATTATTTTCAATGAGCAGTCGTGTATATCATAAAATGTGTTTTTATTTTAAGGAAAAGTTTTTCATGCCGCAGAGTTAGTTCTTTTTTTTTTGGTAAAGAGTTTGGGGTAAAAATTGTTTCTTTGCTGCTTTTCTTTTTAACTTTTGTCATTTGTTACTATTATCATTATCTTCATCACCACCACCACCATCATCATCATCATGACAATGAGGTTCTGAGAGATCTAGAACTTTGTTAGATTACAAAAAAGTATTAATGAAGTGAGTAATGTGGACACAGGCTAAGATAGCAAGTAGACAGAACAGAAGAACAGGCTCTAGACAGAACAGAAGAACAGGCTCTAGACAGAACAGAAGAACAGGTTCTAGGCAGAACAGAAGAACAGGCTATAGAGAGAACAGAAGAACAGGCTCTAGACAGAACAGAAGAACAGGCTCTAGAGAGAACAGAAGAACAGGCTTTAGACAGAGCAGAAGAACAGGTTCTGACATGGAGTCGCCCTCATGGGAGCGAGCACAGAGAAGACCAGAGAATGCGCGGAGAAAGGATACAGTTAGTGTTTACCAGAGATACTCACGTGAAGTGACTTGGAGAAAACGGTCAGTGACTGAAAAGTCTTTGAGGTTTATGCTCCAGGGGGAGGGGCTACGACCACTGATTGACTGGACGATGTGAATGTTAACACATTGATTGACTGGACGATGTAAATGTTAACAACTTTCAGTTGTTTGGTAGATTAAAATATTTTCGGTAGCTGCGAATTGACGTCATTGTAAATGGAATATCTTAAAAACGGACACGAAGTCAGATATGAGGTGTTTTTAAAAGGGAGAAAAGATGCCCGCGCTAAAGAGTAACACCATGGTTATCAGATACAACCAGCTATAGCTCTCTCATCTCTTATTTCGTACCCCCAAATAGCAGCCTCGGGCTGACTAACGGGGACAGGACTTGTTGCAGTAACCGTGGTTTCGAAATCTACTGAAAGGCTGATTTTGTGGAACCCACCCGCAGTCTTCATGGAAATCACCTTTTTTTCCCCCACACCTAATCCGACACAATTCCTGTGTTCCTCTTGCAGAGTTCGGTCATAAAGAATGGCCGAACTGTATCGAGCAACGGGACTGATCACGTTCTTAGGAGGAGAAAGTATGGGATCCGGATCGGTTCTTCACACAATCAGGTTCATGACGAAATAAGCGGTCAATGCTCAGACGTTTAAAGTCACGTCGCAGTAGTTTATCTGCTTGCTATTTCACGTACCATCTTAAGGAATGGATCAGTACCATAAACATAAATCCTTCCAGAATTCACTTTATTTCATCCAACACACGTACAGAATCATCTAACCAACAAGAATTTCCCTTCATTTCTGCTCAGCTGGAGTTGTCCACCTTCTAGTTAGCCATGTTTTTTTCGTCTTCCCTCCCCTTCCTTCTCTTTCCCGTGCTGACTATTTCAAAGATCTTTCTCATCTCCCCCTTCCTTCTCTTTCCCGTACTATTTCAAAGATCTTTCTTATCTCCCCCTTCCTTCTCTTTCCCGTGCTGTTTCAAAGATTTTTCTTACCTATCCTTTCCTACACTATCCTGTGAGCTGACCAGTCACGTGGGTTGAGCATCTCTCTTAGAAGTCAGAATCTGTGATACTTTTAACACTCCAGCCTCTTCATGGCGGCAACGTCTGAGAACATTTAACTCACTGTTCCAAGCAGACACAACAATAACAACAACAATAACAACAGTAACATATTTTTCTTGGATGATGGATATCGAAATAAAACTCTTTAAATGGCTCTCATAGTTTTAATAACATTTATAAAATCTTTCCCCGTCCCTTTTTTTAGCAAATAAAACGTACTTTCAAGTACTTTAGGCAAAATTCCTGTTCCACTTTCGTTTGTTCTATGATATATTGAATAACACAACAACAGTAAACGACAAAGTTGACAAGACGAGCTTGAAGTGACTGGGCTAAAAATATTTTCAGCGGAAGAGAATCGGGGACAGAGGATGAGATCATTGATAAGATGATAAATAATTGTTTAAGGCTGTTTTGTACGTCCACAGACCTTTTGTCATTATGTACTTGTACGTGCCGCGTCAGATATCAGCTAATCATCCAGCGACGTGAACAGTAAGGGGAAAACCCAGAAAGGAAAATTTTGAAAACCGTCTTTGAATTTTAATTTTTTTAAAAACACAATGAAAAGAAATGAAACAATATAAAAAAATACTTTTTACTGGCAGTAGAAAACAATACAAAGAGAAGTTGATGATAAAGAATAACATAGAGGAGTAGAAGACAAGAACATGAAATTGTCATAATAATCAGTTTACGACTTACTGAAAGAGTAAGGGACTTAACTAGAAATTTATAATACGTCAAGAATATTAGTAATGCTGTCACTCTGTGTGTTGGAAATCAAAGTCTGGTTTAAAAGAAAAAGTATTACCAGAAACTACATATAAACATTGCAACCGGAGGTATAATTAATGCGTCATTAAGTTACATTCATGTCCTTTTATTTGTTTGCTTCATTTATCACCCACATTTCATCGCCTTATATAATGTACATAATATATGAAAGCAAGCACGGGATCATCAATATATATATACTGTAGTATGTGCTCATAAAGAATCATCCACGCGTGCTATGTGCGCCAGTATGTTCAAAATAACACCCGATAGGACACTGGCTGTTCGTGAGGTTCTGATTGGTTAGCTATGGCTGTTCGTGAGGTTCTGATTTGTTAGCTATAGCTGTTCGTGAGATTTTGATTGGTTAGCTACACCCGCTCTTCAATTCTTGTCTCTTACTGGTATTTTAATATACCAAAAGCTCCCAATATAGGCAATGCCTGTTTTTTTAACATATTAATTATGTATATGTCACAAGAAAACATATGCCTGTGAGACGTGGACACTTAACAAAACAGCTGAGAAACACATAAATGCCTTTGAATGTAAATGCTACAGAAGAGTTCTCCAAATATCGTGGACACAAAAAAGAACAAATATATCTATACTACAAGAGCTTAATATTGAAGAAGGCTGGCTAGTAAAGAGGATTAAACAGAGAAAACGTAAATATTTTGGACACATTAAACGTCATGATAATTTAGAGAAGACCATATTGGAAGGATACATAATGAGAAAAAGAAAAAGAGGAAGACCAAAACGAAGATGGCTGCAAGAAATCGTTGACGATCTGCAAATGGACGCAGCAGCAGCAGGCCATCTTGCTCACAACCGAGAGGCCTACAGGAGTGCTGTTTGGGAGGCAAAGTTCCACAAGGGACATGCAAATGAATGAATGAATGAATGATATGTCACAATCGTTAGCTAAGGAGGGAAGTACGTAAAGACGAAGTGACCCAAATACGTGGTAAGAGGAAGTAACTGTAAATATTTATCAAGATCCTCCTCCTCCCCTCCTGCACCCTTTTTCCCCTACCATCCCCACTTACCATATTGATTAGTCATTCTGTTTTCACCCACCATGCTCCCCTCCCCTTTCTTTTTAAATAGAATAATCCATCAGGGCCCCATCGCGACGTCCCGGCTGGACCGCGCTCTCACTGGGCCCACTTGTATCATAAACTATCAAGAGATTATCAGGGGAAAAGATCTCGAGCACAGAATCATGATGAGAGGTGAAACAGCAGAATGCCCTTAAACTGGGTTTTGATTACAGACCCCGGGGTGAGAGTATATGTCATTAACCCGGTTTAATTTTGAATTACAGACCCCGGGGTGAGAGTATATGAGTACATGCCCTTAAACTGGTTTAGTTTTGGATTACAGACCCTGGGCTGAGACTATATGCCCTTAAACTGGTTTAGTTTTGGATTACAGACCCTGGGCTGAGACTTTATGCCCTTAAACTGATTTAGTTTTTGTTTACAGACCCCGGAGTGAGAGTAGAATTTCTTAAACTGGCTTAATTTTGAAATAAAGGGAAGACAATCAAACAATGAAAAGTTTCATAAGCATGAAAATATACCCCCCCCCCCCCAAAAAAAAAAAAGAAATTATCACAGTTTTCTATTTAATGAACCGCGATATTTAAGAATGATAGTTCTCTGTAGGGATTGTGACAACTCGGGTCTGTGGCGAAGAGGTGAGACTAAATCTGAAGTGTGTCTTGATCGCAGATTATGCAACAAGTAGCTTCTACGGAAATGTGGTTTCTGAAGAGACGTTTCTGGCGGTTTCAGTTTCGGACGTGATGATAAGATGAAAGAAAGAGAATGCTAAGGGGGGAATTTTACTGAAAATAAATCGGTTCTGCGAGAAAATTACAACTTGGAAAGAAGTAATCAAAATTCTAAAGGTAGGTAGAATTCTACGGATGTTAGACAAGAGCACGACAAATACAGCTGAAATAATCCAGTTAAAAGCACATCAGAAACAGCTGGTATAAATGGTAGGAAACAGCAGAAAGGGACGTTGATAATAAAGAATAACACAGAGGAGGGGGAAGACAAGAACGTGAACTTGTCACAGGAATCAGTTTATGATGCAGGAGGGAAAACCCCAGTGTAATGTGCGGATGTATTCTTATATTCCTACGCAGCCCGACTTCACGGGAGAAAAAGGAATCCATCCCTCACGATACACATACTTATCCATTAGATGAGTCAGCCAAAGTTTAAGTTAGTTATTTTACAAAATGATATCACTGTTTGAAACTTATGCCTATATATTATGGTGCCTTCGGTTTTGCTTTGTAAATTTGTCGCGCTCTTGGCAAATCGCAGGCAGTTTGTAGCTTGTATCTTTTTAATTTATTGCGCTGAAGATTTAGCATGAATTTTGTATAAATCTTCCATAATTCTCCATTGTTATTTTTTTTGGCGCCTGTATATTACTTTAAACAACATAGGACTAAAGATCAACGTAGGAAAGACAAAGTTAATGAAGCAAAATGTGAACAACAGAAATGTACTCAGAGTAGATAGCAAGTTAGTGGAGGAGGTCAACGAATTTGTATACCTTGGCAGGAGAGTAGTAGAAAATGGAGACAGCACAGAGGACATCAACAGCAGACTTACTAGAGCAAAACAGGCTTCTGCAATGCTACAGACTATATGGAAATAAAAAAAACTAAGCATAAATATGAAAATCAGGATATTTAAGAGTAATGTTCTAAGTGTACTACTCTATGGAAGTGAATGCTGGAAAATCACCAAAACCATATAAAACAAGTTGAATTCTTTCCAGACTAAATGTTTACGAAGAATTAGAAAAATATTTTGGCCAAACACCATAAGAAATAACATCTTATTGGCAGAAATGCAGATTAAGCCACTGACAACAATTATTGAGGAAAGACGCTGGCGATGGTTGGGACATGTGCTCCGAATGACTGACAACTCACTACCAAAAATAGCACTAAGATGGACACCACAGGGGAACAGAAGTAAGGGTAGACCAAAAGAGACATGGAGAAGAACAACAGAAAGGATGTTGAGCAATAGAGGGCTCACCTGGGCAAGAGTAGAAAAAAGGCGAAGGACAGGCATTTGTGGAAAACCCTTGCGGAAGCCCCATGTGCTCTGGGCACTTAAGGTTCAGAGAGAGAGAGAGAGAGAGAGAGAGAGAGAGAGAGAGAGAGAGAGAGAGATTACTTTGCTGAAAATATTTAATCGGATTTTTTAAAAATCTAAAGCTGTGTTTTTCAGTGCTGTATGGCAATATAGGCATGCCAGATGCTTTTTTTTCAGATCTTTAAACTTTGATTGAATGTGACTGCCTATAATCAGAATTCAGTTCATTTGCGCATTTTAAAAAATGATTTAACTAGCGAAGACGTGGAAATACAAATTCCAGTCCCATTAATGTATATAATAATATGTCTGTACCATTTTTGAATGTCGCAAATTTCGTCTTTTCAGAGGAAACAGTTTAATGTGGTCACTTAAATATTGTTTATTTTGTTTTGTCTTTTTCTAAATAACATCATATATCATTTTTTAAAACAATAAACATTCAGTATATATTTATACCTTTCTGCGCTATATTTTGGTCTTTTTTCTTAATCTGAACCAAATGCTGGTTGTCTGCTTCTAATTTTGCTTCCTGGTTAGATGCAATATCCCCATTGTTTTATGCTGGGTAAACTTGATGGTTTTGCAAGATACAATTATATTACTTCTCAACAATTGCGGATGTCTACGAACTAACGATAGAAAGACAGGCACAAGAAGATCTCACCCAGTAATAATGTATTCATGTCCATAATCTGATTTAGAAATGTTTATTCGCAAAAAAAAAGTTTACAATATTCATTCTTTATAAGCACTTTAAAACTGCAACAAGAACAAATTAAAATGGCGTAGTCACGTGTCCTTCCATCTCGTCTGTGTGTATGTCTATCTGTTAGTCTATCTATCCATCTATTCTCTGTTTATATGTCTGTCTGCCTATCATTCAATAAAACTACTAATGTAATGCCGATATTTTGAATTGGAATGAATATGTATTAATGTCAGCAAGTAATGTGGACAGACAGACATCAACTTTCAACCCATACAGAAAACAGTTTTCCTGCACACCATAAAGAGGAGACACAGAACAAGACTGCAGTCTGGATTTACTAGGGAGGTGGCACATGATAGTGGTAATGAAAAATAATGAAAGAAACACAGTTCATTCATTACTAGATCTTTATTGATGATCAAATTAGTTTATTTTATCAAAGCGACTAACAACAAATTCAGAATATTTGAGAACTTGACGTGGTAATCGAAGTCTTGAGAGAGAGGTCCCCTTACTTCTCTGGCAGATGGCGTAGATTATACATCTCCTGTGAATTTGATCGCTGAAACAGACAGGACGATAATACCTTTTACATGCCAGGTTAAAGTATAAAGCGAGCAATAAATCTTCACAGACGTTTACACCAAACTTGTCCGGCTTCTTGGTTAACAATCCCCAGAAATTGAGCTCATTACGGCTATAGCCAGCATTCCTTCATCCAGCTTTCCGAGCCGTTGCAGCTCATTGCTGCAGACAAGACTTGTCTCCTTTCCTCTCTGTTCTTAGTCTTCTCCTGCCAGTTGTCTCCTTTCCTCTCCGTTCTTAGTCTTCTCCTGCCAGTTGTCTCCTTTCCTCTCTGTTCTTAGTCTTCTCCTGCCAGTTGTCTCCTTTCCTCTCTGTTCTTAGTCTTCTCCTGCCAGTTGTCTCCTTTCCTCTCTGTTCTTAGTCTTCTCCTGCCAGTTGTCTCCTTTCCTCTCTGTTCTTAGTCTTCTCCTGCCAGTTGTCTCCTTTCCTCTCTGTTCTTAGTATTCTCCTGCCAGTTGTCTCCTTTCCTCTCTGTTCTTAGTATTCTCCTGCCAGTTGTCCACTCCGAGAGCTCGTACCATCTTGGAAGGGTACATAATTGGAAAAATAAAGAGAGGAAGACCAAGGCAAAGATGGCTGCAAGACATCGTTGATGATCTGCAAATAGATGCATCAGCAGCAGGCCATCTTGCTCACAACCGATAGGCCTACAGGAGTGCTGTTAGGGAAGCAAAGTTCCGCAAGGGACATGCAAATGAATGAATGAGGGCTCGCAGGTCTTCTTTCAGTTTGTCTCGGTTTGCCTCTTGGTATATCTCCGTTGATCAATCACTTCTGTGTAAGCCTTATTTGTCTGCCTATTCTCGTCCATGCTCTCCAAGTGTCCGAGCCATCTCGGTCTGTTGTTTGTTATAATGGTAGTTATAAGTGGACAGTGGAATAGGACGTGTATTGAGACAGCATGAAGACTTGAAAACATAAATAATCAAGTCAGATAAACGTTTGGCTGCACAATGCTTCTTTTTAACTTCCACTAATTACCCAAGCGGAGATCCATATATGCTGGCTAAAAGTAAAGAAATTCAAGAAACATATATCGTGGGGAGATAAGACAACATCTTCTGTCAGATTTTAAAGCCTGGTTTTAATAACTTTGTCATACTTCAAGGATAGTTTGCTACTGATATCCAGACAGATGCTGTCATTGCATTTCAAAGGCATGATGGGAAGCCAAACACTTTACTTTTTGTTGTAAATTACAGCTTACATTTTATCACATTACCTTTTATGTAAAGCAAAGTGTTAAAGACAAATGATTTACTTCAACAACAAAAAAAAAATTATAGACGGAGCACGTCGTCAGTCATGGAAGAAAGAAAGCTAGTAAGAAAATAACGGGGATTCAAACTCTCCACTTTAGTATGAAGAGACACGAGGGGACAGGGCGCTGCCGACTCAGCTACGAAGAATTCATCTAAAATCTTGCTGTACACAAGCGTCCATGTTTCCATCTTTGATAAAATTCTTTCTTTTCATGTAGAGTAAGTACACGTATTTTCGAACATATCGTTTGTTCAGGAAGACTGTTGGATGAAATTTTGATTACATCTATTATGTCCATCATCATCATCATCATCATCATCATCATCAGATTTTATCAGCAATAATAGGATTGTTAGAGCAAATGCGGCAGTGATCAAAACATAAAATAATGAAATTAATACGTCCTATCATTAAAAGAAAAAGAAGAAGGCAAAGATGACAACAAGGCATTGTTGATGATTTGAGAATGAAAGCATCAGCAGCAGGACATCTTGCTTACAACATAGAGGCTTTCAAGAGAGCTGTTAGGAAGGCAAAGTTCAGCAAAGGGCAGGCATGCAAATTAATGAATGTCCTATCATTAAATTTGAGCCAGTAAAAGGGGTAATCATCTTGAAAATCACCAAAAAATAACTTCTTTCCTAACTGTTAAATCTGTAAATAACATGCTTTATGCACACACGACTGTATTTTACTTATAAAACAGCTGTAATTACGTAACTTGTTATAGTTGTCAGTGCCAGTCAAAGATGAAAATGCTTCCAAATCTTTAATTTCATCTGACTCCTCCATCCACCGTTTGTATATAAGATGCAGAAAAATGAAGTTTCCTTTACAAAACCGCAGCTTTACTTGGCTTGTTCAGCTAAGGCAGTGGTTCAAAACCTTTTTTAGTTCGACCCTAAATCAGCACTGGTAGGTGACCTCCGACCCTAGCACAGCAATGGTAGGTTACCTTCGACCCTATAACAGCAATGGTAAGTGATCTCCAACCCTAGAACAGCAATGGTGGGTGACCTCCTACCCTAGAACAGCTAAGGTAGGTGACTTCCTACCCTAGAACAGCAATGGTAGGTGACCTTCGACCCTAGAACAGCAATGGTAGGTGACCTTTGACCCTAGAACAGCAATGGTAAGTGATCTCCAACCCTAGAACAGCAATGGTGGGTGACCTCCTACCCTAGAACAGCTAAGGTAGGTGACCTCCGACCCTAGAACAGCAATGGTAGGCGATACACGGCTCTAAACCAAGAATGTTAGGTGACCCACGACCCATGAAAAAAGATGTTGAAAAACACTGAAATTCAACCCCCCCCCCCCAAAAAAAAAAAAAAAGTATTACTATTTCCGTGCCTTCAACGTGACAAAAATTTGCTACTATCATTAATAATTATGCATAAATGTCATTTCGTACTGATCCAACATTTATCATATCTATCTTCCCTCGGCCACAGCTGAAACTCCCCGCGACCCTAATCTGGGTCTCGATCTAAGGTTGAGAATCACTCAGCAGAGAATTAACACAAAGCCTGGTCGACAGAAGAAGATCTGGGTGGAACTTTATGTCCTTTCTGAAACGGACAATGACGGTCACAAAATTTCAGAGAATTTGATTATGAGTGGATTCATTTAAACTATATACAGCATGTTCTAGTTATCTTCAGAAGCATGAATTTGTGCTGCGACGAATTATGTGTCTAGATTGTGATCAACAGTAAATGAAGACTGCCTGCATCTGGTTCATATCTCAAGAGGCGACCAGAGGACGGTACAGTTGTCTTCCTGTAGGTTTATACAGCTTTTGAAAATACACTGGAAAGTGTTTTATACAGGGTCCGGCATAAAGCATAGCTGGATTTTAAAAATGAAAAATAAATAAGCGCTATACATGTTTTTATTTTTTTTAAAAAGTGAAATTAAACTCAGAAAAGTGGGTATTTTTATTATTACTGACAATCATATTAGGTTTTGAAAATTACGCCGGTTAGATGACCGCCATTACATTTGATACATTCAGCCAGGCGTCTGGAAAATCCTGCATAACACCATTTAACATGTTCAAATGGATATTTTGAATGTAGTGTCGGATTCGATCTTTTAGGTCTGCAATTGACTGTGGTCGACTAGCATACAACGAAAAGATACCCCCACAAAAAGAAGTCTGCGGCCGATAAATCCGGTGACCTTGCCGGCCAATGAATATCCTCACATCTGGAAATAAGACGATTGGGAAATGCTTGTCGCAGCATAGCCATGGACTGACTGGTTGTGTGGGCAATTGCTCGATCTTGTTGAAACCATATTAGTCTCTTATTTCTATTGGTCAAGTCTGGAATGAAGTATTCAGTTAGCATCTGCACATAAAGATCACTATTAACATTAAGAGGATGCCAGGTGCCAAAGCGTTCCTAACAGCTGATCGCAGAGGGCTGCTCAGCAATGCGCTGCGGACTTCTTGAATTCGTTCAGGTGTCTGTTGAGTTCTTGGACGACCAGTAGACTTGTTGTTAAGACAATTAGCGTTTCCTTTTGTCCTCCGATCGGGAACATTATCACGGGGATGCAACTCAAAATGACGACGAAACTTTCGTTATACAGTAATAGACGATTCTCCACTTTTAGAATAGGTTTCAACGGTGAATGCGCGATGTTGTGTTTTCCAAGAAGCCATTTTTAAAAATTACCGTTTGTCTGCCTCATCTCTGACGTCATGTTTTTTTTTCACACGTATTCAGTTTCTGCGCACTACCTTAGTTAAATCCAGCTACGCTTTATGCCGGACCCTCTACGTCAAAAGATTCAAAGGTTCAAAATTCAGACTCCGGCTTCACGACATTCAGGACAACCCCATACATGCTCCGCCGCATGCCGCAGCATCCACCCAAGAATATGTCTGCTAATAGTTCCTGTCAGATGTTGGTTGTTTACGATGAGTTTTCTGTCACACAGTTCGGATTTCCTGCCAGCATCTTTATGAAGAGGATTGAGGATAAAGATTTCGGCTACAAAGACCCTGGATGTCAAGCAGACCTAAACCACACATTATAGAATATTTCGTATAACTCAGACCTCTACGCCCATTATGCCTTCTTATAACCAGCCACTGTATAGAAAAGCGCATTTAACTGAACAGTCCTTAATAATATCAACATGCAGATTTGAAAAAAAGTGAGACCTTCAATAGTTCTTGGAACAAAGAATGAAGCAACTCACTTTCTTCTTCTTCATCCTGCTGATCACGTGTTCCAGACCTAGAACGAAAAAGCCGGAAGCCACGCCGGCACCTGCCACAATAAATGTTCCGGATAAGGAATAAAGGTCAAGGCCCGTGCTTCCAGTCTCTTTCGGACAAGACACTTCATTGCTGGCCCACCATCGAAGTCGCATTGAACCAAGCTCTCCTTCTTTCTGAAGTTCTAATATGCTGAAAATGAATGTGGACTGGTATTAAGGTTATTTGTCATCTGTGCTGTCGGGCAGAACTAACACAGAAAGTCGAATTTTGCATAAAAGAGCCACTAATATGAAAGAACCGTGAAATCTGATACATTACCATGGCTAAGTTATGTAGGGACATAATGGCAGAAAACTGTCAGACAAAACTCGCATATGTCCAGAACACGCAAAGGACAAGATTAAGGGGCACACGAAATAATATATGCAGAGAAAGTATGGAAAAGAACTAAAAGAACTAGGAGTGAACAACTGGAGAAATAAACCCAGCATATTCAAAACCTATGTGCATGCATTGTTATTACTATAATCATCTTCATTATCATCTCAGTGTGTTATATCACTATCAATATATCATAAAACATTTTAAATACTTTCTTTTTCTTTAATTCATTCCTGGAATTCACTAGATTGGGTTATGTCTTAAAATTAACCTTAAATAAGCAATAACATCGTCACAGATCTCAAGAAGCTTTCTTCTTAGGGCACTGAGAAAGAAATCATAGCCCACCTTTCATCAGATTTTTAATATGTTCACCAGGGCATGGGCCATCGGGTTGGAATGAGGTCTACAAGGTCCGACAATTTAGTAATGAGACTAATTCCATTAAAAAAACAACAGTTGAAGATATAGCCTGCATTTTATTCAAATTAAACCCCTTGTACAGTGAGTGGCACGATCTAACAAACACTAGAAAGATCTCTGTAGTTCTTCTGTTGATATGGCCCTTAAACTCTATGTTACGGCCATTTGGAGGTCATCAGTATCGTCAAAGAAACGTCCTTTCAATGGTAACTTTAATTGTGGGAATAGAAAACAATCGTAGGGGAATAGAGTGGATGGTTGAGAGCACACACTTGTTTTGGGGTAAAAAATTCCTGTACAACTACCGCCCGGTGAGCCGGTGCATCATCATGAAGAAGGATTAAAAACTACCAGGTGTTGAATAGTCGGGTCGGACTCGGAGAATCTTTTCAATAGGCGTTTAAAAATACTTAAATAAACTTTGGCAGTGACGGTCTGTCTCTCTGGAACAAATTCTTTGTGAATAACTCCTTCGCTGTCGTAGAAGCACATGAACACTGTCTTCACTTTCGACTTTTGAAGACAAAATTTTTTGCCTTTTGATGATGATGATGACTTCCACTGAGCACTTTGGCGTTTGGTTGTGGGATCATATCGGAAAATCCATGTTTCATCCTCTGCAACAATCAAATTTAAGAAATGTTTATTTCTGCGACACGTTTGATGATGTCTTTTGCGTACTCAACACGCTGATGTTTTTGATCATCAGACAACGAATGTGGTACAAACAGGCAAGCAACTTTTTTCTTGCCCAAATCTTCTACTAAAATTTTTCTCTCGGTTAACACTAAATTCTTCTGCTATCATCCTCACAGTCAAACAAAGATCTTTTTGTATCCGCTCTCTGACTTTTGCAATGAGTTCCTCAATACGAACAGAAATTGAGCGTCAATGTCTAATTGCATTTGTAAGCGTTTCCGCGCCACTTTTGAATCGTGAATACCATCTGAATATCTGTGCACGAGATAAATAATTATCCCCACAAACGTGTCGCATCAATTCGGCTGTCTCAATGGCACTTTTCCCGAGTTTTAAACAGAATTTAATGTTAGCTTTCTGCCTATGCTGATTACGTAACAATGCACCTCTAACTGGGTAAAAAAATAGCGGGTTGTTTGTCGTCTGCTTATCAGACGATGAAACGTTGCCAGATATAGATGAAGACAGCATCTTTGGATTTCATGGTTTGCTTCATAGATGGCATTTTTGTCTTCGCCATAATAAAACCAGTCTCATTACTTAATTGTCGGACCTTGTATAACATCATCATCAACAAGAACAGCACATATTCGTCTGGAAATTGTTGATCCTTCAGGTATTCCAGATCTGTTCTTATTCTGTTGCTATAGTAACAACGTTTTTGTTCGGATCCACACGATAAGCTTTCATTTTCCATCCTAGCACTCAGTCTCAAAAGTTACCGACAGGAAATTACTACAAAACAGATTATACCTCAGCTCTAGTAGTCACCCACAGGAAATTAGTACAAAACATTACTGATTATACCTAAGTCCTAGTAGTTACGTACAGGAAATTAGTACAAAACATTACTGATTATACCTAAGTCCTAGTAGTTACAGACATGAAATTAATACACAATATTACTGTTTATACCTCAGCATTTAGACATTTGTTAGAATGAAAATGACCTACGCATCTGAAAACTTGCTTGTGTATGGAGACCTTTCTTTCAGGCCAATCGCGTATGGTCTAATGCTGAACTGTTCTCCAACTGCCACGAGGTCGCAGCTCCGCCCTGTGTAGTACTGGATGATCGGTGACTCCGTAATGAGTGCAAAATTCTCAGACAGTACCCTCTGCCGTCCTATCTCGTTGCTTGCTATGAGGCCTGTCTCTTTAATATTATCCCACATGGCGCCGTACTTGTTTCCTGTGGAAAGTGACGACTGTGACGTAATTTTTATCTGAATTATTTACTCAGAATTTTCATGCTGAAAAAAAATTAGCCATGAAGTTTACAATAAATTCAATTCATCATCATCATCATGTGCCGTGCCGACTGGCGTTGGCTATTATGCTTCTCCAGAGTACGCGATCCTTCATGCAGGCCATCAGCTCAGTTGATGATCTCCTCTCACACCATCCCGTCAGACTGTCCAGTATCATTTCTCTTGGTCTTCCTCTTGATCTTCTTCCTTCTATTTTTCCTGGTGTTATAACACTTTCAATGCCCCCTCTTCTCATTGCATGTCCTATGAAAGTACATTGTCTCTCTCCTATCTTTTTGACAAGGTTTTTTGTCTCTCCAGCTCTTCTCCTACATTCTTCATTAGTTATTTTTGCTGTCCAGGGGACTCGCATTCTCAAACTCAATTGGTAAATGTAAAATCCCCGTTTACACGCCGTTAAGGGCATACTGGGGATATGGCGTTAGGTCCGTATTTCCAAGACCTTCGTCACATCGGTGCGATGTGGTCAGTATCACGCCTGAATGCATGTACCTTCCCAGGTTTCTCTAGTATTCATTTTTGGAGGCTAGAAGGACCCAGGGGGTCTTTTTCATGTGGTGGTGGTGGTGGTGGTGGTGCCAGTAAAAAAAAAAAAAATCCCACTGCTGGGACTTGAAGCCAGTACCACTGGATTAGTAAACCGAGCGCCTAACCACTCAGATAACCAGGTCGACTAATCTGAGCTTATATTACATAAAGTTTCGTTTCGTACACGCCAATGAAAACGGAATAATAAAATACACACCGTTTAAATGCAAGTTTCTACATTTGTTGCTACAAAGCAATAATGTAGCTATAAAGCTATTCCTCGGTACTGTAGATATCATCTTTATTGTTAATTATAGGATAAAAATACGAGCTACATAGATCACATGAACGAAATCTTGCCAGATCACATTCGTTGTAGTTTCCACTTCAGATGTGGCATTTCTTTTCAGATGATTATTTAACTCACAAACAGCTTTAGTCCTCACTAAATCTAAAATATAATTAACTAAACCGTTGTTTGTTTTAAATATTATGTATTACAACTACAGAAGATAAGATTATATATTCAAGCATATGAATTTTTTCTTACATTTAACGAAGATTGTGGCGACTGTGAAAGCAAGAAAGAAAGAAAGAAAGAACGAAAAAAAAAGAAAGAAAGAAAATAACACATTATAGTAATAGTTTGTGTGTGACGGAACGTTCTTGAAGCACTTACCCAAAGGATAGTCCCATACCGCCAAGCTGTCCTGCGTACTTTCAGACGACCTGTCCAGGCTAATGTTCTTCCAACGCTCGTAGAAATCTTTCTCAATCTGAGCCATGCGCTTGAAGTATTCCATCACACTTGACTAAGAGAATAACGCTGGTCGTTTGTTACATTTGTGCATGTTTTGGAAAAGGTATATATATATATATATATATATATATATATATATATATATATATACATGTACTGTAATTCCATTTCCAAAGAAAAAGGCATGGAAGAACACTTTGTATGCGACAATCTCTATACATGAACTTCAAGCTTCTTTGGTTATTTTTATATATTTTCCTGTGATAATGTTATCTCAGTTTAAACTTCGCTTTCACCTCCTATACCCAGTCTTTAAGACTTTCATGTTCAAATATCTCTCAATGCCCTCATAACTGGTGTACATTCTTTGTGCTTTCATATTTAGTGCAGTTTCAGTTCACTGAAAATTAAACTGGTTAATGGTTTCCATTAAAGCTCATATATATTGTATGGTAATCAAAAAGAATAACACATAACATATAATATAGGTAACTTTTAGTGAAAACATTAAATAGAACCATACTTCATTTTCAGAAGACGGTAAATGTCCGTCAGTTTATCAGAAACGGCCTCTGTTAGTGCATACATACTGCAAGCAATTAAGATATAAAGGGGGTCTAGCCGTACTGCACCAAACATTAGATGTACCGTGCATCTGTCTGCTAGTTACAGACACGACAATAATTAAAGTACTTGGCTACTGTGTAAAGCCACCACCCAAATGGTAAACTGTACTACTTTTCCTTACTCTATCTACTGATTACATCCGAGGAATTTTAATATGTAACTGAGAACGAACACATCTCAACAGTTTAAGAACCACTAACACTCAAATTGATAATAGCAATTTCACATATTTATTATGGGAAAAATGAATGGCGAATAAGTGAGGATATAGCAATAAACTGAGTAAACAGATGAATAATCAAACTCCTCTCCAGACGAGAACTAGTTCGCCATGTAGGCAGGGAGTGGGCAACAGTCACTACTCTCAGCTAGGAAAAACAGGCATTCAACATGATGGAATAAGAGCCAGCTTACTAGCTCACTGAAAATTACATGGATCCTTATATACAACTTCACATCACCAAAAAAATATCGGACTTAAAGTCCTCAAAAATCTCAGTATTTCACATTTCTTTTGTTACAAACTATTTCTAACAACTCGTAGCTGCATAGAAAATTTACACATTGGATCCATGAGGAAGAAAAAAACTAACAGTTCACATCCTATCTGAAACATCTTTCTCAGTCAAACTCAACATAATGAATTTACAATCCTAATGCACCTCAAGCTACCAATCAATCTAATCCGAATCCTTTTTCTACATAAGAGTTTGGTCCTTAAATATCAACTACAATTCCTAATCCTAAATCTTCCCAAAGTTTCTATCCCGAGAATCACACAGCCCGTGATTTTACCTGTTTACGACCTTAATCCCGAAAATCTTCTTCCTCTTCTTCGTTCGCATTGTCTGTCTATATCTGCAGTCCTGTCTCTTGGATAGATTTCATTGTTTTTTGTAATTCATGTATGGAACCGTAGAGCTTATCTTCTTTAGTGGTTTCACTGGGCCAGTAGTTATTTCTTAGTGTCTCATAGTTGGTGCAGTTCTGGAGGATATGTTCCACAGTTTGGGGCACCTGAGCACATGTACATAGATTAGTAGTACCAACCTTAAACTTTGTATACATATGACTTCGGAGTCGGCTGTGTCCTGTTCGGAGACGAAAGATGGTGACTTGTTCCTTTCTGTTTAACATGTGATAGTCATCATGTGGTGGTGTTTGTGGCTTCCTGTAGGTTTTTATCATGCTTTTCTTCTGATTATAGGTGATTGGTTTGTCTGGTTGCTTCATTTCAATGCCCTCTTTGGCCAGATGGTCAGCTTTCTCATTGCCTGGTATCCCACAGTGGGAGGGAATCCATTGCAAAGTGACTCCATGTTGTAAGCCAATTTTTGACAAGGCATCCTTAAGGTCTGGTAGTTTGTTGCACTGAAGAGCTTCCAGTACTGATCTTGCATCTGTGAGAATTACTACGGGGCATGTATCAGTTCTGGAGTCTGATAGTTTTTCAACTGCAGCAATAATTGCCCTAACTTCTGCATCATAGTTGTTGCAGTATTTTCCAGTGGGTATGGAAATCTTATCAGTGGTGTTGTTTGGATATTCAATATGTGCTCCTTCACCTCCATTCTTTATGGCATTATGTGCAGATCCGTCTGTATTTACACATATCCAGGTGTCACATGGATATTTGTCATCTAGCACACTAAGTGTGGGTGTTGATCTTACAAGACTGCTCTGCATCTCACCATTCTGCACACCTTTCACTTCAGCCTGAATAGTTATTTGTGTATAATCTGCTTCTTTCCATGGTGTATGCTGTGGTACAGATGATAATGGAGCGACTACAGCTGGAAGGTCAGGTATCAGCTTACGCATATGCTTGGCCTGATGAATGAAGCTGCTTCTTTTAAGCCGTCTTAGTACTAAGTTATTGAATCTCTCCTTCAGGGGATGGCTTACAGAGCTGAGGAATTTCTCTCCCATGGTCATGACCTTTGTGTCTCTACGTTCCTTTAGCGCTTTAACACCAACTATTTTCTGCATTTCTACTATTGGTGTGGACCTCATGGCACCTGTGATAATCCGTAGTGACTGATTTTGAACCTTGTCTAGATTATGCAGCGTAGTTTTTGATGCTGTGCACCAAGATGTTGAGCCATATTCTAAATGTGGTAGAATACTTTGCTGATATACATTCTTGAGGATTCTTTCACTAGCTCCCCATGTGGTTCCACTCAATTTTCTTAATATGGCTAGTTTTCTTCTGGCTTTTGCTTCTGCACTGTTGATGTGTTGCTTCCACGTCAGTTTTGAATCAAGAGTCACTCCTAAGTAAGTGGGTTGGTTGTCCATCCTTAAGGGTATTTCATTTACAAAGATCTTACCTGCTTTCTGTTTAGATGAGAGGGTGAACAGAGTGGTACTTGATTTCTCTGTGTTGATACTTACACACCATTTGTTTGTCCATGATGTCAAGATGTCTTCTGCTCTTTGGAGTCTCTGTGTAGCAACTGTCACATATTCATCTGTACACCACATGACGGGATCATCTGCATAAAGTGCCGCTTTGATTCCATTGGGGAGTTCCTTGACCAGGTCATTAATGAATACAAGGAATAGTGTAGGCGAAAGGACTCCTCCTTGTGGTACACCGTGTCGCAGAAGTACTTTCTGGCTTTTGTGTCCATCCATTACTACTCTAGCTCTTCTATTGTGTAAATAGGACTTTATCCAGTTGTACAGTCTTCCATTCACATTGCAGTTTCTTAGTTTCCACAGCAGACCTTTTTTCCATACTTTATCAAAGGCTTTCTTCAGGTCTATCCACGCTGCTGGTACAAGGTTTTTCTCTTGGAATGCATCCTCAATCTCTTGAGAGAGATAGGTCACTTGATCTTCCGTACTGTAGTACTGCATAAATCCTGCTTGTTGTGGAACGAGAAGGTTTTCACTTTCTAGGTACCATTTAAGCTTCAGGTCTATAATGCGTTCCATAGTTTTGCATAGGCAGCTAGTGAGACTGATTGGCCTGTAGCTAGAGGCAGTATCACTGTTTTTCCCTGCCTTTAGCAGTGGTACCATGCTTGCTTCCTTCCAGATTTGAGGTAAATCCCGGAAATAACTTTTCTGTTACTAACATGTCAAGGCTAAGTTCATAAAAAATATCGTGGAGTTTAACGTCTCAACCCTGACCTTTTAATTGTACTCTCATACAACAAAAAATACCTAGGGTGTTTCAAATGGTCAAAATATTAAAATTCCCCAGAATAAATCTATTTTATGACAATCTAAGCACAGTAACAGTAAATTTTTCAAGATACTGTTATAGGGGTATGCTGGTATTTCTCGTATTCTAACGGGTAAGTTATCAGAGTTGGATATAAACTATGTGAACAGTATTCACACCTGACCGCCTGTCCTTCTTAAACTCAACAGGAACAAGATACTCATTTTTGATGGGTTGACTGTGACGTCTGCGCCGGAATCAAACCACCAACCCCCCTCTATGAGGGGAAAAGGACACTAACCGTTTTGAAACTCGAGTGTCCAACTGGTCTGTTAAGAAAACTGCTTTGACTAAAAGAATTCAACTTGCTGATAGTCTCCGAGATGAATTTGGAAACCTGTGGAAAGCTTTCCCGCCGCTTACAATACTGACAGGCCATTCTCTTTTCATCCACTAGGAGCCCATCGGAAGATCTCTGCGCCCTCTCTTACAACAGGGAAGCATACCGGACACCAGAGAAATTCACCGCCTCGACTCTTTCCCTCTCTCCTCTCCTCTTAGTGAATCTGCCTGGACTCTACGTGAGTTTTTATACTTAAACAAAGAAATTACCTTAGATACATCAATGAAAACGCATTTTGTTAAAAGCCAATGAATAGAACTTTGTCTTTGCTCGCATAGCTAAGCACTGCTTCTTTTATTCTCATTTCTCTCTTGCACTCAGCCTCACCTGGTTGACCACACCGTATTTGACATCTGTTTGTCCAACAAGATCATCCAAAGAGCTGATGGTCAAACCCATCCTGGACACAGTCAAGAACGCTGCCAGGTTAGCGGTAAAGGCTGACATCATAATCACGGCAAAAAACCAGAATCCAGCGACCAAAAGTCTGCCAGAGAAACTTCTTGGTGGGTCCCCGCCACCTGGGCAATTTTAAAAATAAATATTCTGATATTTCACAGAGTTTACATACCCTGTGAGCAATGTTCCCTCTAAGCTCTACTAACGGGCTCTGGAGCACAAATGTTTACGCCTTAGCGAACAGATTTTTGGCTAGACTCACCGGCATATGATGTAACAACAAAATTTTTTATTGATTCAACTTTAATGGTAGTAGTTCTTTTGGCTTACGAAGTAGAATTTTTTGCTCACAACACTCTTAGAGAACACACTATTCACCAGTAAAGTGCTCATAAGAGAACAGTTAAAAAAGATGAAACTAAATACAAGCATTTGAGAATAGAATCCTGAGAAGAATTTATGGACCGGCAAGAGACCCTATAACACAACAATGGAAAATAAGAAGTAACAAAATAATCTACACATTGTTTAACTTTCCATTTATAACAGCCATTATGAAAAAAAACAGCAACAACAGACTGAGGTGACTCGGGCATTTAGACAGAATGAGGAGGATAAACAAAGATGGCTTATACAGAAGTTATAAAAAGGGACAGACCAGAAGGTAGACCTAGGAAACCATGGCGAGACAACCTAGAAGAAGATATACGTTTTCTTGGAATCGACAATTGTTAAGAAAGGATCAAAAAAAAAAAGAGAAATGGAGACCTGTCTTGTCTGTAGCAGTGAGCCTCAAGAGCTTGGAAAACTGCTGAATTCAGCAACACGAAGAAGAAGAAGAAGAGGAAGAAGAAGAAGAAGAAGAAGAAGAAGGAGGAGGAGAAGGAGGAGGAGGACTAGGAGAAGGAAAAGGAGGAGTAATTCTTCATTAAGGAAACATTCTGAAAGTGTTTGCTTATGACTTTCTATAATATTGAAGATTGTGAATTATATATTTCTGACTAAAGAAGGGGTTCTTAATACTTCTATAGTATTGAAGCTTACAGATACTCTTTGATTAACACATTATAGGTTTCACAAAACTTGACCACATTCGCTAAATCAAGTCCGATGAAACGTTCACTGAATTCATTTATTTTGACAAATAAGTTCAAGATGTATCGTTAACAACATCACTTGGATTGAATCACTTAATCATGTGTTCACAATATCAAACTCTATCATATTCTACATGCAACATTTCGCCAATGTTTTCAACTTCAAGATATTCTACATGTGATACTAGGACGATTCTAAACTCAGTTTTCTAATAGATCTGCAACACATGGTCAACTAGTTTCTATTCTAACATCGCTTTACTCGAAGTTCCAAAAGTATCAAATCTTAATCACTTGAACCACTTGAAACACATCTTCAGTCTAACACTACTTCTGATTCTATAGCGTCTCGTTCTCTTTCTTGTTATTCCGTGGTTCTGTCTTCTCCGCTCTACTGTTCTTCTCTTATTCTCCTCTTGTCTGTCTTCTGATTTCTTCTGTCTTCCTTTGCCGCCTGAATCGGCCTTCGCTTATGACCGTCATTGGTCGGACGATCCCTCACCCGATCGTCCCTCTCTGTCTGGTGTTCTTCGCTGATCGTCCTCTTTTTTTCCAACTGCTCCGCGATTTATATGTCGTTAAGTCAGTTGTCCAATAGGCCACACCTCTAAATATTTAACTGTCAGCTGGCCGAGTCGGTCACTCCTTTATTTAAAATCCATGTGCAATAGCGTCCTAAGATTAGCAACCGTGTCAGTCCGTGCCAACTCCGTCTATACAATTGCCATTTACCTAAGTCTTTATCTTGCTCTTTCATGCCGGAGGTTTTATTGTGTCCTCGCTTTTCATTGTGCCTGACTCTTCTATTCGTCTTTTCTATTCTGTTTACACGTATCCAGTGATACAGTGTCAAGGAAGTTGGCTTTTCTACCTTGCTCTAATTTTCCTATTTACTTTTTCTGTTCCCATTAGATATTCATAATCATATTCATTAATAATAATAATAACAGCTATAACCATTACTTACAAGGCCATACTACATTTCTTCTATGTCACAAGAAATGAAATATTCGGTACCCGATACGTCAGTGAGCCTCGGAAGCTTGGAAAACTGCTAACTGAGCAGCACGAAGAAGAAGAAGAAGGAGAAGAAGAAGAAGAAGAAGAAGAAGAAGAAGGAAGAGAAGAAGAAGAAGAAGAAGAAGGAAGAGGAGAGGAGGAGAAGAAGAAGAAGAAGAAGGAGAAGAAGAAGAAGAAGAAGGAGGAAGAGAAGGAGGAGAAGGAGAAGAAGAAGAAGGAGAAGAAGGAAGAGGAGGAGGAGAAGGAGAAGAAGGAAGAGGAGGAGGAGAAGGAGAAGAAGAAGAAGAGAAGAGGAGGAGGAGAAGGAGAAGAAGAAGAAGGAAGAGGAGGAGGAGGAGAAGAAGAAGAAGAAGAAGGAAGAGGAGGAGGAGAAGGAGAAGAAGAAGGAGAAGAAGAAGAAGAAGAAGGAAGAGAAGAAGAAGAAGAAGAAGAAGAAGGAAGAGGAGGAGAAGAAGAAGAAGAAGAAGAAGAAGAAGAAGGAGAAGAAGAAGAAGAAGAAGAAGAAGGAGGAAGAGAAGGAGGAGAAGGAGAAGAAGAAGAAGAAGAGAAGAAGAAGAAGAAGAGGAGGAGAAGGAGAAGAAGGAAGAGGAGGAGGAGAAGGAGAAGAAGAAGAAGGAAGAGGAGGAGGAGGAGAAGAAGAAAAAGAAGAAGAAGAAGGAAGAGGAGGAGGAGAAGGAGAAGAAGAAGGAGAAGAAGAAGAAGAAGGAGAAGAAGAAGAAGAAGAAGAGAGAAGAAGAAAAGAAGAAGAGGAGAAGAAGAAAAAGGAGAAGGAGGAGGAGGAGGAGAAGGAGAACTATAGTCATTTTCAGTGTCCACTGTGTGCATCAATAACTGTAGTTACTATATAAGTAGACTTGATTTTCAAAAGCGTTTATAGGGTAGCTCCTTTCATTTAGTTCATTAAATAATAAATATCTTGCGTATATGTAGCGCATACTATTTTTGTGAGGTTTAAAATACGAAAATTCCGGCGTAAATAATAGTAAGCTCTCTGGTGAACTAAGACTAAATAACATATAAAAGTAAAGGTAGGATTCCCTTTTCCATGTCATTAAGACATACTGGGGATACGGTGTTAGGCCCGTATTTTCCATGACCTTTGGCACATAAAAGTGTGATGCAGTCAGTATCACGCCTACCCGCTTTACCTTCCCAGATTTCTCTGGTACCCGTTTTTAGAGGGGTGTGTGAACCCCGGGGCCGTATTGGTGTGTACCAAAAAAAAAAAAAATCCTCACTGCTGGGACTGAACCCGGCACCACCGGGTTAGTAAACCACTCAGCTAACCAGGCCGCCCTAGATAACACGTATTGTTTGATTTACGAATGTAACGAGTGGTTTATGTGTTGTTAACTCTTTTACTCCGAAACAACACTGGCTTTGTTAGTAGTTCTTGCATTCCCATGTAAATCACTGTTCAAAGCAATATTTAGGCAAAGTATGAATAAAATTCGACGTTGAACATTTGTATATAAACCCATAGTTTTAAATTGTAGAGTGAATTCCTTTCAATTTTTCTCTGTGAAATATTCTCATCAAAATTTACTCTGGCAGATCATGGAAATGGATTCATGATTTAAAAAGGTATGATCCATTAGTGCCCATGTGCATTGTGAATGATATTTTTAGTGTAGACGCCTTGACTGCTTCATACAAGAAAGTTTTCCTAGTGTCGAGTCATACCTTGTGGTGCAGACATTCTCGGCGGAAGTCAAGCGCCAAGAAGGGCTCAAAATGTCGAGCCATGTCTTCTAGTGCAGCCATTCTCAAATAAAACCAAGTGGCCCCGGAGGACCACAAAGAGTTCAGGGTGAAACATAGGCTGAGAGAAACCCAAAGAGCGCCCGATTACATTAGTAATCTTCTTTTTAGACAACCCTGCATTTACAAGCCATTGTAAATTGTTATTAACGTAAATTTTTTAATATAATAACATGCACTTACTAGTCATAGTTAGATGTCCAATAACGTACCACACGCTCTCTCCGAAGGTGCACATGGTATCAGCAGAAACCATCAGGTTTTTCTCCTCATTTTCCATGTTTGCCTCTATGGACTTCTTGATCACGGCGTTCTCGACGATCGTCTGATTTCTGCTGCTAACACTGACTTGTGCTGGCGCGACGTGTCGGTCAGCAAAGCTGCTCTTTCTTGTGTCGTTGCTGGTGACGGCGGCTGGAAGCCCACTTCTAGAAGACTTGCTTTTAGAAACAGGTGTAGGGTTTGGGCAGGGCATGGCTTGCCGACTAACACAGTAGTTCCTCTTTTTCTTTTGTGGTGACATGACTTTTTCAAATGCCCATAAGAGTAGACACGTGACTACCACAACAGCAGCAAGTGACAGCCATGCCTAGTCAAGTTTCATGAAAATAAAAGAAAAGGAAGTCTACATTCTAGTCATTATTTTCCGCAATACTGGACTGAAATTTCCCACAATATTAGACTGAAAACAACTACATTCTAGTCATTACTTTCCACAATTCTGAACTGAAAAAGACTCTACTACTAGTCATAATTTCCCACAATATTAGACTTAAAAAATATACATTCCAGTCATTAATTTTCCACGACACCACAGTGAAAAAAAACTACATTCTAGTAATTATTTTCACGATACTAGAGTGAAAATATCTACATTCGTCATTATTTCCCACAATACTTACATCTTACATCCTTCCCGTGCCGCTAAACGTCACATAGAGCCCGCATTATAGTTCGCCAAGATATCCTGTCTTCGACGAGTTTTTCAAACTCATCAAGGGATGTTATGCCCACTGAACTGGCTTTTCTTAACAACGTCCCCTTTAGAGTTTCAAGTGGTCGACCTCTTTTTCTTCGGCCTGTTGTGTTCCATTTGATAGCTTGTTTAGTGATTCTCTGATTGTTTCTTCTCGTCACATAACCGACACATGTTCATCTTCTTTTTCTGATCAACCATGAGGCAGGTTGTTGTTTGCTCATCTGTCTGATCTCTGTGTTGTTCTTGAATTCATTCCACTTTATACCGAGTATTTTCCTTAGGCATTTGTTTTCGAAAGAATCTAATTTCTTCTCACAATATTCTTGTCGCACAATTCTTCCCACATTACTAGTCTAAGAAAATCTACAATCTGGTCATTCTTTTCCACATTACTGGTCCAAAAGAAAAATGGCATCAAATATATCTAAGACTCGTTATCCTTTCTACAAAAAAGGTTATAAAATGTATCTAAGAATTCGTATCTTTACTACAAAAACAGCGTCAGTTATATCTGAGACTTTCTTTTCTATCTACCCCTGTTTTTCTGAATGTGTCAGGGCCAACATTAATCTCATGTTGTTCTGCTCTCTTATCCTCCTTAGACTATGTAATCAACGTCTGTCAATTGCCTACAGCTCATTGACGCTTCTGTTGATATTGTTTACAAGTTAATTATATCATAAGCTCTTCGAAACATTAATCTAGACCACCACACAGCGCAGTCAGATCATCAAGATACAAGCTTGGGGCAAAAGCTTTGGGGCCCCTATCAGGATCTGGAGAGGACTGCGGGCTTTGCCATGTCAACAGGGATCAAGATCTGATGTGATCAACAACCTCGAAGGCAGAAGAAGAAGAAGAAGATCATAAAAAATGTAACCCTTCCACACACATTGGTAATCCTTTGGCTAACTCTCTAAGAATATCGCCGCATATCCACTTTCCTAGTTGTGATATTTAGCGAGGAATCATCTCTTCCTTACCATCTATCACGCCCTATAATTAAGTCCTATAATCTTCGTTCAAAACCTTGTCCTCTGCTTAAATATTTTTCAACATAAATGTTTCTCTAAATGTTTATCATTCTTTTTTGTTCGTGAAGAATAGTTTAGGATGTTTGTTTCATCGGAGTGTTCTGTCATTCCTTTCTTTTTTTTCATCCTTCCTCGGTTTGTTTTTTTTGGTCACTTGCCCACTGTGAAGACAAGAACGGTCATTAAAGTCTCCTTTCTTCGATAGACAGAAAGTGTGTGCCTATTGGCCTTTCCCTCTGATGCCAAGTTTTCAGAGACAAGACTATCACTTGTTATGTTAGTGAAAGAATTAAAGATAATGGTGGATTAGATCATCTAGAGGCCACAAGCAATTCAAAAACCAACAAAAGGAAGCAGTCAAAAAGTAAATCATCCCTGAGAGAATTTCTGCGTAGATTGATAACAAGCAAAATATAAAAGTCAGAAGCCATTCTAACAAACAAACAACAAACAAACACGCGCGCGCACACACATGGAAAGTACAGAGAGACGGGGAAAAAACACCTTTGTGGAGAGAACAAGGTACCAAAAGAAAACTCTTCAGCGTTGTTAGTGAGCGAGATAGGAAAGTCTGAGTGACGTGGCCAAGAATTGAGAAGACACGAAACAGACAATCACAGCCAGGGTAGACGACAGTATATGCGAACCCAACCCGTCATGACGGAAAAGTGAATAAGATAAATATTCACCACCACCACAGATTATACATCTGTAATGAAACAACCACAGGAAAAAAACACACACACACACACACATCAGTCATTTACGTGTCCATTGCGGAACTTTGCCTCCCTAACAGCTCTCCTGTAGGCCTCTCGGTTGTAAGCAAGACGCCCAGCTGCTGATGCATCCATTTGCAGATCATCAACGACGTCGTACAGCCATCTTCGCCTTGGTCTTCCTCTCTTTCTTTTTCCCATTATGTACCCTTCCAAGATAGTCTTCTCTAAATTATCATGACGTTTAATGTGTCCAAAATATTTAAGCTTTCTCTGTTTAATTTTCCTTACTCGGAAGCGGGATTGCGTGACACCGTGGTTTTCATTGCACCAGTTTAGTCTAGGGTTGGACTTTCTCACCGGAAGACCTCGACGTGTTTAGGATATCAGTGCATCCCCGCTGGGTGAGAGGCGATAACCCACCCAGGCCAGAGTTGGACTTTCTCACCGGAAAACCTCGACGTGTTTTGAGATACCCGTGTATCACCGCCGGGTGAGAGGTGGTTGCCCATCCAGTCCAGGGTTGGACTTTCTCACCGGAAAACCTCAGCGTGATTAGGATACGCAGACATCCCCGCCGGGTGAGAGGTGGTTGCCTATCTAGACTTCCCTGGTCCAGTGTCTCCGACTTCAGCATTTTGCGGTCGTGGCTGCTACCTTTCCTAGTTGTGACCAGGATGGAGCTTTTGTCCAGGAGGACGAATCCTCGCCACTAGTGACTTCTACCCCTGGGTTGAGCCGGTTTAGGCATTTCCCAGTATGGGTGTGTTTGGGACGGGACCGACCTCTAGGGCAGAGGTACTGTGACATGCATAGCCTTCAAGATTCACCCCTGGTATGAGCCGGTTTAGGCAAAATTCACCAGTATGGGTGTTTATCAGGCGTTACCGACCTCTAGAGCGGAGGTGGCATGACATGTCTAGCCATCGAGTTCCACCCCTGGTGTGTGCCGGTTTAGGCATATTTCACCAGTGTAGGTGTATTTCGGACATGGCCGGCCTCTAGAGCAGAGGTGCCGTGGTATAGCTCTCGTAGCGATACTACTGGACATACCGGTTAAACTTCACTTTCCACCACCTTTTCCCATCGGCTCCGCACAGCAACCTTTATTTTTTTTCCGCATTTACTTCCTTAACCGAGAGGAGCTTCACTCCACGCGCGGCATTTGAGGAGTCTCGCCAGCAGTGTCTTAACCTCTGGGACAAACCGGTTCATGCATTTCACCCAATATGACTGCACTCAGGACGTGGCCGACCTCCAAACCAGAGGTGCCGTGATTTGACTGTTTGCTTCGCTTTATCCTTTCAACCACCTTTTCCACAGTGATGCTGCGTGGCAACCTCATTTGCAAATTTCTTCATTGGCCGGGAAGAGCACCGCTCCACGCACGGCAGCTGAAGATCTCGCCAACAGCGGAACAAGGTACCAAAAGAAAACTCTTCAGCGTTGTTAGTGAGCGAGATAGGAAAGTTTGAGTGACGTGGCCAAGAATTGAGAAGACACGAAACAGACAATCACAGCCAGGGTAGACGACAGTATATGCGAACCAACCCGTCATGACGGAAAAGTGAATAAAATAAATATTCACCACCACCACAGATTATACATCTGTAATGAAACAACCACAGAAAAAAAACACACTCACAAACACACACATCAGTCATTTACGTGTCCATTGCGGAACTTTGCCTCCCTAACAGCTCTCCTGTAGGCCTCTCGGTTGTAAGCAAGACGCCCTGCTGCTGATGCATCCATTTGCAGATCATCAACGATGTCGTACAGCCATCTTCGCCTTGGTCTTTCTCTATTTCTTTTTCTCATTATTTACCCTTCCAAGACAGTCTTCTCTAAATTATCATGACGTTTAATGTGTCCAAAATATTTAAGCTTTCTCTGTTTCATTTTCCTTACTAACCAAGCTTCTTCAATATTAACAAACAATAATTAGCTGTGATACCAAAATGTATAAACTAGGAAAAAAGTAGGAACAGATTTATTACTTAACGACCACAAACTTGTGACGTTTCGGCGTGAGCCTTAGTCATACAAACACACACAGGACAAAGAGTTAGAGAGAGGAGATAAAGTATAGATTCAGATGAATCCTACTTAAAAATAATAATAATAATAATAAAATGGATAGAGCACTTAGCTTGAACGGATTTGTAGATTTTTCATCGTCAATTTAGAAATGCCTTGAAATAATATGGAGCGTTTCTCTTGAAATAATATGGAGCGTTTCTCCTTCAATATTAAGTTCTTGTAGTATATATAGACCACCACACTTGTCTTGTCTTGCCTCCTTCATCAAATACCTTCCAGTTTTGAGGCCAGAAATAAACTTTGTGATAGGTCTCGGTGATTTGCTGCATATGATAGGATATTCAATGTTGTTTTTTCATTTCCTCCCCCTCCCCTCAGTCTCTTCCTTGGGCGGTCTCTCCCTCTATTTCCTACAGTTCTCAGCCTGAATGTTTTATGTGCTATCTTGATCGGCCACAACGTGTCTTATGTAAAAAAATTCCAACTCCCAGTGGAAGCTGAACCCATGGCATTTGTTGAGCAAGGGAAGATCTTACATTTTGTTGAGCAAAGGAAGGTCTTACATTTTGTTGAGCAAGGGAAGGTCTTACATTTTGCATCACCAGTGAAGTCTGTGTCTTAACTAACCCCCCCCCCCCCCCCCCCCCCATCCTTCATTTCCACACTTTCTTTTACGATAGACAAATGTTAGTAAACAAAGAAGAACTCATGAACTCCTGCTCACGACGCAATTCCTACTGATCTCTTTCTTTTTCTAGCTGAATGAATGAATGAATGAATGAATGAAGATGGTAACACACCTGGGTTGTGAACACGTTGGCGTAATAAAAGAGGTTGATGTTCACTATCTGCTTCTTCATCAGAATATGAATACCTGCAAAGCTGTAGTAGGGAAGCGTGAAGTCCACAACCTGGTCACGCTCGGCCGTCACGGTCAGAGCCCCTAGGATGACGTCAGCTTCCTGTGGTGCCACATTGGAAGTGCAGAGTGGCGGAAACAACATAACAGAAGAAACATTGCCAAGAAATTTTTTTTAAATAAATTTTATATAAAATGGGAATATGTGAAAGAATTTTAGAAATGTGTATATTGCTGTCATGTTTTGGCTCTTTAAAACGTTTTTTTTAGTTAAGTTCGTGTAGTGGTTGATAATTTCTTAAAAAAGAAGTATTATGTTGTGCTCTGGTGACCTACTGCTCGTAGTAGGGTTACTTGCTTGCACTAAAGTCTAGGGTTGCTTGCCCGCACTAAAGTCTAGGGTTGCTTGCCCGCACTAAAGTCTAGGGTTGCTTGTCCGCACTAAAGTCTAGGGTTGCTTGCCCGCACTAAAGTCTAGGGTTGCTTGTCCGCACTAAAGTCTAGGGTTGCTTGCTTGCACTAAAGTCTAGGGTTGCTTGTCTGCACTAAAGTCTAGGGTTGCTTGTCTGCACTAAAGTCTAGGGTTGCTTGTCCGCACTAAAGTCTAGAGTTGCTTGCCCGCACTAAAGTCTAGGATTGCTTGTCCGCACTAACGTCTAGGGTTGCTTGTCCGCACTAAAGTCTAGGGTTGCTTGTCCGCACTAAAGTCTAGGGTTGCTTGCCCGAACTAAAGTCTAGGGGTTCTTGCCCACACTGAAGTTTAGGGTTATTTGCTTGCACTAAAGTCCGGGGTTGAGTTCCACATTAATATCTTACTATTTTTATTTCTCTCCCGCATTAGTCAGTTTTCGACACTAATCATATCTATTTTGTTGCCTTATTGTGTATATTTATTTTGTTGCCTTATTGTCTACCCTGCTAAAGTATCACAATAGAATTAGAAAGGCAAAATATTAGATTAAAGGATAGACCAAGGCATAGATCTCTATCTAGAGAGCGTGATAGAAAACCTGCCAGTACTTGGAAAAAAGCAACTGGAAAGAGAAGAACATGAAAAGAACTGAATGGAACAATTAGCTGTATATGTAGCACTGAGCTTTAGATAATTATGAAGAAAGAGAGATTACGAGTGAAAAGTTCTTCGGCAAATTATTTAATCATTTTACAATGAAACCGTAGGGTAAGAAAAATGTAAAAATAATTCAACATACCCCTCTAGCTACGTTCCCCATACAACCTGTCCAGGTACCTTTCTCTAGCAGCCCGTAACCGCCTGACTGACATTCTGAAACTGTGTAAGAGAAACCAACACGTTTTGCAATTTCTCTCAAGACGTCCATGCTGTAACCAGAGTAACTGACAACGCCGTTTTCGCTGATATTACGAAAAACAAACGGTGGTTCCTTGAAGAAAAGAGATGGCACATTTACAATAGTTGTGCAACAAATAAACTGATGCTTTAAGAAACATCAAAAAACACTTAAAACATTGGCCTGCCTTCCTTGCTTCTTCAAAAACAAAAGCAGAAGAAACATATTTCTCAGTTAGTCAGTGTTATTTGAATTCTTTTGGTATTATTTCACCCACAACCATCATGGGCTCAGTTTCCTGATAAGCATTTTTCCTTCCAACTCCTTGCTTCTGTTTCTGTAGCAGTCTGGCGGTTTGTTGTTGTTTTTTTTAACCGGATAGGGTTGCTGGCCCTATGCCGAACCCTCCTTAATCGCCTTTTACGATTATGTGTGGTAGGGTAGTACAGTGGTCCTATTCTTTGCTTCCCAGCCATGTGCCCAACTCCTGGGTACCACAGTTAGAACAAAGCAGGCTTTTGCAATGCTGCAGACTATATGGAAATAAAAAATTAAAACAAAACTAAGCATGAAGACGAAAATCAGGATATTTAAGAGGAATGTTCTAACTGTGCTACTCTATGGAAGTAAATGCTGGAAAATCACCAAAACCATAGAAAGCAAGCTGAATTCTTTCCAGACTAAATGTTTATTAAGAATTAGAAAAATATTTCGGCCAAACACCATAAGAATTAACATCTTGTTAGCAGAAATGCAGATGAAGCCACTGACAGCAATTATTGAGGAAAGACGCTGGCGATGGTTGGGACATGTGCTCTGGATGACTGACAACTCACTACCAAAAATAGCACTAAGATGGACACCACAGGGGAAAAGAAGTAAGGACCAAAAGCAGAGAGGATGTTGAACAATAGAGGGCTCACCTGGGCGAGAGCGGAAAAAAGGCAAAGGACAGGCATTTGTGGAAAACCCTTACGGAAGCCCCATGTGCCCTGGGCACTTAAGGTTCAGAGAGAGAGAGAGAGAGAGAGAGAGATTATTTCACTAAGGAGACAGAAGCCAGGAAGTTGAACTGATGACATATGTTCTGTTCTTGTTCTTCTATCTCACTGGAACTGTGAGCTGGTGTTCTTTACAGCCGATGCGGTGAAGATGTTGAGGCGCAGTGTGGTATCGGCTTGGGAGCTGGTTACGGTTACTATTTGTCAGTCCCTGACTGAAGCTATAAAGTAAAGGATGTGCAGTACTTCTTTAGCAGACTCCACTGCCATTGGGGATTATGGCAACCCCTGCTTCGTTAACCAAGTTGAGTCTGTTATTGGGGTTACCAACGGAGAAGTGCAAAAGTTTACTAATGTTCGCCAACCCTTATGTCAGCTGTGAGCTGCTGAATGCCTCATGGGACAGCGTCTTCAACCCTGATGTCAGCATGTCAGCTGTGAATTGCTGAATGTCACATGGGACAGCGTCTTCAACCCTGATGTCAGCATGTCAGCTGTGAGTTGCTAAATGTCTCATGGGACAGCGTCTTCAGCCCTGATGGTGACAGACAAACAATTTTAAATAAGAACACAAGAGTCCTACGGAAGGAAATGCCAGTGCCCTTCCCGTATCTTCGATGTAAGTTTCCACAAGGAAAAAAAAGAGAATAGATGTGGATCCTTAAACTGGTCTGCACAATCCTTAAACCGGTCTGTACAATTCTTAAAATGGTATGTACAATCTTTTAACTGGTCTGTACAATCCTTAAACTAGTCTGTACAATCTTTAAACTGGTATGTGCAATGATTAAACTGGTTTGTAAAATCTATAAAAGGAATGGCTATGGGAGACTATGTAGATATAATGGTCTTGTTAGTGTCACTTGCACAATGTTCAAGATTGAGAAAGAAAGAGAGATGAGAAAGAGAGGAAGGGAGGGAAGGAGTGAGTGAAGCAGAAGGGAAGAGAAAGAGAAGGGGAGGCGAAGAAAGAGAGAGAGAGAGAGAGAAGATGGAAAGTAAAAGAGAAATAAAGAACAAGTAAGGTCCAAAGGAAAATCCTGAAGAATGAATGTCCTTACATGTAAAATATTCATATTTCTGAGACATTGTGTAGCAATTAACTGCTGCAAACATCACGAGTAATGTACATCATCATCATCATCATCATGATTATCATCAAAATAATATTTCTGGTTAATCTTTTAACCCTAAATAAACACGAGATTTTGACCAAAGTCTGGTCTCTCATTGTTTGCTTCATTTTTTAAAATTTGAATCTGAGTCTTTTTGGGTTTTTTTTTTATTTTTGTTTTGCTGTTATCTTCATTTCTTTCACATTTCGCATTTTCTCATTCCCGGTGAAGGTATGGAGACAACCATTATAACTGAGGCAAGCCACAGATGAACAGATACAATGTAAAATACCCACCACTATGACGACAACAGAGAGCCGAGAGTCAGTGAAGTTTGATGGGTACACCACTTGGTTCACGCTCAGCCCCATGTTCTGAGACCAGTTACCTAACTGTAGAAATGCAAGTAACAGAAAAACAATATCAATAGGTATTATGGTTCAGTACATAGGTATTACAGTTCAGTATGTAGGTAATACGGTTCAGTACATAGGTATTACAGTTCAGTATGTAGGTAATACGGTTCAGTACATAGGTATTACAGTTCAGTATGTAGGTAATACGGTTCAGTACATAGGTATTACAGTTCAGTATGTAGGTAATACGGTTCAGTATGTAGGTAATACGGTTCAGTATGTAGGTATTACGGTTCAGTATGTAGGTATTACGGTTCAGTATGTAGGTATTACGGTTCAGTATGTAGGTAATACGGTTCAGTACATAGGTATTACAGTTCAGTATGTAGGTATTACGGTTCAGTATGTAGGTAATACGGTTCAGTATGTAGGTATTACGGTTCAGTATGTAGGTAATACGGTTCAGTATGTAGGTATTACGGTTCAGTATGTAGGTAATACGGTTCAGTACATAGGTATTACGGTTCAGTATGTAGGTAATACGGTTCAGTATGTAGGTAATACGGTTCAGTATGTAGGTAATACGGTTCAGTATGTAGGTAATACGGTTCAGTATGTAGGTAATACGGTTCAGTATGTAGGTAATACGGTTCAGTATGTAGGTAATACGGTTCAGTATGTAGGTAATACGGTTCAGTATGTAGGTAATATGGTTCAGTATGTAGGTATTACAGTTCAGTATGTAATAGATAACAGCTTAATACTATATGTGGGTTTTATTTACAACACTACCCACAGAGAAATATGGTTGCAACTGCTTCTTTTCATAAGCTCTGTCGAACACTATTGCAAACATAGTAAATCAACGTGGCCCGTGTTTGGCAGGTCAGTGTTGCATCATAATTTAAAGAAAGATATTTGGACTTTGTCTAGTTTTGAAAACGCTCATCTTTGAATCAGCTGCAAGAAATCATGATGTTAAGCCCAGGTTAATTAAAACCAAAAGGAACAGACAATCAAAACTGTGTAGAACAAATCATGAGAAAAAAGAAGTAATTGAGTCTGGCAATAACTGGACAACTCTTGGAATGGAGGACGAAGGGAGATAACGGATAGAAGGACGTGTGAAAAGAAAGACAACTGCTCGATTAGAAACACTAAAGACTGCACAAAAAAGAAAACACAAAAGTCTATAGATTACAGCAATTGCTAAATCTATTAATTTTAGGAACCAATAGTTTCTAGGCGGGTTTTTTTCTGAAGCATATTATCTCTATAATTTAATTCAAACACTTTGATTGCTCTAATCTTCTGAACTTCGTCAGTTGCAATTAAAGCACCCATTTAGCTGAGAAGAGTCTCCCATGACGATCATTGTTAGCTCGGAGCTATTACGAACAGATCTGACAAAACCGCGAAGCACAAACAGACGCCCTGGGACAAGAAACGTAAAAATTTAAGAAGACAAATTTAGTTAAAGTATTAAAACATGCTGAATCTGAAGATTTGTCCTCCCTAGGATAGAGTGCCCAGTTTTCTCCAGATCTTCACGTCATCTCCATGGCGTTTGTTTCGGGAGGATGAAGACGCTGTCGGTTTTGGCAATCAGCGACCCCTAACTGACATGCTAGCGTCAGGGTTGGCGAACAGTAGCTGATCAAGACCCTGTGCCGCCCCTCTCCGTTGGTACCCCACAGTAACAGATCTAGCCTGGCTAACAGTGCAAGGATCGACACAGCCCCCGTGATGGTGGACGTATTTCATACCAACTGCTTTTTTTAGCTGCATTCAGGGACTGAAATAAAATAACCGCCATAACCCTCTCTCAATTCTGCACGCAGCTGTACCTCAACATCTTCACAGCATTGGCTACAAAAAACACCACCTCACAGTTCCAATGAGACTGAAGAACAGACAACATAAGGCAAGCGTTTGCCTATGGTACACGCTTTCTGGTGATGACTGGGCACGTTGATCTTCACGAGCTAAGCAAACTTTCGTTATAGTTTCCGAAGTTTCAGTTCCCTGAGTTAACAGATGGGATACGTAAACTAGACAAAGTCTCTTGGCCATTCCTCAGTCTGCTTTGTTTTAGTCATCTGGACAGAGTTGTCAATGATCTAGAAAACTATCTCCACAGCGCCATGCCACTCTAACAACCAGTATGAAACATGTCATTGAAAAAAACCTAAACTAAATTTTACACAAGCATTCACACATGGCCTCTTGTAAAGTGTGCCTAGACCTCGTTGTTCTCATCTATGCTAAATACTGTATCCAACAGAAGATGATTTTCGGAAACCGCTTTTATGTAAAGTTGTTTCTTTTCATTCTTTTGTCTCTTCAGCGACCACGACACTCGGGACTTGAGATTTCTACTTTTCTCTATCCTTTACTCTCTTCTTCTTAGGTGTCTCCCACGTCAGTCCTTTGTTTCATCTGCATTTTCTCTGCTTTATGTTTTCGTGTATCTCTAGACATGTTCTCTCCTCTGTGAAAAGTTGCTTAACTGTTGTTATTGTTATCTCTAGACATGTCTCCCCTCTGTGAAAAGTTGCTTAACTGTTGTTATTGTTATCTCTAGACATGTCTCCCCTCTGTGAAAAGTTGCTTAACTGTTGTTATTGTTATCTCTAGACATGTCTCCCCTCTGTGAAAAGTTGCTTAACTGTTGTTATTGTTATCTCTAGACATGTCTCCCCTCTGTGAAAAGTTGCTTAACTGTTGTTATTGTTATCTCTAGACATGTCTCCCCTTTGTGAAAAGTTGCTTAACTGTTGTTAATGTTACCCTCTGTCATGAGACGTGCGTCAAACTTTCCTTTTATATACCTTTAAGGCGCACTAGGGATACGGTGTTAGGCCCGCATTTCCACGAACTTCGGCACATGAAAGTCTGATGTGGTCAGTATTACGCCTGGCCGTATGTACTTTCCCAGATTTCTCTGGTACCCGTTTTTAGAGCCTGGATGGACCCGGGGCCTTTCTGGTGTGAACCAGAAAAAAATCCTCGCTGCTGAGACAGAACCCGGTGCCAGGGAGTAGTAAACCGAACGCCTAACCACTCGGGTAACTAGGCAACCTGACCGTGCTCGTGTAAAATTCGATACCTGTGACAGATTAATTTCTAGTGACAAAATTTGTTGTTTTTTTTTTTTTTGCCACGAGTTTAGACACGCACTGAAAACTCGGCAACTCTGCCATCTTTCACAGTGATGAAGTTTTGGCCAAGTTGGTGATGAACACTTCTCTCGTGGCTGGGCTCTTGCTCGTTCGGACTCGAGTCTGGGGGTCGATTTACAGTAACTCTCTCATATCTTAAGTGCTTTTTTTATAGCTTTGCAAGATTGATCATACATTGTTCGCTCAAAAGATTACCAGACTTACATAGATCTCGCCAGCTGCTGTGATTCTGTTGAGATCAAAGACAATATTCTGCCTTTCATTCTGCTTCTGAGAGATAAAAACCTCGTACATTTGACCAGGTATCTGTGGAAGAAGAAAAATACATTAGGTCAATGAAGCTTCTGTTCAGATAACAAAATTTATAAAAACAAGGAATTTATGAGAAATAAAAGAGTGCTTTCATGCATTTGGGAGTCTGACTGGCACAGTGGTTGGTGCGGTCGTCCGTCACTGAGAGATCACCGATTCAAATTCAGCCGGAGGCATCCCAGTTACCAAACTTTAGAAACGGGTTCCTGGCTTTTTTGGGAGCTGGAGAAGGAAAGGCGGCTAGGAATGATGATGACCATATCAAGACCTGTCAGCGAATCAAAATGTCGGCGCCACCACCAAATTCCCCAGGAGCTTCTTTAGCATGGTGTGTTTGAAGTGGATATGTTTATGTGTGTGTGGATTTCTTGCTATTATTTGACTGCAGCTACAAACACCTATTCTTTTCGAACAGCACCTTGACAACATTCAGTAGCAAGTATTACATCCGATACGGAATGGATTATGATGGCTTGCTTTTTAAGACTCAAATCTAACCCAAATAAAGATCTTTTCGTCTGAATGCGATGATTAATACACCACTTTCTGGCTGAAGGGGAGCGCCAGTTTAACCACTGAAGAGGTAAGATAAGGTCTAGCAGGTTTTAGTTCACCGGAATACTGACAGCAGGAAAACTGATTAGCTTTGAATCTCTCGATGAAGCAAGCACATTTTAAAACTGACAGAGATGGTCTTCGTCTCGGGAAGGAAGTTACTACTGGGAGATGCTGAAGAATTATCGACCCCACAAAAAGAGGGAATAATGTAGGACCATGAAACGTGCATGTTTCGCCACACATTCACGCCGAAGTTCAACACTTGGTACGTTGTTTTTTTCATTTTACTTTAACCCTTCGAAAAGAAACAAAATTGCTGATATTTGGTCACTGAAATACTGCTCTGTAGCTGCTGTCAACTCCAAATCATGCGATGAATTTCCTCTTTTTCAAACATTTTTTAAGGCCAGAAAACAAGAAATAGATGGAGAAGGATCTGGTGAGTAGGGTGGATCATCCATGCACTTAAACCTCATATTTTCTGAAAACATCCAACGTTTCGTACAATGAAGAAGAGAAGACAATGAAGATGATTGCAGGAAATTGTTTTATCTTATTGCAACAGTTTGTTACATCCAGTGATGTCTTTTGTCTTAAAATCATGAACATATCTTTCTTTCTTAGCGTGATATAACACATCTAAGAGTGACTGGTCTGAAAAATATTCTTCAGACAATATGGAAAATTTTACATCAAACCAAGAATGTGACACAGACAAACGCTGTGGCTAAATTAATCTCTGCAAAAGAAAAGACATATCTTATAAAGCTGTCTGTTGAGAAGACCTTACACATTTGAAAAATAAAAGCGTCTTCAGGACAGAACTTAGTGAACTTGGGATACTAATGAAAGATAAATATCCGCTGCTTATTTCTAAATCTCGCACTTTCCATTTGCAGTGTCGTATCTTCGCGATCTTGTAGTTTCCACGAGTGCTACGACACGAAGAAAAGTAAGATCAAATCAGTGCGAAACAGGAAACGAAAGTAGCGGCATCCAATCTAAGATTTAAGAAGTATTTGCAGAGCTCCTTACGTAAATACATTTCATTAATAAGTAATTTACGTCTGTTTACCAGTGTAATAAACACCTTTTCATTTATGTACATTATTTTTTTTCTTCAAAAGGCTAATTAAAGTGTAAGAAAGTAAAACCTTATAAAGTGGTTTTAGAACAAACTGCTTATTACGAAAAGAAATTGCCTTTTTTTTCTTCCTGGCCGCACCTTGAACATAAATTACTTAGACTCACTGAGCCCTGTGAACAGAGAAGGTTTGGGAACCACTGGATTATAGTGAGTAAGTGAGTGAGTGAGTGAGTGAGTCTGTGTGAATGATATATAATGATTTACTGTAGCCTGAGCTTCGTTCTGAACGGTAAAGTAGTAGAAACGGCATTTTTATTATTACTGCTTTTACTAATATTTTACACTACTGCTAAAAATACTACTACTACTAACTACTACTACTACTACTACTACTACTACTACTACTACTACTGTTACTTCTACTACTACTACTACTATTACTACTACTACTATTACTATTTCTACTACTACTTCTACTACTACTGTTTCTAATACTACTTCTATTACAATTAACTACTACTATTTATGCCAATAGTACTACTAGCTACAACTAACTACTAACTACTACTACTACTACTACTACTACTACTTTTTCTATTACTACTTCTACTACTACTACTATTGCTACTACTACTACTACCACCACCACTAATACTACTTCTACTATTAGAACTACTACTACCACTAGTGCTATTCTACTATTACTACTACTACTACAACTACCACTACCGCCATTACCATTATTTACTACTACTATAACTAGTAATATAACTACTACTACTACTACTACTACTACTATTACTAATGCTGCTGCTACAGTTTTACCAGTAATGTAACTGAGAGAAACATACATGAAAGAAACAACTAATATCCTTGTAGAAAACTTATCACTCAAATACAGCTTTTCTACCTGCAAGAGCCCTTCTCTGTACAGTCTCTGGCATGGCTGACATTCTGGCGCACATTCGAGCACACACTCACTGTCTGTTTCTTTGTCTTGCATCGCTGACTGAAAACTCGCAATACCGCGATTCGCATATCGAAGAAGTTTGGTATGCGAGTAAATTGGACGTTCCTGTAATTGACATGTGTAGGTGCAAGATTTATTGTTTCTAACCTGATATAGAAAACAAAAACATTCGTAATATTACGATTAGAGTCATAAATTAAAATGAGAGAAAGCATGATCTGATGTTAAAAAATAAGAAAAGTGTTAACGAAAAAGAAGGGATAAAAATTGGATATCATTTCATTCTCAATATTTTGCCGACTACCCACGCTCTCTCTCTCTCTCTCTCTCTCTCTCTCTATCTATCTATCTATCTATCTCTCTATCTCTCTCTCCTCTGTCTGTCTGTCTATCTGTCTGCCTCTCTCTTTTGCTCTCTCTCCCTCTCTCTTTTTCTCTCTCTCTCTTTGTCTCTCATTCTCTCTCTTTTTCTCTCTCTCTTTTTCTCTCTCACTCTCTCTCTTTTTCTCTATCTCTCTCTCACTTTCTCTCTCACTCTCACTCTCTCTCTCTTTTTCTCTCTCACTATCTCTCTCTTTTTCTCTTTCACCCTCTCTCTTTCTCTCACTCTCTCTCTCTTTTCCCTCTTACTCTCTCTCTCTCTCTCTCTCTCTCTCTCTCACTCCTCCACATACAAAAAAAGGAAAATAAAATGAAAAAAAAACAATAATGAAACAAACAAAATGAATAAATTATAAAAACATTATAAAACATGGAAATAATGTTCTCATCGCAGCAGACAGTAATACAAATGTTCATACAGGGCCAACTCAGGTAAAATATCTGGCCTAATTCTCATGAAGGCAATGAAGGGGGACTTTACCATCCAAAGACAACAGCATGCGACGCTGGAAAAGGATCTTCAATAATGATATAAGAAACATATAGCAAACATGAAATCTTGAAAGCAGCCAGTGAACCTCTGTACTATGAGGAACAATGATCAGAACTCTTCCAGGTCACCTGAATCGTGACATTTTTAACTGATGTTGATAACAAAATAAATTATCAGAACGTTGTTGTTTAATTTATCACTGTTACATTATTGAATAGTTTCTAGTATTTCACGCCTGTCTGTATCAGTGAGAAATAACGACAGAAAGAAAGAAAGAAAGAAAGAAAGAAAGAAAGAAAGAAAAAGCTCACTATGGGAGATAATGTGGATTTTCTTGAAGGAAATAAAAATCTGTACATGCATATGTGTATGTGTGGTGCCGAACAGCGTAGGTGATCATGCTTGTCCATCTTGTGCTGCCCTTGATGTTTCTAATGAACTCGGATGTTTTTCTTTTACCGTGCCACTTGCTCAGTCCATTGGGATATGTTCCTCTTGGACACCTTGTCTTCCTCTCTCCCTGAGTTTTCCAGTCATTACTAGGTTCTCCAACTTCTCTCTACTCGTGACACGTCCAACAAATTTTGACTGTCTTTTTTTCTTATCAATTTAACTAGTTTTTCTTTGTGTTTAAACAAATATGAGGACCTCTTCGTTTGTTTTTTGTTCTGCATGTGCATATATTTACACGATATATATTATTACATCAATGTCTTTTGTTGGTGTTCTTGTTCTTGTTGTCACAGCTACCGTAGACCAGAAGTTCTTGGTAGCTGACGAGAAAACACAAAAAGAGAATGCAAGAGTCTTGGTTGTACACGGGTTTGGTTTTACTGGTTTGTACATTTTACAAACGGCATGTCTCACATACCTCTTGTTTTCCTCGCTCTGTAAGAATGATCGGGGAGATGGTGTCCAAGTATTTGAGAAGGCCGCCCCAGTCGAACGTTCTGTTGTAATCTGTGGGGTACAGCAACCACCTGAAGCGAGTGGGCTGAAGATGTAGCCGAGACGTCTGTTGAAGATGGAACAGGGTCACGTGTGTTCTCATTATGTAGTGACAAGTAAGATCATGAGAGGACTATGTGATGATCGTTCTGGGACGAAAAGCTATGACATTGTTCTTGATAACGGGCAATGATGAGCATCATACAGGGCGATGTTCGCAGCGAAGGAGCTGTTGTATTTGATAGTCAGGGACTCATAGCTGACATGCTGGCGTCAGGAATGGTAAACCATAGCTGACCAAGAACATGTCCCACCTCTTCGTTGTATTCCCAGCAACAGGTCTAGCCTGGCAAACGGGGCAGTGATTATCATAGTCCCCATGACAGCAGTCTGCTAAAGAAGTATGGTGCACCCCTCTGCTTTCTAGCCGCAACCAGAGATTGAAAAAATAGCCACCAAAACCCCCTCCAGATCCGACACGATGCTGTGCTTTAACATATTCAACGCATCAGCTGCAAGGAACACCAGCTCGTAGATCATGGAGATAGAAGAAGAAGAAGAAGAAGAAGAATGATTGAACGCTTCTCTTCTGAAGCTAATTCGAAATAATTAAGAAAGTGTAACCTCGTGAGTTTATGGATTCAGTATTACTTTCACGGCCTCTACTTCCTGTAGTCTCATCGGTCAACTTTAAATACAGCCATTATTGACCTCATACTAAAAACTTACATGCAAATTCTAATGTTCCAAAATTTCTGTGTGTACAGGGACTGAGAATAAATGTCAAACAGTATACATCGCATAGTCTATGTCACATAGTATAGATTGTATAGTCTATTTCCAGGAAGATTTTGGGCAGACTATTGATAATACTAACAAATATACGTCTTATCTGACAGATCTCTGTTCTCCAACTATCTTTTAGTTATTTTGATAATATACCTTCAGATAAGAAAGAGAAATTCGTACTCCTAACTAATGTGGAATCTGTCAGTTTATATTGGATGGGCCATGTAGAAATTATGGAAAAGACTTTACAGACCAGAGCTGGGTATTCACAAGAGACAGGAGGATGAGATGGATATTTCTGCATAGACGAAGAAATGACGTGGAATAAAACTCTAGGGGACTTGGAGTAAATATCTGAAGAGAGGAAGTCAGAGATAGAGAGAGGAAAGTAGTGGAAACTGCTTTTGATACCATAAGAGAGAAGAGAGAGAGAGAGAGAGATGAAAAAAAAACAGAGGAAAGAAACAGAGAGAGACACACAGACAAAGACAGACAGACAGAGTGAGACACAGAGAGAGAGAGACAAGAGAGAGAGAGAGAGAAAGTAAAAAATAGTGAGAAATGGAGTCGAGTTTGCAAATGTAATCATAAGAAAGGGAGAGAAAGAGAGAGAGAGAGAGAGAGAGAGAGAGAAATAGAGTCGTGATTGTGACTGCAACCATAAGCGAGAGAGAAAGAGGGGGAGAGGAATAGAAAGAAATGGAGGAGGTTGAAACTGCAACAGTAAGCGACAGATTATATATATATATTTTTTTTATTTATTTAACGTAATATAAACGCGTTTATAAGAATAAAGCTGCAACTCACAGACAGAAGTAGGTCGTATATACATGATGTCCTAGCAATCACAACAACATCTTTCGTATTTGTCTTTGCCGCTAAATTCGTCACGTGATCGGAACTGCTGCAATCCGTCAAGGGCAGCGTGACCTCTAATATTACCTTGTTCATTTTTCTGTTTGGTAGCCAAAAATGGTCTACAAAGAAACACAGAGTATGTCACATTTTGGTTTACAGCATTTTAAGTTCTGAAACCCAGGTAACTAAATAAAGTGACTAGTTTACAGAAAAACTTGATTGTGATATAGATCATGATGAACATCAAACAGGCGATGTTTGGGCCGAAGTCGCTGTAGTATTTATTTGTCAGCGACCTCAAAGATGACATGCTGCTGTCAGGGTTGGCGAATTATACCTGACCAAGACCCTGCCCTATCTCGCCATTGTCTATATATATATATATATATATATATATATGTCTGTGTGCGTGTATGTGTACACCATGTTAGACGTGTGAATCAACAAAACAAGATACGCATAAACATATCATATAACATGGAGGATGAAGATAATAAAATTCAGAAGTTGTAGAATATCTCCAAGTTCAATGTGAACTTCTCAAGGAAATGAGAATTAAAAAAAAATACTTTTGGCCATATCAAAAGACATAACGACATCCTGAAGACCATACTAGAAGGAAAAGTGGAAGGAAAAACGACAAGAGAGAGATGAGAGGACAGCATACGACAGTGGACACGACACAACCTGGCTGAGTACACCATCAAGGCGAGGGAGCAGGGAAACTGGAGATTCTTTACCGCCAACCTTGGCTCTGAAGAAGGCACATGATGATGATGAACACTGCGGTACTGAGAAAAGTGGAGCAAGGATCAAACCACGTGACATTTGACATGAATAGAAAACAACACCATACTTCACATAACCGAGCCGTATTCATACGGACGTGCATACTTCGTCTCATAGTTTCATTCGGTCAACAAAGAAGAGGATACCTTCTCCTGAATTGTCAAAAAATAAGGCGAAGGATGCCTGAAAGTGCTCCACCGCGGCTGCTGGTGCCCATGACGCCAGGAACTGCGGCATGAACGTCATCAGGTCGAAGCTCCAGGTCTCCACGGTGATGGCTGCGCGTGACGTAGTTTCAGCCACGCCTGGGCATTGTTTGGGGGACACTGTGATATAGGCTAGCAACCCTTGGCGGAACAGATCTATCGGGCAGGCGTCGCGTCGAAGATCGATGAAAACAAACAGAGACTTCAATTGTGAATAAACTGTTAGAGAAAAAAATGTCTTGTTTATATTTATTTACTTTCATGAGTTGTCACTAGCTGTAGTATATGTTAATATTGTGATATTTTTACAGGTAACTTGTACTTATACGAACTCCCTGTAACTGCGAGCCGTTGTTCTTTGCAGACGATGCTGTAGAGGTGTTGAGGCACAACATCGTATCGTCGTCGAAGCAGGTTGTGGCAGATACTTCTTCAGTCCCGGAGTACAACTAAAAAGCTAGGGGTGTGCAGTGCTTCTTTAGCAGACTCCACCACCATGGGGGACTATGGCGATCCCTGCCCGTTAGTCAGGCTAGGCCTGTTACTGCGGGTACCACAGAGAGGTGGGACAGGGTCTTGATCAGCTACTGTTCGCTAACCCTGACGCTAGCATATCAGCTATGGGTCGCTGATTGGCTCATCTGGCAAGTGTCTTCATCCCTCTCTTGACAACTAAATGCGTATCTTCAAGCTAGTGCGCCATGTTTTCTAGTCTCACTCTGTGGGAAAAGCTGAGGGTGATATGACGTACGTACATCAGCTCTTGTTTACTTCCACAAATTGTCTTTTGTCGCTGTCTTTTCGTAGACGTAGCATTTTAACGCAAATGTATTCAACAAAATCACACTGCTCTCCTGCTTCATTGTTCTTTCGTTAATGAGCCTGTAAATTATTTACATTAAGTAGCTCTTTGTGCTAATTCTCTAGCACTGATTACTCTCTCTTTTTTCCCCAAAGCTTTCAGTGGCAGAAAAATGACACAGCTCTATGTTACAGATCTTATTTAGGACACTAGTAACTTTTTTTGTCTAGATTTATCTAAATCAGGATAATCTCCTTGTGTTATTTTATGATTCTGCTACCTTCCTGCACTCGTCTGAGTGTATTTATAACTTTAGCTTGTAAAATGACAATCCCTCATTGTTAAGGCTGGCATTATGTTGTTTGTTTCTGTGGTCAAGACGTCTTGTGTATTCAGATTACCTAGTTCACCATGATTTCATCTATTTCCAGATAACATTGGCTTCGTTGGTTCTCTAGTGACCTGCTATTTAAGCTTATTCTTTAAGCTCACTCTTTCACCTTGCAGCGCTTTTATCTTTTCATGATAGCTCTTGCTTTTATGCAGCTGCTTTCAACATTATGCTACAGATCTACTGTTCAAGTTTTTTTCTTCTTTTTACTATTTTGTTAATTTATTTCAATATTATATATTTCAACATAGCCATATGATCAGAATATGCAGATTAGCCGTATGGTCAGAGTATGCAGACTGGCCATGTGGTCAGAATATGTAGATCCGCCATATTGTCAGAACATGTAGATTAGACATATGGTCAGAATATGTAGATTAGCCATGTGGTCAGAATATGTAGATTCTTCATATGGTCAGAACATGTAGATTAGACATATGGTCAGAATATGTAGATTAGTCATGTGATCAGAATATGTAAGATTAGTCATGTGATCAGAATATGTAGATTAACCACGTGATCAGAATATGTCGATATTTTGATCCCTCCATTTCACATAATTTGACACATTTGCAGGTGAGGACGCTGTCTGACGTGGTTGTCAGCGAACCATAGCCGACCAAGACCCTGTCCTTCCTTTCCATTGGTATCCATAGTAACAGACCCAGCCTAGATAAGGGGCAAGGAAAAACTATGTCCCCCTCTCCCTTTAGTTCCACTCAGAGACTGAAGGAAAAAAAAGGCCGCTTTAATCTATTTCTACCCGCCACGATGTTGTTCCTCAACAACTTCACCACATCGACTGCAAAGAAACATTTGCTCGCAATTTCATAGAAATATAACAAGATAATGCACATTAATGACTGAATTACAGTTTCACAGAAGTTTAGTTGTAGAGATAAATTTCATGATTATAGTCTACCGGTGGTCAGTGCTGAAAAAAATATCTCTGAAAATACTCTCATCCCTAGTTATCCATATCCAGCTGTGGTAAGTGTGGTAACTGCCCTCGCGTACCAACCAGAAGGTCCCCGGTTGAGTTTCGCACTCGGGCTTGGACTGACCATCACCGGGATTCACCCGCCTCGAAAAGTTGCTACCTGGGGGGGTTCCTTAGGAAGAGAAAGGGAGTGAGGACAGATGCGGGTATCCCCAGCTCAAATCCTGTAGCGGTTAGAAATATGACGGCCCTAACACCTCACATCTCTACGCATGCAAATCCTGCGGGATATAGATTTTTATTTTATATATAGAAGTATATGTCATGTCTTGCTCCATGACGGCAGACAGACAGACCCCAGCTATCTGTGTGCTGACGTCATCATTCTCCATGTGTGCCCATGAGTCCCCGGGTGATAGGGAGAGAAGAAATTGCTGCATTGTGCCAGCGTGTTCATTTAGCTCAGGATTTCTCATGTTTGTTCGGGCTGCGATCCCTTTTCTTCCAGGCCACATCCTCAAAGCTCCCTCCACCCGCCCCCTCACGTTATGTGCAGTGGCCTATTAAACTAGGATGTGCATTACACGACTAAAAAAAATTCGGCTACCATACTAGTTTACTTAACAATATGAAGGAGTACATCTATAACTCACCTACTGCGTTATATTCTCAACTTTTAATGTGATGGATGAGTTTCACGTAGTGACACAAGTTTCTCAATATCAGGTTGAAAAGTTCTAAGAAGGAGGGTATTGCTACCCCCGTCGGCTACTTCGTTTGACCTCAAAGCCCCCCCCCTCTCCTACTGCCCCCTTTTCTTCCACCGACCCTGGTCCTTTCCAACAGGAGGGCCTTATTGCCCACTTTGGGAAACACTGATCTAGTCATAACTGTTAGGTCACACTGTCTTACAGTATATCAGACATGCTGAACATATAAGATGTACCGAGATGTCATTGATTTTACTTAATTCCGGGAAATCTTTCTTCATGGTTAAATTTGGCACCTGTCTGACAATGAAAATCTTTGGAGCTCTGAAGGGAACAAATATAGCTAGTGCTCTGTGATTTGCTCACTGTGATATTGAAGAACTCACTACAGACAGATCCCGATGTACCTAGCTTCGATATACGTAGATCAAGACTTGGCATCTGTGGAGTCTATGGAACTTTACAGAACAAACTAGTAACATTTTTAGGTTACCTCTAGTTCTTATATACCAAAACATAGCCCCAGAATTACTATAAATCTACTTACGCATAGGATTTCGGAAGGATCCACTTACGTAAGCCGGGGACTTTCTATAAATTGTTCTAAGCCGGCGCAAATTTTAACAGATTCGCTAACCAGGGATAATTAAGTGTAAACCAGCAATAAAATACCTTTGTTGTAGAATGTCAACAATTCAGAGTCCCGCATGATGGCGTCAGCCTCCGGTAGATCAGTAATTGGGCAGCTGTCATTAGCGAAGTTACACGTAGTGCTTGTGTTGTTATTCTTCTTTAGGGCCTCTGGTGAAACCTCAGATCCACGCCAAGAAATGACCTGACGCGATGAGTCTATTAGAACTATAACCAGAACCAATAAGAAATAACGTTACTGGATGCGGCGTTGTATTTTTATACGAGTGGCTAAAACATCGTGAAAAGAGACAAGAATTATCTGTACAAGAAGTATCTGCATGAGAAGTATCTGCACACAGGAATAGAGCAAAAGGATAAGATAAAAATAAAATATAGAGCTAGAAATTCAGGCCTGAATACATTTTCATTTTAGAAGTAGTCTGTGATACGGAAAGTCATAATTCATCCCAGACTTAAATATGGCGGAACATATCAAAATGAAATATCCGTATATTAATTCTATCTATATTTTTTTAAATTTTAAATATACTGTGAAATATGTTAGTTCTGACTATAATCACTTGTTATTTTCGCGTATTTCACGTCGGGTTCGGATTATTCTAATTTAATAAAGTGAAATCTAGCGCAGAGGGATACAAAGTAACCTAACCAAAGAATACAATGTGACCTAACTCAGGGACACAGTGTGACCTAACTGCCCTGTGCTTTCGATTCTCGTATCCTGTACGCGTCGGTCCCTCCAGATTTAATGCCCTTGAGTCTCATTCTCGTTCCATTTATCAATAAGCTCCGTATAGATTTTCAAGGGCTCATCTTTCACTACTGTTGAACTCTTCTATTATACCAACATTCGCTTCTGCATGTAAACGAATCTGGAATGGCTTGTCAAACAGAGAAACATTATTTAGTAGTTTGATCTGATTAGAGTTTGTAAAGTGCCAAACAACAGCGTCGAAATTGTGTTATTTAAAACAAAAACAAAGACCCCCCCCCCAAAAAAAAAAAAACCAATGTTTTGATGGCAAGTGACGTAATGCTTAATTTTAGTATTTGCAGCATTTTTAAATTATAACATTCGACTACGAAACAAAATCATAAACCGTTTGTTATCTCATTTTAAATTTAAAAAATAAATAGTCCATTGTTGGTTAAGAGTACATGGCACAGAAAAGTCAACAAGTAATGTCTTCTGTTAAACCTTCATACAAGAAAATGAGAAATAGAGTGACAAACCAAGCCTTCCGGCCTGTTGAAGATGGGGTGTGTTGACAGACGGCGCAGTACCCAGGTGAAACAGAACACCCACGCATCTCCGAGGTTAAGAATGGTCGTGATACAATCCGATCTCGCGGCATGACCTCCGTCCGGTCCTTTTCCAGCGGGAAGGAAAAGTGATGAATCCCAAGCTTCAAAACAAGAAACCACGAGAACAAGGCCCCTAGGACGGGCCTGAAAGGAAACGAGCTCAGGGTAAAAGCTTTGGGGCCCCTTTCAAAATCTGGACAGGACTGGGGCTTTGCCAAAAGTCGACAGGGATCAGGATATGATGGGATCTACAACTTCGAACGTAGAAGAAGAAGACAAACCATGTGCTAAAAATGAGAACTGAAGTGACAAACCATGCACAAAAGATGAGAAATGAAGGGATGAATCAAACGCTAAAGATGAGAACATGAACTTTCTTTTAGAACATCCAAAAAATAATAGCCTAAATTGATGCCGCCTTATAGAGAACTCAGACTATGCGGGGAAAGAAGTGCAAAATAACGATCTTTAATTACTTCGTTTGATTCTGAGATCTTAAGTTAATTAGAATACTAAGGACTAGACTATTTCAGATGTTTAAAACAAACAATGATAAGGAGAAGTGGATAAATTTAGGATCTCTCTCGATGTCCGCCTCTGGTTTTTTTTTCAGACGTTTCCCATTTGATGGCTTGCTCCGTGATTCTTTGATTGTTTCAGCTGGTCCAACTCCAGGTTGGTGAGACTGCTTGCTGCAGCTCATTTCTTTTATCTCTGCTTTGGTCTTAAATTCGTTCCAGTGTATTATAGACAGATGAAATACCACTCCTTTATATCTGACTTTCTCTTCCTTCATTATAAACATCTTTGGTTGATCTGTTCAAATGGTTCAAAAGTTCATAATAAGGCTGGAATACGGACGCACTCAACAAGGGCCTTTAAAATATACTTTATAATAGGCAATACGTCCCTTAAGAAATAAATACTTTAAAGAAATAAAGTAAAGATTTTAAAAAATGTAAACTTACATGTTAAAACTGTTGACTCACAGCTGCAGTCTATGGCTTGATATAGCAGAATCAGCTGTACAGTCATCCATGGCCACATTGCGCTTGACTGATAATCAGAACAAAGTAGAAATATTGAAAGATTGCAAGCTAAATATCATGAGTTTCTCTGCAGAAATCCCAGCGCCTACTTTCTACTTCGTGTGCTCTGTCATGCTTGAAAATCTATTTAATGATTGAAACAGTGCAGCATATTATGCTTTTTTCTTAACAGTGAATTAGTAACATTGTTTCAAATAAGTGTTACATTTGTTCTTACATCTGTAATTGTTTCACAAACCTGATGAGAAACTGCCTTAAGAATTATATATCCGGGTGTTATCTTTTCTTTTCGATAAAGCAGAAATTGTTCTAAAAAATAATTGTAGAAATGTAGTCATTTGGATTTCGTTATTTTTCTGCGTTTTTTTTTTCTTTTAATCTCTGGTGACTGATAAAATAGCATACCTTTTTAAACTGCTTAGACCGGGCCCACACTAGCATTATGTTAAGAATTGAAGGAAACGAACGTTTTCTTATAGTGACATCCAGTCCTAGTTCATAGTTTAGGATTCTTTCTGTTCAAAGAAAAAAAATAAGATCTATCAAGAGAGTTTATGTTACTGCGTGTACATCGCTGCTGCCAGCATTATCCAGTTTCTCTCCCTGCCATCTCTGGGTTGTGTGCGTCAGTTCTGCACTTCTCTGGGCTCGTAAATCAACCAATGACCGTGAAGAGTAAACAGTGTCTCAGCAATCCTGTGGTAATCACGCCAGGAAAAAAAAAAATTCCAGCAGGAAACTGTGGGGAATAATTAACAGAGCGATGGTGACTCGTGTACACCTCTGATCACGTGGGCCACCAAAAGTTCCCATATCTGGGTCTGTTTATCAGTATAGATCACTTTGTTCATAAATAACCGTTCCGATTTTATAGGCAAGGATTATTTCGCCTGGTTTTCTTTGGTAGAAGTTCATTATATGCACTATTTGAATTTTAGCGACCACCAGATACTTTGGCGTTAGATTTTGTAATTATTTTCAACTTAGCGAATGTAAAAATGTGACCCATACATTTCGTATAACTTCACGTGCTAGTTAATCAACAGTAGTTATAAACGACTGTCACATGAAACAGTAATCTGTATTTGCATAGACTTTTCTAAAAATCCTACATCGCCGGCTCTCTTGCCCTCCTAGCGCTTAGATTCAAGCATTTTTAGCCCAGTAACCAGTCAGCCACTGATACTCACTGAAATTTAAATTAAAACAGGAAAGGAATTACTTTAACAATCAGTTAGCTGGACACAGGTGAAAGCTGATCATAGTTTGTGACTTAATAATTCTGAGAGACAAATAAATACTGTTTTGCTCTGCTCGCAGTTCTCTGTAGGAGACAAGTCATCATTTACTCTAAAACTGTTGGGTTAAGTCCTATGGTTTCAATAAACCTGATATTCAGAACATCTCACGTACCTTCAAACTGTGTTAGGTAAGTATTCGTACAATTTCCTTATCTGTTCCTAGCTATATATAGGTCGAAAATTTGAGCTCCATGGAACTCTGACAATTGTCAGTATAGTATAGTACAATGAAACACTCATAATCATCAGTTTAGTACTATGAAACGTTCACAATCCTTAGTTTAGTAAACTGCAGCTATTACTGTAATTCATACAAAATATATAAAACAGTCCAAATCTGTCAATCATGATTTAAATCTAGGCATTTAATATTGATTTTGCTGATGACATAACTTTTATCAGTAACAATGTAAATTCCATGCAAGAAAAAACAGATAGCCTGTCTTTACTAGCTAGCAAAATAGGACTTGAAATTAACAAGGACAAAAGAAAAATAATGAAAATTCCCATTAATCAAAATGGAAACATAAACGCAGAAAGGACAGATATTGAAGAAGTCAATCAATTTGCATACCTTGGCAGCTATATAGACCAAGATGGTGACACCAGAAAGGAAGTTAGAATCAGAATTGCAAAAGCAGCATCCATCTTCAAGAATCTTGAGAACATATGGAATTCAAAAGTTATAAGCATAAAAATCAAGTTAAGACTATTCAATTCAAATGTAATATCCACCATCATTTATGCATGTGAAAGTTGGAAAACAACTAAAGAAATAGAAAAGAAATTAGACTCTTTTGAAAACAAATGCATAAGGAAAATACTCGACATCAAATGGAGCGAATTCAAGAACAATGCAGAAATAAGACAAATGACTGAACAACAACCAGTCTCATGGGTGATCAGGAAAAGGAGATGGACATATGTTGGTCACGTGATGAGAAGAAACGATCAGAGAATCCCGAAACAACCTATCAAGTGGAACACAACAGGCCAAAGAAAAAGAGGCAGACCGCTTGAAACTTTGAAGAGGACATTGTTAAGAGAGGCCAAATTAACAGGCATAATATCCCTTGATGAGGTTGAAAGACTCGCCGAAAACAGGAAAAATTAGCGAACTACCTTGCGAGCCCTATGTGAGGTTTAACGGCGCGGGAAGGATATAATATATAAATTTAATACAGGTCATATTTGTTAAATTTAACCATCAATATTTTGTTATTACAAGCTCCAGAAAATCTGAAAGTTATATCAATATTATGTCATTACAAGCACTACAAAACCTGAAAGTTAAGTGCTCCTGAAAAAAAAAAAGTCAGTCCTCAAACTTTCGCTGACTTAGAACATAAAAGAAAGCTCCATGTTCAAGAAGAGCGCGCTATACTCCAAATTCAAAAACTGCAATTTTCTAGCATGGAATATCTGGCTTACTCCAACGTTACACTGTTTGTATTAGCTGCTAGTACAGCACCAGGCCATGTATGACTGATTTCAAGATACGGCTCGCGTATGCTGTCATTTGTGGATGATAAGCTAAGAAAGATGATTTTTGTTTTTGTCAGACTCCCTTATTATTTCAGCCTTTCTATCATATTTATTTTGCACTTGTTTTTTGACTTTGCTGTCCAGCACTTGTCAGGACTTGATATACAGGATGCCCAATTTATACAGGGCATACGGGAAGAAGAATTCGGTACTACTATTACTCTTTTGGGGGGGGGGGGGTATGAAGGAGAGGAGTGGAGAGGGGAGGGGGATGCGGGGTGAGGGAAAGGTTGGATGGACGGCCGTGTTAGAGACATGTATAAACTGGCAGGAGAGACATTTAGTAGGTTGGCATGTAAAGAAAGACTGTTACAACAATAACAAGAACTACAGACGCAGCTAGTACTTTTGATGTTATGAAAGTTAAGAAGGGTATTACTACACACTGCTTTATTAAAGAAAAGAAAATCTGTAGGAAATACATACATGTGTAAAGACTAACAAAATTGAGGAAAAAATTATATTTTGTAATATTCAGTAATATAGTTGACAATAAATAAAAGTAACATTTTGCTCAAATGTAGTAGAAGTAGCAGTAGAAACAGCAGCAGCAGCAGCAGCAGCAGTAGTAGTAGTAGTAGTAGTAGTAGTAGTAGTAGTAGTAGTAGTAGTAGTAGTAGTAGTAGTAGTAGTAGTAGCAAGATAAACTAGAAACTTGCAATAACTCAACCGAAGATAACAAGAAGAGAAAAGTAAAGAAAATAAATAACAAGGAATGCAGAAAGAAGAAAAACAAGCGACAGGGACTCCCATTAGACAGCCACACCTTACATCAGACAGCAACGTGTTGTCATAAACAGATCATATCACCAGACACCTATAAGTTACACCAGACCGCCTGGAACTGTCCTAATTAACACCCGTTTCATACTGTAGACTCAGTAATTGGACTGCGTGAGCACAGTTCTAGTAAGGAGGAGACAGGTGATCCAAAAGGCGTCTATCACAGTTCTAGACAGGTGATCCAAAAAGCATCTATCACAAAGATTATTTATGTTTCTCAAAACTGATTTTTTTTGTTTGGTTCCTCCAGTGACAGGCCTAACCTGGCTAACGGGACAGGTATCGGGATAGTCCACCTTGGTAGTGGAGCCTGCTTAAGAAACATTACAAATGTTTACTTTTTACTACCATTCAAGGACTGAAAAATTAACCGCCATAGCCAGCTCCCAAGTAGACAAAATGCTGTGCCTCAACATTTTCACCATGTTGGATGCAAAGAACACTAGTTCCATGGACATCCAAGAAGAACAAGAACAAGAAGATGGCGTTCGCTCTTAACAAAGGAGAGTATTTTAATAACGTCATCACTGAGATATAAAGACTGAAGTATGAAATGGCGAAAAGGGAGAGTTCTAGTGACAAACTAAAAATTATTTTAGAAAAAAAAATAAAAACAAAGAAAAGCCTAAGGTTCTGATGGAATGTTTTCTTCATGATGTGAAGAACTAACCTGACTCAAATCTTACGTGAAACAAATGAAGAATACGTTTATTTATTTTTGTTTTCCAAATGTTTTCCGTGATGAAATATGTTTATTTTTGACATCATATTTTTAGCTGTAAGTTTACAGAATGTATTTATCGATTGAATAGCAGATGATCAACGATTAATAAAAAAAACAAGTAACCAAGATTACACACAGAAACCTCGAATATCTGACAGGAGTTTTTGTATGCGAGTTATAAGATATATCACAAGTGACAGAGACCAAGAGAAAGTAGAAAGCTGCCGCTGTTTGTTTCTACCAAGTTCCTTGTAGACCGAGTCCTATTTATCATTACAGGAACATGCAATTTTTGTTGAAACTAGAGAGTATATGAAAGATAAGCATTCATGTAAAGATCATGTTTTTTCTCTTTCAGTTGATTACTTCTGCCACGCTCTCCTCTTTTTGTCGTCTTTTTTTTATGGCTTTTCTTTAAACATGCCTGCTTTCCAAGTATTCTTTGTCACCGCCGTTAATTTTTTTACAATAATCTTCCCTTTCACATTCGTTAATTTTTTTATAAGTTTTTTTCCATTATCTCCCTTCTCAGTGGTTATATCCCTTGATCTCTTTAACATACACGTGGTGATTCATGAGAGTACACAGTGATTTGTTTTGGCCAAAGTAGGGCAATCAATCACATTTCCTTTAAGCAAATTCTTTTCCAGTCGTTAGATGCTCCTGAAAAGAATGTCTCAAAAGAGAGGGCAAATATTCTCTGAGTAATCAAATAAATCGATAAAAATTCTCATACCCATCTTTCGTAAAGGACTCTAAATTGCTACAGCACTGAAGAAGAAGAAAAAGAGAAAGAAGAAGGTCAAACAATGTGCAGTATGAAAGCTATAGGAACAATGATGAATGCACAAAGATTTATGATGTTCCTACAAAAACTTTACAGTGGACACAACGTGAGAAAGAAGAATAAAGAAGATAAGAAAAAGTAGTAGAACTTAGTAGTGTCGTAGTAGTTATAGTAGTAGTAGCAGCAGTAGTAATAGTAGTAGTAGTAGTAGTAGTAGTAGTAGTAGTAGTAGTAGTAGTAGTAATGGTGGTGGTGGTAATAGTGGTGGTAGTGACAGTTGTTGTTCTGTGAAATGTAGCAGCAGTACTAGTGGTGGTGGTAGTGCTAGTAGTGAAATAGTGGTAGTGGTGATGATGGTAGTAGTATTATTGTGAGAAATGTAACAGTAGTAATTAGTAGTGATAATAGTGCTAGTATTAGCGGTAGTTCTGGGAGATGTAGCAGTAATAATAGTAACAGCAGTAGTAGCAGCACTAATAGTAATAGTAGAAGTGATAGTAGTGGTATTACTTGTGGGAGATATAACAATAGTAGTAATGATAGTGATAGTACTACTAAAGAAGAAGAAGAAAAAAAAACAGTAGTAATAGTATCAGTAGTAGTAGCAGCAGTAATAGTGGTAGCAGTAGTAATAGTAATTGTAGCAGTAAAAGTACTTGTGGAAGATGTAACAGTAGTAGTAATGGTAGTGGTAGTTGTAGTACTCGTAAGAAGAAGAATGGAAAAAGAAGAAGAAGAAGAAGAAGGATGGAAGAAGAAGAAGAAGTATGGAAGAAGAAGAAGAAGTATGGAAGAAGAAGAAGAAGAAGAAGTATGGAAGAAGAAGAAGAAGGGTGGAAGAAGAAGAAGTATGGAAGAAGAAGAAGAAGAAGTATGGAAGAAGAAGAAGAAGAAGAAGAAGTAGTATGGAAGAAGAAGAAGAAGAAGTATGGAAGAAGAAGAAGAAGAAGAAGTGCTTAAGTAAATATTAAAGCCATTTTGATCAACGACAGTTTGTGCTAGCAAACTTTTGTCAGCAAACAAACATAACCAGAAGCGTCCCTTGAGGCAACCATAAATGAGAAAACCAGCACAATCTAACTAAACTTCGCATCAAATAAAACAATTATATCCCGATCGATGTACCTGCCAACTAACAGCCTCATATTCCAACGATAAACACTCGTGGAACTTAAATCCACAAAATTTTAATTTTCACGAGAGAACACGTGATCGCTTTCTGTGTAAGCAGAGCTTCGAGGCTGGTTGTTTCCTGGAGCTACGGTTTTGTTGGATGCATCTTTTGAATAGTCTGAAGGCATGAGAAAGTCATTGTGTGTTGGAGTGTCCACTTGTCTACCGCTCTTTTACTCAAATCCGGCATAGCAGTGAAGCCAAAGTGCTGTATGTAAGTCATGATGAGCAGGAAACTATTATTTGTTATTTTATCTGTTTACATGGCGGCCTGGTTGGCTGAGTGCGTAGGCGTTCGGTCTACTGATCCAGTGGTATCGAGTTCAAGTCCCAGCAGTGGGGATTTTTCTTCTCGTACCACCACACCACAACAGGCCCCGGGGTCCACCCACCCTCTAAAAATGGGTAGCAGAGAAATCTGGGAAGGTAAATGCCGCCATTCGTGATACTGACCACATCAGACTTTCATGTTCCCATGCTCTTGGAGATACGGACCTAACACCGTACCCCCAGTTTGCCTTAATTGCATGGAAGCGAGGGGTTTTACCTTTTTATCTTTTTTATCTGTTTACATATGAAGTAAATTTATGGGGATATTTGTGACCTATATAGCTCTGTTCATCATGCTGTGTCTCTCGCTCTGTCACAATAATCAGTTTTATAATCTCTCCTAAACTCTAAAATCCCGTGCAACTTTTTACTTTTATGTTTTTCTCAATCGCACATGTTCCACTACCGACTCTAATCTTACTCTACTTCCACTACCGATTCTAACCTTACTCTACTTCCACTACCGACTCTAACCTTTACTCTACTTCCACTACCGACTCTAACCTTTACTCTACTTCCACTACCGACTCTAACCTTTACTCTACTTCCACTACCGACTCTAATCTTACTCTACTTCCACTACCGATTCTAAACTTTACTCTACTTCCACTACCGATTCTAACCTTTACTCTACTTCCACTACCGATTCTAACCTTTACTCTACTTCCACTACCGACTCTAACCTTTACTCTACTTCCACTACCGACTCTAATCTTTACTCTACTTCCACTACTGACTCTAACCTTACTATATTTCCACTACCGACTCTAACCTTTACTCTACTTCCACTACCGACTATAACCTTACTCTACTTCCACTATCGACTCTAACCTTACTCTATTTTCACTACCGATTCTAACCTTAGTCTAATTCCACTACCGACTCTAACCTTACTCTAGTTTCACTACCGACTCTAACCTTAGTCTACTTCCACTATCGACTCTAACCTTACTCTAGTTTCACTACCGACTCTAACCTTACTCTAGTTCCACTACCGACTCTAACCTTACTCTAGTTTCACTACCGACTCTAACCTTACTCTAGTTCCACTACCGACTATAACCTTACTCTAGTTTCACTACAGTTTATCGTTCGATACTAAATTTTGTCTAGTGTACTAAACTACCTTATCACTGAGAACTAGAAACTTCTTAATCGTCTCTCACGAGATTTGTACTCCTAAGTTCATGTGAGATGTAGACAGACACTCAAGGGAGGGAGGGGAGGGGAGAGTACTGCAAGTATTCGTACTTTTCTAGGTTATGACCCTTCCACTACGACATATTCTGTCATACCCTCTCTTGCCCGGGTGAGCCCTACGTCGTTCAACATCCTCTCTGTTGTTCTTCCCTGTATCCTTTGGTCTACCCCTGCTCCTGTTATCCAGAGGTGTCCATTTTAGTGCTATTTTTGGCAGTGAGTCACTAGCTATTCAGAACACATGCTCCAGCCATCGCCAGCGTCTTTCCTCAGTAATCGAAGTCAATGGCTTCATCTGCATTTCTGACCGCAACGTGTTATTTGTTCCGCTCAAATATCAGTAGAGATTAATGGATGTGTAAACAGATCGATCCGCTCACTTCAAAACTTGGTGAGCTAGTTAGTTTATGATTTACATTTTGTGTAAAGTATACAAAAGTGTTACTGATAGTTTGATTTAGATGTTGTAACCATTTTATTGAAAAGTACAGCAGCAGTAATTTATTCTAGAGACAAAAATGTGAAGAGATGAAAGTGTTGTTTTCTATTAAAGTTGGTTCCTTCTTTCTAGCACGTAATGAACTAATACTCAGTCACGCTGAGTGACCAAACGGCTATATAAAAAATTAAGTAAATTTTTGTTGCAAAATGTAACTCTAAATCTCTTGGTCATTACTCTTGTGTGCAAATCTCTGTGTGTGAGCAATGTTAAGCCGTTCTTGTGTATCTAATCTCAGGTTCTGCTTTCTGGAAAAAAATAATGAAAATAGCATTTATATTAAGTACAATCGAAAACAATAGCATGACATAGTCTGTAAATTGGTTTACACCTGGTGTCTTTTCTTTTAAAAAAAATGTATGTAAATGTGGACTTTTAAAAGAAACATTTATCACGTTAAATACTTCGTTGTTAGATTTCTTTATTGATGTTAGATAATTGAGCATTAATAGCGACACACGCTGTTAAAGAAAGTTTGAGGTGAAAATGGCAGAAGTAACCATGAATTAATTTATGTACCTGACATTTCACGCGCTATTTCCTCTTTATCCTACTATCTTCAGAAGAGACTACCTTCATCTACTTTATCTTGCTAGTGTATGTTGTTCTGCTCTCATGCTGTTAGGTGTTCTTCGTCAAGAGGTAGGGCACTGTCACCAAGACTGAACTTATCCTAGCTAATATATACATCCTAGGTTGGTGGGGTTTCTCCAAGACTGAACTTATCCTAGCTAATATATACATCTTAGGTTGGTGGGGTTTCTCCAAGACTGAACTTATCCTAGCTAATATATACATCTTAGGTTGGTGGGGTTTCTCCAAGACTGAACTTATCCTAGCTAATATATACATCTTAGGTTGGTGGGGTTTCTCCAAGACTGAACTTATCCTAGCTAATATATACATCTTAGGTTGGTGGGGGTTTCTCCAAGACTGAACTTATCCTAGCTAATATATACATCTTAGGTTGGTGGGGTTTCTCCATGACTGAACTTATCTTAGCTAATATATACATCTTAGGTTGGTGGGGTTTCTCCAAGACTGAATTTATCTTAGCTAATATATACATCCTAGGTTGGTGGGATTTCTCCAAGACGGAACTTATCTTAGCTAATATATACATCTTAGGTTGGTGGGGTTTCTCGTACCAGAATTTCTGGTTTCATTTTTTTAATTCATCAAAAGTGTGTGCTCTACGCTGTCAGAAACACATCTAAGCTGATTATTTAAGCATTAAATATTTTCTATACTTAACTGACACATTTTTAAAATCTTGAAATAATACTTAACTGACACATGTTTTAAATCTTCAAATAACCTTTTTTCTCTGTGTTCCTGTTACTCTTTCTCTTTCTATTCTTCTCTCTCTCTCTCTCTCTCTCTACCTATCTATCTATCTATCTATCTATCTATCTATCTATCTATCTATCTATCTATCTATCTATCTATCTATCTATCTATCTATCTATGTCAGAGACAAAGTTGCATGATAAAGTGTAGAATGTCAGGCGGGAGTATGGTACCCAATCTTCTCCCCTGTGCAAATTTATGTGGGTCTTTCTGGATTTTTTTTTCTGTGATAATGGTAAGAGCATGTTCAATCAATTATTTTCTCCCTCTCTCTCTCTCTCTCGTTCTGTCTCTCCCTCCCTCTCGTTTTCTCTCATTGCCTCTTTTTCCTACCTTTTTCTATCTGTCCCCATCTCTCTCACTCTCTCTCTCTTTTTGTATATATATATATACATATATATATATATATATATATTATATCAGCCATGTCTCCTGTCTCCACTCTCCTCAATTCTATACGTTGAAGTTCTGGTCTAATTTACACAAGAAAAGCATTAAAATAAACTTATTTTAAATTAACGCCAAATTTCTTCTTTAAGCAATTGCTTAATAATAGAGGACTAGTAAAAGTTAATATCACTTTGATCTAAACACGAAAAACATTCCCAATAATTGCAAATCTATGTTCAGGAGCTAGGAAACAAAGCGAAAGAGTGATGCAAAAGAGTTAGAATGTTTGCCGTACAAATGACTATTCTGAAGTGAACACCGGTTTTTATTTATGCACTTACTTGTTTGAAGTGAAGAGAAAGAACTACGGATGAAATGTTTTCTAAACAAGCCATCTTTAATTAAATGGTCATGTACTGTCACAAATGCTGTTGTGTTTTGGTGCTACTCTAACTCTTCGCTGGAGTTTCTGTCTTCCCTGCGCAGAACAAATGAGTTTCTGAAAGCTCGTTTCCCTAGAGACTGCTTATATACTCTGCTGAGCACCTTTTGTGCATGCATTCCTGACCATTGTCTACATTGTTTTTCTTTTTCCTATCGATGAAACGGTAGGAGTGGAAGTTGGAGTTATCAAAGTCATAAAATACTTTTATCTGCGAACTAAGTTCAGAAAAACCTCGAAATCATTAATAATGTTTAGTGTCTTGTCTTGTCTTCCATTTCCCTGAAACTGCGAGCTGGTGTTCTTTGCAGTCATTGCTGTGAAGATGTTGAGACATGGCATCGCATCGGCGGCTGAGCGGGTTATGGCAGCTATTTTTTGGTCCCTGAGTGCAGGTAAAAAGGCAGGGGGTGTGAAATACTTTTTAACTGGCTCCAACACCCTGGGGACTATGGCGATCCGTTAGCCAGGCTAGGCCTGTTACTGGGGGTACCAAAGTAGAGGTGGGACAGGGTCTTAGTCAGCTAAAGTTCGCTAACCCTGACGTTAGCATGTGAACTATGGGTCGCTGACTGCCAAAACGGACAGCATTTTCTTCACTTAATAATGTTTAAGGGGCGTTCAAAGAAACATTTCAAATATCAGCCACATCCAGGAGATGGAAGGAAATGTTGCAGCTAAATCAAGCAAAAATGTTAGTGGTATCACTCTTGTTGTAATTAATTTTAAACCAGCTCTTTCTGTTATCACAGAAAATAAGCCCAGAAAAACCCACATTAAGGGCTACAATTAATAGATAAGTGAAAGTTAAAAAAAAGAACATCAAATGTATAGAACCAGCTTTAACAATGGTATGTACTATTTTATTTTGGACACATTAAAGGTCATGATAATTTAGAGAAGACCGTATTGGAAGGATGCATAATGGGAAAAAGAAAGAGAGGAAGACCAAAACGAAGATGGCTGCAAGACATCGTTGACGATCTGCAAATGGATGCAGCAACAGCAGGCCATCTTGCTCACAACCGAGAGGCCTACAGGAGTGATGTTTGGGAGGCAAAGTTCCGCAAGGGACATGCAAATGAATGAATGAATGAATGAATGAATGAATGTACTATTTAGAGAAATATGAGGTCAATACACCATTTTCTTTTATGTTCAGGGAAAAAGAATTAAGATTACTCTGGAGACTAGATCACCTTTAACATGCAACATCGGTTGCACCAGTACAAGAGTATTTAATACACGACAAATTTGCATTTTATATACTAGCAGTTAGATATTAAGATAATCTAGAAAATGTGTCATCAGCAAATGTGAAAAAAACAGAAGCACCTGTAAAAATGTGTATCTACACCTGACTGTGGTCTGTCTACTTGTAGCTGCATCAGAACAGTTTGGTACATTCAGCAATCTCTGAATATTTTTAACCTGAGATAAGAAATAAAAGCAAACAGAAAGCAAGATTATGTTATCCCTTGTACATTTAAAAATAAAACAGGTACTAAACTGCTGCATTATGCCTATAATACTTCATAGAAGTAAAACACGGCAGACGAATACAAGAGAGATAAGGGTAGGGGACAGCTGAGATGCAGCTCTGTCTCAAACCATAGTAAAAAAAGAGTTTAAGAACGGCTAAGACGATTAACGTTGCATGTCCAACAAAAGCCAGTGAAGAAACAACAAATTTAAACAAAACCATGCGAAGAATTCATTCATTCATTTGCATGTCCCTTTCGGAACTTTGCCTCTCAAACAGCACTCCTGTAGGCCTCTCGGTTGTGAGCAAGATGACCTGCTGCTGCTACGTCCATTTGCAGATCGTCAACGATGCGAAGAATACGAGCGATATTTCAGAGAGGTTTTTCTCTACCGGATACACGGAACTTTTTTCTGTAAGTTTCCTACAATCTTGTATACACGGTAATCCTTCATGAGACAAAAAATTTAGGAATAGAACAGTCTTCACACTTTAGTTTTAGTATACATTTGTATCTTCTACATTGATAGATAACTCAAAGAAGAACGAGTGAATTACAGACCTGGCACAATGACGGCAGACCTGTCCAGGGCTAGCGTACACAGACTATTAGTGGCGATTCTAACGATTGCAGCAACATCTACCTTATGCTTGGAGTATAGGGAGACACCATCAGAATTTGAACCTCTGTTATGTAAGTCTAGCGTAATGTGAAGGTTATCTACGAGTGGTTTGATGAAACAAATTGAGATAGTATTGATGGTATCCATTATGATATATCATGAATGCAGACGAATATGGAGATACCAACTTGGTCCTGCGCGAAGATGTGCTCTTGGAACAAAACAGCTAACTAGGGCCAGCTAACTAGAACAAAGCCCCAGCTATTACCCCCCCCCCTTCAACAGATGTTCATGCAGTCTGCCTGTCGAGTAGAAGAGTACATGAGTAGCAAAGTGGTCAACAACACACTAACCTCTCATGGCGGAATTTCCGTGGTTCAAGTCCAGTCTGAGGCGCCCAGGCCACGCAGCTGTAGAAATAGGTATCTGGTTCTTCTTTGAGCTCGGGAAGTAAAGGCAGCCAGGTGTGATACCGAAGACTTCAACCTGTCCGACATATCAGAGAAAATATGGGCACTAACATCATAGGACCACCTTTGTCTGCCTCTTAATCGGGTAAGAACGAAGGAGTTACTTATGGTGGTGGATTAATTTTAGAAGCCTCTTCTTTGATCGACGACGAGACATGAAGACAGCTGTACTTCATGGGATTCTTTGCCCGCGGTTCAAGATCTTCACCTCGGTCGACTAGCCACGGTTAATTTGGTCTCGCCAGATGTTTTCACGAATAATGAATTCTCCCGAATAATTTGTTTGTTCTTGTGAGGCTGTTGCTTGCGTTATTTGAAATGACATTACTTTGGCTTTTGTGTTGTTTTTTTTTTCTGGTAGAGAATTAATGTTGTCTTCGTGGTTAACAGTGAGTATCATCTTATCTTATAACAAACAGGCGGGCCCTGCTCTACTATCAAACCAACTAGACTATCATCGAAGGCCACAGACTGCATGGGGGGGGGGGGGGGGGGGTGCAGTATTGACCTTTGGGTCACAGTTTCATTTGCATTTGTTAGGACGCATAATAGTCCGGCATCGGCGCTCCGAAAATGACAGGCGATGATGAATACAATCTTCATACTCATCAGTTTTTTTGCTCCTGTTGAATACTGATATATTTTATGCTGGATAATGACATTACCACGAACGTTTCAAAGCTGAATGTAAAATATTACCACTAATTACCTTTTTTTATAGTAATCTCTTAAATACTGACATGCGTAAAAAAAATGGCGTAAAACTAGTAAAAACGAAACAAACAAAAAGTGCAATAATAAACAAAGGACATTCTGTTAAAACTTTCTTCTTCATGGACAAAAGAAGAGAGAAGAAGAAATGAAAGACAAAGATTGTTAATAATTATTATTCTTTTATTTCATTGCATTATTTCAGTTCGTTCATGTCTGGATCAGCAGTCCCATGCTTTATCTTGATCGGTAATTGTTTGTAAAGATTGGCAAATGTAAACTTCTCAGGTACAGTTGAGGAAGAAGGTCAGCTGGCAGACGGCAACGATATAGTTCAAGTAGCAGAAGACATGGCCTCATCTAGACTTCAGGATGTGGCTAATTTTTCTGTCAACAGAACGGTCGTATCGCCGGATGAAATTTTTGGTTTCGTTAAAAATGGTAGGTAACTGGTTTCTCATTGGACAAATATATCTGAGATGTGTATATCGTCAGAGCAAATCTTTTACTTCGTTAAAAACGCTAAGTAATTGGTCCATACTAAGACAAAATTTGTGACGTATTCACAATCATAAAAAGATTGAAAAAAGAAAAGGTAAATTTCTCTAACAGTTTCTTGACGCAAATGACCACCCTATTATGTCAGTGTCTATGTAATCTCAGATTTATTGATAATTTTATCCTCAACGAGAAGGGACAAAACATGAACAAACAGACACGAACTGACTATGAAGTAAACTTCACCTTTAAGTAACCATAGGATAAGAATGGGATGGCGAATAGCGCATCGATAAATCATTTAAAACTCAATTAGCTTATTACTGATAACATCGACGCAAGAGGTAAATAGATAAGCCGTGTTTCAAGATAGAGTGTTGCGTGGGAGAAAGTATTTCCAAGTCCTGGAAGGTAAAGAAAGAGTAGGAAAAAAATTGAACAAATTACAGACCTCTAGATGTCATGATCCAACAATTTACAGACGTGTAGGCGTTATAACTCAACAACTTACAGATCTATAACAGTCATGACCCAGCAGCTTACAGACCTCTAGGAGTCATGACCCAACAACTTATAGACCTCTATGAATCATGACCCAACAACTTACAGACGTCTATGATTCATGAATCAACTTATTATTATTATTATTATTGTCTTTCTTTCAAGGTTGCAGCTTACTAAATCCTTACTGCTCTGCCGTGATCACTGTGGCCAGGTGTCCAGTAGTTCTGGTGGTAAATGACTGGACGGCCGAGACGTCAATCCCTCATCTGATTTACAGCACCCAGCAGGGCACCTGCCACGTGACTTCTGACCACGGTATACAGATAGCTCCAGCTGGGCCAGTCAAAAGCAACGTCGTCCATATTTTAGTCAAGAAAATATGGAAGTCGAACAAGCTGGTCTTCATCTACGACGACTTTTTGGGTCAGTATCAGATTTTAAACATGGCTGCTGTGTTTATTATCCTTACTTCCTGCGCTCGCTCTCACACTTTACCAGTGCAACACTCTGTATGTGTGCCTTTTCTTCTGTTTCCGTCATGTTGTCTCTTGGCGTTTACCTTCATATAGGTGCAGACAAAATTCCTGTGTCCGTGTCATTAAAGCATATTGGGGATACACTCTTAGGTCCATATTTCCAAAACCTTCGTCCCAAGAAAGTCTGATGTAGTCAGTATCACGACTGGCCGCATTTACCTTCTCAGATTTCTCTGGTACCCATTTTTAGAGGCTGGGTGGAATTCGGGGCCTTTCTGATGTGTGTTTCATATTCCTCCATGTATTCCAAGCTTTTCATATAAACCTTCACAGAAGTCACTTATCTTCGGGGGAAGGTTTTATTTCTTTTGTTTCGTTCTACATTTACTTCTGACGCTTAAGAGACGTGTGAAAGGATGTTACATTTATTTTTAATAAACATACGTGCATGGTTCAGTTTTACAAAAAGATAGATAGAGTGAGGAAAGTGAGCAGGAATAAAAGTGGCAGAAACTAAGGTGAGCAAGTATAAATGAAGAATAATAACAATACAGAAGAGCCCTTGAAATATCATGGACACAAAAAAGAACAAATATATCCACACTATAAGAACTTAATATTGAAGAAGGTTGGCTAGTAAAGAGGATTAAACAAAAAACTTAAATATTTTGGACATATTAAACGTCATGAGAATTTAGAGAATACTGTCTTGGAAGGATACATAATGGGAAAAAGAAAGAGAGAAAAACCAAGGCGAAGATGGCTGCAAGACATCGTTGATGATCTGCAAATGGATGCATCAGCAGCAGGGCAACTTGCTCACAACCGAGAGGCCTACAGAAGAGCTGTTAGGGAGGCAAAGTTCCACAAGGGACATGCAAATGACTGACTGACTGACAAACAACTCATTTTTAGACAAAAACCTTTTTCAATCACATACAGAAACAATAAAACAGATAAAAACACAAAAACAAAACATTGGCGAAAACTTAAACACCTAACTCTTTTAGTGTCCTCCTTGTATGATAGACAGGCACAAAATGGGCCCAGATAGATGTTGGTAATTTTAACTTTATTATGTTTTTAAAAATTATCTTTCACAAAACAGCACCTTGCACTTGTCAGCTGGGCTGCAGAGATAAGATATATGATCTTTACTCGGCGGTTGTTGAGTTTTAGTTTAATCATCACTGATTTTCATATAAACCATTAAGTACTCCTATCTCTTTCTATGAATGAGGATCTTAGCGCAACAGAAGCAACGGCTGACCGGGGCAGGATCCACGACAGAGAAGCCTGGTCGTTATCTATTCTACCACAGCAAAAGACTATGCCGCGTATATAACGACTATATGTAGTACCATCATTTGAGGAGGAAAGAAAAGCTGAACTTGAAAATGTAAGATCCAAACACAAAGGGGCTGTACTTGAAATCATAGACAATGCTGATTGCTACCGTCGATAATACCAGTCAAAACAATCGTAGAATCAGGTGCGTCAGAAACTGCGCCGGAAAATGATGTTTGGCAACATCCACAGAAGGTTGACATCTGTATAAAAATTATCGCCACATGAAGTAACAACAGGTCTCAGATACATATATCTTTATTCAGTGTTACTTTTACTCAGTACATCAGTCCTTACAGTGGCTCTGATTCAGATTTAGGAGAAAATGATGATAAATGTCTCCTTCATGGTACCTTTGTTGCATGAAACGTCCCACAGCAATTTTTTTTAATTTTAAGAAAAAACAAAAACATTCATTTCACTCACTGAGTTTCGATTTGTAGTCACAGAATTGACTGTAATTCTCATCACTCCGTGGGGAAATCGAATACTGCAGCGCGAGTAGCAGAAAGAACAAAATCAATATTGACGTTTTGTATTCAGGAATGTACGAGTTTTACACACACTGCAGTTGGAAAATTGTGCAGCACTGACATTCGGGTTAGATACATGACAACAGAATGGGACACAAGATAACCCAATAATATATAAGCGGAGATCGAAGTCTAAAAGTAAACTTTCCTTTTGGTCATAATAAGCAGTCCAAAATTTTCTAACAGAAATGGGCAACGGGGGAGGGGGGGGGGGGAACCCAGCGTCGAAGAGAAGTTTGTTGCTCCTTTGACTCTTTCACTTCAAAGCAACACTGGCAGTGTTTGTCGATCTTGGAGACATATGCGAATCAGTGCTCAGATCTATATTTAGTCAAAGTCTAAGTAAAATGAAACTTAGCACACTTCTAACCCAACCCCTGTTTTTAAATTATAGATTAACTTCCTTCCGGTTTCTTTCTGCCAAAATGTCTCTTTAAAATTTATTTTGGCAGACAATGGAAATTAATTTCAGGGTGAAAGAGTTAAATCAGTTTCATCGTTAACAGCATATAAACAGAATATGTTCAGTATTTTCTAGAGCACACTGTTACAGTAGAATATCCTGAAACCTTACATAGAGAAAACAGTCGATTTAAATTCATTTTGCACATCGCTCTTTAAAAACCAACATGAATCTATGTAACAAGCGATGATGTAAACTGCAACGCTTTGCTATTACATAAAAGCATTTCTGCCTCTCGACATTTAACCATGAGGGAAATATTTTTTTCAGATCTGGATCAGATGTCCCTACTGCAGCTCGTGTTGTCAAACTCTTCCGTGATTTCAAGCGTCTTCAACATCAACGACGACTTCCAAGACCAAATCCTCGACAATATCATCGGTGCCATCGGAGAAATGCGTCGCGTGTTCTTGGCAGTTTCTTCGGAACGGATGCGTGACGTTCTCGAGAAGGTATTTCAGAGGTTACAGATTTCCACTATGTTTGTTTCAATTATTACAGATTTCCACTGTGTTTGTTTCAAGTATTACAGATTTCCACTATGTTTGTTTCAAGTATTACAGATTTCCACTATGTTTGTTTCAAGTATTACAGATTTCCACTATATTGGTTTCAAGTATTATAGATTTCCACTATGTTTGTTTCAAGTATTACGGATTTCCACTATGTTTTTTTCAAGTACTACAGATTTCCACTATGTTTGTTTCAAGTATTACAGATTTCCTCGGTGTTTGCTTCAGTTATTTCTACGACTTGGTATTGTCTTTCATACTTCTGAACCTGTAGAACTGATGTGTCACGCCTTGATGAGTTCTTGCGTATACTTAAATAATAATAATAATAATAATAATAATAATTGGGAACAATAATGTAAAATAAAGATATGGGAAATAACACATTTATTAGTACTGTAAATGCTCATTTGCTAAATAAATCTGTTTAAAGAGTACCATACACGCATATATAGGTTTACCATAATATTTTATTTCTCAAACCAGGACGCTTATCATATTTTTTTTTCCTCAGACCTGGACAATTTTGAGAAAATACAACAGAAAATAAAGCCTACTAGGATAAGTACCTATGATTGAAAAGGCTACATAAAGAAGTTTAAAAAACAATGAGTTAAAATCAGATTTTAATAACTCAGCTGAACATACCTTATTATTAAGAAGTTATTAATATTTATCACTAGTGTGAACGTCATGATAATTTAGAGAAGACTGTATTGGAAGGATACATAATGGGAAAAAGAAAAAGAGGAAGACCAAAACGAAGATGGCTGCAAGACATCGTTGACGATCTGCAAATGGATGCAGCAGCAGCAGGCCATCTTTCTCACAACCGAGAGGCCTACAGGAGTGATGTTTGGGAGGCAAAGTTCCTCAAGGGACATGCAAATGAATGAATGAATGAGTGTGAACTTTCTGTAAAAATTCTTTGTTATTTTTAATGACATCGAAAAATTCAGTGCAATTTAGTTCACTGTTAATTTTGTCAGCGTGGTAAAGCTTTGGCGGTTGATTCAGCCATTCTACCTCTTTCTTCAGACCATATGATATTCATTACTGAGAATACTCTTTCCACTGGTGCAGATATGCCTGGCGTGCTGAAAATGTATTCTATAATTCGAACAAGATTTGGCAGTGAAATGTTCTTTTCTATGAAATGGTTGAAAAGTTTTACTTCACAACTTGTATTTTTCTAAATTTCATAGTTTGCTGACCAAAAAGCTTTTGCAGTCACTACTTCATCAAACAGTTGATCCATGTAGACTGGCAATAGAGAGTATAACAGAGGGGGTATTTTAGTTGCCAAATCGCCATTTTACCAGAGGCTGCACAATTTTTTTTTTGCTTCTTATAAATTCGGCACTTTTAAAAGTTTACCAAATAACCGGGACAAAATGACAAACTGGCCGGGACGCAGGGACCACATCATCAAACCGGGACAGTCCCGGTCGAAGCGGGACGTCTAGTAAACATATATATATATATATGGCACACGTGGATACATTTATTTATATGGGTTTACAGGACATGAGAAGATTACAATAAGATTTTCTTCTTATGATTTCTTCATTAGAGCAGAAGTTCAATGCTTGGCTGTGCTAACCTGGAGCTATGTTGCCAGATCTAGCTATGAAGATTTTGCGGGTTTTTACAGCGGCTTCTGTCTCTTGTCCCGAGTTTTCATCCGATTCTTCTACACAAGTTTATAATACTTACTTGCGTCAAAAAGTAGGTGGCCTATAAGTCTTCAGATGATCTTGTCGGACAAAGCAAGATGATCCGCTGCTGACTTGGTAGCTGGTGGTTTAGATAAGGTTCGGTGTTTTGTCTAATTTTTTTGTTGTTCTATTCCATCCTTGAATGTCTTTGCTCACAAATTCTGAATGGTCTGTGTGTGATATTTTCGTATTTCTGAAGCCACCTCGATGACCAGTATAACAGTATATTGGACAATGTACTGTTACGGTGGTTTAATTGTCATAAAATAGATTTATTCCGGGGTATTTTTAATATTTTGACCATTTGATTTAAAGCTCTAGGTATTTTTTGTTGTATAAGAGTGGAATTAAAAGGTCAGGGTTGAGAAGTTAAACTCCATGAGATTTTTTAGGAACTTAGCCTTGACATGTTAGTAACAGAAAAGTTATTTTCGGGATGAAGGTCGTGAACAGGTAAAATCAAGGGCTGAGTGATTCTCGGGATAGAAACTTCGGGAAGATTTAGAATTAGGAATTGTAGTTGATATTTAAAGACCAAGCTCTTACGTAGAAAAAGGTTTAGGATTATGTTTTAGATTGATTGGTAGCTTGAGAGGCATTAGGATTGTAATTTCATTATGTAGAGGTTAACTGAGGATGTTTCAGATAGGATGCTAGGATGTGAACTGTTAGTAAGTTTTTCTTCCTCATGGATCCAATGTGTAAATTTTTGATGCAGCTACGGGTTGTTAGAAATAATTTGTAACTGAAGAAATGTGAAATATTGAGATTTTTAAGTCCGATATTTTTTTAGTGATGTGAAGTTGTATATAAGGATCCATGTAATTTTCAGTGAGCTAGTAAGTTAGCTCTTATTCCATCATGTTGAATGCTTGTTTTTTCCTAGCTGTGAGTAGTGGCTGTTGCCCACTCCCTCCCTACAAGGCGAACTAGTTCTCGTCTGGAGAGGAGTTTGATTATTCATCTGTTTACTCAGTTTATTGCTATATCCTCACTTATTCACCGCTCATTTTCCCCATAATAAATATGTGAAATTGCTATTATCAATTTGAGTGTTAGTGGTTCTCAAACTGTTGAGACGTGTTCGTTCTCAGTTACATATTAAAATTCCTCAGATGTAATCAGAAGATTGAGTAAGGAAATGTTGTACAGTTTACCATTTGGGTGGCGGCTTTACACAATTGCAAAGAACTTAAATTATTGCCGTGTCTATAACTAGCAGACAGATGCACGGTACATCTACTGTTTGGTGCATTACGGCTAGACCAGGCCGCTCATTTTAGCTACTTATTTTGTGAACAGTCGTTAGCTTTTCGTTTCTACTCTTGTGTCGCGTTTGCAGGATAACCACTGTAGTCTGAGATAAGGCTTGGCTCTCTGTGAGCTCTTTCACTGTTTTATGCAAGCAATTCTTAGAGCTTCAAACAGTGACCTGGAGTCAATGAAGACTGCCATAATGATACAATCATGTTGGTTATTTTATATGAATGTTTTCATCTGTAGTTTATACTTATTGAACTACTACTCATTTTTATAGGCCAGCATGCAAGGACTGCTCACACAGGATTACGAATGGATCATTATGTCAAACACAACTTGCATGAACGCCTTGAACATAACGCTCCCGCGCAGAAGCAATGTTCTCTTCCTGCAGCAGGCAGTTGTTCGTCTCAAGAGCGAAGGTGACTGCTGGCAGGTAAAGAGCGGTCAACAACAGGCAAGTAGGTCGTGTTGTGTGGTAGTTACAGCGGGTTTTGAGGTGTAAGATGAATATATAACAAATAACAACAGGTAAGTAGGCTGTGCGTGTTGTGTGGTAGTTACAGCGGGTTTTGAGGTGTAAGATGAATATATAACAAATAACAACAGGCAAGTAGGCTGTGCGTGTTGTGTGGTAGTTACAGCGGGTTTTGAGGTGTAAGATGAACATATAACAAATAACAACAGGCACGTAGGCTGTGCGTGTTGTGTTTTAGTTACAGCGGGTTGTGAGCTGTAAGATGAACATATAACAAATAACAAGAGTTGTATCACGTTTTATTACTGTACTCCTATTCACAAAAGATAGAGAGAGTGGGGAAAGTGGGAAGAAAGTTAGATGAGCACACATAAATTTAAAACATACAACAATCCAATATTTCGACAGAAGCCTTTGCCAAGGATCACATAAGAAAACAACATTAAAAAGAGGGAAAATTAGACTTAGCTTTTGGTATCCTGGTAGGAGAGACGGCGCAACATGTCTTTAATTTTTCATCTATTTTTCATGTTTTTATCTCTTGTGTTGTTTCTGTATGTGATCTTTGAGATAGGCATTTGCTGAAATACTGGATTGTTGTATGTTTTTAATTTATATGTGCTCATTTTATTATCTGCCACTCTTGTTTCTCCCTACTTTCCTCTCTCTCTCTCTCTCTCTCTCTCTCTCTCTCTCTCTCTCTCTTTTTTTTCTGTGTGTGTGATATTATATATATATATATATATATATATATATATATATAATGTGTGTGTGTGTGTGTGTGTGGGTGTCTGAGTGGCGAAGTGGTTAGTGCACTGGTCTCTCGTGGCGAAGGTCGGAGGTTCGAATCTGGCCGGAGGCACCCCAGTTACCCAGCTGTAGAAATGGGTACCCAACTTCAGGCGTTGAGAAGGAAAGGCGGCCAGGCGTGATACTGACCATATCACTCTCTAGTGTGCTAACAGGTCAAGGAAAATATGGGCACTAACACCATATCCCAATGTGGCTCTAAGGCGTGACATAATTACCTTTACCTTTATATATATACACACACACCTCTGTCTACCTTCAGTACTAAAACCAGTTTTACCCTAGTCGTCATTACTCTTATCTCTCATATTTGTATTTTACTATTACAAAGTCATCATAACACACTGAATGCGGCAATTATGAAGAAATGAACAGTGGAATATAGAATCGAAAGAGGAGCTACGTAAACGCGTTGGAAAGAAACTGTCACAGCAAAGAATGTGCGCCAGATGAAGAATTTATGGCAGTAGTGTCCTGAATGTGCTCTGAAGAGATACAGATCATAAGAACCAAAAAAAAAAAACGTATAGTTCTCAGGCTTCGAGCAAAACACCGCAAAGTCCACCTACGTAAAGGTGGAGATAGCTCGAAACCGCGGTTCTCATGTGTCTACAGGTATCTCCATCAGGCTTGCACTCGTTACGGTTACATCCTAAATCCGGCTCTAGAAAAGAAAATCACTGAGAGAAACCATGAGACGGGCATTAATAACTACTACAGGAGACTCATGCAAACGACCCTTCTCTTTGACTTGACGATTGAGCAGTTCAAACTAAAAGCAGAATAGGAAGAAGGGTTTAAGAAGTTTACTTCCTGGAGCAAACCGAATAAACAAGCTTCTAATATGGCTCCATCGTCACGAAAACAAATGAAATTTTAGTCTGATTTCTGGTTCTAAGGACTGCTATTGCCGGAGGTGGGGAGGAGAATTCCATCTCCACTCCAACGGTGCGCGTCTCAAACAGCCTCTGGCAGTCAAGTCCAGCTCCTGGCCTTCCCGTGGCAGAACTGTTTAAACTGACATGAGAAGGGGCGAAGGGTAGATGAGTGACACGTTTGGTAGCTCATCTACCGCTGTTGGCGATATTCTTCAGCTGCCGTGCGTGGAGCGGTGCTCCTCCCGGCCAGTGAAGAAAGGTGAAAAAGGGGTTGCCGCGCGGCACCACTGCGGAAAAAGTGGTAGAAAGTATAAGGCAAAGCAAACGGTCAAATCAAGGCACCTCTGGTCTGGAGGTCTGCCACGTCCTGAGTGCAGTCATATCGGGTGGAATGCATGAACCAGCTTAACCCAGAGGTTAAGACACTGCTGGCGAGATTCTTCGAATGCCGTGCTTGGAGTGAAGCTCCTCCCAGTCGAGTAAGAAAATGCGGAAAAGGAATAAAGGTTGCTGTGTGGTACTGATGTGAAAAGGTGAAGGAAAAGATAATGTGAAATTTAATCGGTATGTCCAGTAGTATCACTGCGAGAGCTACACATACCACGGCGCCTCTGCTCTAGAGGCCGGCCGCGTCCGAAATACACCTACACTGGTGAAATTTGCCTAAACCGGCACACACCAGTGGTGGAACTTGATAGCTAGACATGTCATGCCACCTCCGCTCTAGAGGTCGGTCACGCCTGATATATATCCATACTGGTGAATTATGCCTAAACCGGCTCACACCAGAGGTGAATCTTGAAGGCTACACATATCACAGTACCTCTGCTCTAGAGGTCGGTCACGTCCCAAACACGCCCATACTGGGTTAATATGCCTAAACCGGCTCAACCCAGGGGTGGAAGTCACTAGTGGCGAGGATTCATCCTCCTGGGCAAAAGCTCCATCCTGGTCACAACTAGGAAGGGTAGCGGCCACGACCGCAAAATGCTGAAGTCGGAGACACTGGACCAGGGCAGTCTAGATAGGCAACCACCTCTCACCCGGCGGGGATGTTTGCGTATCCTAATCACGCTGAGGTTTTCCGGTGAGAAAGTCCAACCCTGGACTGGATGGGCAACCACCTCTCACCCGGCGGTGATACACGGGTATCTCAAAACACGTCGAGGTTTTCCGGTGAGAAGGTCCAACTCTGGCCTAGGTGGGCTACCACCTCTCACCCAGCGGGGATGCATTGATATCCTAAACACGTCGAGGTCTTCCGGTGAGAACGTCCAACTCTAGACTAAACTGGTGCAACGAAAACCACGGTCACGCAATCCGCTTCAGAGACCCACTAAGAATACAGGCTAAAGCCCTGTGATACTCTGAACCCCTTGTGGTCCTCTCGGGGATCTCCACACAGGAGACCACGGGACCTAACGAGGACCACAGGCGTAAATTCAGTAGGATCACAGTGCGGTCTTGGTGGTAGAAGCGAACGAAGAAGAAGAAGAAGAAGAGTAGTCTGATTTCTAAGGGTGGTAATATCATAATGGCCTGTTTATCATGAACTCCACAAAGGATAAAGTTTGATGAAAGTTTGATCCACATTCTGACTATCCACGACATAATCAATTCATCTCCCACGTCTCAGTGTACACACACTTGATCACAAATATGTACCAAATCATCATTTGTCATATTTTCATTTTAAAAATTCATAGGCCACTTTGCAGCCTCGTACATCCATTATCTGTACATAACTAACACAAAAAAATCTCTCAATCATCTGCAAAACACTCCCAACATATCATAAATAACCTACATAAGTTGTCAATGCTTCCACTACGCGAGACAGTTCTGACTCAGTTATCCTCTCATCGTTTCCCGATTTTCCGCCTAATTCTGTTATCTTCACCGTCTTCATTAATTATTCATTTAATTAATGCTTCTGAAACATTGACACGCCGTAAACACGTCCAGGCTGCTGGGGTTAAGACACCTCTTGTCCTTGCTGATACGTCGGACGACTGCTACTGTTGATTTTAAACAGTGCCAATTTTCTGTAAAGATTGGTACAAGAAAGCTTATACACCAGACGAGAAAGAGAGAGTTATCCACACTTAGTTATCAAACAACCACAGACGAGAAAGAGAGAGTTATCCACACTTAGTTATCAAACAACCACAGACGAGAAAGAGAGAGTTATCCACACTTAGTTATCAAACAACCACAGACGAGAAAGAGAGAGTTATCCACACTTAGTTATCAAACAACCACAGACGAGAAAGAGAGAGTTATCCACACTTAGTTATCAAACAACCACAGACGAGAAAGAGAGAGTTATCCACACTTAGTTATCAAACAACCACAGACGAGAAAGAGAGAGTTATCCACACTTAGTTATCAGACAACCACAGACGGGGTTTTCCCCTAAATATGCTTCGGAAGGATGCTCCGGTGAGTTCGGCAATCTAAAAAAAAGGCTTGGTTTTAATGCTTGTATTGCTGAAGAGAAGGTCATATATGTGTGTATGTTGGCCATTCATTCATTCATTTGCATGTCCCTTGCGGAACTTTGCCTCCCAAACATCACTCCTGTAGGCCTCTCGGTTGTGAGCAAGATGGCCTGCTGCTGCTGCGTCCATTTGCAGATCGTCAACGATTTCTTGCACCCATCTTCGTTTTGGTCTTCCTCTTTTTCTTTTTCTTTTTTTTTTATGTTGGCCAACACGACAAAATAGCAACACAGAAACCTGTAAATATGCATGATGATCATTAGATATGATTTTTAAACACTATAATTTCTTTTTTTTTAATTAAAAAAACATATTGGTATAATTTACATGCATTGGCTCTCATTATCTAATATAAAAGTTTTGAAAAACATTGATAATGATGGATATCATCGTATTAATGAAAACTAAGGAGCAGTAGGTTGCTGTAGAGCAGTGTTTCTCAACGGAGGGGGGGGGGGGTGGAGAGGAAAAGAATTCGAATTTTGTTTCGGGGGGGGGGGCATTAGAATATATTTATAATATACTTTGACAGAACGTGGTTGATTATTAAACTGCGGGGGAGGGGGGGGCATCAAAATCTCTGAGGGGTTAAATGGGGCATGATCCAAGAAAGGTTGGGAAACACTGCTGTAAGCGATTTTCTTATGGCTGATCGTACCAGACTTTCAACGACCGGCTCAGTCCCAGTAACAATCAGCCAACCTGTACTTCAAGATCTAGTCCAATCTGTTTGCACCTTTGTCATTTTTAATCTTTCGTTTTGACCCTAATTTCCTTCCCATATGATGAACAGCCCAACAGCATCATTCTAACACGACATAACATTCTAATGTTCTTTCCCGCCCCTCCCCCCTGCCCCCATATTACTTTCAGCTGCCCGGTGTAGTGTAATTTCTATATGTCATTGTATATTTATTAGCAAACTATCCGCATTGCCTTCAAGCTCGATATACTAATCTAATCTTCTATTTTGTTAAGCAGTCTTTCCAAGAGCAAGCGGACCTTTTATCCGCGGGCATTGAAGCACTCATCAGAGGTTCACTAGCCGTGGTGAATCTACACGAGAAAATTTATCGAAGTTCCACTGTCTGCGCTCCTAACTTGGTTAACCTAAGGAGAAAAGCTATCTTAGAAACCAGACAGGTAAATACGATTTTACTGCACGTACAGAACTTAACTTTCTTTTATAGGAGCCCAGAGTTCTGAATATGTTAACACTTCGTCATTTTTTAATATTCTGGGCTGAACTTGTCTTATATATAATCTACGTTTTATCTGGCAAAAGCCAAGCATGATATGCTACTCATCTTGGGCGACTTCAATGCAAAAGTAGGTGAAGGAAATGAAGATAGAAGAAGAATCATGGGAAGAGAAGGAATCGGAGAAATAAATGAAAATGGAGAAAGACTGTGCAGTTTCTGTGAAGAAAACATGATGACCATCGGAGGGACAATTTTCCAACACAAAAACATCCATAAGGTGACTTGGAGGTCACCAGATAAAACCACAGAAAACCAAATCGATCACATACTAATAAACAACAAGTGGAAACGGTCACTACAAGATGTGCGAGCAAGGAAAGGAGCAGATATAGGAAGTGATCACAACCTTCTGGTAGCAAAAATAAAACTAAAATTAAGGAAAGCCAGAATCGGAGAACACAGAAAGATACATTTTGATACAAGAAAACTGATAGACCAGCAAACAAGAAATGAATTCTCAATAATACTTAAGAACCGCTTCAGTGTCCTACAAGACGAAGCAGAAATGTCCATATTAGAGTTCAATAAAACACTACAGGAAACAGCAAAAGAGGTGCTGGGATATTGGAAAAGGAGAAAAGAGGAATGGATAAGTGAGACCACATGGGAAAAGATAGAGCAAAGAAAAGAAATCAAGAAAAAATTACTGAACACCAAATCACAACGGCTTAAAGAACGAGTTTTAAGTAATTATGCACAAAAAGACAAAGAAGTGAAGGAATCATGCCGTCAAGATAAACGTCAATATTATGACAACTTAGCAGAAACAGCAGAGAAAGCAGCATATACAAATGACATGAAAACCATATATAAAATCACAAAGCAGATGACAGGTAACTTCAATACAAGATGTGAAAGTGCAGTAAGAACACAAAATGGACAACTGGTCAGTGGAGAAAGAGAAAAAATTGAAAGATGGAGGGAACACTTTAACACCCTACTAAACAGAACACAAGCAGCACAAGCAATAGATATACCTGAAGCAAAAGCGGAACTAAACATCAATACAGGACCAATAACAATAAATGAAGTAAAAGAGGCGATAAAGAAGCTAAAATCAGACAGGGCACCAGGTGAAGATGAAGTGACTGCTGAGATGTTGAAAGCAGAAGAAACAGAAACACCAAAACAACTTTGCCGGATATTACAACAAATTTGGGATTTAGAAAAAGCCCCAGAGGAGTGGAAAACTGGTCTTATAGTAAAACTACCAAAGAAGGGTGACCTCAGAGATTGCGGGAACTGGAGAGGCATTACCCTACTGCCACTCACTAGTAAAGTATTTTGCAGAATAATCATCAACAGAATTGTACCAACACTTGAGGAAAAACTTCGGAAAGAGCAGGCAGGATTTAGGAAAGGAAGATCATGCATAGACCATATATTTGTACTTAGACAAATATTAGAACAGGCAAATGAGTGGCATAGCACAACATATGCATTATTCATAGATTTTGAGAAAGCCTTTGACAGTGTCAACAGAGATGCACTGTGGAAAATCCTAAGATGGCATGGCCTCCCCCATAAAATAGTTAATGTAATCAAAGCCCTATACGAGGGTTTTCAGTGCAAAGTTATCTGTGGAGAACATACCTCCAGCAGCTTTAGGGTACAAACAGGAGTGAAACAGGGATGTGTACTATCACCAACATTATTTATCTTGGCAGTAGACTGGTTAATGAAGGAGGCAACATCAGACAAACGCAGAGGATTACAATGGACCCTTGACACAGTGCTGGAGGACCTTGACTTTGCGGACGACATTTGTCTATTATCAAGCAGTCACAAAGATATGCAAGATAAAATAAACAAGTTAACCCAGAATGCAAACAACATAGGACTAAAGATCAACGTAGGAAAGACAAAGTTAATGAAGCAAAATGTGAACAACAGAAATGTACTCAGAGTAGATAACAAGTTAGTGGAGGAGGTCAACGAATTTGTATACCTTGGCAGCAGAGTAGTAGAAAATGGAGACAGCACAGAGGACATCAACAGCAGACTTACTAGAGCAAACCAGGCTTTTGCAATGCTACAGAATATATGGAAATCAAATAAACTAAGCATAAATATGAAAATCAGGATATTTAAGAGTAATGTTCTAAGTGTACTACTCTATGGAAGTGAATGCTGGAAAATCACCAAAACCATAGAAAACAAGTTGAATTCTTTCCAGACTAAATGTTTACGTAGAATTAAAAAAATATTTTGGCCAAACACCATAAGAAATAACATCTTATTGGCAGAAATGCAGATGAAACCACTGACAACAATTATTGAGGAAAGACGCTGGCGATGGTTGGGACATGTGCTCCGAATGACTGACAACTCACTACCAAAAATAGCACTAAGATGGACACCACAGGGGAGCAGAAGTAAGGGTAGACCAAAAGAGACATGGAGAAGAACAACAGAAAGGATGTTGAGCAATAGAGGGCTCACCTGGGCAAGAGCAGATAAAAAGGCGAAAGACAGGCATTTGTGGAAAACCCTTGCGGAAGCCCCATGTGCCCTGGGCACTTAAGGTTCAGAGAGAGAGAGAGAGATCTGGCAAAAACCGTTATAAGAACTTTTGATTTATTTTTTTTCTTTTATTAATAAGATATTGTGAAACAAGATCTGAAAGCATTTAATTAAGTAGAACTACAAATGAAACAATCGCCAGATCAAATCAAGTAGATCAGCAAAAGTAATTTTTTTTTTACGTTCATTGTCATAAAGTTAACAGGAATTCTTATATATGTTGGAAAATACTAATTTAGTTTTAAAACACAACTTAATATGGGTACGTACTGCTTTGCTGTATCTATGACAGATAAACTTATAATGATGAAACTGCCTTGCATCTTCTTTCAATTCTATGTGTAGCTCTCATTCTGTGGAACAGACGTTTACATAAAAAGTGGGAGGGGAGCCCTATCTTTCCGTAGAGGCACGATGTATCCAGTTTATATTTCCCATCTTCTGCGTGCACAAATTTTGGAGCAAATTAACTAATCACACCAGATCTGTCCTCAGCCCAAAAAAAAAAGCACCGTGGGGTGGAGCCATGGGTTGCAGTAAAAACCAACGAAATATCCAACGAGGTTCTGGTGACATCATCGCTCTTCTTCTAAGTTTTAAAGTTACATTTTTAGCTTTTTGTGAACATTTTAGTAATCTCTTCACATCAGCTTCACATACCATCTTGTTTTCAGATGATCGTCCGCACAGATGTAGGTGACGTCATTTTTGGTTCCAGCGACGGCAAATTAACAAATTACGGCTTCGACTTTTGTAGCACGGACGACATGAGCCCTGTCGGTTACAGCGTCGTAGGGTCTTGGTCGCCAGTTACTGGTATTGAGTCCGAGCCGACTCTATTCAGGAACGCTTTCAAAGATTTTGGTGGCAGAAAACTGGTTCTTGGGAGTCTAGAGGTGAGAGATGAGAGTCTAGAGATGAAAGAGTCTGAGAGATGATAGTCTAGTGGAAAGAGGCCAGAGAGGTGTGATGAAGTCTAGAGATGATAGTCTAAGATGAAAAGTCTAGAGATTTCAGAGTCTAGAGATGAGTCTAGATATGAGATAGTCTAGAAGTGAAAGGGTCTGAAGATGAGAGAGTTCCCAGACATGAGAGTCTAGAGGTGAAACAGAGCCTAGAGATGCGAATGTCTAGAGATAAGAGTTCAGAGGTGAGATAATCTAGAGAAAAGAGTCCAGTGATGAGAAGGCCTAGAGATGAGAGAGCATTAGAGAATCTATATAATTAGAGAGCTCAGACGAGAGGTGAAAAAATTGTAGAAATGAGCTTACCTTTTAAAATTAAATAGACAGAACATAAAACTGACTGTGCCACATTGGTATGCAAACAAGGTTTGTCAAACAATATGCTTGCTATTATTGTTCTTATACAAAAGATTCGCAAATAACATTAAATCAACAGTAGATCTGCGTACATAAGCAAATGTGACAGACAGACCCATAAACACACACGGCCTTTCAACTTGGGAGATTAGAAAAAAAGAGCTGTCTATATACTCTCAAGAGACCTAACATTTTAATAACATCCTACATACTCAGTACTGACATTTTGACAAAAAAACACCCAAGTTTTATACACATAGTGTCAAGATTCATGTTCATTAAGACAATACTGTGTCTTTGTAGCTTTCGAGACAGGTAGATTTAAAATCTTTCAAATTGGTTTATAAAGTGGCAGAAACAATGTTGGAACATGAAAGGTTTGCATATTACGCACAGTTTGAATATTCTTCGAAAAAAAGATCGTGAACGGTCAAAACAGTCTGTTAAGATGTGTAATATGACTTTCTAAACGTATATTGCTATGAATTTTGGCACATTCCCCTTGTCCTTGTCATATCCCTTAAATTACATACTAGGCTGTTTTATATGCACTCTGTGTATGTATAACAGTACCTTTTCCGTGCCTAGTACAGCACTAGATATAAATAATATGTGCCTATTGTTTATAATGTTTGTGCATTCAACAATCATATGGTTTCTGAACCAAAAAGCTAAACGTTTACATAGCATTTCACAGTGTAAACGCCATATCATACTCAAGAACATCACAATATCTAACACAAGCCAACAGTTACCCAAACAGCATGAGAAATACGACGACGCCGAAACTTGACAACCAGTCAACAGAGTTCAACACGATGAATAAATCTAATTCAGCAATATTTAATACGAGAAGGAATTATGATGTGAATGATTTATAATGAGAAAATCAACTTCAAAAAAGATGTAAGAATACCGGCGGGTTAACTTCGCCGTATGGAATTTACCGAGCAAACTTAAAAAAGCCAAACATACTTGTAGTCATAATTCCTTTCAGAATTCACATCAAGAAATCAAACACCCTGTTCCATTCCTTTGTCCTAAAAAAGAGCAGGCAACCTAGCAACAAAAGCAGTCAAACCATATTTCCAACTTTCAAGCACGAACGCAGACAAAAATTCAGACCGACATTCCTTCTTGCTCATCTCGCTCCAACTCTCCGATTTTCTTATCCGACCAATCAGGGGCAGTCACATGACATATCAGTCATCTGATTGGTCAAGCGAACCAGTGGGACGTCAGTAGAGCAAAACCTGTCCATGATTTAACCACAGTTCCATCACTTATACTGGCAAATATGACTGATTAAACAGAATAATTTTCATTCAAGTGCAGAAATTCAAATACCTTGGAACAGTAATAACTTCGAATGGGAAGTGTAGAACAGAAATTAGAAATTGAATAGGTCAAGCGAAGAGTGCATTTCAGAAAATGAGGAACATATGCGACTCAGTAAATGTTAGAAAAGAGGTCCTAAATGCTCTCTATTGAGTCTCTCTTATTACGTGGAAGTGAATCCAGGACGGTGGACGGGTCCCGCACAAAGATCATTGGAAGCAGTTGAAATGTGGTTTGTCAGAAGAATGTTGCGAACTTCCTGGACAGCAAAGATTACTGCTGAAGAATGTATGAGAAGACAGGAAGAGACAAATAAAATCTTCTTGTAAAAAAAAAATACAACAGACAATGTACTTTCATAGTACATGCAGTAAGAAGAGGGGGCACTTAAAATATTGTAACAACAGGAAAAATAGAGAAAAGAAGAGTCAAGGGAAGGCGGAGAAAAATGATACTGGATAGTTTGACGAGATGAAGTGAGATGAGACCAGAGACAGAACTGATGGCTTACTACTATCAATCAATCAATCAAGTGCCGTGCCGCGTGGCGTAGGCGATCATTTCTCTCCACAATTCCCTGTCTTTAGACTTGATTACGAGATCCGCCGGTGGCTTTCTTCCTACCCACACAGTAACTTCTCTCTCTCTCTCTCTCTCTGTCTCTCTCTCTGTCTTCCTCTGTCTCTTATTCCTCAATTTTTCCAGTTGCCACAATGTGTTCCAATTTTCCTATTCTCAGAAAATGTCCTACAAATCTCGCCTGTCTGCCTCTGATCTTTGCTGTAATTTGCCTTTTAACTCCAGCCTCTCTTAAGACTTCTTCGTTGGTTTTCTTAGCTGTCCATGGTACCTTCAACATCCTTCTTATGAACCACATTTCCATGGCCTCCATTTCTCGCCATACTCTCTTATTCATGGACCATACTTCATATCCATAAAACAAAATTGGGTCGATGTAACATTTAAGTACTCGGAATCGTGTTTCCATTGATATGGATCTGTTGCACAAGTTGTTTCTCATTTTCTGGAATGCTGACTTGGCATGAGCACGTCTGCTTTTTATTTCGTTGTGACATTTCCAATCAGATGTTATAATTGTTCCTAAGTACTTGAATATATCAACTTGTTTCAGATTTGTGCAATCGATGATAATGCTACATTTTGGTGGTATTCTTTTCTTTGAGACGACAATCACTTCAGTCTTCTTTTCAGGTTGAGAGCTTTACTTTTACTTTCACGAGCCACGAAGTCCAGAAGAGCCTGTAGCTCCCCTTCACTTTTAGCAATCAGAATTGTGTCGTTTGCATATCTTAAGTTGTTAAGGTTTTAACTGATATTCCTGGCATGTTCTCTATATTTCTCATTATGTTTTCGCTGTACAAGGAGAAGAGGTCAGGAGATAGAACACATCCTTGTCTCACTCCCAATTTTATGTCTTGGAATGCTCCTATTTGGTTCTCAACCTTCATTGCTGCTGATTGCTGCTAGTATATGTTGTTGATGAGTTTCAGATCTTTCCCATCTATGTTAATGTCTTCCAGCATTCTTATAATTTCTGTGTGTCTCACTTTATTGAATGCTTTACAGTAGTCTATGAAGCATAAGTATAGGTCTATCTTTACTTCTATTGATCTTTCCATCAATGTTCTCAATATGTAGAGAAACTGTAGAGAAACGTAACATCCAGCACTAGTCGGCACGGCGCATGATGATGATGATGATGATTGGTTTTGCCCTAGCTAAAAATCATTCACTTTTGCGTAAGACTGATTGGTGGTTATTATTTTTTTTCTTATATCCTTCCCGTGCTGTTAAATCTCGCAAAGTAGTTCGCCAATTTTTTTCTGTTTTCGGCGAGCTTTTCAGCCTCATCACGAAATTTTATGCCTATTAATTTGACTTCTATTAACAATGTCCTCTTCAGAGTTTCACGTGATCTGTCTCTTTTTCTTCGGCCTGTTGTATCCACTTGATAGCCTGTGGGATTTTATGATCGTTGCTTCTCATCACGTGACTAACAAATGTCCATCTTCTTTTCCTGATCACCTATGAGACTGGTTGTTGTTCGCTCATCTGTCATATCTCTGCATTGTTCTTGAATTCGTTCCACTTGATGCCGAGTATTTTCCTTAGGCATTTGTTTTCAAAAGAGTCTAATTTCTTGTCTATTTCTTTAGTTGTTTTCCAACTTTCGCATGCATAAATGAGGGTGGATATTACATTTGAATTGATTAATTTTAACTTGGTTTTTGTGCTTATAACTTTTGAATGCCATATGTTCTAAAATGTATGGCTAAAGATCTTTGGGCTGTGTGATAAGATGGTAATCTGTGTGATAAGATGGTAGTCTCTGTTTTACATTTTTTTATAGACGCATTGTATCAGGTGCCTATTTTTACAGAAGAATTTGGGAATGAAGCCACCTGTCCGATGAGCAATCAGCCACCCATAGCTGATATGCCAGAGTCAGGATTACCGAACCATAACTGACCATGACCCTGCCCCCACCTCCCCGTTGGTACCCCCAGTAACAGGCCTAGCCTGGTTAACGAGCCAGTGATTGCCATAGTCCTCATCGTTGTGGAGTCTTCTAAAGAAACATTGCACGCCCCCTGCTTTTTTAGCTGTACCGCGGGACTGAAAAAGTAGCTGCCATAACCCACTCCCACGCCGATACGATGCTGTAGCTCAATACCTCTACAGCATCGGCTGCAAAGAACACCAGCTCGCAGATACAGCGAGTTCGTACAAGTACAGATGATTTTTTGAACTGGAGTTTCATATTATTTCTTCAGCTTTCCAGTCCATTAAAGCTCATTGCTGTAGATAAAAGGTCGCCTCCATTCCTCTCTATTCCTATTCTTCTCTCTCCAGTTGGTGACACCAATTTTCTTTATATCCACCTCTATGTTGTCTTTCTATATCTGTCGTGGTCTACCCCTTGGTCTTATTTCCTTCATTTCTTGTGCATACATCATTTTCGTTTGTCTGTTCTCTTCCATTCTTTCTACATGGCCCAACCAGCGTAATCTGTTCAGTTTCAAGACATGTATAATTCGTTGGGATTTAAATAAGCTGTTCGGTTCAGTTCTTTCTAGCTCTCCATTCTCCGCTGTATATTTTGGTCAAGCAACGCCATAAGAAATAACATCTTGTTGGCACAAATGCAGATGAAGTTACTGACAGCAGTTATTGAGGAAAGACGCTGGCAATGGTTGGGACATGTGCTCCGGATGACTGACGACTCACTGCCAAAAATAGCACTAAGATGGACACCACAGGAGAGCAGAAGTAAGGGTAGACTAAAGGAGACACGGAGAAGAACAAGAGAGAGGATGTTGAGCAATAGAGGGCTCATGTGGGCAAGAGCGGGGAAAAAAGGCAAAGGACAGGCTTTTGCGGGAAACCCTTGCGGAAGCCCTATGTTCCTTTGGCACTTAAGGTTCAGAGAGAAAGAAATTCTCCACTGTTGGTATCCTTTATGGGCCCAACGATTCTTCTTAGGATCTTGTTCTCAAAAACCTGCAATTGTTGTTCTGCTTTCTTTGTTTTACTCCATGTTTCTTATCCATACATTTTGTTGAAGGTTGTGCCTAGATATTTGTATGTTTCTGCTTTCCTAATGATCATTTATATAATCTGGATCATTTTGTTCCTGGTCTCTTGATACACGGCATCCAAAATACTTTTTTAAAACCAAATTTGAAAGACGCTTTGTCTAAAGTGAATACACAGCTTGGAAGGGTCGCTCTTCAGTGTACGGATCCAACATTGACCTAGTTGTACTTTGGCCAAATAAAGGCACTGATGTACAACAGCCCGATGTACATTATCACTTACAGTGATAATACAAACATAAAAGACCACAAGCACCACAACATAATAATATAATTTTCATACAAGGAGCAGCTCTCTGTATCCATGTTTAATAGCAGGAATAAGATGGTACAAAAGTATAAAAAACATGGAACATTTCGATTGATGCTTATTCAGTACAGCTAATATGTGGTCCATAAGCAGTACAAAGGGAGCTTAATCTCTGAACCCGCGAGGATATTAAAAAAAAACTGACCAAGGAATACACAGAGCAGATATGTAGAGAGGCCACTAAATAAGAACTGATGAAGCTGTATTCGCAGAGAGCTGAAGGCTGACGATGGTTATGATATCGTGGCCTCTTTAATGCAGCGGTTCTGAAACATTTTCAAACTGGGGCACTTCGGGGGCAAAAAAAAAGAACACTTCTGTCGTAGCACACATGTTCTCTTAATGTTGGACTGTAAAATTTATATTTTATATTTTATAGTTTATGAAATTCTAAAATTCATGTAGTAAGGTATGGAGAAATAAAAAACTGGAGAGAAAATTTAAATTTTATTATGTGCGTGTCTTTTCTTATGTAAAACGTCAGCCCGCATGGACGCATAGATATTCTTTATTCAAGGAGGGATATTGAACAAATGCAAGATATTCTTTATTCAAGGAGGGATATTGAACAAATGCAAGATATTCTTTATTCAAGGAGGGATATTGAACATTCATTCATTTATTTGCATGTCCCTTGCGGAACTTTGCCTCCCAAACAGCACTCCTGTAGGCCTCTCGGTTGTGAGCAAGATGGCCTGCTGCTGTTGCATCCATTTCCAGATCGTCAACGATGTCTTGCAGCCATCTTCGTCTTGGTCTTCCTCTTTTTCTTTTTCCCATATTGAACAAATGCAAGATATTCTTTGTTCAAGGAGGGATCTTGAACAAATGCAAGATATTCTTTATTCAGTGAGGGATATTGAACAAACGCACCCTTAATTTATGTTAATGCACATAAATATTAAACTGACGAAACTTTATTTACAAATGTAACCGTATAAATAAACAACAAAAAACACGTGTTGCAAAATCAAAGGAAATTTTTTTTTTCACTTTCAAAATTTTGTGCCACATCTCTGACTGTCCTGCAGCACATTAATGTCCCCCGGGACCCTGTTTTGGAAACACTGCTCTCTACACCAGCAATCACATATTTGCCATAAACTATGCCTGTTCAAACAGAACTCCGCTGGTTTTCATTCACATCTTTGATCCACATAGCAATGATCTGGTTTACTGTCAAATATACATCTATTAAATATACAGTAAATAAAATATACAGTAAATAAAATATACAGAAAGGAAAAGAAAGAAAACACGCTTATCAAGTGAATATCTTCCATAAACAAACACTGTTTTATGTATCATTATATTACAGAAAATCCGAACAAGAACAGTCGTTTATTGCTCTTTGAAATGATATCATTACCCATAGAAGATATATAAGATAACGCATTATTTACCCCTAGTCTGGTAACTTAAAGTAGGACTTAAATATGGCACTAAAAATATTTACAAACTTGGGAAGACTACACTGCATTACGGTACCGACCGTAGAGCATGCTTCTTGCTTCAGAATACAGAAGAAGAGCTTATAACAATCATATTCTTCTGACCGAACGCTATTTTGCTTACGCAAAGATTGTAATAATTATCATCTATTGACTGAACGCTATTTTGCTTAAGAAGAGCTTGTAATAATTATCATCTAGTGACTGGCCGATATTTTGTTTGAGCTTTAATAATTATCATCTAGTGACTGGCCGATATTTTGTTTGAGCTTTAATAATTATCATCTAGTGACTGACCGATATTTTGCTTGAGCTTTAATAATTATCATCTACTGACTGACCGATATTTTGCTTGAGCTTTAATAATTATCATCTACTGACTGACCGATATTTTGCTTGAGCTTTAATAATTATCACTGTCTGACAGGCGTCGCCGTTTGTGATGAAGAAACAGTCAGGAAACGTGACCTATTACGAGGGGTTCTGTATTGACCTATTAAATGAACTGGCCAGTAAGCTGAACTTCACGTAAGTCCAAGTTTTCAATATAAACCCCAGATGGATGGATGGATGGATGGATGGATGGATGGATGGATGGATGGATGGATGGATGGATGGATGGATGGATGGATGGATGGAATTTAGATGGATGGACACTCCTGGGGGGATTTGCTTTCGGAGTTTAAAAAAAAAATATATATATATATATATATATATATGCAAGATCACTAGAGTCAGATTTGACAGATTCTGTCTCTTTTAATGAAATGTAATTAACTTAATGAAGTTTATATAAAAATGAAGCGTGTTCTGTTTTAACACTCTTTGTGCAACATAACAGTAAGTGATCGCGTTAAACAGAGTAGTTTAATGATGAAATTTCGTGCTCTATTTACAGATACGAAATCACTACGCCCGTCGACGAGGTTTGGGGCGCCCCGGATGAAAATGGATCTTGGAATGGAGTTGTTGGGATGGTTCTCAGAAGGGTAAGAAGTGGGTTTCGGAGTGGAAGGATTGCCATATATAAAATAATAACAACGGACACATGAAATGGAGAAAGCGAAAGACTTTGAAAATAGCAGAAAAATCATGTAGGAGTATTATCCAACATATACTGTATGTATAATGAATAATAGACGGGGAATTTTGCACTGAATCAAAGCGTAGGCCAACATATCAAAAATACGCTTGAGTCAGTTGTTTATGAATAGAAGAAAGGACCAAAGTGGCTTGAAACGGAGCAGCTGTTTTTTTTTCTAATTAAAACTCTAGTGTTAAACAACTTAAACAGAATATGAAAAGCCACATTGATTGTTGACATTTCTTGAGACACTATATATAAAGGCAGATAGAGGTGTATGGTACAGTTTTACAAAGCGGCAGAGCGAGTGAGGACAGTGATAATAAAAAAAAAATGGCAGAAAGTACATTTTTTCAGGAGAGTACTTTCTGCTATTTGTTTTTTCTCACCATCCTCGCTCCCTCTGTCACTTTGTACAACTGTACCATACGCTTCTGTTTGCCTTTATTACTAGAACCATTTTTACTGCAGTCGTTATCTCTTTTATTTGAGACACCATGGGTGTTGTACACCAACTCCAGCTGACCACCGATTACTTCAAAAGCTTAAAAGTCGACATCTGAGAATGATCGAACAGAAAGAAGACTGGTAACATTATAGCACGGGGATTATTTAGAACGGAATTTGTCGCATATAAAGAACCGTTTTCAAATTTCTGAGGAACGCAACTAAAAGAGCTAGACTCAAAGGTTCCCAGAGTCCAGAGTCACAGTTCTTCTGCTCCAAAATCCTCCTTTATGTAGTAAACCATCGCCCAGAAAGGATTTCACTGTTATACATTTTTTATGGTGGTAATTACTGAAACGTAGACAATTTGTCGGGGAAAATTGAAAAAAGAAAAGCTTGAGAAGCCCTAATTTGGAAGAGGATAATTAATGGAAAATAATAGATGGTGTGTGAGAAATGGGAGAAAACGTGGAAATCAATAAAACTGCAACGTAATGAAATAGGAATACACTGGAACATACAAAGAAAACCTATGTCTAGAGAAATAGGAATACACTGGAACATAGAAGGAAAACCTATGTCGAGATCTGCTTATGTACTCGGTTTTCCCCTGCAAAATCCTGTCTTTATTAAGTTTTCATTTACCTTCTAGGATAAAACTATAGGTGATGTAAACTGCAGCTGACAAACTCGGACTGGAGTGCGATTCGAGTCACTTTAAGACTCGACTTAGAGTGCGATTCGGGTCACTTTAAGACTCAACTTGGATTCTATTTGAAGAATGGCGACTTGGACAACTTGCGATGACATTTTTTGTAGCCACTCGACTCCAGTCCATCAGCTGCAGAGGCACCAAGAGACCATCTAGTTCCAGTTAAGAACAGGCCACTGCAGACTACTGAGCCACCTGCACCGACTCAAGATCTCTCACATGGACGCATGCCCCTTTTTTAAACCCTATAGCACGTGCTCCAGGAGTGTACAATGTTCACTGACCTACAAAACCAGACCTGGCCACCTGAGGCAGAAACTGGACGCTGAAGCGAAGACCTGGAGAGAACTGTTGACTTCATCATGACGACCTGGTTTCCGATTTAGCTTGACCCAGCACTTGAACGCAGAAGAAGAAAAAGAAGAAGACCAAGTCACTCGACACTACGGCTTTACCTCAATGTACAGTTAATACGATATCTCAAGATTCAGTGGTTGTCACTACGTTTTTTTGTGGTTGGTTTTTTTTTTTTTTTGCTGCTGGATGTATTTTATTTGAATCTAAAATATTTTTATTTCTACCTGGAGAACGTCTAGTCTTTAGATAGTCATATTTTTATTTTAGACATAATCAAGACTGAAGAAACTTTAGGTTCGCCATAGCACGAATTAGAAGGAATCTTTTTTTGCACATCGCTTATATCTCTTGACTATATTCATTCAAATGATGTTTGCTGTAGCGAATTTAGCACATTGGAAACACTGTAGCTTGGGCACAGTAAGGTTGCGGAGCTAAAGGTGGGCAAAGTAAGGTAGCGGAGTTAATCTTGGGCACAGTAAGGTGGAGGAGTTAAGCTTGGGCACAGTAAGATGGCAGAGTTAAGCTTGGGCACAGTAAAGTGCCGGAGTTAAGCTTTGACACAGTAAAATGGCGGAACTAAGCTTGGGCACAGTAAGGTGGCGGAGCTAAGCTTTGACAAAGTAAGGTGGCGGAGCTAAGATTGGGCAAAGTAAGGTGGCGGAGTTAAGCTTGGACACAGTAAAGTGGCGGAGCTAAGCTTGGGCACAGTAAGGTGGCGGAGCTAAGATTGGGAAAAGTAAGGTGGCGGAGCTAAGATTGTACAAAGTAAGTTGGAGGAGCTAATATTAGACAAAAAAAAGGTGGCGGAGCTAAGATTGGACAATGTAAGGTGGCGGAGCTAAGCTTTGACACAGTAAGGTGGCGGAACTAAGATTGGGCACAGTAAGGTGGCGGAGCTGGGATTGGGCATAGTAAGGTGGCGGAGCTAGGATTGGGCATAGTAAGGTGGCGGAGCTAGGATTGGGCATAGTAAGGTGGCGGAGCTAGGATTGGGCATAGTAAAGTGGCGGAGCTAGGATTGGGCACAGCAAGGTGGTGGAGCTAAGCTTGGGCACAGTAAGGAATATACAAGCAAAATTAGCTTGGGCACAATAAGGTGGCAGAGCTAAGATTGGACACAGTAAGGTGGCGATGCTAAGACTGGACACAGTAAGGTGGCGGAGCTAAGCTTTGACACAGTAAGGTGACGGAGCTAAGATTTGACATAGTAAGGTGGCGGAGCTAAGATTGGGCACAGTAAGGTGGCGGTGCTAAGATTGGACGCAGTAAAGTGGCGGAGCTAAGCTTGGGCACAGTAAGGTGGCGAAGCATAAAGACAAGGTGGCCAAGTTGAGATTGCATTGTCCTATCAAGGTTATGGCATTGCTCGTCTTACTGGAGTCCGAGGTTCAAGTCTCTTTTTTAATCTACGTTTCTCACACTTAAAGTGATTTTCCTACTAATTTTATGTAACAAAGAAGATTAGATCTTCAATTTCAACTCATTTTTTTTTCAGGAAGTCGAATTCGGAGTCGGTCCATTAACAATCACAGATGTGAGAGAGTCGGTAATCGATTTCACCATACCTTATTTGGAAGATGGTGCTGGAATTATCACTAAAAGATCTAAGACGGATTCCTACGCAATGTTCCGGTTGTTTACTCCGTTGCAGGTATGCGTTCATCTTGAAAAAGAAGGTAAATGTTTACATAGAACTGAGGATGCTGAGCCATTACCTTTTTTTTCTTCATTTCCTCTATTAGCTGAATTGTCCACGTATTCGCAAGTTAATTACTTCTATTAGTCACATAAGACTTTGCAAATATTAATGTAATCTATCTATCTATCTATCTATCTATCTATCTATCTATCTATCTATCTATCTATCTATCTATCTATCTATCTATCTGTCTGTCTGTCTGTCTGTCTATCTATCTATCTATCTGTCCGTGTCTGTCTGTCTGTCTGTCTGTCTGTCTGTCTGTCCATATGCCGTCTGTGTGCCTGATTCAGAGAAGTGTCTGTTTGTCTCTATGTAATTCTCTTTTGCATTTTTGCCAGCCTATTGTATGGACTTGCCTTGGTGCTTCAATAGTCGGCGTCTCGCTGATTTTGTACATTGTCAACCGTCAAAGTCCGTCCGCTGCAGCTGATTCAGCGATACCAGATCAAGAGAGACTGACCTTGTTTACCTGTTTCTGGGCTATTCTGGGATCCACGCTCAACCAAGGTAGGTTAGCTGGCAGTTTCTTTCGTCAATATCAAGAAAAGCTGGCGCTATCAGAAATCAGAAAAGACTGCTTTGTCATGTCTTTCTTTTGCAGATACAGTTCAGTGGGCTCGCTAGTATTGATTTATCTTCAGAGATTGTGATGCCGTGTTGCGTTTACCAAGACATTTACTGAATTGGGAATTTCTGAGAAAATGGACGAGTGCGCCTAGTTATAAGACCTTCAACCGAGGCAAATGAAGATTTTGATACAAGTTTTCAAAAGAGCAAATGTTTCTTTTTTATTCTGGTTTTTTTTTCTTGTGAAATGTAGTTAAGGGTTTAACACCGTCTCTACTAGGCATTCTTCCTTCAGTTCACTTTGATTACACCATTTTAGCTCAGTTGGAAATAGCTTTCAGCACAGCTACAGACATTGAGGATGCGCATAGCAAAATGTTCATGTATTTATAAAAGGGTTCTTTGTGACCAAACTGACAGTAAATGGTCGTCTTTTGACTATGCGATTTCTCGTGCTACTGGAGTCCATGGATAGAGTCACATTCATTCTCTTATTATTTTCCGTTCTCTCACGTACAAAATGTTTAGTTTACACTATCTGAAGCCGAATCAAATATGTTTTGCTCTAACACTTTAGTAATGATTATATTCATGATGATCATCATCATTACCCGATCCTTCATTGCAAGCAATCAGTTCTTTCCGGTGATCTCATCTCATTCCATCTCTTCAAACTATTCAGTATATCATTTCTCTCGGCCTTCCCCTGGCTCTTCTTCTATTTTTTCTGTTGTTACAATATTTTCAGCGTCCCCTCTTCTCACTGCTTCTATTAAGAAAGTACATTGTCTCTCTCGTATTTTTTGACAAGATTTTTTTTATCTCTCCGGCTCTTTTCACACATTCTTCATTAGTAATCTTTGTTGTCCAGGGAATTCACAACATTCTACTGATAAACCACATTTCTGTTGCTTCCATTGATCTTTGTGCGCACGTGCCTTATTGTCCATGATTCACTTCCATATAATAAGATGGGCTCAACATACGAGTACCATTTTAGGACGCGTTTTGGGTTTTCAAATAAAATTAAATAGGACCGTAATGAGATATTATATTAGATCAATAATTCTCAACCTCCCAGGTCTCAGTCCTCCCGTTTTTAACCCAGACCTGCCTCTAAATCCACCTTTATATATTAAATCATCATCCAGAAAGGATAGTCACAATTTTACATGATTTTCCTATGTGGAAAGAAAAAGTCACACGTTCTTCCTTTGGAAAAAAAATCATCTTCTTAGACTTGAAAATCCTCCCCTGGGGAGCCACCTGCATCTAGGCTGAGAATCCCTGATCAATATAAAGATTTAATTTATATATTTCTGGACCCAGCTTGCTCAGTTACTTCATAGTTATAAAGATGTTTTTGTTTTTCGATACTATCATTTGTTATAACTAACATAACCACTGTATCTTCCACTAAAATCGGACACTTTTAATCTTGATATTTATCTTACATAACCACTGTATCTTCCAGTAAATCTGACACTTTTAATCTTGATTTTTATCTTACATAACCACTGTATCTTCCACTAAGTCTGATACTTTTAATCTTGATTTTTATCTTACCTAACCACTGTATCTTCCACTAAGTTTGATACTTTTAATCTTGATTCTTATCTTACCTAACCACTGTACCTTCCACTAAGTCTGATACTTTTAATCTTGATTCTTATCTTACCTAACCACTGTATCTTCCACTAAGTCTGATACTTTTAATCTTGGTTCTTATCTTTTTCTTTCAGGCTCGGAGGTCCAGCCAAGATCTGCTTCGGGCAGGTTGGTGCTTGGCTCCTGGTGGGTCTTCACGATCATTTTTGTATCAACTTACACAGCCAACATGGCTGCTGTCCTTACAATCACGATCTACGACAAGCCAATCAACAGCCTCACACAGCTCGCCGGCCAGTCAGAGATAAAGCCTTTGGTAAAGTTTGGATCCAACATACATACATTATTTAAGGTGAGTGTAGAGTTATGTTGTGTGTGAGCTTGTGTAATTCATTTCATCATACGCTAATCTTAAAAGCCTATCTGTGCTAATTTCGGTTCTAAAGGTGTTGTAAATTGACTGACCTTTTGGATTATAAGCCAGACCAGGTGTTAAAAAAAAGTACCTGGTGCATGTGTTTACGGAATTCCTTTTAAAACAGACAATATTTTCCCAGCAAAAACGAAGTAAATTATTCTACATTGCCCACTAGGATGTATGTTTATTAAGAAATACTAACATTCAGGTACAAACCAGTCCCTTGTAGACTTGTATGCAGTTACGCGTTAGTTGGGTGGCAGAAAATTAAGTGGGGAAAAAAAAGTTCATTTTCTACTAATGTATAGAGTATATGATACCATTTTCTTCATATAGTTCACATATGATGGTTCACATATTTATTCATAGACGCATAACGTGAGCAGTGCTGTGACACAAGCAGAAATGAAGCATGTGAAATGAACGGTTAAACTCTGTGTGGACAGTCATTGGTCGCGTCCATTTTAATCTCGTTCACCTGTCGGTGATTATATGTTTGTAGTTCGAATCATGGTGAATCTGTTCGCCTTCCGACCGGCCTTGACTGTGTGAAATGGCTGCATATACTTAGTATTTTCATCTTAATAAGACTCCAGTGATTTTTGTAAAACCTGGAGTGCATACTTTAGGGCCAGGAGCCTTCAGCGGATTGCCCAATTAGCCCCTATGCCTCCTTCGTTATAACAGCTGAAATCATCACCACAAGCCTATTAGGTACCAGTGTGACTTCAGGATATATCAATAGTCTGGTTCTACGTTATTATGGGCAGCGAGAGACAGGAGAGTTGAAAGAAATGTCTTCAAAGATCGAGTGCCACACCTCCATCATTTGGTTTCCATAGCCCCCCAAGGGATATGACGTCCTTGGTAAAGAATCCTGGTTTTAAAGAAATCTGGATTATAAAATTAGATCGATAGTGTCTTGGAGCTGAATACCCCATAGGGCAAGTGAGTAATGACAACATTTGTGTACCCATAGGAGGTCAAAGTAGAGAGAGAGAGAGAGGGAGGGAGAGAGAGAGCTGTAATTTTGAGAGTGGTGGTTAGAAAATCTAAGAAACGACAGCCTTTTATGAGTGACATCAGCTTATTGATGGATACAAATTAATAATGAAGGAGTAAATGAGTAACTAAAAGGAAAGGTGAACACAAACATACATTTTTCTGCTGTGCAGTATTAACCACTCTGGTCTAAAAAAATATTCACAAAAAAGGCTCCCATTATTTCAGTAAAGAATAAATAAACAACCCATTAGACCCAACATTCTAGAGAAGTAGAAAACCGCTCAGAAGAAAGTAAAGATGCAGAATTTTAAACTAAATGCTGTTTCAGGAAGTTATTTAGTTCAGGATATAACTCTTTCCTGTTTATTTTTAAACAATGAGGATTTTTTTTAAATCGAGATCACATTGGACCTCACAGAGATATCTTTACTGCCCATTATTTTTTAATAATAATAATGAGTATTTTAACCTGCACGAACTTTGTTCTTACATTGAAAACTCTTTAGATGAATCATATATAGTTTAGACACAATTTGGCAATGAACCTTAACTCCAAATTAGTGTGGTAAGAAATCTTCGCTGAAAGGACATAAATGCAAACAAATAAAAAAAAATCTTAACGGAGAGAAGCTTAGAACAAACTACAATGGAGCGTTCAAAATAACTGAATGATCTAACATAAGAGGAAAGAAAAGGGATTGGTCTTTATTTCTAAAGGGTTAAGAATCTGCCCCAGGCCCATCTGACATTCTGCCCTTTATCATACAACATTCACTCTGTTCCAAACACTCTACAAATATTCTGCTCATATAACCAACATAACTAACATTGGAAAGCTGAGAGACATAAAATAAAATTAAAGTACAACATTCACATTTCACTCTTATCCATGCTCTCAATACAGAAAGTAACTACACACATATATAAATGGCAACAGAAAGTAACTACGTACGTAAATAAATGACTACAGAAAGTAACTACATAGATATATAAATGACTACAGAAAGTGTCTACATACGTATATAAGTGACTACAGAAAGTGCCTACATACAAATATAAGTGACTACAGAAAGTAACATCATCATCATCATCATCAGGTGCCGTGCCAACTGGCGTTGGCTATTATGCTTCTCCAGAGTACACGATCCTTCATGCAGGCCATCAGCTCAACTATTGATCTCCTCTCATACCATCGCGTCAGACTGTACAGTATCATTTCTCTTGGTCTTCCTCTTGATCTTCTTCCTTCTATTTTTCTTGGTATTATAATATTTTCAATGCCCCCTCTTCTCATTGCATGTCCTATAAAAGTACATTGTCTCTCTCTTATGTTTTTTGACAAGATTTTTTTGTCTTTCCAGCTCTTCTCATACATTCTTCATTAGTTATTTTTGCTGTCCAGGGGATTCGCAACATTCTTCTAATAAACCACATTTCTGTTGCTTCCAATGATTTTTTGTGCAGACCTGCCTATTGTCCATGATTCACCTCCATATAACAAGATAGGTTCAATATAGCATTTTAGGACTCGCTTTCTAACATTCCTTTTATTTGAAAGTAACTACGTACATATATAAATGACTACAGAAAGTACCTACTTACATATATAAATGACTTCAGAAAGTGTCTACATACTTATATAAGTTACTACAGAAAGTAACTACATACATATATAAATGACTACACAAAATGCCTACATACATATATAAATGACTAAAGATAGTGCCTACATGCATATATAAATGACTACAGAAGGTACCTACATACATATATAAATGACTACAGATAGTACCTACTTACATATATATAAATGACTAGAGATAGTACCTACTTACATATATAAATGACTTCAGAAAGTGTCTACATACATATATAAGTTACTACAGAAAGTAACTACATACATATATAAATGACTACACAAAGTGCTTACATACATATATAAGTGACTACAGATAGTGCCTACATACATATATAAATGACTATAGAAAGTACCTACATACATATATAAGGGACTACAGATAATGCCTACATACATATATAAATGACTACACAAAGTGCCTACTTACATATATAAATGACTACAGAAAGTACCTACATACATATATAAGTGACTACAGAAAGTGCCTACATACATATATAATGGGAGTAGGTAATAGTTTGTGTGTGAAATATTGGAAATAACAAGCATGGAAAATGGCGGCATTTAAGGAAGGGTTCAGTGCGCTTGTGTGAGTGTTTTATTTACCCAGGCAACTTGTTTCTGTAGGTAGGGGATGAGAGCGTCTGTATTTGGTTTCTATTCTTCTTCCCTTTGATCTGTGAACATGGACGAGATATGCTCTGTTCCCATAATTAATTCTTCCAATGTTTGGATATGCGTGCCCAGATACTGAGCAAATGAATTGTAACGCTTGGTCAGGATACCGTAACGCGCATTAAACAACACAGCCTAGTTTCAAGTATTCATTACCAACTGCTGCGTCCGGTTTAAAAAAAAATTAAAGTGAAGATTCGGAACAATATTTGATATGGACTAGGTAAAGAAAAATTTGCATGTAATTATATATTCGAAGTTTACAATGCGAAAGCTCATGAATTATAAACTTGGCGAACATTGATATAGGAGACTACATGTGAGAATCGATTCGACATATGCCAAGAGATGAACTTTGCTTCACCTTAATTCATCAAGGTGCCATACTGTAAGGGGCGGGGGGGTTCATGTCTCCTCTTTGTATGTTGCGCATGGTATTTCTAATACAAATTTCTACAACGAGGCCTTCGCATGGTAAAGTAATAGAACACAGTACTGTATGGTTAGACCTAACAAAAATCGTAGACGAAGCACTTATAGACATGAGAGAAATAAAACTGACAACAGAGTTACGTGGGGCTTGAAGCACGGACTCCGACAGTTCAATCAGGCGCGCAGCCACGGGAGAACAATGCATTAGTCAACTTAGCTATCTCGCAACCCCAATTGATTTAACCCATTGTTCTCTGATGGCTAGAAAGTTGCTAGCCTACTGGAGTCTATGGTTCAAGTCCCAGGTAATTCTCTTGTCATTTTTCTTTCTCTCACGTCTAAAAGTGCTTGTTTGTTATTTTTTCCGAGGTCTAGCCATACAACACTGTGCTCTGTTACTTTACCATGGTATTTCTAACCACTTTTTATTGCTTTCTTTTCCTTTAACATTTGATCAGTCTGTTAAAATACTTTTATCAAGACTCCCAAGTGCTTTCGCTTCAGTTTTTCTGCGACTGACATGTTCTCTAACTTTTGTTCTCACATAAAATATTGAAAGAATTCTTATTGTCTTGTTTTTTGGTCTTGTGGTATCTAATTCTTACTGTCTTGTTTTTGGTCTTCTGGTAGCTAATTCTTGTTGCCTTGTTTTTGGTCTTGTGGTAGCTAATTCTTATTGTGTTGTTTTTGGTCTTGTGGTAGCTAATTCTTATTGTCTTGTGGCAGCTATACATCCATATTAGGTGTTGCTGAAGCCAAAGCAAAATGTTCTTCCCTTGACTTTCTATTCATGGCAAAGAAACTCTTCCGTTGTGATCATTACTTCTGACATTTTTCATTCCTTTATCGTGTCGTTACAATTATCATAATATGTCAGTAGGCTGACAACATAACCTCTGGGGCCGTACGGGTCTGATACTGCCCAGTGTCCTTTAATAGTGTTTAATCATTTATTTGAAAATTCCGGCATATGGTCAGTGCCGTGTTTTTTTTAAAACTGTTCTCCTCATAAAAAGATGTTCTCTTGAAATGCCTATATTCCTATGATGCTGATTCTTTGCTTTCTCACATTTCTAGTTTTTCTTTGGTTTTCATAGCGCAGACATTTCAAGTTTCTGTAATCACAATGACGTTTGTCACACTAAATATCTGGTTTCATTTTGGCGTACTTTACTTTCTGTTTCAAGCGAAGCTGCTCTGATGGATCACGCCCCCTCCCCCTTTATTATGTACTGTTATTCTTATTCTTAATGCATCAGCAGCAGGCCATCTTGCTCACAACAGAGAGGCCTTCTGGAGAGCTGTTATGAAGGCAAAGTCCCGCAAGAGACATGCAAATGAATGAATGAATGAATTCTTATTCTTTATCTGTTGAAGAACAATTTTACTGGGGAAATGAAAGTGTGGCAATGGTTCCCCGTTTTTCATTTGTTAGTCTGTGCAATGTTTGTTTTTTTCGTAACCCAGTGTTTCTTGACGTAGGGTATACGCCCCACGGGGGGGGGGGGGGGGGGGGGAAGGGAGGGTGGCAATTTGATTATATTAATATTATACTTTTTTTCAGAACTTGGTTGACTATTGTGATGCGGGTGTCTGGGGGTGGGGGTGGTGGGGGGAACAGAACGACACAACATAATCTTTGAGGCGTTGAGGTAGAGCATGATCCAGAAATAGTTGGGAAACATTGCCTTAACCTTTGTCCAGCGAGACTAGTCTGCGAGTTATTGGGGGGATGAAATGACTCTCTGTTTTAAAGCATTTTATCTCTGTATGTCACTGGTCATTGCTACTGTTCAGTTGAATATGAAAGTTATGCTTGGAAACAATAAGAGGCTTGTGTTGCACCTCAAGTGCTTATAAAATTGTATGAGAAATCTTTTTTCTTTCATATGTGAGATCGCCGTTCATCATTGGTGTATCTTTTTAGCAGTCTAACATATTTCAACCAATCAATTTACAGGAAGCGAGAAATGAAATTTACCAAGAAATATGGAGAAAGATGGACAGTTCCACCTCCACAGTTCGGACTAATGAGGAAGCTCTAGCTCTGGTCAAGTCAAAGAATATCGCATTCATGACAGACAGGTAGGCGTGATAAAATCACATTTTAGCCAGTGCAAATATTTTATTTAGTTACATCAACCCAAAAATTAACTGAAAAGTAAAGGCATTTAAACCGTCTATTGATTATGTGTACAGGACACAGCTGGAGTACATTGTAACACACGACTGTGAGTCATACTCCCTGGCTGATGATGTCTTCAACACTGGTGGCATGGGCTTCGCTGTTGCAGAAAATGCTCCGTATCTCACAGCATTTGATCTTATGTAAGTACAGTTATATACAGAATGATAGCAGTGGTAATTACAACGGTATTGTTCAATATTCAGGCATCTGTGAGCACAAAGTTCTTAGTACTGACACTGCGTTAACATCTTGTGTAACAGGATTCATACTGTTTGGGGAAGAGCTCCAAGTGGACTGATGAAGTGGACTTGAGAAAGAGGCTTACGAGTAAGGACAGCATCCACGCCAGGAGATGTAATTTACGAGTCTTGACTAGGCTGTGGTTGCTTCCCTTGAACGCAGCTAGAAAATGATGAGCTTTAGTTCGCTTGCCGGTCTGGCGAAGATTTCACTGTGTGCTACGATACATCTTTAAAACAAAAAAAAAGATCCAAAAATTCCGCCATATGCTTCATGTATCTAGAAAAATCTACTATACTCGTATACTCTTATACATCTAGAAAAATCTACTATACTCGTATACTCTTATACTCGTATATCTAGAACAGTCTACTATACTCGTATACTCTTATATATCTAGAAAAATCTACTATACTCGTATACTCCTATACTTGTATATCTAGAACAATCTACTATACTCTTATACTCGTATATCTAGAACAATCTACTATACTCGTATACTCTTATACTCGTATATCTAGAAAATCTACTATACTCGTATACTCTTATACTCGTATATCTAGAACAATCTACTATACTCTTATACTCGTATATCTAGAAAATCTACTATACTCGTATACTCTTATACTCGTATATCTAGAACAATCTACTATACTCTTATACTCGTATATCTAGAACAATCTACTATACTCTTATACTCGTATATCTAGAACAATCTACTATACTCTTATACTCGTATATCTAGAACAATCTACTATACTCTTATACTCGTATATCTAGAACAATCTACTTTACTCGTATACTCCTATACTTGTATATCTAGAACAATCTACTATACTCTTATACTCGTATATCTAGAAAATCTACTATACTCGTATACTCTTATACTCGTATATCTAGAACAATCTACTATACTCGTATACTCTTATACTCGTATATCTAGAAAATCTACTATACTCGTATACTCTTATACTCGTATATCTAGAACAATCTACTTTACTCGTATACTCCTATACTTGTATATCTAGAACAATCTACTATACTCTTATACTCGTATATCTAGAAAATCTACTATACTCGTATACTCTTATACTCGTATATCTAGAACAATCTACTATACTCTTATACTCGTATATCTAGAACAATCTACTATACTCTTATACTCGTATATCTAGAACAATCTACTATACTCTTATACTCGTATATCTAGAACAATCTACTATACTCTTATACTCGTATATCTAGAACAATCTACTTACTCGTATACTCTATACTCGTATATCTAGAACAATCTACTATACTCTTATACTCGTATATCTAGAAAATCTACTATACTCTTATACTCTTATACTCGTATATCTAGAACAATCTACTATACTCTTATACTCTTATACTCGTATATCTAGAAAATCTACTATACTCTTATACTCTTATACTCGTATATCTAGAACAATCTACTTACTCGTATACTCCTATACTTGTATATCTAGAACAATCTACTATACTCTTATACTCGTATATCTAGAACAATCTACTATACTCGTATACTCTTATACTCGTATATTTAGAACAATCTACTATACTCGTATACTCTTATACTCGTATATTTAGAACAATCTACTATACTCGTATACTCTTATACTCGTATATTTAGAACAATCTACTATACTCGTATACTCTTATATATCTAGAAAAAAATCCACTGTTCATGAAACTAATCAACATTAAGGAAGCTTCAAGGACAGATGGAAGGCAGACCAAATCATCCGGTAAACATTTTGCAGATTCGGGCCATTCGGAAAGACAGAGAGACCCAACACAGGTCGTTAATAACAACGCTGCGGGTCAAATGAAATGTCCACATGGCAGTATTCTCAGCATGACGGTCCAAACAAATGTTATCCAGTATCTGTCTCTAAAAACATGGCAGCTAGATTTGGGCGCTGAAATATTCATGTTGTAAAACTATACGCATATAAAAAAAAACATTTGGACACACTGTGACAGATATTAGTTTTAAGAGCGAGTAACTGTTTATCTTGCCTGTTGTTCCTTTGTCTGTGTTCTTGAACTTATTCTAAAACAAGTCACTCTGTGTTGATCTTCACTTGTGGTACGGAATAGATATTTACATGCCACACAAGAATATCGAATAGAGAATGTAAAGATAATAGATTCTTGCTATGCTAACAGTTTAAGTGTTTGTTCTGCACCTGGTAAGAAAGGTATGGTGACCTTAATACGGTTGAACCGTGGAACATAGGAGATAAACTTAACAGCGGCAGACATCAGAAGTCACGTGTGACCCCGATGAGGAAGTCGTGTGCAAGATTAATAAAAATTATAAGGGAACCAAAATATCTGGAAATTCAAGCCTCATTACAGTTGCTTTGTAGCTTGTGTTGATGACTACAAGTTTTTTTTGTGTTCTTTTTTCTTTCAAAGCCTTTTAACAAGGAGCAGAATTCCAAGTTATACCAAGGGAAGACAACTGTCAGTCCTCATATTCCTTTGAATTGTTAAAAAAGCATTTATATATATATATATATATATATATATATATATATATATATATATATATATATACATGGGAACTTTTTGAAAAAAAAAGTTGGGAATAGGTTATTTATAATATTCCCCGACTGCGATTTAGCCGAATACGACCAGTTTAGGATTAGAAAAACTAAACTGAATTTAACAGATTAGTTTTTTTTTAGGTTTGAAGCCAGGACATTGCAAACTACAAGCCCATCTTTACAATCTGAAGATGGACACAAACTCATTCTTCGCATGCCAGAGAAGTCTCCAGAACCTAGAACATATCCTACAGAAAACTTACCCTCTACAGAGGCCTGCCTGGGCCTTGGGGGCGGGGGGGGGGATGCATTAAAGGGAGCAGTGTGGTGTACGCATTGACAGCATTTGTAGCATTAGGATTCGTGGCAGAGATCTGGCGAAGAAGAAGAAGAAGAAGAAGGATTTTTTAAAATGTATATTCGGGGAAATCGAGAGTTTTTAGATAGAAAAATTAATACAAGAAAGACATGGATTCGTGTCTCGTATTTTATTAGGATCCACCACCTGCACAGCCGCCGGCGGCGTGTTGATGTTTGGTCCTTGGAACGAATTTGATTTCTCCGTCATCTGTAGTATCTTTCCTTGTGATAAACAGTGTTTTGTGGATAATAAACATATAAACAGTGTGTTGCGGATAACAAATATATAAACAGTGTTTGCGGATAATAAACATATAAACAGTGTTTTGCGGATAATAAACATATAAACAGTGTTTTGTGGATAATAAACATATAAACAGTGTGTTGCGGATAACAAATATATAAACAGTGTTTGCGGATAATAAACATATAAACAGTGTTTTGCGGATAATAAACATGAAGTATGGGACTATATATGCTTCCCTATTACGTTACTAACAAAATATAGCTAACCAGCCGCATTGCTGTACTTCATGGAAATAGGCGCACTATGCTTCATTGGGGTATAATAATTGTAGACGAGGTTTATAAAGGTTAACAGAAATAACTATATAGTTACATACATTCTCGTTCATTTTAAGAGTTTATTCATTTTAAGAGTTTCAAGTTTTATGTATTTAACGTCTCATGTTTTGTGTGTGTGTGTGAGTGTGTGTGGTCTGTATGTGTGGTCTTGTGTGTGGCCTGTGTGTGTTGCCTGTGTGTGTGTGTGGTCCGTGTGTGTGCTTGGTCTCTGTGTGTGCGTAGTTTGTGCGTGAGAGAGAGAGAGAGAGAGAGAGAAGTCCATTATTTGTAGAACTGAACTTTATATAATGTCCCATCCCCCGCTTTATTCTTGCGTGTTCTGCTAAAATAGTATTCTGTTCTATGTGATTTACTAAATACTAACGTGCCAGTATAGCACTAGAAAAGATGTACCTGTTGTGTATGCAGGAAACTCTCTACTATAGAGAGCGGAACAACAACACAACTCCTTCAGATCATCAGAGGGAGTACCCCCCCCCCTTTCAGACAAGTGTTTCGGCCCTATTAAACTCCTGGCATTCTAAAGGGGGGGCTCTAGGTCATGACTCCCAGAGGTCTTGTGAGTTGTTTTTTTCGCCCCGGGATTGAGTTGGCACTGCACTTTGAAGGGCCTCTTTAGCGATTTATGATTGTGTTTAAGGGTCCAGATGAACATTATAGATAAAAGTTAGTTGCTCTCTCTCTCTCTCCTCTCTCTCTCTCTCTCAGGATCAGATTAGACAGGTTGATTTGAGAGACTACGATTCGTGTTCTGTGATACACTCAGAGAACAATACACCCAGGAACGCTCCTTCTTCTACTGGACAACAGCAGAGCATCTGGACTCCATAATTCAAACTTACAACGCAGCAGTAACTCAAACGTAGGAACAGTCAAGAGTGTAGTTCAAATTCAACAGACAACAGATTTATTGATGCGGAAGATGTGGATGATGGATATGACGATGGTAGGAAAAAACTGCTGTCATAGAGAAGTGACAAAAAGTGAAACATGAAAAACTTCCCGGGCACGCAGTCCGTGCCATAAGGAAGAAACATTCTACCAGCAAGCAGTTACAGACAACACAGTACTTACTAACGCTTAGAATGAATAACAACTTCCAGAATAACACTTCATCTTCCAGAATAATAAAACACTAACAGTAATCTCTGGTCCTAGCAAGGACACTACAACATAACTCCTACATACTGTTACAAGGAGAAACTTGATCATAAAAGGACAACACAAGCGCTACTACACTCAGCTAGGACATGACTGAATTCACTACAAAACTACTACTGACCTGCTTCTGATACACGATCCTCATACTTCAAATACAATCATCATAATAATCCTATAATAAGCTCCGAGTTCTTTTATATAACCCGCGTTTATTTCACCATGCTTCCAGAATGTTCACTCCGTGCAATTCACAATCACGCGAAAAGATAAGTGTTCTGAGCTTCATCAAAACACGAGATTCATAACTCATGCCCTGAACTTTCGTACCCTAAACTTTCGTTCCTAAAACAAACAATTAAAACTCTAAAACTACATTTATACTGTTAAGTCAACACAGACATTCCAATCGTTGACATTTAAACTTTCCCTAACAAAACTCGTAAAAAAAAATCCCGAGAAATTCCGCTACCTGCTTAAAATTACTAGAGCCAAGAAACTTTTCTCTCGGAATCCCGTGCAAAATAACATTAAGTGATTACAATTTTGTCTGCCGTTACAGACACGGACAGGCTAAATCACGTGCTGAACTACGTGAACTATACAAGGGAAACAGTGCATTTAGTTCAGATCTAAGAGACTTAAACATACGTGACTCTGCAATAATGTTTAATATTTCCGATCAACAAAACAAATCGATCTTAAATGATATCATCTAAACAGCATGGATAAATATTGTTACACTGCCATTCGGGATATATCTCGTTCTGTAGACAAGAACTCTCCATCTTAGGAGGACGTTTTCTCAAACATATGCATTTGTCGTCGATGGTAGTTACTTAGTCACAGCCCTCCGAGTGAGAATTCAGGTCACTACTCACTAGACTACACGCCCTCGACCATATAAGTTCATGGACTTCATAAAATCTCCCAATGAATCCTGGGAAAGCGGCAAAGGGGCAAGAATTTTTAGTGTTTCTTGATGAAACTTGCGACCTGCAGCCCAAGAGTAAAGATATTGAAACTGTCGCTTCAAAACAAATATACTGCACTCCTTGAGATCTACATCTCAAATATTGCTGTTAACTTTTTTCTTACCATGAACTACATATATGGCTTTAAATAAATTAGGCATAAAAAGAATGTTTCTACATGCTTTTATTCTGATGCATTGCAGATTCAAATATTAAACTACAGTGTAAGCTAAAGGCATAACGAAATTGTCATGTTAAGGAAAATAAAAATATAACAGATATGTTTAGTACTTATTTTTGCTGTATTTGTTTGGGATTTTTTTGTGTGTGTGTGATAGTAAAACAGTTTTTTTGTATGTTACCTAGAATCATGAAGCTTCAGGAGTCGGGTATCATCGATGGCTGGCGGATGAAATGGTGGTCTAGTCAAGGAAACAAGTGCAAAGCAAACAGTCAAGTGAACGCTGTTGATCAGCTTGACCTTCTGTACTTGGCTGGCCCATTTTTCATATTCCTTGGAGCCATGACTCTCAGTATCGTACTCGTGGTTATAGAGAAGATCTGCATTGCAGATAAGTGTCGAAGTCTCAGGGGAGCGTTACAGTCGAGGGCGGTCATGAATGTCCGTTACAGAAGTCAGTGAATATTATGTGAAGTGAATCATCATCATCTTCATCATGTGCCCTTTCCCTGTGAAAAGATGGCCGCAGTGGTCCTCCAACTTACTCTGTCATTTGTTTTCACGTGCTCCCAGCAAAACTGAATCCAGTTCATTTTTGTATGTTGTCCACCAATCTATGCCCTGCCGCCCTCTTGTTCTTTTTCCTTCTAGTTTTCCCTCTAGTATGGTTAAGTTATTATGACCATATTTTTTTATGTTGCCCACCAGTCTATATCGTTGTCATCCTCTTGCTCTTCTTCCTTATAGTTTTCCCTCTAGTATGGTCAAGTGGAACGAATTCAAGAACAATGCAGAGACAAGACAGATGACTGAACAACAACCAGTTTCATGGGTGATCAGGAAAAGGAGATGGTCATATGTTGGTCACTTGATGAGAAGAAATGATCAGAGAATCCCAAAACAAGCTATCAAGTGGAACACAACAGGCCGAAGAAAAAGAGGCAGACCGCGTGAAACTCTGAAGAGGACATTATTAAGAGAGGCCAAATTAACAGGCACAAAATCCTTTGATGAGGTTGAAAGACTCGCCGAAGACAGGAAAAACTGGCGAACTACTTTGTGAGCCCTATGTGACGTTTAACGGCACGGGAAGGATATAAGATAAGATAAGATGGTCAAGTTATTGTGACTACATTCGTTTTTTTTTTTTTGTATCTTGTTCACCAATCTATGTCGTTGTCATCCTCTTTCTCTTTTTCCTTCTAGTTTTCTCTCTAGTATGGTTACATTATTATGATTATATTAAGATGTTATGGTTATTCTATTATGCTTCTTGATATGATGAAAATATTATATCTGTCTGGTTCTCATGTTTTCTACTATTTCTCTTTTCAGTTATTTGTAAAGTGAATAGAGCCATTCAGTTATTTGTACAGTGAATAGACATTTAGTTATTTGTAAAGTGAATAGAGACATTCAGCTATTTGTAAAGTGAGTAGAGGTATTCAGTTATTTGTAAAGTGGGTAGAGACATTCAGTTATCTGTAAAGTGAGTGGAGGCATTTAGTTATTTGTAAAGTGAATAGAGGTATTCAGTTATTTGTAAAGTGAATAGAGGCATTCAGTTATTTGTAAAGTGAATAGAGGCATTCAGTTATTTGTAAAGTGAATAGAGGCATTCAGTTACCAGTAAGGTTAGGAGAGTCAGCGATTCTCTTGTCTAACAATAATATTTATATAGTAACATGAATTTATATTTTGTTAACATTTCTTGCAGTTAAAAAAAATTAAACCTACCCAAAAAAAAATCAGCTTTATTTATTAACACTTTTGGGATAATTCAGCTTTTTTGTTTTTTTTTTTAATGCAACAACTGTATGCTATGATAGCACCAAAAAAGGAGTATTAAAAAAGAATGATGTTTTGGTATCAGCTTTTCTATTTCCCTGGCTTTCAAGATGTCCAGGTGTCAGCTTTTCTGTTTCCCTGGCTTTCAAGAGGTCCAGGTGAAACAGAAAGATATGGTGCTCAGTGCCACTGAGTGGATGTCAGAGCAGAGGGTCTGGGTTTGTACCAAGGAGCTGGTGAATGGCACAAATAAGGAAAGAAGCTTGGGAAAAGAGGACAACATCTAAAGTGATGAACAGAGATCATCAGTAAGTGGAGGATAAGGACAGACTATCACCAGACATACACGAGCCGTCACACTTAAAGGGAGATCACAAGTTGTGTTTTTGTGCCAAAGTTGGGTTTTATCTATTTTCCTCTATGGAGCAGAATGCTGAGGAGCAACTCGAAAGGAAGTGGGCAAATTATTCTCATTCCACACAACCTGACTCAAAAATAGAGCTCTGAATATTTACTGGCCACACACAATAAATAATAGAGACCTACTTATGAACAAAAAAAAAACATACATGTTATAATAGCAAAGGTTCTAAGGACTGTTATAGCCGGAGGTAGGGTGGGAGATACTCCAATAAAATGTCTCCAAGGCCTGCGTCTCAAATAGCTTCTGACAGTCAAGTCCAGCTCCTGACCTTCTCGTGGCAGAACTGTTCAAACTGACAGGAGAAGAGGCGAAGGCGAATATCTGGCTCCTGAAAACCAGATGCTTCGGATAGATGAGAGTCATGTTTGGTAGCTCATCTACTGCTTCTGGCAAGATTCTTCAGCTGCATGTGTGGAGTGGGGCTCCTCCTGGCCAGTGAAGAAAGGTGCGAACGGGGCTGCCGTGTGGCGCCACTGTGGAAAAGGTGAAAGAAAGGAGTGAGTAAAGTAATCTGTAGTCTTGAGTTCAGGACTGCTCAAATCACGGCACCTCTGCTCTAGAGGTTAGCCACGTCCTATGTGCACTCATACCGGGCGAATTGCCTGAACCGGCTTAACCCAGGGGTTAAGACACTGCTGGCGAGATTCTTCGGATGCCGCATGGAGTGAAACTACTCCCGGCCAATGAAGAAAATGTGAAAAAGCAATTAGGGTTGCTGTGCGGCACCGATGTGAAAAGGTGATGGACCAGATAAAATGAAGCTTAGTCGGTATGTCCAGTAGTCTCGCAACGAGAGCTACTCTTACCATGGCACCTCTGCTCTAGAGGCTGGCCACGTCCAATATACACCCATACTGGTGAAATATGCCTAAACCGGCTTATACTGACATCCAAAACACGTTGAGGTTTCCCGGTGAGAAAGTCCAACTCTAGATTAAACTGGTGCAACGAAAACCACGGTGTCACGCAATCCTGTTTCTGCGATCCACCGAGAATACAGGCTCAAGCCCTGCGATACTCTGAACCTCTTGTGGTCCTCTTGTGGATCTCGTGTGGTCCTTTCGGGGACCATAGGGGGACCACAGGACCTATCGAGGACCACAGGAGTAAATTCAGGAGGATCACGGGGTGGTCTTGGTGGTAGAAGCGAATGAAGAAGAAGAAGCAGAAGAAGAAGAATTGCAACAAACAAAAAAAAAACTGGAAATGTGCTGGCCATGTGCTTCAAAGGGACCCCAGCAACATCATTAAAACAGCCATGAGATGGATACCTGAGGGAAAAGGAAAGAGAGGCCCACCAAAGGTTATCTGGAAGGAAACTCTGTAAGCAGAAATGAGCAGCGTGCAGCACATCTGAGGCACAATACAAAAACTGGCTGCAGACCCATAAGAAGCGGAGAGAGTTTGTTGCTACCCTGCAAGATAACACAAGGCATTCTGGGCGATGATTGTTTAGCTGATCACTGACCAAGGACATGGTTGGATAGCTATGCTGACCATATGAAGATTGGGAAAGTGACTCAGCCAAAAAAAGATACCATGAAATTAGGTGCTCAGGGTGATTCCTGATAATGCTGGCCACTTAAGTGTTGGTATTTTACAGATCAGTCTGCACAAAAATCATTGGAAGCAGCAGAAATGTGGTTTATTAGAAGAGTGTTGCGAATCCCCTGGACAGCAAAAATAACTAATGAAGAATGTATGAGAAGAGCTGGAGAGACAAAAAACCTTGTCAGAAAGATAAGAGAGACACAATGTACTTTCATAGGACATGCAATGAGAAGAGGGGGCATTGAAAATATTATAACAACAGGAAAAATAGAAGGAAGAAGATCAAGAGGAAGACCAAGAGAAATGATACTGGACAGTCTGACGGGATGGTGTGAGAGGAGATCACCAACTGAACTGATGGCCTGCATGAAGGATCGGGTACTCTGGAGAAGCATAATAGCCAACGCCAGTCGGCACGGCACCTGATGATGATGATGATGATTTTACAGATCAAAGCCAACAGTAGAAATAGGGTGTAAAGATTTTCAAACTTGACTCTGTTACATCTTACCACATCTGACCATCACTATGAGAATGGACTGGAAAATAGGTTAGAAAATGACCCAGTAAGGAAGCCATTCACAATTATGTAATGCAAAGAAAACAAGCGGTTTCTTTACATACACTGAGGGCTTCAACCATGAGCACTGGAAATACAAAACAAAAAACCAAAAAAAACCTATTGATATTTTTAAAAAGTGAGGACAGAGAAGCATATGTCAGATCACATATGGTTAAAAAAAATTTATATATATATATATATGTTCTTCTCTTCTTTTGTTATGCCACAGTCAGTAGCTAGACTGCATTATCTGCACCTTATGATCTGAATGGGGACCGGCTAATGTAGTGGTTAGAGCACTCATCTAGCAACCGAATGGTCGAGGGTTTGAATCCCCAGCTAAGCAGGATATTTTTTTTTTCTGAGCAATATGGCCCTGAGGTCGATCCAGCCTCGTAAAATGGGTACCAGAGAAAATCTTGGACAGAAAGGCAGCGAGGAAAGGAACTGGACACCCTACCTCATACGCCGATGGCCCAGCATAATGAGGTCTCTAACACTTCATTCCACACGGCATTTGCTATGGGGCTATCTTTATCTATCTACGATCTGAAACATCTTTTTTTTTGCATGGTGTATTTTTAGGATCTAATTTGCCTTTCCCTTTTATGTCCATTGCCAGAGCCACCACTGGGAGGCAGAATAGGGTCTTGGTCAGTTATGATTTGCTAACCCCAGTACAAACTATCAGCTGCTGACCAGAATCTCATTCACCTTAAATATCACATCACTGCTCCCCAAGTGATAGAAGTAAATTACTGTGCTCATTATGATATCCGTTATAACTGCTCATTTCTACACTTGAACATTCATGTGCTGATGGTCCTGGACATGCAAGCCTAATACTGTATCCTCAATATACATTAATGGTGTGGAAATAGGGACTTCAAACTTTTACCTGTATTTGCGGCAAGCAGGATCTGATTTATGAATGGTAAATGGTAACCATCTTTAATCTCTCTCATGAAACTTTTTTTTCACACTTCCTAAAACGCATAATTACAACACAAACAACAACCAAATTTCATAAACTCTGACAGTATGCCACACAAAAGATGGAAAAATAAAGTCATAAAATTATAAATCTCATAAAATGTTAATAATTACATGTCATGTTGTTCCTGTGAGATTTCTGCAATAAAGATAATCAGCACCATGAACATAAACATTTGGAACACTCATGACATTAAACTCATCCTACAATAATTTAATACAATTCACAAAAGAAAGTTTTTCCATAACTACAAGTAAAAGGAGACTGACTTTTGATTATTGTGGACTAAAAAATAGAAATACAATAAAGGCATAGATAAATCATTTCTAGGTTTACAGAAACTTCTATTCTACTTTCTGTAATAAAAATGATGAAAGTGTGGAAGACAGTAAGTTACTGGTGGAACAGAAGTTATGTAACCTTCCTACTAAACTTAAATGTTTGTGGGGAACTGTTAAAAATCTGTTTAATAATAGAGATGAAAAAACATCAATGTTTAGAAACAAGAAAAAAACAAAAAATAAAATAAAATAATGAAAATTTTACTACTAAAGAGTAAATGGTCATATAACAAACCAATGGTTCTAAAAAAAACAGTCTTATGTGGGGGGGCAGAATGGGTTTCAAAAATTTTGAAAAATGAGTGAAACTAGCTCAAATTTTAGCTTGCTGAACATGACCAAAGGTTCAAAGCCGGTACATCAAAATTCTTAGTTTTATTATCTCTCTCTGGGCATCAGAGGATGTCATCTGAGGTGACCTGGGAGAAATCTTTGGCAACCAACACAAGGTTGGCCGAGTCAATACTTTATTATCAATAAACAAAAAGCAGGAGAAGAACTGAAAATCATCACAGAACTGACATCTGTCTGTCTCCACTCTGGGATGTATTTAGGATGAGATCAAAGTACCTGCGGATTTGTCCGGAATGAAATGATTCTAACTAATCAACATGGAAGAAGATTCTAACTAATCAACACGGAAAAAGGACCAATGCCATCCCTGCAAACTACATTGCCAGATTTCTGGAAGGTCTGCTCCGACTGTGATAATACTTTTAACATTATCCCTTGCGATAATATTTTATTTCTTACCATGGAGGAGAATTTTAACATTTTAACAAGTGTAAAAAAAATTTTATTAAAAAAAAAAAAAGACATCTAGCACCAGTAATAAGTTTCACATTTGTTCTTGTACCAAAAGAAAAAAACAAAAAACAATTAAAAAGAACAAAAACACAATTTTTTAAAAATCAATTTCTACAAAGCAATCCCTATTATTTATATTTCATTGTTTATATCTGAATCTACCATTCCTTTTTTTTTTAAAATTTACTTTTCTGTTTGTGCTTCAAGAATTAAGGCTGCAGAATTGGAAGACAAATGTTTAAGCAACAAAAACTGAAGTCACTAACAATGTAACAATTTTTCAAGCATGAAGATTTAGATTTAGGACATCTATTGCTCTTCAGAAAGTAAAACAACTAAAGAATGAGAGGAACAGACAGAACTACAAAAATAAGATTTTTAAGGGCATATATCTTTCCTATCGCAACATATGCCTGTGAGACCTGGACACTTTAACAAAACAACCGAGAAACACATAAATGCCTTTGAATGTAAATGCTACAGAAGAGTTCTTCAAATATCATGGACACAAAAAAAAGAGCAAATATATCCATACTACAAGAACTTAATATTGAATAAGGCTGGCTAGTAAAGAGGATTAAAAGAGAGAAAACTTAAATATTTTGGACACATTAAACGTCATGATAATCTAGAGAAGACAGTCTTGGAAGGGTACATAATGGGAAGAAGAAAGAGAGGAAGACCAAGGTGAAGATGGCTGCAAGACATCATTGATGATCAGCAAATGAATCCATCTTTCTCACAACCGAGAGGCCTACAGGAGTGCTGTTAGGAAACAAAGTTCCGCAAGGGACATGCAAATGAATGAATGAATGAAGATTTAGAATGTTGCAAGCAACAAAAATGTTGACCTTTTTTCCTCTGGGAAGTAAACTTTTAATGTTCTATAAGGCAAAATTATAAAAGTGACTAAGTGTTGGAAAAAAGAAAAAAACAACAGCACAATGTCAAAACCTGCATCATGATGATGATACTCTAATTTTGAATAAAAAATAAATTTACAAAAAACTGTAATACACAGTAAAATCCCATTATAACAGACCCCGTTTATAACAGAGCCTTGGTAATAACGAACCAGTTCCACAGGTCCTGGCCACACTCCCATATATATATATTTTATTCTGGATATAGCGTGCTTTGGATATAACGAACTAGTCTGCCAATCCCCTTGAAGTTATAATGAGATTTTATTGTAGTACTTTGTTCTACAGATAAATAGTTATACTTCTCACTTTTCTTTCTTATCATTGCTGGCATCTGTTCTCATTTTTTGCTGTTTTTGATGAAAATGAAAAAAAAAAAACCCAAAAACAAAAGCCAAAATGTTTATTGCTCCTGTGTGAAGTTTGTGCCTGCCAGTTCTACAGTAGTTGTTAACTCATTACCATTTTTGACTGCATGATCATTTATGCAAAAGTCTTTTAAAAATCAGAATTTATAGATAGAGAAAATGTAAAGGAATCGCCTTAATCTGCATTCTTTTCTTCACTTTTCAACATAATCTCCATTTCTCCACACACATTTTTCCCATTGCTCTGCAAGTTTGAAAATACCCTCCTGGTAGAATTCCGTTCGAGCTGACCAACGGCACAGACATACTGCTTTCTGGACATTCTCTCCTGTGGGACCCAGTGGGCACAAACTTTTCTATAGCCTAGGGTTTCAATAATTTCCTGTACTTCATTGTGTCTTATTCCAAGATTTACAGCAATTTCAGAAAATGTGACACGTCTGTCTTTTTTAATGATGTTGTCAACCCTTTCCATGTTGCGTTCAGTGGAGGCAGATTGAGGCTGACTGCTGCAAGGCATATCTTGGATGCTCCTGTTTCCATCTTTGAAATGTTTCACCCACCTCCTAACACTGCTAGCATCCATACACACATTGCCATAAGCAAGTTGAAGTCTTTAGTGAATTTCAGCAGCAGGGATTTCCTCTTTAATGAGGAACTCAATAACAGCATGTTGACAAAATGAAACTTCAGGACCCACTATCATTTTGTTTATGCTCCGCATGGTCACATGACAGATGATGGTGATGTCATGTGACCTCTACATGCAGTGCAAATGATGCAGATTAAGGTGATACATTTATATTTTCTCTATCAATAAATTCTGATTTTTTAAAAAATTTTTGCTCACGACTTTCAGTAAGACCCTTGTACTTTTGAAGCTGGGTTCTTTATATAATTTCTATAGTCCTTTATACAGTGCCTTTCATAATTTCTGTAGTCCTTTATACAGTGCCTTTCATAATTTCTATAGTCCTTTATACAGTGCCTTTCATAACTTCTATAGTCCTTTATACAGTGCCTTTCATAATTTCTATAGTCCTATAGAATATCAAAACAACCTATCAAGTGGAGCACAGCAGGCCAAAGAAAAAGAGGTCGACCACGTGAAACTCTAAAGAGGACATTGTTAAGAGAAGCCAGTTTAGTGGGCATAACATCCCTTGATGAAGTTGAAAGACTCGCCAGAATAGGAAAACTTGGCAAACAACTATGCGAGCCCTATGTGACATTTAATGGCATGGAAAGGATGTAAGATGTAAGATTATACAGTGCCTTTCATAATTTCTATAGTCCTTTCTACAGTGCCTTTCATAATTTCTATAGTATAGTCTTTTACATGATGTCTCCAGAAATTCTAAAGTCCTCTTCATAAAAAATTATAAATAAAAATTAATATTAATTATTATCATCACACAGTGACAAAAAATGTTGATTTTGTCAGATACAAAAAACACTATATTTAGAAAATGCAAAGGATATATTTGGTACTACTTTGTGACAGGCTTGAAAAAAAAAACATATAAATAAAAATGGTCAGTCAGTCAGTCAGTCATTTGCATGTCTCTTGTGGAACTTTGCCTCCCAAACAGCTCTCCTGTAGGCCTCTCTTTTGTAAGCAAGATGGCCTGCTGCTAATACATCCATTTGCAGATTATCAACGATGTCTTGCAGCCATCTTCGCCCTGGTCTTCCTCTCTTTCTTTTTCCCAATTATGTACCCTTCCAAGACTGTCTTCTCTAAATTATCATTAAATTATTATAAAAATGGTAAAAATTAAAAATCAGTATTTCAGGACAGGTTAGATACAGCTTTATAAAAATGTGGGAGCCTGAGAGGCATAGCAGTTATTGTGCTCATCTCTCATGGTAATGGTGTTGGATCGGTGAGACTGATGGTTCGAGTCCAGTCTGAGCCATGTCAGTCACCCAGCTGTAGCAACTGTTACTCTGCTACTTTCTGAGCTGGGGAAGGGAAGGTAGCCAGGTACAATGATGACAATATTATCCTGTCATATTCTGCAGAACAAAGAAAGTACTGACACTAAAACCATATCACTTAGTACCTCTATGGCCTGATAAAACAATCTGGCATCATAACCTATACTTCACCAATGATCATTTACATACTAGCCCTATTATATGCAGAGTAATATATATATATATATATATATATATATATGAACTAACAGAAGAAAACTGAGAATGTGTGAGAGCACAATCATTAGTGAACTATCTTTTCATGTGTTGGTTAAGACCTGCTTCCAGGGGCCTCCAGTAAAATCTACAATAAAAATGGTTACCTGACACACAAATGTTGAGGAAAAACTGCCTCTGAAAAAGCAAAACTTTCTGCCTGCAAGATAAGATATACAGGATTAGAGAACTGATGTTAGCATAAGCTGGGAACATAATATTACACAGATGTTAACTCTATGAAAATAGGAATACATTCGGATCCACAATAGTTGAACATAAAATCACAGAATCACCAAGAAATTGCAAAGACCTAACCTCAGTCCTAGCATATGGCTTGTTTTTACATCAGTGATAAAGGACATTAATAAATAAATCCCATATACAAATAACAAAATTATTACATCAAGCAGATGTTGTTCACAACAAAAAGGGTTGCTTTATCAAAAATGTACACAGATTCTGACTGCCAGGTATATAAATTTTCACAGTGATATCTAGATCTTTCACAATTATTTATACAGGAAAAAAAGTGTCATTCATCATCATCAATTTCCCGAGGTGTCACTCCAGCAGCTATTGCTGGACATTCTTCTCCAGAAATGTCCAAATCTTTGGCTGTTAGTAATACATAAGCAGCAAGCTGCAGGCTGTTCACACAACAGTCTCTATTTTCAGCTCCTGATCTGATTTTATCTGCTCTCATATTTTTGTTGTAGGGGGAAGAACAGATTTGGTGAGAAGACACTTTCTTCATAATTCCAAGCTTTATTCATTGATATCCTGCCACGCTGGTCTCCAAGAGGATGTTATCAATGTTAAAAAAAAAGAGTGTTAACACAAACATAACATATCACAAGGCACACACTTCACAATACCTTAAAATGTCACAATATCACAAACTGTGAGAGTGTTAACATCTTCTCCTCTTTTTAAACAGTAACTCTTTATTCAAAAGTCAATCTCATTCTTGTATGCTATAAGTGTGTTTTTGATCACCATGGCAACTGTAACTGGACCAACACCTCCCGGAACTGGTGTTATATAACTGGCCTTCTCAGATACACCTGTGAACAAACATGCATTATTACAGACAATAAATGATGGAAATTTACTCAGTCTAACATTACGTATTTATGCAGTACTTGTGTGCATCTGGACTTTATTTGAATTCAGATTCTGTTGGGTCCTCATATTTCAGCCCAATGCTCAGTTGTGATATTTCTTTTTTCCTTTCACCAGCTGTGACAACATGTTTTTCCCTTCACCAGCTGTGACTCCAGGTTATTTTCCTTCACCAGCCATGACTCCATGTTTTTCCCTTCACCAGTTGTCTTCTTCTCCTTCGTTCGCTTCTACCACCAAAACCGCACTGTGATCCTACTGAATTTATGCCTGTGGTCCTCGTTAGGTCCCATGGTCTCCTGTGTGGTCATCAAAAGGACCACACGAGATCCACATGAGGACCACAAGGGGTTCAGAGTATCACAGGGCTTTAGCCTGTATTCTTGATGGGTCTCAGAAGCGGGATTACAGGTTACATTCCTTCACAGCCATGACACCATGTTTCCCCTTCACCAGCTGTGACTCCAGGTTATTTTCCTTCACCAACCATGACTCCATGTTTTCCCCTTCACCAGCTGTGATGCCATGTTATTTTCCTTCACCAGCTGTGATGTCATGTTATTTTACTTCACCAGCTGTGACTCCATGTTTTCCCCTTCACCAACTGTGACACCATGTTATTTCCCTTCACCAGCTGTGACTCCAGGTTATTTTCCTTCACCAGCCATGACTCCATGTTTTTCCCTTCACCAGTTGTCTTCCTCTTCTTCGTTCGCTTCTACCACCAAAACCGCACTGTGATCCTACTGAATTTCTGCCTGTGGTCCTCGTTAGGTCCCATGGTCTCCTGTGTGGTCATCAAAAGGACCACACGAGATCCACATGAGGACCACAAGGGGTTCAGAGTATCACAGGGCTTTAGCCTGTATTCTTGATGGGTCTCAGAAGCGGGATTGCGTGACACCGTGGTTTTCATTGTACCAGTTTAGTCTAGGGTTGGACCTTCTCACCGGAAGACCTCGACGTGTTTAGGATATCAGTGCATCCCCGCTGGGTGAGAGGCGGTAGCCCACCCAGGCCAGAGTTGGACCTTCTCACCGGAAAACCTCGATGTGTTTTGAGATACCCATGTATCACCGCTGGGTGAGAGGTGGTTGCCCATCCAGTCCAGAGTTGGACTTTCTCACCGGAAAACCTCTGCGTGATTAGGATACGCAAACATCCCTGCCGGTTGAGAGGTGGTTGCCTATCTAGACTGCCCTGGTCCAGTGTCTCCGACTTCAGCATTTTGCAGTCGTGGCCGCTACCTTTCCTAGTTGTGACCAGGATGGAGCTTTTGTCCAGGAGGATGAATCCTCGCCACTAGTGACTTCCACCCCTGGGTTGAGCCGGTTTAGGCATATTATCCCAGTATGGGCGTGTTTGGGACGTGACTGACCTCTAGAGCAGAGGTACTGTGACATGCATAGCCTTCAAGATTCACCCCTGGTGTGAGCCGGTTTAGGCAAAATTCACCAGTATGGGTGTATATTAGGCGTGACCGACCTCTAGAGCGGAGGTGGCATGACATGTCTAGCCATCAAGTTCCACCCCTGGTGCGTGCCGGTTTAGGCATATTTCACCAGTGTAGGTGTATTTCGGACGTGGCCGGCCTCTAGAGCAGAGGTGCCGTGGTATGTATAGCTATCGTAGCAATACTACTGGACATACCGATTAAACTTCACTTTATCCTTTCCACCACCTTTCCCATCGGCAACACACAGCAACCTTTATTTCTTTTCCGCATTTCTTCCTTGACCGGGAGGAGCTTCACTCCACGCGTGGCATTTGAAGAATCTCGCCAGCAGTGTCTTAACCTCTGGGACAAGGCGGTTCATGCATTTCACCCGATATGACTGCACTCAGGATGTGGCCGACCTCCAGACTAGAGGTGCCGTGATTTGACTGTTTGCTTCGCTTTATCCTTTCTACCACCTTTTCCGCAGTGATGCTGCGCAGCAACCTCATTTGCACCTTTCTTCATTGGCCGGGAGGAGCACTGCTCCACACACGGCAACTGAAAAATCTCGCCAACAGCGGCTTCACCATGTTATTTTCCTTCACCAGCCATGACTCCATGTTTTCCCATTCACCACCTGTGACTCCAGGGAACCAAACAAATTTTTATGGCAATGAGTTATGCATCATATTCCCCCTTTAATCCACTGTCTTCATCAAAGAAACTACTGCTTCAGCTAATCATAACCTCAACAGTGGTATCTGCAAATGTTTGTCAGCTGTGTCTTAGTGTTCTATATAAAAGTACTGCATTTATCTGGTTGTGAGGGAAAACTGCTTTGATATTACTGACATTCTGTGCTTTTCATTTTAAAGATTTATATGCAAGATTAGAGAGTTTTTCATTTTCAACACACCTGACACAGATATGGTTCACCAATGATTTAATCAGTTTTATATTAACTCTGAATCTGCCATTGTGCGAAAAAAGACGTGCTAGCTGGTCAACAGAATGTACAGCAACACACAACAAACAAACCAAACATCATCTCTCTTAGGGCATTAAAAAAAAAAAAAGTAAATATTTTTCAAGAGACACCACTGACTAAATACAGATTTAAAAGAGATAAAAAAAAAAAAGTATCTCTTTGCACTAAAAATAAGTCACCTTCATAATCAACATCACCAACAAGTTTTGGCCTCCCGTTGTCGTCAAGGACACGGGTGATCCCGATGTCAATAACCACAACACCTTCTTTTACCATATCCGCTGTCACAAGTCCTGGCACTCCAGTGGCGGTTATCAAGATGTCAGCAGCTTTGGTGAAGAACTTCAGCTGGTCTGGTGGGGTGTTTCTGTGGCATATCGTTGTAGTAGCATCCCCTGTGTCAATTATGTAACAGTCAATAAGACTTGACCAAGATTAGTTATTCTCCTATGGCATATAAAATGGAATATATCCTTCATGTCTAGGAAGTGGAGGTGGATTGGCCACACTCAGGAAACCCAACACCAGCACAGCAAGACAGGTACTGACATGGAATCCTCAAGGAAATAGAAAACGAGGGAAGACTTAGACTTACTTGGAGAAGTGAAATTATGACAGTGTTCAGAGACAAGGGATGGACATGGAAGGAAGCAGAGAATAAAACAGGGATGACTGGAGAGTCATGGCCTATGCTCTCAAGGGAGTGAAAGGCAATGATGATAATATACAATGTGACCACCAGAGTATTTTAAGACAATGACAAGAAGATATTGTGGATGAAGATGTTCAATTAAGTGGCTTTAAAAAACTGTAAAAAAAAAAAAATAAGAAAAAAAAACACCTTAAAGATTATCATTTTTGATTTCAGAAAAGTCTATAGGTGTCCCCCATCTCCTCCTTGGAAAGATGGTCTAAGTACAGGTGCAGGTACTGTGTAGCATCTGACAAGAATCTTTACTGATGGAAGCCAACTAAAATGGGGAGAAACCACTATCTTCAGTCCAACAAGCCATGCTGCTACCAACTCTTAATCTCAGCTTTGAAACTTTTGAGTCCTTCATGCCACCCAAGAATGTCACTGACTCTTCCCATAAAGATTAACTGCAAATGTTTGACCAGATGAATGAACAATAACCTTATGAGAGACATGTGAAGAATGAATTCAGTTCATCAGCACAGAATAAGTAATCTGTAAATTTAACTTTAAAAAATAGAGCACATAAAAAATAATACCTGCTCATGGTCAAAATACGACTTCAATATTATTTTCTGAAAAAACATTTCATATTTTTAATACACATACATCTTTAAAGAAAGCATACAAAGTTGATAACTGAATTGAGATTTCTTCCTTTCTCTGAAAAATTTGAATTAAGTGTCCCCTAACTGCTGTCATGTTTCTATTAACTACATCCTGTGCCGTAGCATTACCACTGTTCATACATTCTCAAATGCCAGTTAAGCTGCTTTTATCTGTTTTTCATCTCAAAACCTCCCACTTGGGTTGAACTGTTTACTGGAACTGAAATTTCTAGAACATTTTTCATGTTTATAAATATTTTTAAAACTATTTTCTTGATATTCTGAAAAAAAAAAATTGCAACAGTGTTTTGTGTGGTCTGATTCTGAATCTAATAAACTATCATGTGTGGTCTTATTCTGAATCTAATAAACTATCATGTGTGGTCTTATTCTGAATCTAATAAACTATCATGTGTGGTCTTATTCTGAATCTAATAAACTATCATGTGTGGTCTTATTCTGAATCTAATAAACTATCATGTGTGGTCTTATTCTGAATCTAATAAACTATCATGTGTGGTCTTATTCTGAATCTAATAAACTATCATCGCTGGACATTTATTTGTGATCAGACAAAGTCTAAACAGTAAAACCAAAGAAAATTGTTATCTGCTTAACAAACTAGAAAAGCTGTGAAGCATCTGCGATAATCAAAACTGGTTTTTACCCGCATTATTTCCACCACTGGCATCAGAATGAAGGTGAAGGGCAATCGGAAGACCAACATTTTTTGACCTCCCACAGACGACAGCATTTTTCCCACGAGTTTCTATTTCTGTTTTGAATGAAAAATCTTTAGATGAAGAAAGTGAAAAAAACACTGAAATTATTTTCTTTCATTCTCATGTATGGACCATGACCAAACACACTTCTCTTGCCTGAGACAATGATATGAGAGAGAGAGAGAGAGAAAAAGAGAGAGAGATATTGACTGACTGATTGATCTTTATTTCAAAAGGGTTAAGAATTGGGCACACAGGCCCGCCTGACATTCTGCCCTTTATCATACATCTTTCACTCTATTCCAGATGCTGTTCATGTTAACAAACATAATTAACATTGAAGCTGAGAGACATAAAATATAACATTTACGTTTCGCTCTTAAACATTCACTCAGTACAGAAGTAACTACATACATATATAAATGACTGTCTACTAAACAAAATTTTCGAGACTATTCAGAAAACAATTAATTGTATTCAGTGTCTGTAAGAGCAGTTTAAGATAACTTTTAAGTTTTTTAATTCATGGAGGCATGTAGTCGACATCAAACAGATAATGGGAAAGCTTGTAGTTGTAGGAAGGAGTATAATTTATATTTTTTATACAGGATGGGAGGGTAGTCCAAAGATGAGCAGCAGATTAACTAAAGCTTTTCTTGTAAAGATCAAGTCTAGGTTTTGGAAGACATATGTTGTTCAAGCATTGGCTGCACTTTGGCCTAAATTTAAACAGGTTCCATAGGTAAGGCAGGGCATGCCGTGAAAGAATTTGATGTACTAACTTTTCTTTGTTGAAGAGGAAAAGATAGAGAGAAAAAGAGAGAGAACGTGTGTGTGTGTGCGAGATGAAAGAAAAAGGAAAGGGTCAGCAAGGGGGCAGTGGAAGAAAAAAAGGGTTTGGGGGGGAGGGGGGGTTGAGGTAAAAATGAAGCAGTGGACGGGAGCAGTAATACCCTCCTTCTTAGTACTTTTCAACCTAATATTGAGATACTTGTCTCCCTACATGAAACTCATCCATTACATTAAAAGTTGAGAAAATAATGTGATAGATGAGTTATTAAGTGTACTCCTTCATACTGTTAAACTGGTTTGTTAGCTTAAGTTTTATTTGTTTAATGCATTGCCTAGTTTACAGTGCATGGAAATGGGGGAGGGGGGGGGTGGGGGTGGGGGGGAGAGTGGTGTGAAGGGAGGGGGGCAATGAAGATGAGGCTTGGGAGAAAAGGGGGTGGCTGCCCAAACAAGCTTGGGAAACACTGTTATAGACTCTGTAAGATGAGCTCAAATGTACTGATTTTTACACATGTAATTAATTGCTGAAAACATCCTTATGGGACAGAGAAATGTAGCATACATAGGTTATTTCAATATCAGACTGAAATAAACTCATCACATAAAGACCGTTTCCTTTACACCATTTTGTTTGCAAAGTAATGTACCCAGTAATGGTAACAGCCCATGACACAGAGGATAGTTTACCTCCACACTCCTAGAGGCTGTTGTATTTGCCTCCCATTACTTGCAAACAGCATAGGCCACAGCTACAATGATGCAGTTTTTCATTGGTTAAGGCTATGGTGAGTGTTTTTTTTTTATCCTACGTGGTGTATAAGTGGATGTTAAGTTGTATGATGAGTTTGCTTGTGACATGTGATGTGAACTGGCTCTAGCCTTTATGAGTTTACTCATGACAAATGGAAAAGGGATCAATAATGAAGCAACACTGAGATATACAAATTGTGTACACAGCATTAGAACTTGTTCATTCTTCTAATTATCATCACAGCCTACTCAGTCTTCTAATCATCATAGCTTACTCAATCTTCTAATTATCATCACAACCTGCTCAATCTTCTAATCATCATAGCCTACTCAATCTTCTAATCATCATAGCCTACTCAGTCTTCTAATTATCATCACAGCCTACTCAGTCTTCTAATCATCACAGCCTACTCAGTCTTCTAATCATCACAGCCTACTCAGTCTTCTAGCTATCATCACAACCTGCTCAATCTTCTAATCATCACAGTCTACTCAGTCTTCTAACCACCATAACTAATCATCACAGATTACTCAGTCTTCTAAGTCTTTTTACCATCACAGCCTGCTCAGTCTTGTGAATTTTTATAACAAAATATCCAGTCCTTCTAATTATAATCACAACCTACTCAGCCTTCTAATTATCTCTAGCACCCCTGATGGCGTAGCTGGGATAAACGCCCTCTGATCCACACAAAAACGGCCAACATTCATCACGTTGAACCCATCCACATCCTTTCGTGGTGAGACAGCATCGCAAATGGTCCTGGCATTAATGTGGAGAGGTAAAGGAAGCTGCACAAGTATCCCATCATTATCTGAGAGGTTGTTAAGAAACTCAATCTCCTTCAGAAGCTCTTGCTCTGTCACAGATGCAGGTATGCGTAAAATATCACAAGAGATACCTAGGAGGAACATTGAAAATACTGCATTTCTATTTCATCATTTACAAACTATGCTCACAGAAGTAATGCATAACTGAAGAGCTGCCAACATCTGGTGAGGCTTCTCAGAATTAGTAACTAATCAGTGTTAAGCATAAATGACTCCAAAGAATCTCCCATTCCACTGCTTTATCTGTTTAGCATCAAAAGTGGGTTTATTGTTTCTGAATAAACTAAATATATCACAACCATACAAAACATACTCCAAATAGTCTGTGGCTAGAGATTTGCATACATCTATCTATGTGTCACAAGCAAAAACTAAGACTACTGATCATCACTAAGAATTTGTGGCCGTGAGTTACCAACATCATCTTGCAACATCCACATATTGCCATCTCCATTTTCTTTCATATCCTTAGAACTGGCAAATGTGTACTCCTTCCAGCCAGCAAAAAAAGAACTTGAGGCATATGAATCATGTCGGGGGGGGGGGGGGGGGAGTAGTGGGCTGACGTGGTTTGCTGAAAGTCCCAGAGTGGACCTAAAACACTGACCTCCTCAAGAGGTGTTGCTACAGAGGGAACCTTTAAGATGAAGAAGCATACTGCCCTGTAACTTGATGATGCAGATCAGAGTTCTAACCAATTCTGATAGCTGCAACATCCCACCAGAACATACATCAGTATGTATGCTGCCAGAACATCCCACCAGCACAGACATCACTATCTATGTTGCTGCAACATCCCACCAGCACAGACATCACTATCTATGATGCTGCAACACTCCACCAGCACAGACATCACTATCTATGTTGCAGCAACACTCCACCAGCACAAACATCACTATCTATGATGCAGCAACATTCCATCAAAACAGACATCACTATCTATGTTGCCACAACATCCCACCAGCATAGACATCACTATCTATGTTGCCACAACATTCCATCAGCACAGACATCACTATCTATGTTGCCAGAACATCCCACCAGCACAGACATCACTATCGATGTTGCCACAACGTTCCATCAGCACAGACATCACTATCTATGTTGCCAGAACATCCCACCAGCATAGACATCACTATCGATGTTGCCACAACATTCCATCAGCACAGACATCAGCTTCTCTTGAAGCTGGGGGAAGTGGGCTGACATGATGCCAACCACATCACCCTACACCTGCCTTTCTCAACCTCTATGCCCCTGCAGAACCCTTGGAATATTTTGTTTACCCTTGCAGATGCTGCAATATCCCACTAGCACAGACATCACTATCTATGTTGCTGCAACATCCCACCAGCACAAATATCACTATCTATATTGCTGCAACATCCCACCAGTACAGACATCAATGTCCTACAAGAGATGTCCCATAAAAATGCTAAACTTCAGACAAAATAGCAAAAAATGATATCATTAAACCAGTGGTTCTCCAACTATGATCTTTGAAGCACTATCAGATGGTCCATGGTTGCATTATATATATGGTATTAAGTGCCATCTATTGAATAAAAAAACAATTAAGTTCATGGCATTGTTATATTACATACAAGATGGTAGTCCACAGCTCATATATAGCTGGAAAAGTGATCCCTGGATGTAAAACGGTTGGCAACCACTGCACCAGACCTCACCAAGCATCTGTACAGTGATCACAATAAGTCAGTCACAACTTTCTGCAAAAATTCACAGACATGTAACAGCTCTTTTTTTCATCTTAGAAGACAGTTCTGAAGAAGGTAGATGTTTGGTATTTACATAAGTTGTCAAGTGTCATTTGATAACAGTTTCTTTCATAGCTGAGTCCATCAATAAACTCAACATTATTGGATACAATACCAAGACAACTATGTTTGCATTTCAAGGTCCTGTCATTTTTGTGTTTGAAACATTTGTCTTCATTTCTTAGCCCTCTATCCCTCCTTAAATGATGCAGCAAACCTTATGCAAAGTTGTTCTCTATGTGGCTAGTCCTTCATAAAATCTTCTGATTCCTCACGGCTGATGAAAGTCTTTTGCGAACTTCTTGTATCTGAGTTATGGCATATGTCTTGGTCTAGATCCCTTCAGAAGTCTGCAATACAAAATTTACTTGGAGGTACTGCTGTCACTTATTCCTGTAGAATGTCCTCTAGCTACCTACGTCTTCTGCTGCTAGGTACTGCCATCACTGATGGAAGCTAAGCACGTAGCAGTAGCTCTACAACAATATACTGAAATCTACAAAAGATTATGAACAAGAAATTTCCTAACCAACCCAGTGAGAAGGAGATGTTCCTGCAAACATACTAATTCCAAAAGAAAACATGGATAAAGAAAACACAGACAGAACTCAGTCCTCAGCTCAAGTGAACAAAGATTAAATAGATCAAGTTGAAAACTTTATTACACAAGTAGTGTCACGGTGTTAACACACACATCTGAGCTGATGCATCAAGTTTCTGAAAAATAAATCTGATAAACTGAAAGCTGTATCTGCATTTAATACATTTTAAAAGGATTTTCTTGCTAAAAGGATGCAGTCTGATGCCCCTTTATTTTTTATACAAATATAAATGACTTAATCTTTTATATACTGTATATGTGCAGTATGGAAGGGTACACAATGGGGAAAAGAAAGAGAGAAAGACCAAGGCGGCGAAGATGGCTGCACGACATCGTTGATAATCTGCAAATGGATGCACAGGGTATCTTGCTTACAACCGAGAGGCCTACAGGAGAGCTGTTAGGGAGGCAAAGTTCCACAAGGGACATGCAAATGACTGACTGACCTGTATATTCTGCTGCTTTAGCTTTGTTTTTGACATAAATCACACTTGCTGGGTCATTGCCCACAAGAAGAACTGTCAAGTGTGGGGGCCTCTTCCCTGCATCTAGTAATGCTTGCACCTCTCTTTTTATTTCATCATTGATCTCTTGGGCAATAGCTTTCCCATCTATTTTAACAGCTTTCAAAGATCTGAAAGTATGGAAAATATTAAGGCATAAGGGAAGGACAGGATTACACTGAGAGTTATAGATCAATGAGTGAATGAGTGGCAAATGGGCAGTACACTAGTCTCTCATGATGAAGGTCACTGGTTCAAGTCTGGCTGGAGACACCCCAGTCATGCAGCTGTAGAAATGGGAGGTTGCTGTTTCAGGTCTGGCTGGAGACACCCCAGTCACGCAGCTGTAGAAATGGGAGGTCACTGGTTCAGGTCTGGCTGGAGACACCCCAGTCACGCAGCTGTAGAAATGAGTACCTAGCTTCTCTTGAAGCTGGGGAAGTGGGCTGACATGATGCCAACCACATCACCCTACACCTGCCTTTCTCAACCTCTATGCCCCTGCAGAACCCTTGGAATATTTTGTTTACCCTTGCAAAGCCCCAGCTTTAAAATATTTACCGTGCTTATTTTTTACTTTATTTATCCTGACACCCCCCACACACACATACACCATAAAATATACTGATTCAAATATAGTCACTAGTATAGGCAGAAAAAAAAATTTCTCCTGTTTGTTTATCTAGTAGGCCACCATCGAAAAGATAAGTAATAAACATATAATATACGAAATGTTAATCAGGCATGACTTGTGGTATACAACAGTCGGTTTTGTTTTTCTTTCTTAGAACTAAAAATGACTTTTTAACCAGCCTGTCTTGGACAAAAAAAAAAAAAAAACAAAAGCATGCAGCTAAGCCCTAGGGTTCTGCAAGAAGTGTCTGGGAGGTATTTTCCAGCCACAATCTCTGATGGAACCCTTGGAGAATGGTTGTGGAACCCAGGATGAGAAACCCTGCCCTAATGCATACCAAAATGTCATGGAAAGCATGGGAACTAATATCGTAACCCATATATGCCTTTATGGCAAGCTTGGGGTACTTTTATCTTTTTTTTATAGTTTAATATGATAAAATAATTGCTAGCTTTTAAGTGGGATAGATTAATGTAATAAAATAATCACTCTGGATAGATCAATGTAATAAAATAATCATTCAGGATAAATTAATGTGATAAAATAATCATTCAGGATAAATTGATAAAATAATCATTCAGGATAAATTAATGTGATAAAATAATAACTAGTTTCAAGTAAAATAGCTGCGTTTTGGGACAGTCCTAAACAAGATATTGAAAACACATACACAGGATCCACTTATGTTGAGGAATTCCTGCAGATATTTCAGTACCACTTATCCATGAAAGGCATATTAAAAAGAGGAAACATAACCATAACAATACTTTTACAGGGTTTAAAGCGCAGTATTAACAAATGAATGGTTATCATCATGTATATCAGCATAAGACTGAAACATGCATTAACTTAGCTTCACGTGTATCCTTATTGTTACCTGGTCGATGTACTGAACTGCTGCACGTGCAATAAGTCATGGCGCCTGTAACGTGACAATTTATTACACAACTGAGACATGTGAAGCCATGAAGGTGTTACTATGTGGAACTGTCGAATATGTGTGTCTTCGCGCACGCAAGTGTTCTTTGTGTTTGATTTTTTGTGTTCTCTTTCATGGATGCTTGCAAAATTTCTTCCCTTTGAAACATGTATAATAATACTACTACCTCTTCTACATGTTCTGTTTATAAAAATCGCTTTTGGCACCTCATAGCAAACGGCTGCGGCAGTGCGACAGCCTAGTAAACACGACATGATTACTGAAATATCAAGTGACAATTATTTTTTTTTTCATTATAATGCATTTCGGCTTTCAGTTGGAAATATCATGGCGTATTTTTTTTTATTAGCTACACGAACATGTTGAAACATTGGTTTATTTCATTTCCGTACTCATGTCGACACTGATAAAAACTTTCTGACGATATCCAAAATAGTTTAAACTCTACGTTGTGAAGAATTCATTTTATTTTGCTTCCGGAATGTAACTCGGTACTTGTGAAATGAATGTATAACCAACCTTTTATTTCAACGTCGCAGCTGTCGTTTTGTTAAATCTAATATTTGTAATAAATATATTGGTCTGTAGCCTCCACTGTGTCGTAGAATGAGAGTAAGAAAGAGTTGGCGGATTATTTCGCTTCACTGCTCAGGCTTACACTTTTAGATAGATGTTGATGTAGTAAGCACAGATCAAAATCAGGTCAAACTGTGGTATAATCACTCGGATGCAGCAGTTTTTCAGTTTACGTAGATAATTTTTAAAATTACTGGTGTTTTACTCACGTGGTTATAAAAGTTAATTTAGAAAAGTAATTTATTTGTATATTAATTATATTTTCATTTCTACTCCCATAATTTTTTTAGAGTTACAATTTGTATGTATTATATTTCTGAGCCAGATTAAGTTTTTTTCTATTATATGATAGAAGATTTATAAAGCCCATTATCTGACCCTCTTGTGAGTGAATGATAGGAATCAAAGTCCAGAAACATAAATCATAGTAGAAAATCCAGAGGGATTGATGCCCTTATTGTGAATTCCTACTAATCTTTTGACATCCCCTATAACTCTGCCACACTTCCATGCATAAACTTTCTTTCTTTCTTAGTTTCCTATCTTTACATTTCTTTATGAAGTTTCAGGGAAGTTTAAAGTGGGTTAAAGCAATATTGGTAAGCATTTTCTCCACGTTAACTGGCCAAACAAAGCAGAAACCACGAAAAGTCTATTTTTTTAAGGGGAATGTAAAATAAATTATCTGGAGGAAAAAAAGCAATCAGTATCCCTCAAAACCATCTTCTAAGATGAAAACTGTTAGTAATAGCGTTAATTCATTAACATTATTTGCAACAAAATAAAATTACTGACTTTTGGTGTGGCAAACATTATTTTATGGAAAAAATAGATCCAAAAATGTCAACATTATTGCTTTTTAAATGTTCTTTTTCTAAATTCAGCCATTAAAAGCATTAAACCTTAGAGTAATTTGACAAAATGTGAGTTTTATTTCTCACAGGAAATTGTAAGAAAATCTTATCTTATATCCTTCCCGTGCCGTTAAACGTCACATAGGGCTCGCAAAGTAGTTCGCCAATTTTTCCTGTCTTCGGCGAGTCTTTCAACCTCATCAAAGGATTTTATGCCTGTTAATTTGGCCTCAAGAAAATACAATTCATCATTTGCATGTTTAACTACTTTGTGCATTTTGTTAAAGTTCTAATATGAGCATCACTATTTTAGTCTAGAATCCCCCCCCCCCATAAAGTACTAAATTCATTTGACAACTGCAAAGAAGTTTAATCAAGTTTAGTTGTGAATGGTCTCACAAATCCAAGATTTTTTTTTAAATTTTCGTATTGCACATATTTGTATCACACCAGTTCGTTGATTATTTTTAGTTTAACTTTTTCATAGAACTTTTCATGGAAGTTTTGAACTATAACTATTTTATATGCTCTAATTATTTTGTAATAATTTCCGCTGTAAAGGTAAATCCATAGCGAATTCTTAGCTACACTTACTCTTAATATAAGATCGTTTGACATCAACATCTCATAGACCTTGCTTGTGCGCGTTTGAATTGAACGGCGGCCGTACCGATGCCTTTTCGAAAATAAAAGTTTCATGGCCATTAAATGGCTGCTCCCAACGAAGAACAAGGGGGAGGGAGGTCCCTCTTCGAAGAGCTTTCCGAAGCAAACCAAAGAAATGTGCTTAATGATGAATGGCCTGAACCAGTGACAGTCACAGATACTGTTTCATTACAGAAAAGAGCAGAAAAGGATTACTTGCCTTCCAGATATAAACGAAATCGTAAGTGTATTTCTGTTTATTTTATCTTAGTCATTCATGTTTACAACTGCATGTTTTCATAACATTTATGAAATATTCGACTGTATTATAATAAACTGTATGAATATACTGGATCATTTGTGTGTTGCGTGTTTATGAGATGAAGAAAATGATGCTTTGCAACGCTGTTGTTATGAAGCTAGTCTTTGGTAATTGTAGGAAAGTTCGAAGTACAGGAAGGTAAACGCTTTCAACTCTGTAAAAGACTGGTACACCAATCAGTCGCGCTCCGTCCTGTCTGCAAGAATGCATTAAGATTTCACCTTCATATCATACAGACGAACGGAACTGTCACCTTTAGACTAAACAGACGAACGAAAGCTTAATTAACCTTCAAACTAAACAGATGAACAAACTTTTTCTAATTGCGAAGAACTTGTCCTGCAGTCCCCATCTAACATTCTATCCTTTATCACTCAATTTTCATTCTAACGCAGTTATTCGGCATCGTTTTTGTAATAGTAGTATATACATAAAAAAAAAAAATAAATAGTAAATTAAATACTAGTGTGTACTAATATGACAATACAGTCAACAATATAATATATAAATAAAACATACCCCTCAGAGTTATTTTGTATCCTGCCATGTTAATTACAGTCAAACTGATATGCGAATTGATTAGTCTAATAGAATTACTTCAACTACTGACATACCCCACCATGAAGATGTTCTGAATGGTGTTTAGTTAAGCAACAAATCTTCAGAAAAAATGTGCAGAAGGAAAGTTGGAGATATAGAATTCTTGTATGGATAGGAAAAAAAAGAGTGCTCAGAAATTTTTTAAAACATGAGTAAAAAATGATTTAAGTGATTTGCTTTCCAGCATTACATAGATTGTAATACAAATTTTAAAAAAAACTGATTCAAATGAGCATCAATAAATCAGTGGGTGAAGTTAAAGTTTCATAATTAAGCAAATTTAGATTTCTGCTTAAAGTTTCACCCTGTGTAGGCATTCCTCAAGTTAAGAATGTTTCTGTTCCTAAGTTTGTTCGTAAGTTAAATTTGTATGTAAGTTTGAGTAGTTAGATGCAGTTTGTATCTAACATCAGTTGAATAGTATGTAATATACAAAATATCTTTCTGTGCATAAAAAACATATAAGAAACTGATGACCTCTTGTACACGTGGAGTGTTTTCAGGCATTCTGCAAAGTAGTGCCCATTTGAATTTTGAAAATAGTAGGCTTTACAGTGGTCATTACATTCTGGTTGTATGCAAGTCAGATGCTCAAAACTCGAGGACTGCCTGCATATATTTACTTTAATGGAAACCTCAGTTTACTTAATTATGCAACTTTGCCCACTGATTTAAGTTTTTAGTTTAATTCAAATCAATTATTTTTTTTTTTTACTTTTTTAAAAATCATTATCTCACGCCATCTCCCCATAGAAGGTTGACTGCAATGAATCTCCACTCTGCTCTGTTTCTTGCCTTCGTAGAGTACTCAGCCAAGCTGGTTCCTGTCCATCTCTTGATTGTGTCCACCCATCTTTGTCGTTGTCACCTTCTTCCCTTCGATCTTGCCCTCAAGAAGGGTCTTCAGTATTGTAATATGCCCCATGATGAGCCCAGAGTATCTTAGTAGTTGTCTTGTTTTTATGGGGGTTTTTTTTATGATTTTCAGTATTTCCCTATTCATGTCTAGTTGGTTTAGCTTTTTTTTTTTTTTTGTTTTCTTTTCTGTCCATGGAATACACTCTATTCTTCTGTATATCCACATTTCAAGGGCCTCAGTTTTCTTTTCTGTTGTCTTATGCAAGCTCCAGACTACTACACCATATAGCAGTATTGAGTATGTGTTGCATTTTATGATATGTAATCTCATTTGCTGTGATATGTGTTTTGATGTATGGATCTTCCTCATTCTTTTGAAGATTTTTTTTTTCCATTTCTATTCTTCTAACATGATAAAAGAGGATAGAAAATGTGAAGTGGCACTTAACAGTTTCCATTTCACATTTTCTATCCTCTGTTATCATGTGTCCCAAATACCTAAGCCAAATACCTGAAGCTCTTCACCTGTTCAAGTAATGTTCCGTTTATTTTTATATTTACAGCTAGTTTCATTTCTTCTCTGCTGATTGCTATAACATTGTCTATCTGATATATTTTTCCAGTGCATACTTTTGACTTTTGTTGTTTATTCATGTCACTTTTAAATACATATTTCATGTATTTATATGTTTTCCATATATAGAAAACACTGGGGTTTTTTAAGAGAAAAACTTGATTTTTTTTACTCATATTTTGTTGTTGTTGTTGTTGCTGAAAAGTTGGGATCATGTGAAAAATTGAATTATATATATATATTTTTTACTGCAGTCATGTTGTACTCATTATATAAAGATGTTTGATGTACTTACATCCTTCCCGTGCCGTTAAACGTCACATAGGGCTCCCATAGTTGTTTGCCAAGTTTTTCAACTATATCAAGGGATGTTATGGCCAATAAACTGGGTTCTCTTAACAATGTCCTCTTCAGAGTTTCACGTAGTCGGCCTCTTTTTCTTAGGCCTGTTGTGGTCCACTTCATAGCTTGTTTTGATATTGTCTGATTGTTTCTTCTCATCACATGGACTATATATGTCCATCTTCTTTTTCTGATCACCCATGAGACAGGTTGTTGTTTGCTCATCTGTCTTATCTCTGTGTTGCTGTTAAATTTATTCCACTTTATACCAAGTATTTTCCTGAGGCATTTGTTTTCAAAAGAGTCTAATTTCTGGTCTATTTCTTTAGTTGACTTCCAGCTTTCACATGCATAAATGAAGGTGGATGTCACATTTGAATTGAATAATCTTAACTTGGTTTTTGTGCTTATAACTTTTGAATTCCATATGTTCTCAAGATTTTTGAAGGACAATGTTGCTTTTGCAATTCTAACTTCCTTCCCGGTGTCAGCATCCTGGTCTATGTAGCTGCCAAAGTATGCAAATTGGTTTACTTCATCGATAGCTGTTCCTTCTACATATATTTTTCCTTCTTGATTAATGAGACATTTCATAATTTTTGTTTTGTCTTTGTTAATTTCAAGACCTATTTTGCTAGCCAAGGAAGACATGGAATCTGTTTTTTTCCTGCAGTGATTTCACATTGTCACTGATAAGAGTTATGTCATCTGCAAAATCAAGATCTTCTATTTGGGTCCCATGTACCCAGTCAGTGCTGGTTTTACCTGTACATCATCTTTTCATTATAAAGTCTCTTGCAATTCCAAAAAGCAAGGGAGATAATATGCATCCTTGTTTCATGCCCGTTTCGATCTGAAACCATTCGCTCATTCGTTCTGTCTTGACTGCACAAACATATCCGTTATAGAGATCTCTAATGATGTTGACAATTTTAGATGTTTATTTATGTTTTATTTTATATGTTTATTCCATATAGTCTTAAAACTCTCCAGAATGAATCTCTGTATGGTATCAAATGCCTTTTTAAAGTCTGTAAAGTTCAGGATTAATGGTTTATGCTTTTCAATATGTTCTTCAAGTATTATTCTTAAAGATCTGGTCGAGACAGCTTCTCCCATTTCGAAATCCTGCCTGTTCTTCTCTCATTGCAGTATCGACTACATCCTTTATTCTGTTCAGAATCACTTTACAAAACACCTTCGACACAACTGATACAGTTACGCCTCTTCAGTCACTGAGGTTGGCCTTTTTTTGGGTATTTTAACAATGATTCATTGTTTCCACTTAGAAGGGACCTTTTCTTCTTTCCAAATTTTATTAAACATTCTCTGTAGTTGGCTCATGTTGTCACTGTTAATAGCTTTTAACATTTTGACTATTATTTCATCTTCAATTGCAGTTTAGTTGTTAACCATTAGATTCACTGCTGTTTCAGTTTCATTCAGTGTAGCCTCATCTAAGTTGACATTTAGTTGTGGAACTGGTAAATCGGTTTCAAGATTTATTAATTCATTTGGGTATAGTCAATTAAGTATTTCTTGGAAGTGTTCAGCCCATCTTTGCTTTTGGTCTTTACTTGATATTAACGGGTTGCCTGTTTTGCTAAAGACTGGTCTTTCTCTAGAGGTAATAGCACCTGTTAGCTTCTTCTGCATGTTATATAGAGTTTTGCTGTCTCTTGTTTTTGCTGCATTTTCTGCTTCTTTTGCCATATTGGCCATATATTCTGTCTCTTTTAGCTGAACTTTTTACTTTACTGTCTAGTTCTTTGTGTGTTGCTTTTGCCAAAACTTTTCCAAGATCTATCTTTACAATCAACATGGCTAATTTGGCTGCTCGTCTTTCATGTATGTATTTCCATGTGTTATCTGATATCCATGCTTTTCTACTTGTTGATTGCAGTCCAGCACTTGCTTTTGCTGCCTTGATTATGGCTGTACTGTATGTATTCCAAAATTCATCTATATTGTCTCGTTTACCTCACTGGTGCTGCGAAATGTTTGGTAAGTTCCAGATTGAAATTACTGTTGGTATTTACTTTTTGTAGGCTATGACTGTTTATCTTTCTGAGTACTGCTTTCTTGTGTTAGCTTTTCAGTTTAAGTCTATACACAGGTTGTGATCACTATTGACATCTGCACCCTTATATGCTCTTACATCTGTCAGAGATGTTCTGAATTGTTTTCTAATACAAAAATGATCTATCTGGTTTCTGGTTCTATCATCTGGAGATATCCATGTTTTATGTATTTCTTTGTGCCTGGGCAGTTTTTTTATGTTGCAGCCATCGTTGTTACATTCCAAAATCCGATTTTTGTTATGTATTTGGGACCGATGAACTTTCGATCGTTCACAACGGCATGCAGAGTTGGTGTCCTTGGTGCTCGGTTACAACTGTTGCGAGATTCCATAACGGGAGGGTTTTCCCAATCTAGTCTCCTCTAGATGGGTCTCAGGATGAGGTTGTTGGCCTCACTCCCAACTCCCGTTTTACGATGTGTGGCGACGCAGAAGACTCATACGCAAGTAAGCCGGCAAGAGCGTTTAAAAGATCCCGCCATCTTTTACGTCACCCGGAAGCGAAAAGTTGATGTATTTACTAAGCATATAAACATTATAACAACTTTGGAAGAAAGATCCCCCTTAATCCTTGAAATGCAAAATGTGCTTTTATGAGCTGCTCATGCCACGTGATCTCAGTCTCACTGTGCTACTCGTATGTAGAAACAAGACGAAGCTGACGTACAAAATGCACTGCGTGTGCGCGTACATGCCTGCCTGCCTAGTTTGTGGACTGACTGCTGTACTGCTTCCATAACTATTGTCATACAATTTGTGGCTTTTCATCACATTTGAGTCATTTGCAAATGTCGTTTATGCCTGTCCATTTCCTGTTCCCTATTTATCCATAAAATGGGTGATTTCATTATATTTTGCCTTGAAATTCTTTACATTTTAGTGCTTTTACTAATTGAATATGCCAGATGGGTGTGATCTGTTGTCATTGTTGACCAATGAAAATTATTCATTCAGATGCACACGCAGACAAGCTAAGTTAATGTTATTATATTGTTTTATAATAACAGTCAAAGAAAATATTAACAGCATGGTTGCTTGGACATACATCTTAACAGTAGTTGCCAAAAAACAATGCACAAAATACAGAATATTCATTCATTCATTCATTTGCAAGTCCCTTGCGGAACTTTGCCTCCCAAACAGCACTCCTGTAGGCCTCTCGGTTGTGAGCAAGATGGCCTGCTGCTGCTGCGTCCATTTGCAGATCGTCAACGATTTCTTGCGGCCATCTTCGTTTTGGTCTTCCTCTTTTTCTTTTTCCCATTATGTATCCTTCCAATATGGTCTTTTCTAAATTATCATGACGTTTAATGTGTCCAAAATATTTAAGTTTTCTCTCTTTAATCCTCTTTACTAGCCAGCCTTCTTCAATATTAAGCTCTTGTAGTATAGATATATTTGTTCTTTTTTGTGTCCACGATATTTGGAGAACTCTTCTGTAGCATTTACATTCAAAGGCATTTATGTGTTTCTCAGCTGTTTTGTTAAGTGTCCACGTCTCACGGGCATATGTTGCGATGGGAAAGATGCATGCCCTTAAAAATCTTATTTTTGTAGTTCTGGCTGCTCCTCTCCACATATTCTTTATTTGTTTTACTTTCTGAAGAGCAATAGATGTCCTCCTTTTAATTTCCCTCATTGTATCTCCATTATTAGTTAGCAGTGATCCAAGATATTCAAAACTCTCCACTTTTTCCAATTTTTCCTCATTGATATATATTTCAGCTGCCTTGTTTGTTTTGTCATTTGTCATCAATTTAGTTTTCTTTGCATTAAGATAGAGGTTCTGGTCTTCGCTGTTCTTACGGACTGACATAATTAGTTTTTCAATTCCTTTTTGTGTTGTGGATAGTAACACTGTGTCATCAGCATATTTAATCTCTGGTATTTCATAACCTCCAATTGTTATGGCATCGTAATATTCTTTGTCTACATCTTCTCTAACATTCCTCATTATATTTTCAGTATACAAGTTAAATAAGTAGGGTGACAATATGCACCACCGACGGACCCCTTGTTTTATGTCAAACCAAGTTGTTGTTTCACCATTTATTCTTACTGCTGCTTGTTGGTCTACATACAGCAGTGATGTTAATTGTATCAAATGTGTTGGAAATCCCGTTTTTTTCCATTATTTCCCAAAGTTTCTGGTGTTGTACACAGTCAAATGCCTTTAAGTAGTCTATAAAGGATAAATATAGATTCACATTAAACTCTCTGCATTTCTCTATTATTAATCTTATATTGAACATATGATCTCTTAATCCTTTTCCTATACAGAATATCTCTCTCTGAACCTTAAGTGCCCAGGGCACATGGGGCTTCCGCAAGGGTTTTCCACAAATGCCTGTCTTTCGCCTTTTTTTCTGCTCTTGCCCAGGTGAGCCCTCTATTGCTCAACATCCTTTCTGTTGTTCTTCTCCATGTCTCTTTTGGTCTACCCTTACTTCTGCTCCCCTGTGGTGTCCATCTTAGTGCTACTTTTGGTAGTGAGTTGTCAGTCATTCGGAGCACATGTCCCAACCATCGCCAGCGTCTTTCCTCAATAATTGTTGTCAGTGGTTTCATCTGCATTTCTGCCAATAAGATGTTATTTCTTATGGTGTTTGGCCAAAATATTTTTTAATTCTACGTAAACATTTAGTCTGGAAAGAATTCAACTTGTTTTCTATGGTTTTGGTGATTTTCCAGCATTCACTTCCATAGAGTAGTACACTTAGAACATTACTCTTAAATATCCTGATTTTCATATTTATGCTTAGTTTATTTGATTTCCATATATTCTGTAGCATTGCAAAAGCCTGGTTTGCTTTAGTAAGTCTGCTGTTGATGTCCTCTGTGCTGTCTCCATTTTCTACTACTCTGCTGCCAAGGTATACAAATTCGTTGACCTCCTCCACTAACTTGTTATCTACTCTGAGTACATTTCTGTTGTTCACATTTTGCTTCATTAACTTTGTCTTTCCTACGTTGATCTTTAGTCCTATGTTGTTTGCATTCTGGGTTAACTTGTTTATTTTATCTTGCATATCTTTGTGACTGCTTGATAATAGACAAATGTCGTCCGCAAAGTCAAGGTCCTCCAGCACTGTGTTAAGGGTCCATTGTAATCCTCTGCGTTTGTCTGATGTTGCCTCCTTCATTAACCAGTCTACTGCCAAGATAAATAATGTTGGTGATAGTACACATCCCTGTTTCACTCCTGTTTGTACCCTAAAGCTGCTGGAGGTATGTTCTCCACAGATAACTTTGCACTGAAAACCCTCGTATAGGGCTTTGATTACATTAACTATTTTATGGGGGAGGCCATGCCATCTTAGGATTTTCCACAGTGCATCTCTGTTGACACTGTCAAAGGCTTTCTCAAAATCTATGAATAATGCATATGTTGTGCTATGCCATTCATTTGCCTGTTCTAATATTTGTCTAAGTACAAATATATGGTCTATGCATGATCTTCCTTTCCTAAATCCTGCCTGCTCTTTCCGAAGTTTTTCCTCAAGTGTTGGTACAATTCTGTTGATGATTATTCTGCAAAATACTTTACTGGTGAGTGGCAGTAGGGTAATGCCTCTCCAGTTCCCGCAATCTCTGAGGTCACCCTTCTTTGGTAGTTTTACTATAAGACCAGTTTTCCACTCCTCTGGGGCTTTTTCTAAATCCCAAATTTGTTGTAATATCCGGCAAAGTTGTTTTGGTGTTTCTGTTTCTTCTGCTTTCAACATCTCAGCAGTCACTTCATCTTCACCTGGTGCCCTGTCTGATTTTAGCATCTTTATCGCCTCTTTTACTTCATTTATTGTTATTGGTCCTGTATTGATGTTTAGTTCCGCTTTTGCTTCAGGTATATCTATTGCTTGTGCTGCTTGTGTTCTGTTTAGTAGGGTGTTAAAGTGTTCCCTCCATCTTTCAATTTTTTCTCTTTCTCCACTGACCAGTTGTCCATTTTGTGTTCTTACTGCACTTTCACATCTTGTATTGAAGTTACCTGTCATCTGCTTTGTGATTTTATATATGGTTTTCATGTCATTTGTATATGCTGCTTTCTCTGCTGTCTCTGCTAAGTTGTCATAATACTGACGTTTATCTTGACGGCATGATTCCTTCACTTCTTTGTCTTTTTGTGCATAATTACTTAAAACTCGTTCTTTAAGCCGTTGTGATTTGGTGTTCAGTAATTTTTTCTTGATTTCTTTTCTTTGCTCTATCTTTTCCCATGTGGTCTCACTTATCCATTCCTCTTTTCTCCTTTTCCGATATCCCAGCACCTCTTTTGCTGTTTCCTGTAGTGTTTTATTGAACTCTAATATGGACATTTCTGCTTCGTCTTGTAGGACACTGAAGCGGTTCTTAAGTATTATTGAGAATTCATTTCTTGTTTGCTGGTCTATCAGTTTTCTTGTATCAAAATGTATCTTTCTGTGTTCTCCGATTCTGGCTTTCCTTAATTTTAGTTTTATTTTTGCTACCAGAAGGTTGTGATCACTTCCTATATCTGCTCCTTTCCTTGCTCGCACATCTTGTAGTGACCGTTTCCACTTGTTGTTTATTAGTATGTGATCGATTTGGTTTTCTGTGGTTTTATCTGGTGACCTCCAAGTCACCTTATGGATGTTTTTGTGTTGGAAAATTGTCCCTCCGATGGTCATCATGTTTTCTTCACAGAAACTGCACAGTCTTTCTCCATTTTCATTTATTTCTCCGATTCCTTCTCTTCCCATGATTCTTCTTCTATCTTCATTTCCTTCACCTACTTTTGCATTGAAGTCGCCCAAGATGAGTAGCATATCATGCTTGGGTATTGTTTCTACTGTGGCTTGGAGGCTGTTGTAAAAATCTTCTTTTAATTCCTCTTCAGCTGCTTCTGTTGGTGCATAACAAACTATAATAGACAGCTTCGTGAATCTTGAGTTGAACCGTGCATATAATAATCTCTCATTTATTGGGGTCCATTTCAGCAATGCTCTTGATGCTTCTTTTGTTATAATCAATGCTACTCCTCCTTCATGAAGATCTTCTTTACCTGACCATATTATTGTATCTTCTGTGTGCTGTGTTGTTAATTTCCTTCTGCCTTGTCCTGTCCATCTTGCTTCTTGTATTCCTAGTATGTCTAGTTTGTATCTGTGCATTTCCTTGATGGTTTGTGCTAGTTTTCCAGTCTGGTTTAGTGTTCTTACATTCCAGCTGCCTATATGCATCTTTTGTTTAGGTTCCAGGAGGTCTGCAGTCGGGCTGGGGACTTCCAGTGGCTGGCTTTCATCCACAACCTTCATGGGCTCAGTTTCCTGATACGCATTTCTCCTTCCACCTGCATTTGCTTTTTCCCTTGCTTCTGTTTCTGTAGCAGTCTGATAGTTTTTTACCAGATAGGGTTGCTGGCCCTATGCTGAACCCTCCTTAGTCGCCTTTTACGATCATGCATGGTAGGGTACAGTGGTCCTATTCTTTGCAGATCCCGGGTACCACACGGGTATATACAGAATATATGATAATCATAATATTTAGCGTAACAGAGTAACACTGAGTTAAAATTGTGAATCATGGTTTGACAAAGGATGAATGGTACCATGGTGGTTTCCCTTTGCCCTCACCTCAGTTTGTATACAATTTTCTTCACTAGCCTTTGCCCTCACTTCAATTTGTATACAATTTTCTTCACTAGCCTTTGCCCTCACTTCAATTTGTATAAAATTTTCTTCACTAGCCTTTGCCCAGAGATCTGCAAGACAGCAGGATGTCTGTTTTAGTCTGTGGCAGTTTATGCAGGTATTCATAACAGATCTAGGAGCCTGTTCCACCAAAAAATGACAAAGAAACTGGAGGCAACAAAGATGTGGTTTTGACAAAAGATGCAGCAAATACCCTGGGGAGACAGAAAAACAAATGAAGAGGTTCTCAAAGAAGTTTCAGAACAGCAAAAACTAATTAAATGATAAGAAAAAGACAGAATTTCTTTGACATGTCATGAGAAGACAGAAGATGGAGAACCTGTTAATGACTGGAAAATTCAAGGGAAAGAGGAAAGCCAAGAGAAAAATATCCCAGTGGGCTGACAGAATGGCAAGGGAAAAAAACATTTGAATTAATCAGCAACACCAAGGAGTGCACAAGATGGAGCCAGTGATTGATTGCTAGTGTTATCTGGCATGGCACATAATAATAATAATAATAATAATAATAATAATACTTGTGCACACATGTCCCATCATATTATGTCAGATTAGTTTAAAGAATATGGAGACAGTCAGCATTTGTTGCTGAAATATCTCCCTGTAACAGCAAACTTGAAGCTCCTAACAATGAATGATGTGTTGAAGATCTTGTAACACAAATATCAGACTAGGAATAAACTTGGTCTTGTAAATGCCATGAATCAGAGCAGTTACTTCCTCTGCTCAGCCTTGTTTGTCTCCAGTGTCTGAAGATTGTTGGGTCCAAGTGTTTGTTCCTGCACCCACTGAGACAGTTTGTGACAAGAATTGATTGCTCTAGCTTGTGCTATGACCATGGTCCTGTAATGATTTTTTGGGTTTGAGTGTTTGTTCCTGCACTCATTGAGACAGAGAGTGACAGGAATTGAGATTTCTAGCTTGTGCTATGACCATGGTCCTGTAGGAATTTCTGGGTCAGAGTGTTTGTTCCTGCACTCATTGAGACAGAGAGTGACAAGAATTGAGATTTCTAGCTTGTGCTATGACCATGGTCCTGTAGGGATTTCTGGGTCAGAGTGTTTGTTCCTGCACTCATTGAGACAGAGAGTGACAAGAATTGAGATTTCTAGCTTGTGCTATGACCAGGGTCCTGTAGGGATTTCTGGGTCAGAGTGTTTGTTCCTGCACTCATTGAGACAGAGAGTGACAAGAATTGAGATTTCTAGCTTGTGCTATGATCATGGTCTTGTAAGGATTTTTGGGTTTGAGTGTTTGTTCCTGCACCCACTGAGACAGTTTCCATGAAGAACTGGTGGGCAGTTTTAGCAATGCCTGTGATAAAAGTGTTGCAAGGTTTATTTGATTTGAGTGTTGATTTCAAAACCGGATGGAGCAGTTTCTGTCCCATGTGCTCCGTGTCTTGTAAGGATCAGTGAGTCCAATGTTTTGCTCCTAAACCCACATGCAGCAGTTTGTGTCAAGAACTTGTGCGCTGTTTTAGCTTTTCAGGTTTTGTAAGGATTATTGAGTTCAGGTGTTTGACCCTGTCCACAGTGTGATGGTTTGAAGCATAAATGAGTGAGTTGTGCTGGCTTTTCCTGTGCTCATTGGACATTGATGACACTGGGCTGGTGTCTGTCTAATTAGAAACCAGCTAAAATGATTTATCTTTAATTCCCAGCAGTGTCCAGTGTATGTGTGTATGTTTGTCTGGATATCTGCACTGATCTCGGTCTCTGCTGTTTGGTTAGAGTGGCAGATATTTCTAATAATACATTTCACACATTCTGTGCCACATGAGAGATGGTGGTTCAAGCCCAGGAAAATATTAATAATAAAAAAAATAATAATAATAATCCAACAGCTTACAGAACTCTGTACAGTGCCAGGAGTTTTAAGGGCTGAAAAGCTTGTCTGAGAGGAAAGGCTTCTTCTGATGATCTAGGGAGTTGTATAGTTGCTTCACTCTCTGTAGTAGAGTTCCCTACATACAAATTATACATGCAGTCAAATTGAGGATACCAAAACTGGGGCTGTGGAGTTGCTAGGAATGGATCAGAGGCTGGCAGTTTAAAAATAAAGAGCCTTAAATAAGAGCTGAAAGTATGGCACTCAAGCTCCACATCTTTAGTGGAAAGTTTCAGTTAGTTTGAAATTGATAGAGTGCTAGCAAAAGGCCTGTTAGAATTTGCAGTTAATAATGACTTCCACTTCATAAATCCAATTCCACATCCACTGTTTTCGTGTAGTTCAGTGGTTCCCAACCTCGGGTCGTATCCCAAATTAGAGTCGCAGATGGTCTGAATAGGGTCATGAGAAGCTATTAAGAAAAAAATTGACAAAAAAAATTTATAGGATTATAGAAAAATTTTACTACATTATTTATCTAAGTATCAACCAAAAAAAAAAAAACCAGCCATGTTCATTCATATTCATTGCAGTCATGGACCTACATTTGATATACTAACATCAGGGTTGGTGAATCAAACTGACCAACACCCTGTCCTGCTTCTCTCTTGATATCCCCAGTAATAGGCCTAGGCAGGATAATGGGGTAAGGATTGCAATAATCCCCATGGCAATGGATTCTGCTAAAGTATTGCGCCCCCCCCCCCCGCCGCTTTATGACTCCACCCAGAGACTGAAAAATTACTATAACGCACTCCCCATCCAACACGATGCTGTACTTCAACACCTTCACTTCATCAGCTGTGAAGAACATCAGACTTGCAGTTACAGCTGGAGAGTGGAAGAATTTTTGTTTTCATGTAGGTTTTTTTTTTATTTTGTGAGTCATGTATCATTTGTAATTTAAGTTTGATAACTGCTGGCATGAAACATAATATTAGTGAAAACTTACCAAGTCTGAAGTGTTTATCAGTGAAGTTTAAGATCTTGATATTGTGCAAGAAGAGGATGAAAGTGTTCCAGAGCCGCTTGTTTCTCATGAAGTTATTTTCAGAAATAGCTTCCAGTATGTGGAATTCATTCATTGCGTGGCTAGTCAGTAGCTGCTGACAGTTATGAAGCTCCATTTTGTGTTGTCCTTTGTGTCAGTGGTTCCCAGACTTTGGTTCACAAACCAGAAGTAGTCCTTGGTGCATTATCAGGTGGTCCACAACTGAATTACAAGTATCGAGTGATATTAAGTACCAAATGTTGCTGATACTAAAGAAATTAGTGAGATGGCCTGACTGAACATTAATGGAACAGCAATTCAGAGAACCAAAAAAGACCTACAGAATTTAATGATGTAAATAAATGCCAAAAGTCAAAAGTACAGACTAGAAATACATATGTCAGAAAGACAAATGTTATGGTAATCAGCAGAGAAGAAATAAAGCCAGCCATAAATAGAGAAATACTTGAACAGGTAAAAAGCTTCAGGTATTTAGAACACATGAAAACAGAGGATGGAAAATGTGAAATGGAAATTAACAGGTGAATAGAAATGGCAAAACATACCTTCAGCAGAATGAGAAGATCAATATATCAAAATATATTTTAAAAAATTATCACAGAAGCTGAGATTACGCGTTGTAAAATGCTACGCATACTCAGTATTCTTTTATGGTGTAGAAGCTTGGAGTTTGAATAAGACAGCAGAAAGGAAAATCAAGGCCTTTGAAATGTGGATATATAGAAGAATAGGGCGTATTCCATAGACAGAAAAGAAAACAAAATTGTGCTAAACCAGCTAGAAGTGAAAAGAGAAGTATTAAAAGTCATAAGAACAAGACAACTAAGATACTTTGCATAAGTAAATGCAATAAAAACAATATATTTGTGATCCTAGATTGTCCCATTGAAAGATGAGCTATTTTTGGAAACATGTGTCTAGAAAGAAGTGACCTGAGACCACAAATGATATCTGAAAAGAATGAGGAGGAAGAATAGATCATATAGAATAACAAAAGCTATCTTTCGTTATCCCAACACCTAATAATGTTTCATATTTTAAAAATTGTGTCATGTTTTAAAGAAGAAAATTCCTCAGTAATTTCTGTTGTTGTAAAAGTATCATGTGCGTGCCTAGGTGTTCTGAATTAGTTCAGTTGCGTCCCCTTGTCCGTGCTAGAGCTGCTCGACCCATACAAATATTCCCTCTCTCCCTCCCCTCTTTTCTTCCAAGAAGTTTCCAGTGATTGTCAAATTCTCTTACTTCTGTTTTCTCGACATATGTCAAAACGCCAGGAAACCAAAAGACAGAAAAAGAACAACCTCCCCCCCCCCCCCAACAGAAATGATTAGAAATCAGAAAAACAGCTTTACAACGCGGTAGATAGCAACTCCCGTTGCTTAATTTTGTTATAAATAGAAAACAACGAGGCTTTCGTACGGTAAAGTAAGAGAACACAGTTTTGTAGGATTAGACCTCGAAAAAATGAAACGTGAAAAAAAAGTTCGAATCACAGGTAATTCTCTTGTGATTTTACTTTCTCTCACGTCTCACTAAAGTGCTTTGTCTACGATTTTTTCGAGATCTAATCCTACAAAACTGTTCTCTTACTCCCGTTGCTTAGATCGACATGCAGCATAGCGTATTTTCCAATAAATTGGTTACTTCCCTTGCACTGGATGAATTCGTGTGAAGGAAGGAAGACATTAATTCTCATTGACTTCTTTCTCATCATTACTAGTTAAATAAAGATATTTTACATTTTATATCCTTCCCGTGTCGTTAAACGTCACATGGGGCTCGCATGGTAGTTATACCTCATTAAAAAAAAAAAACTATCCGAGAAACACATATAGATACCTTAACATAGTCTTGGGCCAAAGATGCATCTGTTAACAATATCAACTGGTATGAAAATGGCTTGTGTGCCTCACTCTAGCTTTACACATGCGTATCTGGCGCAGTCAAATCCTATAATACACGGTTGTTACGAATTGTTTTTTTTTTAATCGTTCTATATCATTATTTTTATGTTTCCTACAAGATCTTTATTTTGTCTTGTCTTGTCTTCTTCGTCGTATACATTTCATTGTTGAGGGGGGCAGGCAGACGCTGAACAGTTTGTTTCTTATAATGAGACTTTGGTAGTTTCTGTGATTTCATTCCACCGTGGCTTACGTGTGCGACCTCTTCCTCTGTCTCTTAGTTGAATGTTTTTTTTTTGGGGGGGGGGGGGGGGTTGTGGTATGTTGTCCGGTGGTTGCCGTGTAACGTAACCCAACCAGATCTCTGGGTTTTTTTTCCTAAACTGCTATTTTAAATAATACAAAGAAAGGCAGGTGGAAGATCAGTCATTTGCTTGTCCCTTGCGGAACTTTGCCTCCCTAACATTTCTCCTGTAAGCCTCTTGGCTGTAAGCGAGATGCCCTACTGCTGATGCATCCATTTGCAGATCATCAACGATGTCTTGCAGCCATCTTCGCCTCGGTCTTCCTCTCTTTCTTTTTCCCATCATGTATCCTTCCAAGACGGTTTTCTCTAAATTCTCATGACGTTTAATGTGTCCAAAATATTTACGTTTTCTCTGTTTAATTCTCTTTACTAGCCAGCCTTCTTCAATATTACGTTCTTATAGTATGGGTGGAAGGTATTTGTGCCTTTTATAGAAGTTTTGGAGTGGTTTTTTAAAATAATTTTTTTGGCATTGTTTGTTGGTTGCTGTTTTGTTGGTTATTTAAAGTTAATGTGATTTATGGTGTCCTCACATTTTGCGTTAGAGCCTCAGTGTGGGCAGCATGCGGAAAGATAGCTGAGGTTCCTTCTCCTCCCACCCCCCAGTTTCTAGCCTTTTTTTTCACAGCGCTTAATAATATAGACAAAGTTTGTACGCCCCTCGGGAGGGAGGAGGGAGGTAATCAGTTGCAGATTGTATGGTAAATCAGCTATTTATTATAAAAGTGTTTTTGGTAAAATTATAAAACCATCGTGAAATTGTAATACGGGGGGGGGGGGGGGTGTTCAGAAAGTAATGCACCCCATCGTTTTTCTCAGGAGCTGTTTATTAAAAAAGCATGAAATTTATACACAATATACATGGATATGTCTTGTAAACATCGGTATTATTCAACATAATCCCCATCAGTGTGTACAGCTTTACGCCGGCGCGAAAAAAGAACATGTATTCCTAGCCCGTACCATATTTTCTCTTGATTATGTAGCCATTTCTTTGCTGCGTGAATCACCCCTTCGTGATCTTCAAATCTTACCCCTCGGAGTGCATCTTTAAGTGGACCAAACAGATGAAAATCAGAGGATGCCAAATCGGGACTATAGGGTGGATGGGGTAGTACAGTCCAACTCAATTTGGTGATTGCTTCCCGTGTTGTCAGACTGTGAGGGCGCGCATTGTCGTGAAGGTCTGCTGGATTCTTGTGCGGCCGAACTCTGCGAAAACGTTGATTGAGTTTTTTTTTTCAATGTCTTAATGTAAGCATGCTCTCCTCTTGGCATAACATCCACAAGAATCACACCTTCACTGTCCCAAATGACAGTGATCATGACCCTTCCAGCTGAAGGAGTTGTCTTGAATTTCTTTCTTCGTGGTGATTACGGATAATGCCACTCCATTGACTGTCTTTTTTTGTGCAGGTTCAAAATGATGTGCCCAGGTTTCGTCACCTGTTACAATCTTAGCCAAAAAGTTCTCTCCCTCAGCACTGAAACGCTCCAACAATTCAGAAGAAATTGCTTTCCTTTGCAATCGATAGTCATTTATGAGACTTCGAGGAACTCATCTTGCGCAAACCTTAGAAAATCCGAGAGCTTTTATAACTGCATTTGCACTACCATTGCTGACCGACAGCTTTAAGGCCAACTGTTGAGTAGTGATGCGCCTATCAGTAAGAATAATGCCCTCAGCGAATTTCAACATTTCCGCCTTGGTGGCTGTGGCAGGACGTCCACAGCAGGGGCCGATCATGCAACTCCTGATCTCCACTTATTGATTCTTTGATTCTCTGAACCCAGCGACTGACTGTACTCCTGTCGGCTGCGAAACTTCCATACACATCACATAGACGCTTGTGAATGTTCACAACAGTTTTCTTCTCTGCAACGAGAAATTCTATCATAATTCGCTGATTATACCGCAAGTTGGTAACACGCTCCATTTCAATGGTTAGGGCAGCCATATTCTTAGGCCGATTGCGGTGAAATATGGTTCACACAATCGGCACATACCATATTTAAAGTGTGCAAAATTTCACGCTTCTATCTTCATTAAGGGCATGCATCTTTCCCATCGCAACATATGCCTGTGAGACCTGGACACTTAATAAAACAGCTGAGAAACACATAAATGCCTTTGAATGTAAATGCTACAGAAGAGTTCTCCAAATATCGTGGACACAAAAAAGAACAAATATATCTATACTACAAGAGCTTAATATTGAAGAAGGCTGGCTAGTGAAGAGGATTAAAGAGAGAAAACTGAAATATCTTGGACACATTAAACGTCATGATAATTTAGAGAAGACCGTATTGGAAGGATATATAATGAGAAAAAGAAAAAGAGGAAGACCAAGACGAAGATGGCTGCAAGACATCGTTGACGATCTGCAAATGGATGCAACAGCAGCAGGCCATCTTGCTCACAACCGAGAGGCCTACAGGAGTGCTGTTTGTGAGGCAAAGTTCCGCAAGGGACATGCAAATGAATGAATGAATCTTCATTATTAGCTGGAAAAAAATGACGTGGTGCATTACTTTCTGAACGCCCCTCGTATATTTTCCATAATGGAATTGTATGCAGGAAACTCTCTACTGTAGAGAGCGGAACAACAACACAACTCCTTCGGATCATCAGAGGAAGTACCCCACCCCTCAGACAAGTGTTTGCCCTATTAAACTCCTGACACTCTAAGGGGAGTGGGTCCCTCTGGGTCATGACTCCCAGAGGTCTTGTGAGTTGTGTTCTTTTTTTTTTCGTCCTGGGATTGTACCCATGATCTTCTTTAGCGACTTAGCCACGGAGGACTGGTATTGGTTGTGACAAATGAAATTATTTATGTTCTCAATGCTTGTTTCGCATACTCCACAGCCAGCATGAGACCTTTTCTGCTGCTTCTGAAAGGCTTCTCATTGCCCTTGCTCTTGCTTGTCCCTTTATGCCCAGTTGCTTACATAGGTCGTATGCTGATTTTGCTACGAATCCTCTCGCTCCCACTTGTACAACTATCACTTTTGCCCTGACTCCTGCCCCCTACCTCATTTGCTTGGCCAGATCATTGTACTTCTCACAGTTGAATATGTGCTGCTCCTTTATTCTTGTTTCATACGGAACCGTAAGCTCGATCATTATTAAATCCTGTTTTTCTAGGGAGTACACTACAGTGTCCGGTCGCATTCCTGTGTTCTTGATGGTAGTCGGGTATTCTCTTCTTCCTTGTAGGTCCGCTATCACATCCTAGTCATTTCCACTATCTAGCAGTGATGGTAAGGGGATGTCCCTATTTCAATATTCGATGACGTACCAGCGCCTATGAAGTATTTAGGTGAGACCTCGACCCTTTTGCTGTTATTTGCTTTATTTTTTCCCCGTCTACAATGGCTACTAGTTCCTGCAGCACTTTGTTGTGCCGCCAGGTGTAGCGTCTTGAGCTAATGATACTCTGCATGCTGACAGCACATGTTCCAATGTTTGCCTTTCGTTGCAGAGAGGGAACTCTGTGCCTTCTGATACACCCCATAATGGAATTGTAATATTTCCAAAGGGGATTAATTGTTCATAACTGTAACATAATGTGCGTAGTGGCATTATTGTTCATGCCATAACCGTTTACTTGATTGTTTATTGTTCTTATTTCAACATTAACGTTGTTATATATTTATGTATATCCCATCACTGGTGGTTTCACACAATAGTGGGCAGTAATGTATACTTCTGAGACGTCAAGGACAGCTTGTAAAATCATAATAGTTTATTCAAACTCGGCGTCACAAACACAACAGTTTATTATTCGGCATAATAGGTATATATGATCCGTTATTTAACATTTATTCATTCATTCATTCATTCATTCATTCATTAGTATGTCGGTTGTAAGCAAGATGTCATGCTCCTGATGCATGAAATATCAACAGCGTGTTGTTGCTGTCCTGGCCTTGGCCTTCCTCTCTTTCTTTTTGCCACTATGTAGCCTTCCAAGTCTGTCTTCTCCAAACTCTCATGTCCTTTAATATTTCCGAAATACTTCAGTTTTCTCTGTTTAATCCCTTTTACTAACCAACCTTCTTCAGTATTACATTTGTAATGTGGATAATTTTTTTGTTTGTTTGTTGTCCATGATATTTGAAGGACTCTTCTACAGCATTTACATTCGAAGCCACTTATGTGTTTCTCAGCTGTTTTGTTACGTGTCCAGGTCTCACAGGCATATGTTGCGATGAGAAAGATGCATGCCCGTAAAATCTTATTTTTGTAGTTCTGTCTGTTTTTCTCCATAGCTTATTTAGTTGTTTTACTTGCTGAAGAGCGTTAGATGTCCTCCTTTTAATTTCCCTCATCGTATCTCCGTTATTAGTTAGTAATGATCCAAGATACTCAAAACTCTCCACTTGTTTCAATTTTTTCCTCATTGATATATATTTCAGCTGCCTTATATATTTTATCAGTTGTCCTCAATTTAGTTTTCTTTGCATTAAGATAGAGGTTTTGCTCTTCACTATTCTTACGGACTGACATAATTAGTTTTTCCATTCCTTTTTGTGTTGTGGACAGTAGTACTGTGTCATCAGCATATCTGATCTCTAGTGTTTTAAATAAGTCGACAGTATGCACCACTAACGGGCCCAGTCTGTTTGTTTCACTATTTATTCTCACTGCTGCTTGTTGGTCTCTATACAGCAGTGATATTAATTGTATCAAATGTGTTGGAAATCCCTTTTTTTCCCAAAGTTTCTGGTGTTGTACACATTCAAATGCCTTTGAATAGTCTTTACAAGATAAATATAGATTCACATTAAATTCTCTGCAATTTAACAGATTCATTTTAACAAACAAGAGATTACAAATCAAAGCAGTTACACGGTGATTATACCAGCCAAAGCTCGTCTGTTCAAATTCGCAAGTTTCGTCGGCGATGTTATTTCATCGGCTGCTGGTGTAGACAAAACTGGGGAGCCGGGCAGTTAGACATCATACAGTTAGATGCCTGGTAATTAGACATGTGCCTCGAACTGCTAAACACAGACAGATTCAGCTCTTTCTTTGATGATCAAGACTGCTTCATCTTTTTTTTTTTTGGTGTAAGTTTCAAGTTTTTGGTGCAAGTAGACTCAATTTATCTTTTTCTGAGGCTAAATATTTTGTTGCTAGTCAAGACCCTACTTCATCTCTCTTTTGTTTCAACATTTTGTTGCTAGTCAAGACCCTCCTTCATCTCTCTTATGTTTCAATATGTTGTTGCTAGCCAAGACCCTACTTCGTCTCTCTTTTGTTTCAACATTTTGTTGCTAGTCAAGACCCTACTTCGTCTCTCTTTTGTTTCAACATTTTGTTGCTAGTCAAGACCCTACTTCGTCTCTCTTTTGTTTCAACATTTTGTTGCTAGTCAATACCCTACTTCGTCTCTCTTTTGTTTCAACATTTTGTTGCTAGTCAAGACCCTACTTCGTCTCTCTTTTGTTTCAACATTTTGTTGCTAGTCAAGACCCTACTTCGTCTCTCTTTTGTTTCAACATTTTGTTGCTAGCCAAGACCCTACTTCGTCTCTCTTTTGTTTCAACATTTTGTTGCTAGCCAAGACCCTACTTCGTCTCTCTTTTGTTTCAACATTTTGTTGCTAGTCAAGACTCTCCTTCATCTCTCTTATGTTTCAATATGTTGTTGCTAGCCAAGACCCTACTTCGTCTCTCTTATATTTCGGCATTTTATTACTAGTCAAGACCCTACTTTCGTCTCTCATGTGTTCTCTTGTAGAGAGTAACAAAATATGTTGCTTTGGCTTTCTTTTAGATATGAGAAATGAATATAAGAAAATACGGGCGTACCTCGCTTTACTGTGATTCGCTTTAGAGTGCCTCGCAGTAAGATGCTGTATTACTTTCACTGTATACCTTCCTCTAAGACTTTACCGCTGTGACACTCACGTCAGCTGAATAATCAAGTTAAAGGTTAAAATAGTATAAAACTGCTTTCGTTAATGTAATTTGTGTTGTACAGAGACAGAATAATTGACGCTTCAAGCGACTGCCCAGTCTCCGTGATAGATTTTTGTTCCCTACAGTTTTGCCCGGGCGGCGACTTTCTGGGCTACCGTCTCACCAGTTCCAGCTGCTGCGAATGGAATTTTTTAATCTGCTGGACAGTGCACACGGACGTGGTGGTCTTATCACATAGAGACCTGGAGAATGTTATTGCGGGCAGATTCACACGCACAAACACATCTTGCCACTTCTGGCAGGATTCGTAACGGCTGACGTAACAGCCAAATCGGCTTACGGCCAGCAGCAATGCGGCCATAATTCGGTTCATGGCGATATATGAAAAAAAAAAAGACTCGATGATGAGGCAGAAAGTCTTTTCACATATTTTAATATTCCTTTGATTTGCAGTTAATTGTTGCCTAGGCATTGTATTTCTTGGGAGTTAATTAAACGTTTCAGTTGCCGTTTGTTTCAATTTGCTAACGTTGTCAGCTGGCAAATCACGTGATGAACAAGTGGGCGCGAACTTTAACCCCTGAACTTTTTTCTATGTTTTTGTTCTTGCGAGTTTACAACCAACTGAGCTGATGGCCTGCATGAAGGAACGTGTACTCTGGAGAAGCATAATAGCCAACTCCAGTCGGCACGGCAACTGATGATGATGATGGGTTTACAAACAAAAAAAAAAAATGATGGTGTTTTTCTGTGGTGTTGTAAATGATTAAACACCGTTTACGCGACAAGATTAATGGGATCCTCAGTCATCCTTGATTTTCGTTCTGTGTTGCATGCGCCTGACTTTGTGAGGACTTTGTTACTTTTCATCATTGATGTAAGGAGTTCTGTGGGTTTTCCCCCCAGTTTAAAAAAAATAAACAGTAAACAAGCGAACTCAGTTTACTGAAGAATTGTAATGATCAAATTAGAAATACGCATAGTGTATGTGTTGTAGGGTACAGTGAGGTCAATCTTGTTTCCAGTGTAGAGCCTTTAATGGTGTTTACTAGAAGCTGAGTTATGTTCTTGGGGTTTGGTAGAGCAGTGTTTTACTTGCCCACAGAGAGATTTCAGCTTCCCTGGTGTGTTATATGTTGGGTTACCATGAACTGAACAATCTGGAGCATTGGGTACCAACCTTTGTTTAAGGATAATTTGTTGCAAACACCCCCCCCCAAAAAAAAAACCTCTCTCCTCTATGATCGTCATCGTGTGCCGTCTCCCATCCAAAGGTTGGCTTATAGGACCTTCAAGTTGCACTGTCCTTTGTTTTCACAGAGCACATAATCAGAAGACTAATCAGGATCCAGTACGTTTCTCTAGATTTTCCCTGCTCGACTATCAGTATCATATCGTTTGTTGATCTTTTATTCTGTTCTTCTTTTCAATCAACTTTTTCCTCAGCTGACTTTCATTACTTATACTATCTCTCTCTCTCTATATATATATATATATATATATATATATAATTTTTTTATTAACAGGCATAAAATCCTTTGATGAGGTTGAAAGACTCGCCGAAGACAGGAAAAATTGGCGAACTACTTTGCGAGCCCTATGTGACGTTTAACGGCACGGGAAGGATATAAGATATATAAGATATATATATATATATACTCTCTCTTTCTCTCTCTCTCTCTTTATCTATCTGTCTCTATCTCTCTCACTCTCTGTCTCTGTCTCTCTCTCTCTGGTCCATGTCAGTCAGGCGTTGATCGCCACTGATTTCCACAACCACCTATACTTTACTCATTCTATAAGATGTGTGTTGGACCGCGCTCCGTGCCACTCTTTTAGTCCATCCTGTATCTTGTTCCTTTGTCTTCCTCTGTCTCTTTCCCTCCAGTTTGTTTTCCCGTTGTCACTGGATATTCCAGTCTGCCTTCTCCCAAAACATGTCCTACAAATCTGGATTGTCGTGTTCTGAATTTGCCATGTTGTCTCCCTTCCTCTTGGCCTCCCTTAGAACATCTTTATTTGTTTTCTTAGCTGTCCACGGAATTCTCATTATTCTCTTAGAAACCACATCTCCGCTGCTTCCAGCATATTTTGAGTACTCTGTTACTGTCCATGCTTCGTATCATATAACAATACGGGTTTTATTTTCTGTTCCTGACATTCGCCTTTTTTTTGTTCTGTATATCCTCAACTTTCTTTTTTTTTTCCTCTTATGTTCTTATTGTCCATGCTTTTACACCGTAGACCAGTTTGGAGTATGCGTATAAAAAGAATTTGATGACTTTTAGCTTACGTTTCGAGTTAATACATTTTTTCATTCCGTTGAAAGTATATTTGATCATTCCTATTCTTTAAATTCCATTTCGTATTTCCCGTCATCTGTTATCGTTCGTTCCTGTATATATGTGTGCGTGCGTGCTTGCGTGCTTGCCTGCCTGCCTGCCTGCCTGCCTGCCTGTCTGTCTGTCTATACTGTTCGAAAAAAATAAACGAAACACTAATGTAGTCCTAAAACTTGTATCAAAACTGTATTTTACGGAATTAATGTTGCAATCATGAGGAAACTTTAACAATGAAATGATGTTCATTAAATTTGGTTTGGATTTTTATTCTTTATGACTGAGGCCTCCGTTTCAGTAAGTTGTATGGCCTCCTCTGGCCTGTATCAGAGAACGACATCTCCTTGACATAGATCCGATTAGCCGTTGGATCTGTTGTTGTGGGGTGACTACCCACATTTCCCACAGTGCATGAGACAACTGTCGGAGATTGGTTGGCGCCACCTCTCGCTGGCGGACTTGTCTGTTGAGTTCATCCCATAAGTGTTCTATTGGGTTCATGTCTGATGACATGGATGGTCACGGAATGGTCTGGACATTGTTGTCAGCGAGGAACTTGGTAGTGAGTTGTGCCACATGAAGTCGAGCGTTATCCTGCTGAAAAATCAACCCTGGTGCAGGCAGAAGTGGAAGGACGTGAAGACGAAGAATGTCAGCGACGTATTGTTGCGCATTCAGTCTCCTTCAATTTGCACCAGGTCACTTCTTCCCATGAAGTTGAACGACCCCACCACCAGTACACCTCCACCACCATGTGGAGGAGCCTCATCCATGCAGTTCTGGGCGTAGTCCTCATGGATTCTGTAGTAAACTCTCTGTTGTGTCGCTGGAGCAGAAAAAATGATTCATCACTAAACCAAACCCTTCTACATTCATTCGCAACGGTCCATTGACGATGCTGGTTCGCCCATTGCAGTCGGTTCAGGCGATGCTGGTCCGTAAGAACAGGACCTCTGTAGGGCCTTCTATCCCAAAGACCAGCTTCATGCAACCAGTTCCTAGCGGTTTGATCTGAAATTCGACGAACTGCTGTCATTGACTGGACTGTTGAGGACGCAGATGCAAATAGATTCCTGTATGAAGCAGTCTTCGACAGAAGTTGTGACTATGGGTCTTCCACTGCGCGGCCGGTCTGCAACTGAGCCAGTTTCTTGAAATCGTCTCCAAAGGCGACTAATGGTGCTTCTAACTACATTAAATTGTCTGGCCACTACATTTTGTGACTGTCCAGTCTGTAAAGATCCAGTGATGATGAGTCGTTGTTCTGTAGTGAGATGAGCCATACTTGGGCATTAAATTTTCAAATTAATTGATTCGAGGAGCGTCAATCTTTTTATAGGCATTCAATAACATGGTCAGTAAGTTTTGTGTTCATTAAGTTTCACGGGATTCTCATGAACCTGTCATGAGTTATTGTCAGAAATGCTGTTTTGACTAATGTCGCTTTTCTGTGCTCATGAATCATCTGCTGATACAATTCAGGTCAGGACGTGAAGGTGATGTCCAAATGAACATTTCAGGCAATTTCCCCTTGTCTGATAGGCAAACTTCAGTTTAAATCACATCATCATATTTTGTTGCGTTTCTTTTTTTCAAACAGTATAGCACAGTATAGCAGACATGAAGATAAAGATAAAAACAGTTACGGGATCAAGACCACTCCGCTTTGATCTTACAAAAATACCAGAACAATACGGTATAGAAATGAATAACCGTTTCAAAATCCTGATGGCTGTACAGGAGGAGATGACACCAGATGATTTGGCTACAAAGGCCAGAGATATCTTAATAGCAACAGCTAAAGACGTGGTTCCGGTAAAGAGAACACAAAAGAATGGATGGATTACAGCAGGCACACTAGAACTGATAAAATGAAGACCAATGGAAAGTGACAAACAACAACAAAGATAAATATAAAAATATAGAAATATTAAATATAAATCTTTAACAAAAGAAGTACGAAGAAACATAAGAAAAGACAAAAAAACAATATATACAAAATTGTTGTGAAAGAATAGATGGACATCAGAAGTGTGGAAGAGATAGTGAAATGTTTAAAGAAATGAAGACATTGACAAGAAATGTCACACCTAAGCTAAATGTAATTTGTGACAAGATGGGGAATACCTTGACAGAGACAGAGGAAATTCTAGAAAGATGGAAGGAATATTGCAGAGGAATGTATGAAACAACTGACTGTGAAAGCAGAAATCAACAGTGTGAATTATTATTGAAGGAGAAAAAACCTGAACAGGCAATAGAAGAAGTTTTATGGACAATAAAGAATCTGAAAAAGGTAAATCACCAGGATGTGATGAGATAACAGCTGAATTTATTAAAACAGGAGGAAAGGAATGTGCAACAATCTATCATGCACTATGTAAAAAGATATGGCATTCAGATATTTGGCCAAAAGAATGGAAAGGACTGTATTAATACCACTGCCAAAAAAAGGGTAACCTGAAATTATGCACAATCTACAGAACTGTTACCCAGATTAGTCATGCCAGTAAAATTCTGTTAAAAATCATAATGGGTAGACTTCGCAAGAAAATAGAAGAGGAAGTCAATATGGTCCAAGCTGGTTTCAGACTAGGAAGAGGATCAAGAGATCATATATTCAATATAAGATTAATAATAGAGAAATGCAGAGAGTTTAATATGAATTTATATTTATCCTTTATAGACTACTTAAAGGCATTTGATTGTGTACAACACCAGAAACTTTGGGAAATAATAGAAAAATGGGATTTCCAGCACATTTGATATAATTAACATCACTGATGTATCTAGACCAACAAGCAGCAGTAAGAATAATGGTGAAACAACTTGGTTTGACCTAAAACAAGGGGTCCGTCAGGGTGCATATTGTCGCCTTACCTGTTTAACTTGTATACTGAAAATATAATGAGGAATGTTAGAGAAGATGTAGACAAAGAATATTACGATGCCATAACAATTGGAGGTTATGAAATACCAGAGATTAGATATGCTGATGACACAGTGTTACTGTCCACAACACAAAAAGGAATGGAAAAACTAAGTATGTCAGTCCATAAGAACAGTGAAGAGCAAAACCTCTATCTTAATGCAAAGAAAACTAAATTGATGACAACTGGCTAAACAAATAAGGCAGCTGATATATGTATCAGTGAGGAAAAACTGGAAGAAGTGGAGAGTTTTGAATATTTTGGATCACTACTAACTAATAATGGAGATACAATGAGGAAATTAAAAGGAGGAAATCTATCGCTCTTCAGCTAGTAAAACAACTAAAGAATCTGTGGAGAAGAACAGACAGAACTACAAAAATAAGATTTTTAAGGACATGCATCTTTTCCATAGCAACATATGCTTGTGAGACCTTGACACTTAACAAAACAGCTAAGAAACACATAAATGCCTTTGAATGTAAATGCTACAGAAGAGTTCTTCAGATATCATGGACACAAAAAAGAACAAATATATCCATACTACAAGAACTTAATATTGAAGAAGGCTGGCTAGTAAAGAGGATTAAAGAGAGAAAACTTAAATATTTTGGACACATTAAACATCATGATAATCTAGAGAAAACTGTCTTCGAAGGGTGCATAATGGGAAAAAGAAAGAGAGGAAGACCAAGGCAAAGATGGATGGAAGACATCGTTGATGATCTGCAAATGGATGCATCAGCAGCAGGCCATCTTGCTGACAACCGAGAGGCCTACAGGAGTGCTGTTAGGGAGGCAAAGTTCCACAGGGGACATGCAAATGAATAAATAGCACTGATAGCAGAACATGAAGTAAATGTACAGAATAGTGTTACACAAACAATGGAAGCCAAGAATATAGAGTGCAAAGAAATGTTAGAAAGACAAAAGTCCATGGAAATTAGCCAGGAAGAACACACACACACACACACACACATATATATATATATATATATATATGATAGAACTAGAAACCAGATAGATCATTTCTGTATTAGAAAGCAATAAAAAACATCTCTGATAGATGTAAGGGCATATAGAGGTGCAAATGCTAACAGTGATCACAACTTGTGTATAGGGAAAATAAAACTAAAACTCAAAACAAGAAATCAGTACACAGAAAGATAAACAGCCACAGCCTACAAGAAGAGAATACTAACAGAAATTTCAATCAGGAACTTGCCAATCATTCCACAACATCCAGTGAAGTTGAGGAGATAGGTATAGATGAATTATGAAATTCTTACAGCACAGCCATAATCACAGCAGCAAAAGCAAGTGCCGGACCAAAAAAACCAAATAGAAAAGCATGGATATCAGAAAACACATGGAGGTATATAAAGATGAGCAGTCAAATTAGACATGTTAAATGTAAAAACAGACCTTGGAAAAAGATCTGACAAAAGAAACATATAAAGAAATAGACAAGAAAGTAAAAAGTTCAGCTAGAAGGGATAAAAGAGAATACATAGACAATATGGCGAAAGAGGCAGAAAAAGCAGCAAAAACAGGAGACAGCAAAACTTTATATAACATACAAAAGAGGCTAACAGGTACTATTACATCTAAAGAAAGACCAGTCCTTAGCAAAATTGGAACTCTATTAACATCAAATAAAGACCAAAAGCAAAGATGGGCTGAACACTTCCAAGAAATACTTAATCGACCACACTGAAAAGAATTGTTAAACCTTGAAACTGACTTACAACTAAATGTCAACCTAGATGAAATTAAATTGCATAAAATTGAAACAGCGGTGAATTTAATGGCTAACAACAAAGCTGTAGGTGAAGATGAAATAACACCCGAAATGTTAAAAACTATCAATAGTGACAACATGAGGCAACTACAGAGAATGTTTAATAAGATTTGGAAAGAAGAAAGGTCCCTTCTAAATGGAAAAAAGGAATCATTGTTAAAATACCAAAAAAAGGCAACCTTAGTGACTGTAACAACTGGAGAGGAGTAACCTTAATATCAGTTGTGTCAAAAGTATTTTTGCAAGGTCATTTTGAATAGACTTAAAGATAAAGTGGATACAGCAATGAGAGAAGAACAAGCAGGATTTAGAAAAGGGAGAAGCTGTCTCGACCAGATCTTTACTCTAAGAATAATACTTGAAGAACATATTGAAAAGCAGAAACCACTAATACTGAACTTCATAGACTTTATAAAAAGGCATTTGATAGCATTGTAGAGAATTTTAAGTCTATATGGAATACCATCTAAAATTGTCAACATCATTAAGGACTTCCACAATGGATATGTTTGTGCAGTCAAAACAGAAGAAGGGATGAGTGAATGGTTCCAGTTTGAAACATGTGTGAAACAAGGATGTATACTGTCTCCTTTGCTTTTTGGAATTACAGTAGACTTCATAATGAAAAAATGCTGCACAGGTAACACAGGTATTGACTGGGTACATGAGACCCCACTAGAAGATCTTCATTTTGCTGATGACACAACTCTTATCATTAACAATGTGAATTCCATGCAAGAAAAAATAGATAGCCTATCTTCACTGGCTAGCAAAATAGGGCGTGATATAAACAAGGACAAAACAAAAATAATGAAACTTCCCATTAATCAAAATGGAAAAATTCACATAGAAGGGACAGATATTGAAGAAGTCAGTCAGTTTGCATATCTTGGTAGCTACATAGACCAGGATGGTGACACCAGAAAGGAAATTAGAATTACAAAAGCAGTATCGATCTTCAAGAATTTTGAGAACATATGGCATTCAAAAGTTATAAGCACAAAAACCAAGTTAAGACTATTCAATTCAAATGTAATATCCACCATCATTTATGTATGCGAAAGCTGGAAAACAAGTAAAGAAATAAACAATAAATTAGACTCTTTTGAAAACAAATGCCTAAGGAAAATACTCGGCATCAAGTGGAACGAATTCAAGATAAAACAGGGATAAAACAGATGAGTGAACAACAACCAGTCTCATTGGTGATCAGGAAAAGGAGATGGACATATGTTGGTCACGTGATGAGAAGAAACAGTCAGAGAATCCCAAAACAAGCTATAAAATGGAACACAACAGGCCAAAGAAAAAGAGGCAGACCGCGTGAAACTTTGAAGAGGACATTTTAAGAGAGGCCAAATTAATAGATATAAAATCCCTTGATGAGGTTGAAATATATATATATAATATATATATATATATATATATAGTCACTTGTTCTAGTGTGTCTCAGTTTATATTTGTGTTTACGCGTATAGTTGTTTTTTTTTTTTTGTTCTTCCCGGCTGATTTCCATGGACTTTTGTCTTTCTAACATTTGTTTCCACTCTATATTCTTGGCTTTCGTTGTTTGTGTAACAATATTCTGTACGTTTATTTGATGTTCTTCTATCAGTGCTGCGTTTATGCATATATGAGGTTGTTGATGATGATCAGTCCAGTCAGCTCACTAGCGTCTTTGAAGATTCTCTCCGTGTACATATTGAACAAGCAAAGAGACATCGTTGTCCGGCCCCATCTTTTTATATCAGCAGGGCTTGAATAGTTTGTCAGGCAATCCCCAATCACTTGGTATTAAGTAAAAACCACTTTTAGTATTCTTCAGGACAATCTAGGTTTGCTGCACGGATGCTAATTTAACTCAGCGCAGATCCCACAGGGGTACAGAGTCTCTCAGGTTGGGAACCGCTGGTCTAAAGGCTGTATGCCGTATTCCAGGAAAACAAAAAGCAAGATCTGGGAGAAAGCGTTCACGGTCGATTTCATTGTCATCTCCTTTCATGACACATAGACACACGTGCATACTCACACTCCCACACAAAAACCACAGCATTACGTAAGACAATCCAGTTCCAGGCCAATCCTGTAGCATGGCGGAGACAAGGAAATCATCGATTGCTTGTCCGCTCACTCACCCAAGGCCCCCCAGCGCCCGAGCACATGCTGAAAGTTGTATCGATCCAACCCGCCCTGACACTATAGCTGAATTCTTACACTTTCAACGGGTTGCTGGCAGTGGTTGTCGTGGTGGTTGTGCCAGTTTGGTGACAAGACATTCCTCGATCTTTTTTTTTTCCCCCAGAAACTAAGCAAAATTAATTTGGTGGACGCGGTTATGGCAGGCTTTTGGTAACCCCACCCTTCGGACCGGTACTTTGATATAATGTCTGCCAGTTGTAACGCGCGATAAAGCAACCATCGTACCCGCCTGTTCAGTTTATGAATGAGATCAATAAATTCACTTCTCCTCCTCTGCTGCCCCTGACTCCAGTGATTCTAGCGACGTGTTCTGCTCACCCAAGCACGGGTCTCTGTGTGTCTGTAGAAATTTCCCCGTACCTCTCTCCAACAAGCGATCACATTTTGGCGTTTTTCCTGGAGATCTTCTCACCGAGTTCCTCGCGGGAGCGAAAGACCGGGCCTGTTTGCGTCGTTGTGTAAAAAATTAACCGGGGTATCCGAGTGCTAGGCTGGTTATGTTTACCTGTGTAACAGCCGACATACTTTGGCTGATTCCACATTCTTGTCTCTCTCTTTCATGTCATGTTGAGGGAGCCGTTGTTATGTGTTTATTTGATCCAAGTTTTCACGAGTGTTAGTGCGTCAGTTTGTTTTCCTAAACTGGGCTATTTACATTAATTTTATTTGCTATTTATCTTTTGTTTATGTCCCTGATTAGTGAATACATTATCATGGCTCTGTTGTTTAAGTTCTCTCGCCAGCAGCATACGTGCAATTTGTGTCTGATTTTTAAAATATTCGACGGAGTCTAACGATCTCACAGACATTGTGTAGCAAACATTGCAATCTTGATACGGGCGTCTAGTCTAGGGTTGTAATATGCCTTGCGTGTTGCGCGCTTCATTCTACAGCGCAGAGTAGATCGTGTAGAGACCATTTGTTCTCTTAGTCTGCTTTCTGTTTGTTTAGTCAGTCTAATAAGAAGGGGTGCCTTATAAATAGTTAATATTTTTAACAGTCGTTGTGGTCATGTTAACTTCATTTGGTCTGTGTCGTCGAATGTAATGTCCAGAGCAACGTAGTAGATTGGTTATTGACTTTTTATTTGACAGTTTTAACAATTCATGATGTCGGCCGCCTACGCTATTATTATCATCATCATATAAAGTATCCAGTGTCTTTTGTATGTGTGTGTGTGAGTGTGATTTCATGTAGCCAAGATGGTCAGTTATCGTACCTTTCTGTGACATGGTTATTACCAGTTTGCCAGTTTGTAATACTGTGAAAGTGGAAACGGGCTGTGGCTAGTACTTACGTGGTTCTCCTGTTGCATCTTTACACTTAATCACATAGAACGTACCTAACTGTTGTCTAGTTTTAAAGATGTTGAACTTGCTTTTATCCGTGAGCACTTCCTACTGTTTAGGAATCATATCATCATTTGTTACAGTTTTGTGGAATACAACACTAGATTGTTGTAAGTTATCTTTGCTTCCGTCTCTGCTGACCATCAGCTTTGACTTGTGAGTCATTGTCTGGGATAGTGAGCTCATCTTATGATTGCTGCTTCTCACGGAGTGACACATTAGAAATGTTGGCTTTGTTGTAGAGTTTGTTGGAGACTGTAAACCACTTATTACCAGTACTGTATATTTGACGCTGTCTTGCTTGTTAAATATTTTAATATTGTATCGCGGATATTATGGTTCCTGAGATGCCTGGTTCATTTCTTAAATCTTCACATACTTCTTGAGACTCAAGTGTCAGTTTCATGTATTAAATTAAGAGTGTTCTCCCTCAGCTCTTGTTGGTGGTGTGGAGTGTGTGCATCTGTTTTGAGATTCTCCTTCTAAAGAGTGAAAAGGAACATTAGTGGACTTGTCTAGAATGCAATAATAATGACTTTATTTGTTATTGTTAAGTTGTTATTGCTTTTGAACCGTTATTATAACTCGGAGAAATAATTGTTATCGTTATTTTAGATCTGACTTTACCAGTAGCTGAGGCTGTAAATCTTTACCTCAGGAGCAACCAAAGACTGAAAAAAAAGAACTCTTTCTTGTTTACTGGAACTTGGATAAAGAGACTTTTTTTTCAAACAAAAAGCATGGCAGAGGAGACAATCTATTTGTGTAACTTCCGCGTGTCTGTGGATGGAGATTGGCTGTGCCTGAAGGAGCTGGCTGATGTCCACTTGGAGATGGAGGAGGTTACAATGGGAGAGCCTGAGGAAGAACATGATGGTAGGGGGGAAAATCAAGAAATAAGGCCTGAAAAAAAGGGGCCAGTGTGGAGAGAGTGTCATTTTTAAAAACGGGAAGTCTGAAAAGTGTTTTAATTTCATGATACAGGTCAAGCCACCTTTGGCTTCCATAACCTTGATCATTAATCAGTGTACAAGCTTCCATCACCTTGATCATTAATCAGTGTACAAGCTTCCATCACCTTGATCATTAATCAGTGTACAAGCTTCCATCACCTTGATCATTAATCAGTGTACAAGCTTCCATCACCTTGATCATTAATCAGTGTACAAGCTTCCATCACCTTGATCATTAATCAGTGTACAAGCTTCCATCACCTTGATCATTAATCAGTGTACAAGCTTCCATCACCTTGATCATTAATCAGTGTACAAGCTTCCATCACCTTGATCATTAATCAGTGTACAAGCTTCCATCACCTTGATCATTAATCAGTGTACAAGCTTCCATCACCTTGATCATTAATCAGTGTACAAGCTTCCATCACCTTGATCATTAATCACTGTACAAGCTTCCATCACCTTGATCATTAATCACTGTACAAGCTTCCATCACCTTGATCATTAATCAGTGTACAAGCTTCCATCACCTTGATCATTAATCAGTGCACAAGCTTCCATCACCTTGATCATTAATCAGTGCACAAGCTTCCATCACCTTGATCATTAATCAGTGCACAAGCTTCCATCATCTTGATCATTAATCAGTGCACAAGCTTCCATCATCTTGATCATTAATCAGTGTACAAGCTTCCATTCATGTGGTCTCCATGTACCTTTCTGCCTCTCATTTTGTTACAGCATCATTCTTTGATTCTCATATCAACCATTTGCCTTTAGGTTCATTATTATTTGCCCTAGCCACTCTTGTATTTGTTTTTTTCCTTACTGTCTGCTTGCTCAACTTCCATTTATTTTTATTTTTATTCATTCAGTTTTAGTTATGCCTCAGTTGGTTCTGTTCCGTGGATCTTCATGTAATATTCTTCATTACCAAGTGTTTTATCATAATCAGTCTTGATCACTGAGTTTGATGTTGTTAAACCCAGTGCTGTAATGTGAATATGTTACGGTCAAATCAGCATAATCACCATTGTTATTCACACTTTTATTAGGGTATGGACATAAGTATTTTACAAAATTTACAGAATTTGTTCCTTCATTCATATATGAATATATGCAAGGCCTTCAATGGAAAATCTGGTGAAAAACTACTTTTCTCTTTCAGCCACAAACTACCAGCAACAACCCTCTCCACCCACCCATCTATCTTTTATCTAGTACAGCCCCTCTTCCTCCTGCAAGCTCTCTGGGTTCACCCTTAGAACAATCCAGTACGGTCCCTCTTCCTTCACTAAGCTCTCTGGGCTCACCCTTAGAACAATCCAGTACAGCCCCTCTTCCTCCACTAAGCTCTCTGGGCTCACCCTTAGAACAATCCAGTACAGCCCCTCTTCCTCCTGCAAGCTCTCTAGGTTCACCCTTAGAACAATCCAGTACAGTCCCTCTTCTTCCATTAAGCTCTCTGGGCTCACCCTTAGAACAATCCAGTACAGCCCCTCTTCTTCCATTAAGCTCTCTGGGCTCACCCTTAGAACAATCCAGTACAGTCCCTCTTCTTCCATTAAGCTCTCTGGGCTCACCCTTAGAACAATCCAGTACAGTCCCTCCTCTTTATTAAGCTCTCTGTGCTCCCCTTAGAACAATCCAGTACAGTCCCTCTTCTTTATTAAGCTCTCTGTGCTCCCCTTAGAACAATCCAGTACAGTCCCTCCTCTTTATTAAGCTCTCTGTGCTCCCCTTAGAACAATCCAGTACAGTCCCTCCTCTTTATTAAGCTCTCTGTGCTCCCCTTAGAACAATCCAGTACAGTCCCTCTTCTTCTGTTAAGCTCTCTGTGCTCACCCTTAGAACAATCCAGTACAGTCCCTCCTCTTCCACTAAGCTCTCTGGGCTCACCCTTAGAACAAACCAGTACAGTCCCTCCTCTTCCACTAAGCTCTCTGGGCTCACCCTTAGAACAATCCAGTACAGTCCCTCTTCTTCTGTTAAGCTCTCTGGGCTCACCCTCAGAACAATCCAGTACAGTCCCTCTTCTTCTATTAAGCTCTCTGGGCTCACCCTCAGAACAGGGAAGATACTCTGGACCCTGAGGGGTGCACTGGCAAAATCACCCATCTCCTATGGCATGTCAGATATACATATATATAGTGGCCTGGTTAGCTGAATGGTTAGATGCTCAGTTTGCTAAAATGGAGATACCTAGTTCAGTCCCAGCAGTGGGACTTTTTTTCTGTACACATAAAAAAAAGGCCCCATGGTTGACCCAGCCTCTAAAAATGGGTACCAGAGAAATCTAGGAAGGTAAAAATGCAACCTGGCATGGTACTGATCACATCACACTTTCATGTAGCGAAGGTCATGGAAATGCAGACCTAACACCGTATCCCTAATATGCCTTAATGGCATGGAAATGGGAATTTTACTTTTTACCTTATATATATATATGTGTGTGTGTGTATATTGTTAATATACAATATTAACAACCTTCGGTGTGCTGATGACACAGTATGTATAGCTGAGAACCAACAAGACCAGATTCTCTTGGATAAAGTTGCCAAAGAAAGTGAACAGAAAGGCCTTACTTTGAACATCAAAAAGACAGAGACTATGGTTATATCTAAGAAACAGAATCCACCAACATGTATTATAAAATTAAGTGGAACTATTCTAAAGCAGGTGCAGAAGTTCAAATACCTTGGAGCAGTAATAACTTCAGATGGGAAATGCAAAACAGAAATTAAGAACAGAATAGGCCAAGCAAAGACTTCATTTCAGATAATGAGAAACATGCAACACATCCTTATCAATGAATGTTAGAAAATGAGTCCTAAAATGCTATATTGAACCTATCTTGTTATATGGAAGTAAATCATGGACAATAGGCAGGTCTGCAAAAAAGTCATTGGAAGCAGCAGAAATGTGGTTTATTAGAAGAATGTTGTGAATTCCCTGGACAGCAAAAATAACTAATGGCGAATGTTTGAGAAGAGTTGGAGATAGAAAAAAATCTTGTCAGAAAAATAAGAGAGAGAGAGAGACAATGTACTTTCATAGGACATGCAATGAGATGAGGGGGCATTGAAAATATTATAACAACAGGAAAAATAGAGGGAAGAAGATCCAGAGGAAGACCAAGAGAAATGATACTGGACAGTCTGACGGGATGGTGTGAGAGGAGATCACCAAATGAGCTAATGGCCTGCATGAAGGATCGTGTACTCTGGAGAAGCATATTAGACAATGCCAGTCGGCACAGCACCTGATGATGTTGATGATGACTTATATATATATATATCCATGTCCAGTATCTTTAAAAAAAACCAATTTCTTCCTCTGACATCTTTATGAAAGCTCTGTTGTCCTTCTTTACAACACTGTTATATGCATCACAACACCAAAAACAATACATACAATATATAATTCATTTGACCTGGTTATAATGCTCTGGCAGCCAGTGTTGGCGGCCATGCTGCTCTGTTCTGCACATTCCCTGGTGGTTCCAACCAGTTATTTTGCCCTCCCATTTTCTGTGCCGCTGATTTATTTGTTAGGCCTGTTAGTTGGAACCTGTCCTTCTACCAGAAATATTAACCAGGTGCCTCCCTGAAGATATAGCCTGAGTGATGAAGTAGTTAGTCTCTCAAGGCAACGACCAGCGGTTGAGATCCAGCCAGAGGCACCCACCGGTCATCCAGCTGTAGAAATGAGTACCTGACTTCTTCTTAAGCCAGGGAGTGGGAACTGGGCAGACGTGACCGACCACATCATCCTCTTGTATGTTGACTGGGGGAAAATATGGGCACCGTATTACTTTGGTGTCTGAATGGCATGATAGGATTACCTTTACCTTACCTCAAGATACAGAAATTAAATGAGAATAAACAACAACACATCAAAACAGGTATCCCTGCTACCATAAAAGTTAAGTCTCTTTGATTAAAGGGTAGCAGATGTAACCATAGAGACAGGTGGCTCCTCTGGGGAGGAGTTTTGTCACTGTAAAAGAATACACATTGGTGAAGGTCCTTTGTGAAAGCTGATTTAATATACAAAGGAGAATTCAGGGCCACCTGGGTTGAAAGAGAAGGATTGTGATGTTAGATGCCAAGAACCACTGCTCATGGAAGGCAAAGAAAACCACTGCTGTACTGTACTTTCATTTCCCTAGTAAACCTTATTACTTGGAAAGCTGAAAGTTAAACCATGTACATAAGCATTTGAATGCCTTTGCATTTACATTTACAATACACAGTATTTCGTTCAGTGCACAATAATTATGCATTCATTTGATTCTGGTTTTGAACTTTAGCAGATAAACTGCTCGTCATTAATTGGAGATTGTCTGCAAGAGGTATTAAGTTTATTTTGCCCGCAGACGTCATCTGTAAGTAGTTTTTAAAATGTACATGTTAAAAAAATGTATAGTGCCAGTATATTTTGTAACATTTCTGAGCACATTTGTCACCTTTATAATTTCATTCTTTTATTATTTTTTGCAGGAAGAGATCCAAAAATGATCGAGAGGGCCAACCTGTTGAACATTTCCAAACTGCTGATCAAAGAGCTCATCGACTCATCCCTGGCTCATGGACGGATGTTGGATGATGATTATATTCCATTACAGCAGTTCTTTGTTGTTCTGGAGCATGTGTTGAGACATGGCCTTAAACGTGAGCACCTGTTATTTGCTCCCAGGTTGTTTAATGGAGTCGTCCCTTCCTCCTGCTAATTCAGCAGCCTTTTAGTTATGTCTGTGTTCGTTATGTTCATCATTTGCTGTATAATCTTTCAGTGCCGTTTCTGGTCACATGCATTCCACAGCTGCCTATGTTCATTTTACTTTGGTTTAGGTTTCTTAAGACCTGATTCTAATAATAATATAAACAAACTTAATAACAGACTTAAAAATGACTGCTTATATATATATGTGTGTATGTATTATACATATATACACATATATATACACACATATAAATATACACACAGAAAAATATTTTGGCCAAACACCATAAGAAATAACATCTTATTAGCAGAAATGCAGATGAAACCACTGACAACAATTATTGAGGAAAGACGCTGGCGATGGTTGGGACATGTGCTCCGAATGACTGACAACTCACTACCAAAAATAGCACTAAGATGGACACCACAGGGGAGCAGAAGCAAGGGTAGACCAAAAGAGACATGGAGAAGAACAACAGAAAGGATGTTGAGCAATAGAGGACTCACCTGGGCAAGAGCAGAAAAAAAGGCGAAGGACAGGCATTTGTGGAAAACCCTTGCGGAAGCCCCATGTGCCCTGGGCACTTAAGGTTCAGAGAGAGATATACACACATACTGTACATATATACACATCTATACACACATACTGTACATATATACACATCTATACATACATACTGTACATATATACATATATATACACACATACTTTACATATATACATACACATATACTGTACATATATACACATACATATATATACACATACATATACAGCTGGAAAAGGGCTAATTTATACTTATTGGTAATTTTCACATTTGACTTGGGGTCAGAAACCTAGGCTACAGTAGGTAGGAGTGTGGGTCTGCTGTATAAATCAGGCTTTCTCAACCTTTTTTGCCCCCACGGAAACCATGGAATATTTCTTAAGTATTTACCTCCACTCATTATTAGCTTCATGTGTTTCCGTACATCCCCCCCCTTTTCCTCCAGCTATACCATCATGGTTGCCCTCCCCCAACCCCACACACACACACACTCCCGCCTCTCCATCCCATACCATAGAATATACCACTTCTAATAAATTCACTGATGTGGCAGAAACAAATGTGTTTTTCCTTTTAGTTTATCCAGTATGTCACCACTGCCAAAAAAATAATAAATGTACAGTATACAAAATGTTAATCAGGTATGGCTTGTGGTATATGGCATGTGCAGGAGTAGTTTTTTTTTTTTGCTTGTGTAGAACTGAAAATGACATTTTAACCAGGCTGTTTTGGAAAAAAAAACAAAAGCATGTAGCTAAGGCGTAGGTTTCCGAAAGAAGTGCCTTGTAGGGATTTTTCAGTCAGATCTCTGGTGAAGATCCTGGAGATCCATTACAGAACCAATGTTGAGAAACCCTGGTGTCACTGCTTTTCTGTTTTTAGCTCTTCAGATTTGGTCTGCTGAAATGTTTTGTTTTTTTTTTCATTGTTGTTTGTAAAAGTAAGATCATTAGACCAAAATTGGTTACGAATTGGGGAGTTGATGTGTTTGTAACTGTAATTTTTAAGTTTTTTTTAGATGGGGTGGGGAGGGCAAATAATGCTGAGATGGAGATCTTGTAACACAGGCATTGTATCAAGTGGAGACTGGGTTGTCTCTGTTTACTTAAATTCTTGTGGCAGGCCTAAGCAGCCCAGGTTCTTATCTGTTACCTAGTAACGCACAACAGTTAGTGTATAAGTACACAACTATACACGAGGCCACTGCAGTAAAGCTGTGATACCAAAATGTATAAACTAGGAAAAAAGTAGGAACAGCTTTATTACTTAACAACTACAAAGTTGTGACATTTTGACATGAGCCTTAATCATACAAAAACATACAGGACGAAGAAATAGAGAGAGGAGATAAAGTATAGATTTACATGAATGCTGTGTTTAAAAAAAGAAAAGGAAATAAAATGAATAGATACATTCAGGATTATGGGACGCTGGAACCATATGGTTTGAACTTGCTTTTCAGCTACACCTAACATTCTCCTCTTCAACAATCATAATCCCTCTCCACTAAGCTCCACTCTCTTCTCACTTGTTACACATAGTTCAGAACCTCATCACAGCATCACATTACAATCCCTCTACCCCAACTATAATCATCTATTTCACCTTCTTCTGGCTAGGTTAACACTGTATCACTCTCTCTCCCCTCCATGGTTTCCCCACCCACCACCCTCAGTTATGACCCACCTATCATACATCACAAGTCTCTATTTAAACATTCTCTACGCTCTGCCATGCCCATTTCTGAACAAGCATCGGACGAATCACTTCTTCTTACAAGTTACAGCTAAGCGGTCTATTCATTTTATTTCCTTTTTTTAAACATAACATTCATGTGAATCTATACTTTATCTCCTCTCTTTATTTCTTCATCCTGTATGTTTTTGTATGAATAAGCTCATGCTGAAATGTCACAACTGTGTAGTTGTTAAGTAATAAAGCTGTTCCTACGTTTTTCCTAGTTTATACATTTTTATTTATCACCTCTGCCAAGGATAGCACATTAATCAGTTTCATTGATCAGGTCAGTCACATTGTGCTGGTGAGGCTTGTAAGAGTCGGTTCTATAATACTAGTCTACTTCTTCTTTTTCTTCTTTGTTCCTTCTCAAGACCACCCCGTGATCCTACTGAATTTACTCCTGTGGTCCTCGATATGTCCCATGGCCCCCCTGTGGTCTCCGAAAGGACCACATGAGATCCCCAAGAGGACCACAAGAGGTTCAGAGTATTGCAGGGCTTGAGCCTGTATTCTCGATGGGTCGCAGAAGCGGGATTGCATGACACCGTGGTTTTCATTGCACCAGTTTAGTCTAGAGTTGGACTTTCTCACCGGAAGACCTCGACATGTTTTGGGTTACCCATGTATCCCTGCTGAGTGAGAGGTGGTTGCCCATCCAGTCTAGCATTGGACTTTCTAACCAGAAAACCTCAGCGTGATTAGGATACGCATACATCCCTGTCGGGTGAGAGGTGGTTGCCTATCTAGACTGCACTGGTCCAGTGTCTCCAACTTCAGCAGTTTGTGGTCATGGCCGCTACCCTTCCTAGTTGTGACCAGGACAGAGCTTTTGTACAGGAAGATGAATCCTCGCCACTAGTAAGTTTCACCCCTGGGTTAAGCTGGTTTAGGTGTATTATCCCAGCATGGGTGTGTTTAGGATGTGACCGACTTCTAGAGCAGAGGTACCATGTCATGAGTAGTCATCAAGTTTCTTTATGTCTGTGGTGTAGGCTTTATATGTGGATTTTAAGGACTAAGGTATGGTGCCTTGAAGCTGCATACTTCTGTTTCTTGAAGCAGTCATTGTGACAGTGATGAGGGACAGGCATTGTGTTAGATCAGGAGTGGGATCGGGGGCTTATTTGAAGACCCAGAGTGGACCACAGAAATGAACTTCTTGGCCAGGTCCACCACCAGAGTTCTCACCCAGTTAGCTAGTTTGAAGCAGCACCATGAAAAACTGAGAGGGGGTCTTGGCCACGAGTGATTTTCTGGCTGCAGTAACAATATGGCCATCACTCAAGCATAGTCACGTTTGTTTAGATATGAGACCTAAAGTGGACTTTATAGGTTCATTTTTCCTTGAGAAGAAGTGCATTGGTGATATTGATCATTTTTACCTTACATCCTTTCAGTAAAATATTGCATATCTCTTGTGGAACTTTGCCTCCCTAACAGCACTCCTGTAAGCTTCTTGGTTGTGAGCAAGATGGCCTGCTGCTGATGCATCCATTTGCAGATCATCAACGATGTCTTACAGCCACCTTCGCCTTGGTCTTCTTCTCTCTCTTTTTCCAATTATGTACCTTCCAAGACGGTATTCTCTAGATTATCATGATGTTTAATGTGTCCAAAATATTTAACTTTTCTCTCTTCAGTCCTCTTTACTAGCCAGCCTTTTTCAATGTTAAGTTCTTATATTATGGATATATTTATTCTTTTTTTGTGTCCATGATATTTGAAGAACTCTTCTGTTGCATTTACATTCAAAGGCATTTATGTGTTTCTCAGTTGTTTTGTTAAGTGTCCAGGTCTCACAGGCATATGTTGCGATGGGAAAGATGTAAATATACTGATTGTTAACTCCAAAGCAGCTTGTCTTGTTTTCTTGTAGTGCATTCATTTCTAATGTTTATGTTGTTGTCAGCTAAGAAAGGAATACTCAGCTCCAAGAAGGAGTTCTGGTGGATGCTGGAGAGCATAGAGAAGATAGCCCCAGAAGCTGCAGAAATAACTACAAGTGTTCGAGAGATGCCGAACATCAGGTACTCACCTTTTCATTGGTTACTTTCTGCCTAGTTTATAGACAAAGGGTTGGATAGCTCCTTTTGTCCCCTGGTTGCACATAGCGGTTGTGTGACAGGCATAGAACAAAGTATTTTATTTTTTACAAATAATGCAAACGTAGTGCAATAAAGTATATGAGGAACAGCAGAGATATAAAAACTGATGTCAACAGTTCACAGAAAGCATAACAGAGTGAAGCATTATTACTTTGCTGATATCTTTGAATAATCCACAAGGTTATGAAGAATGTTTCTAAAAAGCAGTTGATTCATGCTGTGTACTAAAATGAGCAACTGCGACAAATTATATAGATTTATATATAAGTAAATTTTAGAATTAAAAAAAAAAGAAATATAATTTTTACAGCAGGCATTGTAAAAACCCATATTTCATTAAGCATACATATACCAATCAGCATTCTCTTTCATATATATGTGTTTGTCTGTGATTATGGTTACGTCCAGTCATTGCCACAAATTGACACCTATTTATAGCTTTGAACAGCTGTGAATCAACAAAGAGCTGACATTTAGCAGAAATCTAGAAGTTCAGCTTGTGAAGCACTTGATGGAAAGCAGCACTTCAGTACATGCATGAAAATTTTATTCAAAGGAACCAAGAAAAAAAAAACCTCAGTAATTTCACTAGTTTTTTTTTCACTAGAAGGAAAATAATTAAGTTGTCATTTTCCACCTCACAAGTAGACACAGCTGCCTTCAAAATTACATATGTGCAGGGTGTGAGGTTGCTCTTTGTTCTTGTGTATAGGGACCTCATACTATAGAAAACATCATCCAAAATTACACTGACTATGGAACACTGAGAAGCAATTGCTGGCCCAATGAAAGAACCCAGGAAGCAAAGCACTGTAGCTCTATATGTGAACTACAAATAACAGTTCATTTTATTGAAGAGACAGAGTTCCATATACAGGCAATAAGTGCAAATGAAGAAGAAGAAGACTATTTTTATTTTAGGTGGACCATCGATGCAGTTTAATTTTAGCACTGGCAGTGACGGTATCTGCATTTCGTTCTTGTTTAGGACACCTCTTGGAAGAGCTAGGGCTTGGCTGAGGCTTGCTTTAATGCAGAAGTCCCTGGCAGACTACTTCAAGGTTATGATAGAGAAACGTGATACATTTCTACAGTAAGTTTTAGTGCAGCCAGTCATTATTTTCTGAGAAACCTTCATAAGCTTTTTATCTAGTGGATCATCTGATAGCTTCTGTATTTTTTTTTCTAATGTAGCCACTCTAATTGTTATCTTCTTACAAAGCATCAGTAATTTTGTTAAAATCTAGCTTAATTTTATCCAGCTTAATCCTGCACAATTATTTTACTGCTCTTATGTTCTGACAGAGCTTCTGTAAAGTAAATTTTATCTAGCACATCACATCGCTGTCTTATCGTACTTATTTTCTCACAAGATAAGTGTGATGATAACCGTGATAGAACTGGTAGTTGTGGAGTAGTGGTTGACAGAGATGTATGGTTTAGTTTTACAAAAGAAAGACAGGATAGAAGAAAAGGAAGAAATGACAATATGAAGTAACAAGAAGAGGACACAAATGAAAAACATCAGCAGCTCAGTATTTTGGTATTGATGATTTTGTTACTTCTTACTGAAATGCCAAAAACTAAAAAAAAAAAAAAATGTTTCCAGCATACCCTACAATTCAGAACTGCTTCCAGGATATCCCACAATTCAAAACTGCTTCCAGGATATCCTACAATTCAAAACTACTTCCAGGATATCCTACAATTCAAAACTGCTTCCAGGATATCCCTCAATTCAAAACTGCATCCAAGATATCCCACAATTCAGAACTGCTTATGTTCTGAAACTGAACAACAGCAGAAGACAGACCGATTCTTCTCAAATACATAATTTACAAGAGGGAAATCCACCGTTAAATGTGATGTTTAGCTGTGGTAGTTTTAAGTTGACTCGTGGATAGACAGAAAATTTCTGCAGTTCAGGTTATAACTTGCTGTTTTGTTGTTGGACAGAGATTTTTACGAGCCTGGTGCTTTCATGCTAGAGGAAGAAGGAATGGTTATAGCCGGTCTCCTTGTGGGTCTAAATATACTGGACTGCAACATGTGCATTAAAGGGGAGGATTTGGACCAGCCAGTATGCCTTTTTGTTCTAATTATTTCTGTGAATGTGTTAGTTTGTGAGTTCTTAATGTAATGAGAAGGTGTTTTTCTTTTTTTTTATGAATTGTTATTTGTTATTTCATAGCACAGGAGTAAGAAACATAGCAGTTAGAGAGCTAGCTTATCATACAAGGGAGAAAAGGTTTTGGCTGTATCCAGTCAGTCAGTTTGCATGTCCCTTGTGGAACTTTGCCTCCCTAACAGCTCTCCTGTAGGCCTCTCAGTTGTAAGCAAGATGCCCTGCTGTTGATGCATCCATTTGCAGATTATCAACGATGTCTTGCATCCATCTTCGCCTTGGTCTTCCTCTCTTTCTGAAGTTTATTCAGTCACAGCATTTGAAAACTGGGTTGTAACATTTCTGTTCAGGAGTACAGGCAGAGAGCAGGTGTAGAAGCAGAACAGTTGAATACTGTTACAGTTCACTTCTCTGGGGTGCTCAGTGTACAGTGGGATTGATTTATTGATATTTTCAGACAAAGAGTTAGCGACTGTTACAGCAGTTTAAAAGGCTTGACAGTATATTTAAATCACATGTTCTGCTTGTATATGTCCAGATTTTATAGTTGTTTGTCTTCATCACTGTCATCACCATCATTATCATTTATTGTATTTTTCTTTGTGGGGTTGAGTGATATAGATTTTTTTTTTCTCAGTAGTATAAAATCATTATTCATCATTTTGACTTGTCCACTCCTCAGTATATCATGTCTGTCATATTACTCATCATTGTCATGCTTTTCATTTTGTTACATGTTTTTTTTAAAATCTTTTTACTCACTAGATGTTCTTTTCTTTATATCCTTAAGTGAATTTGGTTTCAGATTCTCTGATTTTTAAGTTCATTGGTCATTTCATTAAGATTTTTGTACTACAAGTATTGTTGATTTTTACTTACATTATGTCTAGAGATGCAAGAGCTCTAGATCCCTAGTTTAGTTTTTGACTGCTGGGTATACACTCTTACAACTAACTGCACATTTTTCATAGATGAGTTAGTATGAACGATATAATGAAACTTATATACAGAAGCTGTATAATGTAGTAGAAAATAAGCCTAGTCTTGTAGACAGTGGGGGATTGGGGCATCTTCCAAGAATTTCAAAGGAATTCCCCCCCCCCCAATTAAGATTGACATGAGCATGGGACAGAAAATATCTAAGGGAGACTTAGATGAAAGCAGATTCTGTAAATCTGAGGACTTCTCTTGATGGAGCAGAAAATGAAAGTGTTGGGTAGTGAATAATCGATGAAGAAGCTGTACATGCACCTCACTGAAGATCTTCAATGAATCCACACATGTGAATCTTGTTTCATTAAGCGTGTATAAAAATTACCACTTGAGCTTCATCAAGCAGAGAAAGTTATCCATCTTTGGTTGCGGTAAACTACTTTGGCCTAGAATGAGTACTGGCCAAAAGTGTGGTTCCCAGGAAATAAGGAAGGGGACAGCTGAGGTGACCAAAGATATCACTGAAGCTCTGAACACCACAGTCACTGAAACAAGTGTGGCTGTTTGAGATTCCATCCTGGCTAGAAAAGTGAGACATATTCAGAGCAACATTATGTGCAGGACATGCCACATGATGATGATGAGAGCTTTTAGATAATTTGAGCTTAAGTGAGACAGCATGTCATGTATCAGATATTTATATCAGATGTATCAGATAATTTTGTATATCATTTTATGAATATATTTTTACAAGAGTTCTCCATCTTTATCTTAGATGGGAGTGATTGACTTCAGTTTATACATGAGGGATGGCAAGTACAGTGACAGTGCTGAAGAAGAAAGGTATGTATTTCATGTTTTCATGAATTTCTGTCATTTTCTTAAATGTCATATTATTATTAATTCACTGGGAAATCTATTGATTTTTATTTAAACAGCAGTGGATGGACTGCTGGGCCAGTTATACGGCCAGGCAAGCACTATAAGCACATATGCTAAAACCTTACCCATACAGATAGCATCAACAGATCAATGCACAATCAGGCCTAACCCACAAATAACAGTCTGAAGACCAGTGCACAATTTTCAAACTTGACACAAATTACTGTGTCCCACACACCACATTACTACATAAATTGCAACAAACAAGAAGGAAAAAAAAACCCACACAATAAACTGTACTGGAGAAGACTAGTGCACAGTCTTCAAACTGTGAACTGGCCAATAGACATTTAACATAGAATGACCATGTGTCAGCATCTTACTACATGATGAGCAAGAGATAAAGGAAATAAACTGCAACATCAACTGGACTGACTTGCACTGAAAGGTCTTTGCAAACACCTGCTTCCATCAAACCTCTCCATTGCCAACATATTGTGCAGAGATACAAAACAACTGGAAGAGACCTGTACATTCCATTGCCTGAGATAAATGGACAAAAAAAAAGAACACAGATTCATAAACCCAGAGAAAATAAAATGAAACAAAATTATTTTTATTGCACTGGCATATTTAGTTATGGCAAAAAAATGATAAACCTCTGTTAGAAATCTAATTCATAGCACATTCATACCAGTGCTGTGCTACCAATGCCAGATTTACTAAGAAACAACAGAATAAAATTACCATGAAAAATGACGTGTCATAGGAAAGCTACAAACATCTCGAGGTTTGACAAGCTAAGAAATCATATCATAAGACAGATGGTTGGAACTACACCATGTCTATGACACATAGAGAAGCAAAGAATCAAGCGATTTGGCCACTTAGTGAGAATGACACACTCGCAGCCAGCCGTGAGCGCCTTCAACCAAAGAACTACAGGCCACAAATCAAGAGGAAGACCCAGAAAGAGATGGATAAATGGTATCAGAGAGATACTCGCTAGCTATGACATGACTGTCACTGAGACAACCCAGTTGGCCCAGAAATGCAATTACATTTCCTCTTGACACTTCACAGTACAAAACAAAGGATAAAGTAAATTAAGCTAGCAGACTCCGTTTATTTGTTTTAGCCATATCTTGTAATGATCTTTTTCATATTTGATTTGTCACTTCAGTGGTGAAGGCAATTCTAAAATGGCTACCATCCTCGATCAGAAAAACTACCTTGAAGAGCTGAATAGACACCTTACGTGAGTAATTCTGTACAAAAACTGTGATGTCAGAGTAAATGCCGTTAAATATCACATGATAGTTCACCAAGATTTCCTGTCTTCAGCAAGTTTTTCAGTCTCATCAAGGGATGTTATGCCCACTGAACTGGCCTCTCTTAACATTGTCCTCTTTAGAGTTTCACGTGGTTGACCTCTTTTTCTTCAGCCTGTTCTGTTCCACTTGATAGCTTGTTTAAGGATCCTCTGATTGTTTCTTCTCATCACATGACCAACATATGTCCATCTTCATTTCTGATAACCCATGAGACAGATTGTTATTTACTCATCTGTATTATCTCTGTGTTGTTCTTGAATTCATTCCACTTTTTTCTCTCTCTCTCTCTGAACCTTAAGCGTCCAGGGCACATGGGGCTTCCGCAAGGGTTTTCCACAAATGCCTGTCCTTTGCTTTTTTTTTTTTCCGCTCTTGCCCAGGTGAGCACTCTATTGCTCAACATCCTCTCTGTTCTTCTCCATGTCTCTTTTGGTCTACCCTTACTTCTGTTCCCCTGTGGTGTCCAACTAAGTGCTATTTTTGGTAGTGAGTTGTCAGTCATTCGGAGCACATGTCCCAACCATTGCTCCACTTTATACCAAGAATTTTCCTTAGGCATTTGTTTTTGAAAGAATCTAATTTCTTGTCTATTTCTTTAGTTTTCCAGCTTTCATAAATGAGGGTGGATATTACATTTGAATTGAATAGTCTTAACTTGGTTTTTGTGCTTATAACTTTTGAATCCCATATGTTCTCAAGATTCTTGAAGGTCAGTGCTGCTTTTGCAATATGAATTCTAACTTCCTTTCTGGCGTCACTATCTTGGTCTATGTAGCTGCCAAGATATGCAGAACGGTTAACTTCTTCAACAGCTGTTCTTTACTTATGGTGGCTGTATAAAATTAGGGGTCATCTGAGTGATGTAGTGGTTTGTATGCACATCTCTCATGACAAAGATCAGATGTCTGAGTCAACCAGCTATAGGTAACAGTATCTGGCTCCTTCAGTTGCTGGGAAGGAAATGTGACCAGCGTGATGCAGACTACATCACTGTATCATATGCTGATAATTTAGGAAAAAAGGTGGATTCATTCATGTGACATGTCCTTTCCAGAACGTTATCCCTCTCACTGCCTCCTTGAATGCATTATGTTCTTGCACACGTTGACTAGCATCTTGCAATGATGCATTCAGACTTTCCATGGTGTCATGAGTCCATGTGCGGTGATGTCGTCCCTTTTCTCTTTTGCCAAGCACTATGCCTTCTACTATCAACCTATCCAAGCTCATGTGCCTCTTGAAGTGGCCGAAGTATCTCAGCTTTCTAATTTTTATGGTGTTAACGAGGCAGTTCTGCAACACCTAATCCCATCAATATCTCTTTATTTGTTTTTTGTTCTGTTCATGATATTCTAAGTGCCTTTCTGTAACATTTCATGTCAAATGCTGTTATTCTCTTTTCTAGTGATTTGTATCCATGTTTCACATCTGTATGTTGCCACTGGGAATATGTAAGCTCTTAGTAAACATAACTTTGTTTTCTTGTTGGTACTTTGCTGCATACTCTTCATTTGTGCTAGTTTCTGTGATGCAACTGCAATTCTTCTTTTGATTTCCACTGCGCAGTCGCCACTGGAGGTGATGACTGAACCTAGATATTTAAATTTATTTACGTTTTCAAGCTCTTGATGGTTCAATGTACTTTTGGATTTGCCTCTCGTTTTGTCAGTTACCAGGTATTTTACAAAGTTATAGTTAACTTCTTGAAAGTTGTGGCAGGGTATCTTGGGTTAATAAATTTTAGCCTATGAGGGTACAAGGAGGCATGCAGTAGTTTATATTTCAGACTGTTAAAAGTAACCAGGCCATTTGCTACATTCATCACAGTCCTCATACTCCCATTGGAGCATAAGACATTAACAAAGGTTCTCCAGCAAGTCCTATCTTGAGCAAGGTGGGATACCTCAAACCATGTCTTTCCCAATTCCTGTATTGTGTGTCTCCATGTCCGCAGTGGCCTGGCCCCTCTTTCTTATTGCAACAGTATGATCAGTAGTTTGTATTGTAAACTTGCAGGCAGAGTAGTTTCTAAAGTCATGAAGTACTTCTTATGTAAGAATATTTTTAAATACAAGCTCCTTTATTTATTAAGCATTAATGAGACTTAATCATGTAGAAAAATTAGCCAATGTGAGTCTACTTATGTAACTTTGATGTTAATATTTTAAATGTTTGTTAAACTTATAGGGCTTTTGTAAAAGACTGCAAATAAAATTACTTCTTCTGTATGGTTTTATTCAGGTGAATAGAGGTGTACGGTGCAGTTTTACAAAGCGGCAGAGGGAGTGAGTAAAATGAGAAAAAAAAATGAATAGAAAGTAGGAGAGTAAGATGAGAATGTATAAATGAAAAAAACATACAATATCCAATATTTCGGCATGAGCCTTTTTTGAGGATTACATACACAAACAAAACAACATATAACTTATTTGAGTGGCATCCTCCTGAATAGGAAACATCACAAGATTCTTGTGCTGCACAACTGCACTGTACACCTCTATTCACCTTTATTATTTGAACCAGTTTTACTGCAGTCGCCATCCCTTTTATAGTTTTATTCAGACTTTTTTTTTTTAAAGATTCAGATTTAAACTATTGTACGAGCTAAAAAAGAGACATACTGCCATTTCCTTGGTAGAGCATGCTGGGTTTGTTTATTATAAAATTGTTTGTGTGGTTTTGAGATTTTCAGTTTGGAAATCTAAAGGTGAAAATACTTTTGTCACTGATATCCTTTAGACACATTGCAATTCAAGGACATACAGATAACAGAGGGGGGGGGGGAACGACATAAGGACATTCTGAATTGCTTATTGTGTTCTCTATACATCTGAACACTGAACAGAGCCACAGTGGCCAACCTCCAGCAGAAACTAGAACTGGTGCAGGCAGACAACTGCCTCATGAAGGAAGACCTGGCCATTGCCAAGAACACCATCATCACATTACAGACAGAAGTGGAGAGACTCAAGGGAGAGAAGAATGACGTCACATCTGGCTATGAGAAAAAGATAGAGGTGAGCTTGTGATGAGGGAGGTCACACTCTAGACATTTTTTGTTTTTGACTGTTTGTTGGATGTTTTGAAATGAGTTCTCTCAGAGGAAGATTTGAGTGCATCTTTCATTAAATGTGACCTTGAGTTCTACAGCTTGTGTTGTGGTGGAGGTCTTCAGATGTCATTGCAGTTATCACTTCAGGCATTGTTGCAGGTATTATTTTAGACATCATTGCAAATATCATTTCAAGCATTATTGCAGATATCATATCAGGCATCATTGCAGGTATCATTTAGACATTATTTCAGATATTGTTTTAGACATTACAGATATCATTTTAGACATTATTGCAGGTATCATTTTAGACATCATTGCAGGTATCATTCCATGCATACTTTCAAGTGAGAAGTGTTAAAATAGCTTTCATTAATTCCACCAACATGAGGACCACAATGATCACCTGCACAGTAAACCCAGGCTGTCTTATCACAACAGCCTGTTTACTGTGAACACCATTTTGAGGTGAGATGGTGTCTTGACCTGCTGTGGCAAGTGTCATCTCCCTATAAACTGTGTTCTGTTGTTGAAGCTGTAGTTTATATCTAAGGTTTGTTGTGGTTGAAAAAGAGAAAAAGCAGCCATTTTGTGTGCATTTGTATGTGCATACACATTGGTGTATGAATTATTTTAGGGAACAAAGAACAGACACACAATAAACATAATGGAATGGTACACACAGTGGAATAGCACACACAATGAACTCAATGGAATGGTACACACAGTGGAATAATGCACACAACAAACATAATGGAATGGTACACACAGTGGAATAACACACACAGTGAACATAATGGAATGGTACACAGTGGAATAACGCACACAAAAAACATAATGGAATGGTACACACAGTGGAATAACGCACACACCAAACATAATGGAATGGTACACACAGTGGAATAACGCACACAACAAACATAATGGAATGGTACACACAGTGGAATAGTGCACACAGTTCATTTCAGAGTGTATCAAATGAAAGTTAGAAAATGTGAGTAACATTTCTGAAAGAACAGATAAAAATCCCTTCTGTTCGCACCAAGGTCAGTGATGTTTGTAAGCAGATAGTGCTACCAATGCTGATGAGCAGGTCAAGAATGGCACATGCACATGTCAGGATGACAGCTACATTTTTGTTGACATACACCATGAAAGAGTTACATTGTCTGGTTCTTGTCCACCAAAAGGTCTGAACCTTTTGGATATACACCATGAAATAGATGCAGTGTATAATGATGAGTGCATGTGAAAAGCCCAAAGCTACAGCTATACTGGAATATATTGAAACACTGGAGAATTATTTTTCCAACACTAAACAAAAGTTTTGTGTAATTTGAATTTTTTTTGTCATTTGATTCACCCACGTATATTGGAATATTACACACAGTACAAACAGTATATATGTTGAAATATTATGCACACAGTACATTCATTCATTTGCATGTCCCTTGCGGAACTTTGCCTCCCTAACAGCACTCCTGTAAGTCTCTCGGTTGTGAGCAAGATGGCCTGCTGCTGATGCATCCATTTGCAGATCATCAACGATGTCTTGCAGCCATCTTTGCCTTAGTCTTCCTCTCTTTCTCCCAAACAGCAACACAGTACATATGTTAGAATATTACATACAATACACACAGAGTATTAGCATTAGCAAGTGTGTCATAGGTTCAAGGGAAAGGTAATCTTAAATGAGAAGACATTCTAACAGAAATTCTTGTAAAAGGTTAAAGAAAGTGAATTCATGTAAATGAAACATTTTTCTTTTAGAATACGTTTATTCCTTTCATCCTGGCTGTGAATATGGGACTGCATAAGAGTTCATAGTTCATCATCATCATAAGACACCATTATCAGTGTGTGTTGCCTTTCTTTTCTTGTGCCACATGCCAGCTGGTTCAAATATTTTTTTTCCTCTGTGTCTACTTTTTTTTTTGCCCTTGACTTTTACAGTTATTGTCTGGTTCTCTGTGAACAGCAAAGAAATCCACCAGTGGCTCACTGGACCAGTCATGGTTTAAGAGTATCCAGGGGAGCCAATCTCCTTGAGCAGTCAGAGCCCTGTTAACCAGCTGCCTCACTCATCTCTTTGAGCATTCAGAGCCCTGTTAACCAGCTGCCTCACAGTCATCATTCTCAGCCAGTACAAATGATTGTAGGAACAGAGAAAGAGGCAGCTCACAGAAGAGTTGGAGGGAGGAAATTACAGAAAAACCTTAAATGTTCTGTTATATGAAGCAAACTGCAAAGCCCATTCAAAGCATCTATTTGTTTCTTCAATAATGAAAGGTATTTGAGGAAGGAGAAAAGACAAGACAAGTCAGGTTCTCTCATGCATTACAAATCCAAAGATTGTTCTTTTCCCCCATTATAGTTTTCATTAGTCTTAAATGTCCTGCAACTTTTCTGAGAACTTCTTAATTTGTCCTACTGGCTACTTGAGATTCTCCACAACAGCATCTCTGCAGTGTCCAGTTTCTTTATTGTCCAGGTCCCACAAGGCCACAAAAATAAGGGCTCTGTGTAGAGTTGTAGTGGTTGGCAGTAGGAAAAATAAAACCACTAGCTTCAGTTGTCAGTAATGTTGTCAGAAGAGTTGTTCAGCAAGTTTTTCAATCTCAAACATTTATTTTACTCACTGTTTTCTGATGGTTAATGTCAAGTAAGATTTAAGACTGGCATTTATTATTATCTTATATCCTTCCTGTGCCATTAAACGTCACATAGGGCTCACAATAATTTATTATTATGCTAATGAGATTTTTCTTATATTCCACAACTGTACTTAGATGGCCATTTATTCTCTTTTAAATCCTAAGGAGAGTTGTTTTTAGTGTGCTGTTCGAGGAGTCTGTTGCATAGAAAATTTCAATTCTTAGTGTCCTAGTCGAGGACCCAGTTGAATAGAAAATGTCAATTCTTAGTGTCCTAGTCGAGGACTCAGTTGAATAGAAAATTTCAATTCTTAGTGTCCTAGTCGAGGACTCAGTTGAATAGAAAATGTCAATTCTTAGTGTCCTAGTCGAGGACTCAGTTGAATAGAAAATTTCAATTCTTAGTGTCCTAGTCGAGGACTCAGTTGAATAGAAAATTTCAATTCTTAGTGTCCTAGTCGAGGACTCAGTTGAATAGACAATGTCAATTCTTAGTGTCCTAGTCGAGGACCCAGTTGAATAGAAAATTTCAGTTCATATCCATCCACACAGGCTGCCAAGCAAGACATTGATGCAGAGAGGGAGACCTACATGACATCGAAGGCAGGCCTGGATTCGTTGTATGCCGTTGCCAAAAAACAGCTGGAAGAGGAAACAAAGCTCAGGCTGGTGAGTTTACAGGGAGTAAAACAAGAAGACATTCGTGAGTTTATGTGTGAGTATTACCTTTTGTGTGCAGTATACCAGGTAAGACAGCCAAACAGCAGTTCCTGGTCTTTGATTTAATTTTTTTTTTTTTAAATTGTCACCTCCAGAAACTGAATTGGAAAGCCTCTTACAGGAAGTTTGCTGGCTCCTAGTTGCTTACAGCCTCAGAGAATAAGTCTTTCCTTTCTTCTGTGCTACCATCCCTAATTATTGGAGACAATAGCATAGCACTGGAAAATCTGAACCAGATAAAGTGATACAGAAAGACACACACCAGCTGTACAAAAATCAGAAAGGTCTTGTAAACGCCAAGTAGCATTTACCTGGCCACAGACATTTAAGACCAAAAATATCCTCAACTCTTTTTTTAAAAAAAAGACAAATAAAATTTTTTTTAAAATTATGATAGAAAATGATTTTTATGGGGAACAAAACTATTTAAAAGTGTACTTGCCTGTAGATCAGAAGGTTCCCTGTTTTGATTTGGCACTTGGGCAAAACTTTTTAGGACCAGCCAACATCGGAGTAAACCCAGTTTTTAAAAAATTGATGCCTGGGTTTGCTTAGGAAAAAAAGAGGCAGCAAGGTCAGGTGCTGGTATCCCTACCTTAAATGCTGCATTGGCCCAGAAATGTGAAGGCGCTGATACTTTACACCCCCTGCAGCATGCAAATGCTATGAAGTACAGAGAAATAATAGAAGTAGTATTTGTAACTGTAGGCACTGATTGTGTAACCTGGTGAACTAGACATTCTTATGGCTCTCATATCTTTCTAAATGGAGCTTGCTGACCTCTATCTTGTCCAAGAAGCTTTTGAGCCAGTCCTTTTCTCTGTGAACAATTCAAAGCAGTAGTAAGAGTTTTGTCTGTCTGTGGTTCACCATTTCAGCATCAAAATGACTGCTGTTCCTTCATTTCTGTGTAACAGATATTTGAAACATTCAGCAGGTAGCAGATTGGAAGTAGTGTTCTGAACTGACTCATGTTTTTTCACAGGATGTGGAAAAAGAGCTAGAGCTACAGATTGGCATGAAGACAGAAATGGAAGTAGCACTGAGGCTGCTTGAGAAAGATATTCATGAAAAACAGGACACCGTGATTGGCCTACGTAAACAGCTCGATGACATCAAAACCATCAACCTTGACCTATACAATAAGCTTCAGGTGGGTAATGGCAGTACATCTACTAACACATAAAGAGCATTATTAGTCACTGACAGAAAAAAAAAAAAATTGAAACTCTATGCTCTATAGAGAAACAGGTTTATGTTTTTTTTTTTTTTGGTCTTTATTTTCACTCTGCTGGATCTGCCAACTTTAGTTAAATCTGCTTTGGTCTGAATCTGTTTCCAGCTGAATATTGTGTGTAATCTTGTTTTATGGTTCTTAAATTCTTAAAGTAAGACGGTTTCAGAGCACATGTGTGTCTGCCGTGATGCTTAAACAGCATTTTTTTGATTCGCAGAACTTTGACAGGGGTTCAGTGGAAAATCTGGAAATAACTAAACAAACATAATACCTGACAAATTTTTACAATTTCTTTGGGGGGGGGGGGGGGGGGGGGTGGGTTGCCTGAAATATTGTTTTCAAGATCATGGCATATGTTAAATCATATGTTCACTTATGTTGTATACTTTATGCTTACAGATCTGAAGATGTTTTGGCATTTGAAAAAGTTTAGAGGAAAAAACCCTATTGAAAAAAATACCTCATAAAATATGATTAGTGTAGACTTTCTTATACATAATTAATATGTGCTGTGACATTAAAAAATATGGCTTTTATCAGTTTCTTTACAAATAAATGTTCTTTATTTTTATCGGCATAATACACCAGTATTTGAAATTTGTGCTCAACTTTTCATATCTAAATATGTTTTTGGTCAGAGTTTTTGTGGGATATAAAAAATTACTTTGCACATTACACAAGATTTGAAAAATTGCTTCATAGTGCAAGAAAAAAGGTAGTAGAACTCCCGTTCGCCTTAAAAAGACTGATATCAGACTACATAAAAGTGATTAGCTTATTTGTTGTATTTTTAAATAGTATATTTTGTGGTGGCCCGGTTGGCCGAGTGGTTGGGTGCTTGGTCTGCTAATCAGGTCCAGTAGTGGGATTTTTTTTTTTTTCTGGTATCACTACGCCAAAAAAGCCCCTGGGTCCATCCAGCCTCTAAAAATGAGTACCAGAGAAATCTGGGAGGGTAAATGCAGTCAGGCATGATGCTGACCACATCACATTTTCTTGTGCCAGTGGTCTCCAAAATACGGGCCTAAAACTGTTTCCCCAGTATGACTTACTGGCGTGGAAATGGGAATTTTACCTTCTTTTTTTTTTAACTTATTAGTATATTTTATATCTAAAATACGATTCAGATGTGAAGGAGATGTCAGCTTTGGTGGCAGTGGAAAATGCATTTGTATAGAATTTCTTACTCAAAACAGAATCTGTTTTTAAAAGTTTTCAAGTGAATCTCAGAATGCCTTGTAAAAAGTTGTTGAAAAGTTTTTCGTTTGCCAGAGATATTAGTCTTGCTACTCCCTGATGTTTGGTATCAAGACAGACTTGTTAGAAACCTGTTAGAACCACAGGTGTTTGCTTGATTGTTCTGCCTATGTCAGTGACTTATCTTCACAACATATCAGGGTTTGTTTGTTTTTTTTTTAAATTTTGATAAACTTTGTTGAAAATTCTTTTCATCTTTTTCAAGCTCAGGTATGATAAGTTTTTGTCTACGTGTTTTGAATTAGTCTGCTTTTTTTTCACTGTCTTTAGGACTTATTCAATGACTGAAATTAATCTTGGATATATGTGACATTTTTTTAACCTTTGACAGCAGCTGTATACTCAAGAGTAGCTCATGGTTAACCTTATAATCTGGATCGTCTTTCTCTGCAAGGCTTTTGGGCTTTCTGGGCAGGTCTGTTTCAGCTCCACTTACTGTAATCTCTGGCATCGTCCCCTTCAGTGCTTGAAACTGTCTTTTATGTGAAAATCTGCTTGTTACTTAACCCACTGATAGCCATGAAATGTACAGTTTACAGTTTTTGCAGGCAGACATTCCCTGATTTCAGTATGTCAGGAACCCATTTTTATATAATGACTGGAGCATGATGGTGGCTCCCTCCCCCCCCCCTCCCCAACCAGCCTTAAATTTCAGAGGTCAATTTGTGACAGTTGTAATACTCTGCAGTTTGAGCAGGATTAACTTTGATAATCTTTACTCCATCAAGTGGTTTCTGATTCTGCTTTCCACTCTTATACCATTATCTGCCTGTACTGGCAAATTTTTATTTCAAATGTTAAAACATATGGGAGTTTGTTTGTTTGTTTGTTTTTTTCAGAGGATTAATTGTGATTTATCTTTAGTTACATGTGTGAACATTTCCTCTGAAGGGCAAAAAAAAAAAACCAAAAAATCAACAGTCTGTCAGAAAATTTCCACTTTTCCTGCAACATTGAGCTAGTTCAGAATGGACTGTTATAATTATAATTGCTGGTTTTCATAAGTTTCATATCTGAATTGCAAATGATAACTCACTAATCCATTTATGCTGTAAGCCATCTAATTTTAATGAATGATGAATTTGATAATGTGCAATATAATATTTATAATTAGCTCCCTTTTTTCAGTCTGGTATTTTTGCTTCATGCCATCTTTATTAAAATGAAGGATAATTTCACGTGATAAATCCTGCTTTTTCACATGCTTCAGAGTTAGCGTTTCATAGTTTGGCAGTTCTTTTTTTTTTAATCTGATTGTAAATTGTTTTAACTTATTTACAGATGTGTTTGTAAAGCTGTTTGTTTGAACTTATTTTTGTAAAGTTGTTTGTGATGATTTGAAACTTATTTATATCTGTTGCTGTTACCAGTTACTTAATATATAAGACAGTTTTTTAAAAAATCATATGTGGGTCACATATATGTTATAGTCCTTATTGAAAGTGTTCATGGGTAAAGGAGGTGGTTATAAGATGGGCCGGTTATTGCCGTTTGATGACAATATACACCTGTAAATATGCGATTCTGTGATGAATCATGGGAGGCTGAATTTGCCATCATTGTCATCCATGAACTCCATCGTCATCATCATTTGCTATTTTTTAATCCATTCTCACCTTCAAATTCAGCTTTAAAGATGAGATGCAGCTGTGGCTGTGTCACCGACCGTGATGGTTAACTGGTGTGAGTTTGGTTAATTACCTTCTGTGACGAGTCATTTGCCGCTCGTTGGATCACGGGCTAGGGGCGTTTTCTTGATACTGTTAACTGTCAGGCCTGCCTGTGCTGATCCAGATCAAAACGTGCTAAAAGTTGAAGCTGTTGATTCCATGTGTTGTGTTGATATGCTTCTTGTGAACTTCCCAACTTTGTCCAGCCTGCATCTGAAATAAATTGCTCATCTGGATGGGAACAGTTACTTCCCTTAGTAGTGGCTTCCTTTCTTTGTTTTTTTTTTTTTTTGACTGTGGCTCCGTGTGCTTGTGGGAAGAATAGATGGATGAGGAGTGAGTGAGTGGGTGAATGGATGAATGACTTAATGGATTGGTAAGTGAGTGGGTGAGTGGATAGCTGAGTTGGATGGATGGATGAGTAGGTGGATGGGTGGACTGATAGAAAGGTAAATAGGTGGATAGATTGTTTGATTTGTTAGTTGTTAATTGGACAGACTGACTGATTTGTTTATTGATTGACTGAAAGATGGATGATAGGATGAATAAAAAAAATTGATGTCTTGACAACCAGGGTAAATTGTGGATGAAAAGATGTCTAAACAAAGCTACCAGAGAGTCAACAAACAAAGAAGAAGGGACAAAATACAGAAGATTCATGGCATGTGGCTTCATTTGTAAGCGTATACATTTGCTTTTGATCAAGGTTGCTTGAAATGTTGGCTGGAGAAAAAAATGTGGAAAGAATACTAAAAACGAGAAACACATGATGATTGTGTTTGCTTGAGTTTCTATTGTTTATTTTAGAAAGGAGTTTCTTCAAAAGTTGACCAGAGAGGCAAGGCATAATAAGGAAATTGAGGATCAAAAGAAACAAAGCATATCTGACCAGTGGAATTTATTTTTTTCCTTTTGGATGAGATAACTTTGAAATTGATTCTTTGGTTTATCTCCTTTATTTTGGCGCTTGATGCCTGAGTTTCTTTAAATTAGTGGAATAACTCGGCAAAGTTGGTGAAAAGTATCACACTGGTTTGTTTAATTGTTGTTCCAAGGAGGGGATGTAATCCTTATATAAGCATCCGGGCCATATTCTTCAGAGTTGTCTCTCTTCACCAGAAACGTGGACACTGAAGATTTTGAGGTGGTTAATACCAGTTTTTTCATGGCATCGGCCAAATCGTCATGAAGAATCAGTAGTTCTCTTTGGAAGCAGCATTAATTCTTCAAATGTCGGCTGTTGAGTTATTACACAGGTTGGGTCATGTGGAAAGAGTGCAAGATATCAAACAAAAATGATGTATACACAAGAGATACAGGAAACAAGACACATAGGCAGACCAAAACAGAGATGGAGAAACAACAGAGAAGAGAATGTACAGGAAATTGGTGTCACCAACTGGAGAGAGAAAATTAGGAATAGGGAGGAATGGAGGTGAGCTTTATCTGGTGCAATAAGCCTAAATGGCTTGGAAAGCTGAAGAAGATGAATGCTGTTATCTAATTACTTGAAATAACAATGACATTCACCCTAAAGATTGTAGAGCTGAGGAAGAAGAAGAAGAAGGCTGTTAACTAATTACCTGAAATAACTATGACATTCACCCTAAGGATTGTAGAGCTGAGGATGAAAATACTGGTAAACAAAGATCTGATGTAGGTGGGAGACAGCCAGCCAAGGATTAACAGTTCAAATCTCTTGCTCCCATTAGCACCTTGTGGGTTGGATGGTGAAGGGCCAAGAGAGAGAAAGCTCAAGACAACCTGTTGTGGATCCGCAGTAACATTTTGACTATTCAGTTATAGTTGTTGGTGTAAAATCATTTGAACTGGTGTGTACATGTTTGGATCATCTGTTTGTCCTGTATACTCCTATGAATTTTACTGTAGTAATAGTGGTAGTTCTCTCTTTCTCTCTCTTTTTCTATCTCTTGCTCTCTCTCTTTTTTTTTCTATCTCTTTCTCTCTCTTTTTCTCTCCCCCCCCCCCCCACCCTCTTTTTCTTTCTCAGAGTCTCCTGCACTTTCTTTTTTCCCTCTGTCTTTCCATCTCTTTCTCTCTCTCTCAGTTTCTCTCTCTTTTTCTCTTTCTCTTTCTTTTTCTCTCTCTTTCTGTCTCTTTCTCTATCTCTTTCTCTGTCTTTTTCTCTCTCTCTCTCCCCCTCACTTTCTTTCTCAGTCTCCTGCACTTTCTTTTTCCCTCTGTCTTTCCATCTCTTTCTCTCTGTTTCTGTCTCTTTTTCTCTCTCTTTCTGTCTCTTTATCACTTTCTCTGTCTTTCTCTCTCTCTCTCTCTCTCCCCCTCACTCTCTTTTTCTCTCTCAGTCTCTTGCACTTTCTTTTTTCCCCCTCTGTCTTTCCATCTCTTTCTCTCTCTCATATGTTCTTTCTTCATTACTTTCTCTCTTCTTCTCTTGCTCAGTCTATGACAAAAGTGAAAGCTGAGAGATAAATAGCACAGCGTCAGATGGGTCTCCCTGCCCAGTTCTTCACCCTTTGAATATGCTGTTTGTTCTCTGTTTCTCATTCATGCAGGAAACACTTTTCTCCACTGATTTTATAGGGTTAATTGTGCATATCAGTTGCCAGGTTTTCAGGTGTGTAATTCTCGTTTTCAAGTCACTTTCTTTAGTATAAAAATATTCCATGCATTCTGCAAACTACGTGTTTCACCATGTAAAGAAGTCTGGATTCATCTGTCATTGTGTTTCAGGTGTCTTGTGTTTTTGGCCTCAGGTGTAAACTCAGTTGTTGTTTATAAGAGGCATGATATCTGAGTAACATTTCCATCACTTGGTACTGGCAAGGAACACAACAACAGCTTCTTCAGCTCTTTCGATAGCATGCAGATTTAGGTTTGTAAGACTGATTTCACTCTTATTTCCGGTTCATTTGCAGCTGCAAATGCTGGCTTGTTGAGTATGTAGAGCAGCCATGTATTTTCACTAAAACACTGGGGGGAAGGGACAGAGTTTTCCCATGCCAACTCCAAGGATTAGATAACTGCAGTTGGTCAAGACCTTGTCTCACCTCCTCCCAGCTGTTACTGTGCCACAGCAGCCTGATGACTGAGGTAACGGTTGACTTGGCTTTACTGTGTTGGTGGATCTTTTCTGAGAAGCCTGGCTTTTGCAGCTTAGGAGGAAGATATCATTCTCCCATTTTCATACTACTGCCCTAGGACATGAAGCGTCTTCATACTTCTGCTCTAGGACATGAAACATCTTAATACATCTGCCCTAGGACATGAAACATCTTCATACATCTGCCCTAGGACATGAAACATCTTAATACATCTGCCTTAGGACATGAAACATCTTAATATATCTGTCCTAGGACATGAAACATCTTCATACATCTACCCCAGGACATGAAACATTTTCATACATCTGCCCTAGGACATGACCCATCTTCATACATCTGCCCCAGGACATGGAATATCTTCATACATCTGCCCTAGGACATGACACATGCAAGCTTCACGTGACATCATCATCTGTTGTGACATCACCATGAGGGGCAGGGGTGTGTGATTAAACTACTTCATGCAGTGTATTCATCATTTTGCCAGAAGAAGCAATCATAGAGTTTAGTACACAATATAAACTTTACAGACAAAACATTAGAACTGCTTAAAATCAACCAAGGCAACCCTTTACATGAGTAAACAATGAACAGACACTGTTGTCCATGGATGCTTGTAGTAATTTATTGCAGATGAATATGCTTTATTGAGAATCTGCTAAATAAATTACAATAGGATTAACCCAGGAACAGTTTGTTTTGTTTTTGTGTGAGAGATGTCCTTTGGCCTCCATTTTTCTTCTAATTCTTCTCACACTTTCACACAAACAAAGAAACTAATAAAGGTTTTGGGGTTTGTTGTTTTGTTTTTTTTGTCCAGAATATACCATCTTTTTTTTTTGTTTAAATATTTGTTTCAAAGGCTTTTTGACTGTTTATGCAGACTAGTTGGTAGGCTGGTTCAGTTCTGTTACTGGTCAGAAGCTTGGACTATTTCCCCAGTCCTGTTAGTCTTCAGCTGTCAGGTTCCAGTTTGCTGGCAGCATTCTGAGGGATGGGAATGAGATACATTGTTTGTTTAAAAGAAAAAAAAGTATCTTTGCAAGGTATCTGATAAGCTAATGGTGAGACTGTGTGGGTGATTTGAGAAGGTGACTTGTGAAGTGATTTGTGACAAGATGTCATATAAAATTGTGTCATGCTGTTGAAGTCATATAAGGTGGTGCCTTGCTGTTGAAGTCATATAAGGTGGTGTCATGCTGTTGAAGTCATATAAGATGGTGTCTTGCTGTTGAAGTCATATAAGATGGTGTCTTGCTGTTGAAGTCATATAAGGTGGTGTCTTGCTGTTGAAGTCATATAAGGTGGTGTCTTGCTGTTGAAGTCATATAAGATGGTGTCTTGCTGTTGAAGTCATATAAGGTGGTGTCTTGCTGTTGAAGAATGTAGTTTATAAGTTCCACACTTGGAATTTTCGAAGCCCTCGCTGTGAGTAAGGTTTTAAGTCGGATTCGGCGCAGTAGGGTCACTCATTCATTATTTGTCGTATGGATTGTCGTAAGAATTGTCGTCTGGGAGTCAGGTATCTTGTGTTTTGCTTTTTCCTCTCAGATCTTTGGTATTACTACGGTCATTTTCTGCTTAGCATCTGTTCGGACAGCGTTCGACCGACCGTATGTATTTCCGGGCCGCCCGCCCCCCCCCCCCCCCAACAGGATTCAAGAATCTCGGTCGGAGAACGGGATACGGCGGACGTAACTTGACGTAGTGAACTCGACAGTTTACGCAACACCTGTGTCTCATGTGAACAAAGCGATTGCGCTACCAGTGCATAGGCATTGTGGGCACACTACATTATTCCATATATGTTTGATAAGCATACAATATGGCGGTCGCCGCGCAACGTCCAAATCACATAACGTCTTATTTCACAGAACTTATCGTGGACATTATTGGGCTCGTGGCTGCCATTTGATCAGTTGTTCATCTCTTTCTCATGCCGCTTGCTCGGCCCATTTAGATTTTTTTTTCCTCCTTCTCTTTGTCTCTACGGTGGCCTTCTTTTACTGTCAGAGAATACTCAAGAGGCAGGCTTCTTTGCAAGCTCCACCTCAATGGGAGACCACGACTATTCTTAGCCCTTTATTTCACCCTGCTTCCTGGAACACGTCAGGTAAATGAGATAGGGTCTTGGCCACCTTTGGTTCACTGGCCTCAGTTATTACGCCACCACTTTAAGATCTTTCTGTCGCAGGGAATGTACGAACGTATATAATCATTTCTACGGGGGTTAAATGTGTGGGGAGTGTTTGAAAACTGAATGGATGTCGTACAAATGCCGGGGAAATGAGACAGGGAATTGTGGGAGAGCGTGTACGGTTGAAAAATACGAAATGAATTTTAAAAGAATACGAAACAAAACAAAACAAAACAATTCAAGTTTAATAAGGATTCAAGACAAACGGAGGAGAAAGACTACTGGGGAAATAAATCTCCAGCGAGTGGATCATTTTGTAAATTCGGATTAAAATTGAGGTAAAGGAGAAAACGGCGGGAATGCAGTGGAAATACGCAATAGGAAAATGTTTATCCGCCCATTTGCAGTTCTGTTTTATATGTACATGTTTATATAAGAGAGTTTCACGCTGACAGATTTAGTTTGTCTTCCATGAGCAAACCTTGCAAGAGGAGGCATCCTAGAACGAAAGTTTGTGTTCTCTGTTCTGGAAGGATTTGATGAAATATATCCATTCTTGATAGATCTTTCTTCTGCTTCTTCTTCGTTTTCTCGCTCGGAATAATACTCCCCCCCCCCCATTCACTCATTTAAATAGTTTACATGTATAACAATATGGCTTCTGTCTCATTGGAGGATTGTGTAGTGGTGTGTGTGGGCTTTTTTTTCGCTTAGAGTAATTGTCTTTACAGAAGAGGCATCCATCAAAGTAAAGCTTCTGTGTTACTGGAGGTTTTGGACAGAAGAGGCATCCATCAAAGTAAAGCTTTTGTGTTACTGGAGGTTTTGGACAGAAGAGGCATCCATCAAAGTAAAGCTTCTGTGTTACTGGAGGTTTTGGACAGAAGAGGCATCCATCAAATTAAAGCTTCTGTGTTACTGGAGGTTTTGGACAGAAGAGGCATCCATCAAAGTAAAGCTTCTGTGTTACTGGAGGTTTTGGACAGAAGAAGCATCCATCAAAGTAAAGCTTCTGTGTTACTGGAGGTTTGTGTAGTGATGTGTGCAACTGTTTGCCAGATACAGTCGCTGTTTTTTTTTCCAGCGGTACAGAAGCGGCATCTATCTCGATAAAGCTTTATTCTCACTGAAAGTTTGTGTAGTGATGTGTGGAGCCTGTTTATCGCACTTAACCAGTGTCTCTTCAGCTGTGCAGAAGTGGCATCCATCTCAGAACGGTTTCTGTCTCGCTGGTGGCTGATGTGGCCATGAATACGTTCTGTTTAACGAATACAGTCACATTTTATAGTGGCATCAGTCTCGGAGTGGCTTTTGTCTTGATGGTTGCTGTAGGTCATGATGGCCTGATTCTCTCATGCAGTAAGACACTTTTCTTTCCCTTCACAAAGCTGGCATCTGCCGACGGAGCTGTCCCACTGGAAGGCGATATAATCTGTGCTGGAGATTCATCTCTGGTATGGAGCCAGTATTCTTGGAGGGCATATTCTACATGTTTTACCCACATGGGTGTGTTTATCTCTTCGACGAAATGTGAAAAAAAAAAATAATGATGGAAGCTACAAAGTCCCTCCCCCCCCCCACCCCCAGTTCTCTGTGGACTTGAACGAAGCCATAGGGGTGAACTTTACGTGATATTAAATGTTCCATTCATCCACTGACAGCGTATGGTCGTATATTTGTTTGCTGAAGGGAGGTGGTACTGTTGTAAATGTGGTAATTAGATGGATAAGGGACATTCCATTGGCGGTCTCGTGTGCCTAGTTCTAGAGGCAAGTGTTTCCGGTGAGGAATCTGGATTACTTGTCATGTTTTAAAGGGTCCTATACCATGTTTTAATGGAGGGATCGGGTGACTTATCCTTTTTAAGAGGCCCTATGCTATGTTTTAAGGGAGGGGGCCTGGGTAGTTTTACCTTTTGAGGTGGGGGTGGAGGGGAGTGACTTTCTGTGTTTAAGGAAGGCGCCGGGATGGCTTCCCCCGTTTAATAAGAATATTGGGGGGGGGGGGGGGGGGAAGCGGTTTGCCTCTCTTGTTTTAAAGGAGAAGAGACCTAGGATGAGGGTGGATGGCTTCCCTTGTTTTAAAGGGGGAGGGGGAGGCATAGTGGATAAAAGAAGAATACCTAATCTTTAAGATTTTGGAGAAAGATTTTTTTTTGCAGCACCTATTTTTAAATTCCTATCTGAGGTGTTGGATGCGCTTGGAAATCCCAGGGCCCGTAACCACGTTTTTTTTCCCTTAGAATTCTGTCCGGCATTGCAGACAATATCCGTAACAGGAACGTGTAGGAAACACAGAGAACTAGGGGCTTTAGCTGGAAGACACGGCTCTCTCTCTCTCTCTCTCTCTCTCTCTCTCTCTCTCTCTATCTCTCTCTTTCTCTCTGTGTGTGTGTTTTAATTTTCATTGTTCGTACTCTTTTTGTACTATCTGTATTCTGGTTGTTTGTTCTTGCCAAGTTCGATGGTTTTCGTCTGACAGACCCCGACTAAGCACCAGATGAAGTAGACAAGTTTAAATGAGCTAAACGCTTAATCTTGTCATTTCATTTATCACACCAGTGGCAGTTATAATCGCAAGGGGAGGTAATCATGAAAATCGTTTTATTCGCCCCGAGTTTTGGGGTCTTAGGACTCGGATTCTCAACACAACAATATTAAACGTAGCTGTCTCAACACAACAGTGTTAAGCGTAACTGTCTCAACACAGCAGTGTTAAACGTAACTGTCTCAACACAACAGTGTTAAACGTAACTGTCTCAACACAACAGTGTTAAACGTAACTGTTTCAACACAACAGTGTTAAACGTAACTGTCTCAACACAGCAGTGTTAAACGTAACTGTCTCTGTGTCTCTCATCACGGTACTGCTAAAAGTAACTGTACCTTTGCAACTTCTTTCTCGGCTGTTTGTTTTCATGAAGAGAAACAGGTTTAAAAGAAGGAGGAGGGGGGGGGATAACCAAGCAAATATCGAAACAATTAGAAGAATAGTAGCTGGAGAAAAGCCATCATAATACAAGTTTTCTAAACAACAGCATCAGTATAGGGGGGAAAAAATAATGAAAAAAATACGTGTAAAGCACTATACAAAGTCTGCAGGTTTAAGCATACAAGAATTTTAAATAAGTATATAAAAAATTAAGTATTTTTTTCTTTGTTATTGCTCGTGAATCTGTATTTTTAAATCTCTTGAGGTTGACTGAGTAGTGTCCCTGTGAGAGACCTTAGACATGGTGTGAGATATTTGTATATAAAATTGAGACTGGTTAAAGTACGGTATAAGTTTGTTTTATATGTAGCTGAAGTAATTTAATGTGTGTGTAACTGACTGACTTGTAATTAAATTGTATTGGATGGAGATGGGACTGTCTTACTCGTAATTGAAGTAAATGAAGGGAGATTGAACTGCCTTACTCGTAACTGAAGTAAATGAAGGGAGATGGAACTGTCTTTCTTGTAATTGGAGTAGTTTAAGGGAGATGGAACTGCCTTACTCATAGCTGAAGTAAATGAAGGGAGATGGAACTGCTTCTGTTGTAAATGAAGGGAGATGGAACTGTCTTTCTTGTAATTGGAGTAGTTTAAGGGAGATGGAACTGCCTTACTCATAGCTGAAGTAAATGAAGGGAGATGGAACTGCCTCTATTGTAAATGAAGGGAGATGGAACTGCCTTACTCGTAGCTGAAGTAAATGAAGGGAGATGGAACTGCTTCTGTTGCAAATGAAGGGAGATGGATCTGCCTTACTCGTAACTGAAGTAGTTGAAGAGAAGTATTCTTAGTTGTAGCTGGAGGAAGATGGAAGACATACTTGTAGTTAGAGTAACTGGAGGAGGATGGAACTGTCTTACTTGTAGTCAGAGTAGCTGGAAGAAGATGGAAGACATACTTGTAGTCAGAGTAACTGGATGAAGATGGAAGTGTCTTACTTGTAGTCAGAGTAGCTGGAGGAGGATGGAAGTGTCTTACTTGTAGTAAGAGTAACTGGAGGAAGATGGAAGTGTCTTACTTGTAGGCAGAGTAACTGGAGGAGGATGGAAGTGTCTTACTTGTAGTCAGAGTAACTGGAGAAAGATGGAAATGCCCTGGTTGTACTCGACATAACCGGAAGAATTTTGTCTTATTTGTATTTGAATTAACTGGAAGAAGATGTGGTTGTCTTACTTTTGACTGAAATAATTGATAACTATCATTCTTGTAACTGAAGTAATTTGAGCGATATTGGACTGTATACTTCTGACTGAACAAAAATGAAGAGAGATGGAACTTTCTCACAAGTATTAGAAGGGAGATAACTTTCTTACTAGTATTAGAAGGGAGATGGAGCTTTCTTACCAGAATTAGAAGGGAGTTGGAACTTTCATACAAGTATTAGAATGAAGATGGAATTTTCTTACGTATGGAAAGGATGTTGAACTGTCCGTTAACCCCACCCCCCCCCCCCCAAAAAAAAAAACCAAGCCACTATCATCATCATCAGATGCCGTGCCGACTGGCGCTGGCTATTATGCTTCCCCAGAGTACCCGATCCTTCATGCAGGCCATCAGTTCAGTTGGTGATCTCCTCTCACACCATCCCGTCAGACTGTCCAGTATCATTTCTCTTGGTCTTCCTCTTGATCTTCTTCCTTCTATTTTTCCTGTTGTTATAATATTTTCAATGCCCCCTCTTCTCATTGCATGTCATATGAAAGTACATTGTCTCTGTCTTATCTTTTTTTACAAGTTTTTTTTTTGTGTCTCTCCAGCTCTTCTCATACATTCTTCATTAGTTATTTTTGCCACCACCCAACTCTTTTTTTCCCCTCACCTGATAGGGAGGAAGAAATGTTTGTTAACGTTAATCAGTGTTCTTAAAAACTGGTTCGCTGGCAGATCGGCTGAAGATAACTAAGAGATCCCTAGCGAAAGACTGACAAACGTGGGATGGAATACAATTATGACTTCTCAAGATAAGACCTAAAACCTCACTCTCTGTAGCGAGTGTTCTCTTCGGCGGCCCGTTTTACAGCGCGCTAGTTTTGTTTTTCTACGCCATCTGTAGCGATTTGATGGCCGGCATCTTGCGGTCTCCCCCCCCCAAGGGCCTGTAGAAAGTCCGGAGGAAACAAGACGGTCTTGTTATGAGTGGATATTTATGTCGGCTGTTAATGTATTGAGTCATCTTTGATTAGGGGCTTTCGTTGGCTTTCAAATTTAAGAGCATTGCGGTCGCCATAGTGTTGTACATCTGAATTTGGATGGCCATACGCGGAGTTTTTTGGAGCTACGTGGTTCTTTTTTTACTATATTTAATATATATATATATATATATATATTCAGGGATTCGATGCAAGGCGGCACGAGTTTAGCTAGACATTGGTTCCAAACTTGAGGTTGGTAAACTCCCCGACAATGGTCACTTGGGGGTCCGCGTAACAAATCTAGATTATTGTAAATTACAAGAAAAGTGAGGATAGTTTTTAGTTTAATATCAAGTGTTCGTTTGTTTGTTTGTTTCTTTGGAAAGGGGGTGGATGGGTCAGTTGTTGGTTTTTGGAGCACAAATTGAGAGGAAGGTTATCAGTCACTGGTTTGGTGGTTTTGCATCAGTTTTAACTGCTCTTGCTTGGATTTCAGTCGCGGTATTGAAAAACGTCCATAGGAGAGAAACATGGGGAGGGGGGGCATGCAACCCTCTCTAGACAAGCAGGTTCGACAGTCGTTTAAAATAATTTACCTTTCATTGCTCATTATAGTATTTTATGATACGGTATGGCGTGGCCTAATGTGGTATGGTATGGTACGGTATGGTACGGTATGGTATGGTATGGTATGGTATGGTATGGTGTGGTGTGGTGTGGTATGGTATGGTTGACATGGGTTGGCGAACCATAAATGACGGAGACCATACCTATCTCCATTGGTACCCCCTAGAAGACTGTTTAGTCTGGCTAAGAGGGCAGGGATCACCATTGTCCCCATGGCGATGAAGTCTGCATACTACCTGCATGTTCTCTCTGCACACAGGGACTTAGAGGATAACTGCTATAACTTGCTTCCAAGCCGACATGATGCTTTTCCTTTGCACCTTCACAGCATCAGTTGCAAAGAACACCTGCTCGCAGTTCCAGATAGATAGATAGAAGAAGACGAAGAAGAAGAAGAGGGATTAGTTTTCGGTTAAAATACGGCATATTTATTTTTAAAGTGTAGAACAGTTCTGATGAAACAACAGTAAAAGCTCATCTTTCTAGTGCTTTTAGAGCGTGACTACGCAGTATATCATGTCTGTACGAAAGATAGTCGTGACTACGCGGTGTATCATGTCTGTACGAAAGATAGTCGTGATTACGTGGTGTATCATATCTGTACGAAAGATAATCCAAACAATATTTTAATTTTTTTTTAATCAGTAAAAACAAAAGTTTGAAAAGCCATATCTGTGGAATTTCTTCTCACTTTATGTTCATACCTGTAATCTTGTTAAGTACTCTTGACATAAGATATCATGTATGATCTTGCTTACTACTCTTAACATTAAGATATCATGTATGATCTTGCTTAGTACTCTTGACATTAAGATATCATGTATGATCTTGTTTAGTACTCTTGACATTAAGATATCATGTATGATCTTGTTTAGTACTCTTCACATTAAGATATCATGTATGATCTTGCTTAGTACTCTTGACATTAAGATATCATGTATGATCTTGTTTAGTACTCTTGACATTAAGATATCATGTATGATCTTGCTTAGTGCTCTTGACATTAAGATATCATGTATGATCTTGCTTAGTGCTCTTGACATTAAGATATCATGTATGATCTTGCTTAGTACTCTTGACATTAAGATATCATGTATGCGGGAAAGGAAGTTGGGAAAGTGATGAGGAAAAAAAAGACCAGTATTTTTGTCATATTGTTTGCTTTTTTTTTTCTCTATGCCTTCTCATGTTTCCGGTTTGGGGGCAGCAGGTTATAAAGGATTAATGGATTTATATAAGATGTTTATTGTTAACTAAGGGATTTACTTTTGTAACAATTATAATTATAATAGAAGGGTCGTTTATTACGGAATCATAGAAATATGTTCGGTCTTTGGTTATTAATATTAACATTATTAATATAAACTACATTATATACTATAACTACTATATATCACTATACTATATAGAACTATAACTACAATATATAAACTAAATTATTATTAATATAAACAGTATATTGTTGCCGAAGTTTAGATATCACCGTCACAGAGCGGGATTTAGGAGACAGTCATGTTGTTTGTTGCTTTGGTGGTCACGTGTCGAAGTGCTTGAAGAGTGAGCTGTGGACTAGTGCGCATGCTCGTGTAAAGTGAGCTGTGGACTAGTGCGCATGCTCGTGTAAAGTGAACTGTGAACTGGTGCGCATGTAAAGTGAGATGTGAATTGGTGCACATCCGCGTGTAAAGTGATCTGTAAAGTTATGCGCCTGTAAAGTGACCTGTGAAGTGGTGCGCATGCGTTTGTAAAGTGAACTTTATGCGCATATAAAGTGAGCTGTGAAGCGGTGTACATGCGCGAGTAAAATAACCTGTGAAGTATTGCGCATGCAGTTGTAAAGTGAATTGTATGCGTATGTAAAGTGACCTGTGAAGCGGTGTGCATCCTTGTGTAAAGTGAACTGTGAGGCGATGGGCATGCGCATGTAAAATAAGCAATAAAGCTGCTCGCATGCGGATGAAAAGTGAGCAGAGAAGCAGTTTGCGCATTCGCATATGAGTACGTTACCTCCAGAATGTCGTTGAGGCCGTAAGGTATATCCGAAATGCAGGAGCGCTGTATTCTAGCAGCTTCATCCTGAAACGATATAATAAACTCCTTTATGGACTGCCATTAGGAACAAAATGTTGTTTTTCTGGAATGAATTTCGCAGTTATGGAATACGAACACGATTAGGTTTTGCTTTTTTTTTTCATTAATGAAAATGAAAGAGATGTAATGATGTAGTGGACGTTCGGCACAAAGTAAGCAAACTGACTTTCACCGCCATCCTCATTCGTAAAAGAAATACGTGGACAGACTCTAGCATCACAAGAGACTGTTTACTGGGATCACCCATAGAGGCATGATATGGCCTTTGCCTGGTCATGAATCGACGGGCCGAAATATCAGCGTGATCTATCGAGTGCTATCATTGTCGTTGGTCTAGCGTTGTTCAGTGTAATGTAGAACAGCTTTGGGTGGATTGACACAAGAAAATGAGGCATTAACTCAATACAGCTTCAAACTTAAATACTGATTCTGATTATTATTGATCTATACCCCAGGAGAAGAATAACGCATCGAATTCAATCCACTACACACGCTGTTAATTACAGACGTATCAGATGAAGGAGGGGAAACTCCCCCATAAGAGCAGACTTCCCTGTTCTTTGACATCATCACGATGAAGGCTTTTTCTAAATGATTGGACGGAAGACGTCAGTGTACACAGTAACGTAAGATCTCTGTTTTATGATGATTGAAGTTAGTGGTGAGATGTGGCCAGGTTTGCTGCGAACATCAGGATAAAGGCGCAGTGACTGTAGTTTGACATGGGGCTGGTGATATCAGTCTCTGCACACGGTAAAGATGTAACAAGGGGGAGATTGGTATCTATGGAGAAGGGTATCTGTGGATTTGTCCGGAGTTCGGTGATGATGATGATCCTAACTAACTGTGGAAAGTCTCCATCTCCCTTTTTATCTCGTATCTTGAACCTGAACTAGCTGTCTCTTGTCTTGAACCTGTACTAGCTGTCTCTTGTCTTGAACCTGTACTAGCTGTCTCTTGTCTCGAACCTGTACTAGCTGTCTCTTGTCTTGAACCTATACTAGCTGTCTCTTGTCTTGAACCTGTACTAGCTGTCTCTTGTCTTGAACCTGTACTAGCTGTCTCTTGTCTTGAATCTGTACTAGCTGTCTCTTGTCTTGAACCTGAACCTGACATAAGTGTCTCTGTCTTGACTGTACACCAGACCGAACTCCAGTCTTTTCTTAATTGTGCACCTGACAGAACTCCAGTCTTGTTTTAATTGTACCCTGATAGAACTCCGTCTTAATTGTGGACCTGAGCGACCTCGGTTTTGTCTTAATTGTACACTTGACTTGTGTCTTGTCATTATAGTAAGTCCAGTATACAGTATCCAGTAGAATTTTGCTCTTCAGTGTATGTGAGATTTCTCCTTCTAAATCCTTCTAGTACATCTTCTTCTTCTTCTTCGTTCACTTCTACCACCAAAAACCGCACTGTGTACCTACTGAATTCACGCATGTGGTCCTCGTTAGGTCCCGTGGTCCCCTGTGTGGTCCAAAATAGACCACACGAGTTCCACGAAAGGACCACAAGGTGTTCAGAGTATCCCAGTGCTTTAGCCTGTATTCTTGGTGGGTCTCGGAAGCGGGATTGCGTGACACCGTGGTTTTCATTGCACCAGTTTGGTCTAGGGTTGGACTTTCTCACCGGAAGACCTCGGCGTGTTTGGAATATCAGTGCATCCCCGCTGGGTGAGAGGCGTTAGCCCACCCAGGCCAGAGTTGGACTTTCTCACCGGAAAACCTCGACGTGTTTTGAGATACCCATGTATCACCGCCGGGTGAGAGGTGGTTACCCATCCAGTCCAGGGTTGGACTTTCTCACCGGAAAACCTCAGCGTGATTAGGATACGCAGACATCCCCGCCGGGTGAGAGGTGGTTGCCTGTCTAGACTTCCCTGGTCCAGTGTCTCCGACTTCAGCATTTTGCAGTCGTGGCCGCTACCCTTCCTAGTTGTGCCCAGGATGGAGCTTTTGTCCAGGAGGATGAATCCTCGCCACTAGTGACTTCTACCCCTGGGTTGAGCCGGTTTAGGCATTATCCCAGTATGGGCGTGTTTGGGACGGGACGGACCTCTAGGGCAGAGGTACTGTGACATTCATAGCCTTCAAGATTCACCCCTGGTATGAGCCGGTTTAGGCAAAATTCACCAGTATGGGTGGTTATCAGGCGTTACCGACCTCTAGAGCGGAGGTGGCATGACATGTCTAGCCATCGAGTTCGACCCCTGGTGTGTGCCGGTTTAGGCATATTTCACCAGTGTAGGTGTATTTCGGACGTAGGCGGCCTCTAGAGCAGAGGTGCCGTGGTATAGTTCTCGTAGCGATACTACTGGACATATCAGCTTAAACTTCACTTTCCAACACCTTTTCCCATCGGCGCCGCACAGCAACCTTTATTTCCGCATTTACTTCCTTAACCGGGAGGAGCTTCACTCCACGCACGGCATTTGAAAAGTTAAGCCAGCAGTGACTTAACCTCTGGGACAAGCTGGTTCATGCATTTCACCCGATATGACTGCATTCAGGACGTGGCTGACCTCCAGACCAGAGGTGCCGTGATTTGACTGTTTGCTTCGCTTTATTCTTTCAACCACCTTTTCCGCAGTGATGCTGCGCGGCAACCTCATCTGCAAATTTCTTCATTGGCCGGGAAGAGCACCGCTCCACGCACGGCAGCTGAAGATCTCGCCAACAGCGGCAGATGAGCTACCAAACGTGACACTCATCTACCCTAAGTAACTGGTTTTCAGGCGCCAGATATTCGCCCTCGCCCCTTCTCCTGTCAGTTTAAAACAGTTCTGCCACGGGAAGGCCAGGAGCTGGACTTGACTGCCAGAGGCTGTTTGTGGCGCGTTTGCAGTCCTTAGAACCCTTCTAGTACATAATTATTATTGTCTCCGTTAAAGTCTTGGAAAAAAAAAGCAGATCTCCGTACTTCGTATTTGTTTCATTTCCATCAACTAGCTATAGTTCACTTTTATGTGCACAAACATTATTGAGGCTTCAGTTTAGTTTCCTCTCTCCGTCCACAAACATTATTGAGGCTTCAGTTTAGTTTCCTCTCTCCGTCCACAAACATTATTGAGGCTTCAGTTTAGTTTCTTCTCTCCGTCCACAAACATTATTGAGGCTTCAGTTTAGTTTCCTCTCTGCATGCACAGACATTATTGAGGCTTCAGTTTACTTTCCTCTCTGCATGCACAAACATTATTGAGGCTTCAATTTACTTTCCTCTCTGCATGCACAAACATTATTGAGGCTTCAATTTACTTTCCTCTCTGCATGCACAAACATTATTGAGGCTTCAATTTACTTTCCTCTCTGCATGCACAAACATTATTGAGGCTTCAGTTTAGTTTCATCTCTCCGTGCACAAACATTATTGAGACTTCAGTTTAGTTTCCTCTCTCCATGCACAGTCATTCTTGAGACTTCAGTTTAGTTTTCTAAATGTCCAATGCCAGCCTCATATAGCAGTACTAGGAATATACCAGTAACTCTTGACCTCTCGGAATTTAAATTTTCTGTCTTGTCTTCAGGCCGGTTTAGAGGGGGCAGGGAGAAAGGGCGGGGGGGGGGGTGTGATCCAGCGGTGCATCGCTGTCGGATCACGATGGCTTCCTCCATTTTATCGTTTTCCCTCAACAACAACACTGGCAGTGCTGCTAGCACACCCCTGTCAGTCAACACTTAGAACGATATTCAGCCACAGTCTAAAAAGAAATGATGAGCAGCACACTTCCATCCCGACCCATGTTTTTAAATTCTAGAATAACTTCCTTCTAGTTTCTTTCAGGTGAAATTTGCTATCAAAATTTGTTCTGGCAGACCGTGGAAATTATTTCTATAGTGAAAGTAAGGGTGAGAGAGAGAGAGAGAGAGAGAGAGAGAATGAATGAATGAATAATCTTTATTTTTAAAGAGAGAAAGAGAGAGAGAGATTGTTTTGCACCACTTTACGAACTTCTTCCTGGATACCAACTTGTTTACGTGGCGATCAGGGCTCGTCTCAGTCTTAAAATAATTAACCAATAATATGTCAGTTTCTGTTTGTTCAGTCGGCATTTTAGTATACCTTTCCCCCTTTTTTTTTTACCCTTCCTGCCTGTTTTTTTCCATTTAAAGCATAATTGCGTGATTGGGATTAAAGGATTGCTTTGTTTCAAATAACCTTTTCCATTTCTGTTGTTAAGTTATCTCTTTGAACCCATGACCTGGTGCAAGCAATTTCAAAAACGATCTGTCTGACTTCTTTGTTTACTTCATATCCTGAATCTTGTTTTGCGGAGTTCACCTGACAGCTTACTAGGAGATAATTATAAAGTTAACTATAGCAGGAATATAGTTTCCTTGGAAATTAGCGACGTAAACCATCTGCCTGCATCGCCCGGGGAATATAACTTTCACAAACAGTGATTGGAAAACAAGGAAATATAGAAAACAGCGCGAAAATTAAAATGACCTTTCTGGGTTTTTAAAAACGTTTGAAATCACCGACTGTCGACACTTGGTGAAGTCCCTTTGCTCGCAGAAATATTGACGTGAAAGCCTGTTTCTCCCTTCATTCACGGATAACCTTGTGTGCTATACAGTCCAGTACGTCTCGCCGTGCCGGCTCATGTCGTTCCACATAGAAGGTTTGTTTTTCTCTGATGCTGCTTTGTTCGGTACCCATCTTGTAAATTTGGATCGGCGGGTTGATGCCATTACTGAACTGACAGTCTGTCAGGATGAGAAACAGGCCACTTATGCGCTCCTCTACTCTTGTCACCCATTTGATGTTGTACGTTTATTTATGTGGTCAGAAGCGTTAAAAACGTAAGGTGTCTTGCCTTGTCTTCCATCTCCCAGCATCTGCGAGCTGGTGCTCTTTGCAGTCGATGTTGTGACGGTGTTGAGGCACTGCATCGTGTCACTTGGGAGCTGGTTCTGGCGGCTATATTATCAGTCCCTGCTTGCAGCTAAGAAGTAAGATGTGCAATACTTCTCTAGCAGACTCCACCACCATGAGGACTATGGCAATCCCTGCCCCGTTAGCCAGGCTAGGCCTGTTACTGAGAGTACCAGCGGAGAGGTGGGATAGGGTCTTGGTCAGCTATGGTTCGTGAGTCGCTGTTGCCAAAACTGACGTCTTCGTCCGTGCCCCCCCCCCCCAACAAAAAAAAACCCACAATATAGCTTTATAACATATACCATAATGTTGTGCCGTCTTTCAAAATATACGGCACGTTGTTACTTGCAACCAAACAATGCTCTGGGGTTTTTGTTTTTTTTACATATAATTGCGTCTTCGGGATTTGATTGGTGGAGGTCGGAGCAAGTTTCTCTCTGGCGCATGTTTTAAAACATTCGTGGAGATATTGTGTTATAAGCAGCAAATAAACAGCGCTCCCGTACTGCATCCAAGGGAGCGTCATCGCGTAGTCCGCATGGAATTTAAACGTTCTCCAGATTATGACGTTTCTGCAACAAGTGAGTTGCATTCATCTTACCACTATCTGATGAAATCAGGACAGTAATTTCATCTGTCTGTCTGTCTGTCTGTGTGTCTGTCTGTCATTTATGTATGTGATATGTGATATATGTATTTAGTTACTTGAGTGAATGGATAAGAACGAGACGTAAATGTTATATTTTGTTTTATGTCTCTCAGCTTCAATGTTAATTATGTTTGTTACATGAATAGCATATTTGTAGAATGTCTGGAATAGAGTGACAGATGTATGATAAAGGGCAGAATGTCAGACGGGCCTGCGTGCCCATTTCTTAACCCTTTTGAAATAAAGATCAATCAGTCAGTCAGTCTGTCTGTCTGTCTATCTCTCGCGCGGTCTCTCCTTTCCCCTCTCTCTCTCTCTTTCTCTTCCTTCCTCTCCTTCCTTCTCTATCCCCCTCTCTCTTTCTCTTCCTTTCTCTCCTTCCCTCTCTATCCCCCCTCTCTCTCCCCCTCTCTCTTCTCTTTCTCCTGAAAGAGTTGCAAGCACAACCTCTAGATCATGTGTACAGAATGACCGACCCCTATAAGGCCTTTTAATACTGGATAAAGATCATTTGGAATATATGTGACAAACATGCTCCCATTAAAGAAGTGAGAGTTAAACATTAAGTGAAGTCCCCCTGGTTAACACCTGAGGTATTGCGGGTCACGAGATCAGGCCCACAAAAGTAAGGAATTCACAAACTACCGATTACTTAGAAACAGAGTTCAATATGTAATTAGGCAAGAGAAGAAAAAAATGCTTTGCGAAACTGGTTCAGAAGAAATGAGACAGCAAGTCTGCCTGGAAAGCAGTTAACGTTCTTGCACACAAGAGAAAACAGTCTGACTTGGTGAGTTATAATCATGTGCCTACCTGTGCTGAGTTCAGCAAACAAGAGAAAACAGTCTGACTTGGTGAGTTATAATCATGTGCCTACCTGTGCTGAGTTCAGCAAACAAGAGAAAACAGTCTCAGACTTGCATAGTTATAATCATGTGCCTACCTGTGCTGAGTTCAGCAAACAAGAGAAAACAGTCTCAGACTTGCATAGTTATAATCATGTGCCTACCTGTGCTGAGTTCAGCAAACAAGAGAAAACAGTCTCAGACTTGCATAGTTATAATCATGTGCCTACTTGTGCTGAGTTCAGCAAACAAGAGAAAACAGTCTCAGACTTGCATAGTTATAATCATGTGCCTACTTCTGCTGAGTTCACCTATCACTTCAGAGAAGTCAATATCTTAAAGTCTTCACTGCCGTCCTCTACTTGTGACTTAAGTGGATTAAACAAATTCATAGATAATAAATGTTCAAATCTAAAGCAACCCAGTATTGCCTTCATGTCAGTTAGTGAAGTCTTTAATTATCTTTTATCTTTAAAGAACAACAACACAGCAGGACTTGATGAAATTAGCAACAAGATATTACGCTACTCAGCCCCAGTAATTACAGATACACTAACATACTTTTACAATCAGTGCATTGCACACTGTCATTTTCCCCAGACCTTTTCAAATGCAAAAATATATCCCCCTTTTCAAATCTAGTTCAGAGAACAATGCTTCAAGCTACAGGCCAATTTCAGTTCTATCAGCTTTGTCAAAACTAGAAAAACTCATACAAAACATGCAAGAAAATGGTTTGATTGTTGGCTGTCAATCGGGTTTTAGGCCCCGACATTCCTAACACAGCTCTCACAGAAAATGACAGAATGTTGGCTATCTAATATAAACGATGAAAAATTATGTGGTGCTGTCTTTGTTGACTTTAAAAAAAGCATGTGACATGATTGATCATGTAATCCTAATTAGAAAGCTACACCGGAACTTAACAACATTTATTACATCTTTTCTTTCTAATAGACAGCAGATAGTTTGCCTCAGAAACTCAAGTCAGGTCCATCTGTGGTTGATAATGGTGTTCCACAAGGGTCTGTTCTTGGTCCTCTGCTTTTTACTATCTTCATCATTGATCTTCCACTTCATCAAAAAAAACTGTCTTGTGATCTTTTTGCTGATGACTGCACAGTTTACACTAGTGAGATTCATTCATTTATTTGCATGTCCCTTGCGGAACTTTGCCTCCATAACAGCTCTCCTGTAAGCCTCTCGGTTGTGAGAAAGATGACCTGCTGCTGATGCATCCATTTGCAGATAATCAACGATGTCTTGCAGCCATCTTCGCCTTGGTCTTCCTCTCTTTCTTTTTCCCATTATGTACCCTTCCGAGACGGTCTTCTCTAGATTATCATGACGTTTAATGTGTCCAAAATATTTAAGTTTTCTCTGTTTAATCCTCATTACTAGCCAGCCTTCTTCAATATTAAGTTCTTGTAGTATGTATACTTGTTCTTTTTTGTGTCCATGATATTTGAAGAACTCTTCTGTAGCATTTATATTCAAAGGCATTTTATGTGTTTCTCAGCTGTTTTGTTAAATGTCCAGGTTTCAATGGCATATGTTGCGAAGGGAAAGATGCATGTCCTTAAAAATCTTATTTTTGTCTTTGCTCTTTGGGTTTCTTGGTATATTTCCAGAAGGTAGTTTACCATTGCTTTCCTTCCAGGCAGTGACTGTACTAGTCAGTGATCGTAGCCATTGTCCCTACGTAGAGATCATCTGCCTACAATCATAGAATGGTGACCATAACCAAACATTACCTGTCGGCTGCTCCCCCATTCCATCCACCACCTGCTCCCATGGCTTCACGTCACCCTGATCGGGGGGCTATACGGGTACTCCACCTTGCCCAAGGGTGTCACGTAGACTGACGGAGGTAAGGAGGCGTCTTACTTCTCCTTTGATAGGGTATACCCCTACCCCACTAACCGTATTAGCTGTATTAATCTTGATTCATCTCTTTAATTTGAAGTAAACAGTCTAATTAACTGGAGCAACAACAACAGAATGCTCATAAACACCAGCAAAACAAAATCCATGCTCATTACAACAAGGCAGAAATTAACAAATTCACCAACAACACTACAGCTCTATGCTGGAATTTCAAAGATAGAGAATGTTAGTGAACATAAAACCCTAGGTCTCACGAATGACCACCACCTCAGTTGGAACTATCATGTAGAAAATCTAACCAAACTCATTACACAAAAAGTTTACCAGTTTGCCAAAATCAAACACTTTCTTGACGCAGACACTAGGAAAATATACTACATATCACAAATACAAACACATTTGGACTACTATTCAACAATCTGGGATGATAGCTCCATATCAAACATGAAAAGACTTTACTCACTCCAAAAACGAAAAGTAAAATTTATAGACAACAAACCTGTAGCACATATTTCAAATAAGGGCAAACATCTTGACATTCTACCCCTCAAGAAGAGATTTATATTCAACAAGGCCAAGTTTATTCATACAATTCTATCACACAATGCTTCACCCTATTTATAGTCATTATTCAAATTTAAACCAAAACACAGTCAACACTTATGCAATTTTATTCTCTCAAAACCAAGTCTTGACATGTTCAAAAAAAAAGCTTCTCTTACTCAGCTGCCCACCTTTGGAATACCCTACCAACTCATGTAAAACTCATAAGTAATATTCATTCTTATAACTTCAAACTATGTCAGTATCTGTTTGAGATGGACTATATGCCTCCCTAATATATATGTGTGTGTGTGTTTGTGCATACTTTATATACACGTATGAATAGGTGTAGGTATATGTATGTGTGTGCATATATAGCTATGTATGTATGTGTATACAAGTGTATCAGTGTGTATGTTTTTATGAACATTTATGTAATTGTGTATGTGCACGTGTCTTTTTGTGGACATATATACATGTATGTGTGAACATATATATGTGTATACATGTGAATGTATGTGTGTATGTACATGTGTGGATGTATTTGTTTATATGTGGTATGTGTGTGAATAAATCCATCGGTATGTATTTGCTTAAGAACAGTATAGGCAATGTACTATCACAGTCTAAATTAGCTTAATCTAAAGTGTGACTTAATTGTTGTATCTATTACATTGCTGTTCCAAAAATGTGTGAGTTTAAAATTAATGTGAGCATGTTATAAAGTTTATTTCATGTAGTTGCATAAAGCAGAATGTGGACTGTATGGAGAGAAAGGGTTTATTAATTATTTACTTATTCATTTTATTATTTTTTTCATGCATATTATGTTCAGTAACAAATGCTGAATATCTGTGACTGAATGAAAGTTGTATGATGAAGGGCAGAATGGTAGACGGGCCTGCGTGCCCACTTCTTAGCTCTTCGAAAATAAGTCTGTTCGTTCGTTCTCTTCTCTTCTCCCTCTATTTTTAAAAGTGACTCCAAAAAAATGATAGATTCCCTCAAAATTTTGCTTCTCCTTCGACTTTTTAATTCCTTGAGATTTTGTAATGTAGTGCCACGCCATTTCCTACAGAAGCACTCATCTGCCAGTTATACAGACAGCAAACTGCTCATTTGGAATTCCAGAATTCCAGTCAGCAAATTCTTCTCTGGGGATGTCTTGTCAAACAAATGTACGGCAGGCGAAGTCGAAATGGAACACACCATGTGGAATACTTTTCCAAGTCAGAAATTGAGCTTTGGGTTGGAAGGAAGTAATTATAAGTTTATATACAAGACAGAACTGTCAGTAGCTCAAAATATAGCGCAAAGTCGGATATTTCCTGGTGATGAATACTTCGTATTCTGTTCCTTTTGTAACCTTCTAATTACCTTGATTTAGTAACTGAATTTCGGTTTGGCTTTTCAGTATTTAGTTTTGTTGATTGAGTTTAGTTTTGTTGATTGAGTAATTACGTATACATTTCTTATTCCCACAACGAAATCTGGGAACAACAGATCGAGACAAATCCCACAGATTAGACACAAATCTCTCGTCGCTATCTCGACTCTGGCGTATATCCCGAGACGGTTGCTATCGTTGTATTTCAGTAATGAGGCCATCAAGATCTAGGATTAGTATTTGTAACTACGAAGACTTTATGGTCAAAGACTTTGTTTGCTGGTGGTATACTATAGCTGCATAGGTGTTGCTGTATCTATAGGACGTGGCTGTTTTATCGAAGTGCAGGCTACTTCTCTGAATGTGCTTTCTCGGATTTTTTTTTAAAAAGTATTTGGCGAAGGTCTGAGCTGATGCTTTCTTCTCATACCTCTCTTGGTCTCTCAACTTTCTCCATCTTGATTCTAGTGTACTTGACTTACGTACGATCTTTTCGCTGTGCTAATCAACTTACTCAGTCTCCTTGATTCTATCATCCCTTGGGCCGTTTTTCCCCCTTTACCGTATCTGATTTTTCACAATCATTCATTCATCCGCCTCATCTATCTCTCTAGTTATCTATGAGACAAGAAAAACCTCTACACATGCCCAGTTTTTTTTGCCAGTCCCATTTTCTTTCTTTACTTGTCTTGTCCCAGGTGGCATAGACTTTATTTATTTGTATCGAGACTTTATTCACGTGTAATTAACTCGTGTGGACCGTACGAGTCACGACGTGTTCAAGAAAATCCCGAGGTTGGTACTCAGAAATCCACTAGGCCGTGCGCAAATCCTTCATCTTCCTAAACTCATTTTATCAAATAGTTTTGTGACGGAATTGCATAAAAATCAAAGAGATGTTAGTTGATGGAGTGCTTTTCAATATATGTTTGTTTCGCGTTTGTTTGAAAAGGTGAATTACATGGTTGTTGTAAACACTGATTCTATACTTAGAGAATTCAAGAAATAGCAAATATCGCAGAGAAACCTCCGGCGTCTTTCATTCCATCCTCAAGAAACGCATGAAGTGAAGTCGGAGGAAACAGAAGTAAAGGTGAGGGTAGGGAAAGCCGGAGCGGAGCGGAGAGGGAGAAGCTTAGAAGTGAGTACTGACAGATTCAAGAAATGTGCTTTGCTATGGACTGAAACCATGGAACAGCCTCACGTAAAAGTTTTAGAATGTGGACCTGATAGCAGAATGTTGTTGAAAAGTGAAACAGCCGGGAAGATGTTGAGATAAGACAACTGCTAAGTCTCGGTAGCACAACACTTTCATTCTTGACACCTTTTTTTCGGGACACCACCGTATACTGAGAACAAATTTCAAGAGAGTATTGAGAATTATTCCCGAGAAGCCGGCAATAAACTAGCCACAAATAGCTGAGTACAAACATTTAGACGCTGCCATTTGCCAAAGTCTCGGTCATTCTCTTGCAGTATCTTTCTCATGGCATGTATGAAGTCGGAGGCAGTCGTACTGTCTATGCAGGTGAATGACCTATAGAAGAAAGGTACTGAGTATAAGGCATGTTGTTAAAAGACCAAAGAAACGTCCCATAATGACAACGTACCTGTAACATCCTGTTGATGAGCATAATTGTGCTGGCCCTCATACTGCAAGACTCATCGAAAAACCCGTAACTGCTGGCTCCCCTTCTGCTGCTGCTGCTGCTGCTGCTAACACCGTGGATGCCGTCACTGCTGGAAGACCTCTTTCTGCCAGGATACCAGCCGTTGCTGAAGTGGTAGTTCTGGGCTAGTGAGGTATGGACTAAGGCGAAAACCAGCACTGAGAGTGCAAGAAATGCTGATGTCATTTTACAAGAAACCATTGTGTCTGTTCTGTAAAGAGATAAGAAAAATCACTGCTTATGTATCAGTTACCAAACTTTTAACTATCAGTGCTAACATTCACAACCATACTGGTTGAGTGTCTAAAGTTGTACTCGTAAGAGGTAAGGTAAAGTTTCCTTTCCATTAAGGTACATTGTGGATACGGTATTAGCCCCATATTTCCAACACCTTCGGCATATGAAAGTGTGATGTGGTCATTATCACGCCTGACCCCATTTACCTTCCCAGATTTCTCTGATAACCATTTCTAGAGGCTGGGGGGACCCCAGAGTCTTTTTGGTGTGGTGGTACTAGAAATAAATCCCCGCTGCTTGGACTTGAACCTGCTACCACTGGATTTGTAGACCGAGCGCCTAAGCACTCAGCTAGTCCGCCAAAGTTTCATGGAACCAAACTTTTCATCATTTCTTCGTGAAGAGGACGCCCACTAAAATTCTGTACGGACATTCCTGTGATTGTCTCTTTACCTGTCTCCGGCCTCTGACATAAACCTTGTGACCAGTCACTAAGACTAACGGAGCATGAGCTGGCAAACACTGTACCCTAATTACCAGGGTGTACCGGAAACAGGTTATTATGTTACTGAAGCGTAACCAACGAGGTGAGAGTAAACGTGTTCCAACAGGGTGAGATTAACAGTATTCCAACAGAGTAAGAATAAACGTGTTCCAACAGAGTATAAGAAGAAACGTGTTCCAGCAGAGTCAGAATAAACGTGTTCCAACAGAGTAAGAATAAATGTGTTCCAACAGAGTAATAATAAACGTGTTCCAGCAGAGTATGAATAAATGTGTTCCAACAGAGTAAGAATAAACGTGTTTCAAATAGTACTTTAACTGTCTGAGAAGCCTTTAAAAAACCACAGCAACCTAGTGGTGGCTCGACTTGATGAAAATTACCATGAACTTCAACAAGGGTGTGAACTGAAAGAGCTAATGATAAGAGCGTAAAGAGCTAATGGTAGCATTTAGAGAGGGATCACTATCACCAGTCAAGCAGTCAAATGAAGCACTACCCCGGTATCGCTATCCTTCAGTTTACAAATCAAATGAACCACGACCTCGGTATCATTATCCTCCAGTTTACAAATCAAATGAGTCACGACCCCTGTATCTGATCTAAATCTATGTACCGTAGCATATACATGTGAAGTGTAGGCCACTACAGCAGTTGAGGTAGGGGTACCAGCACCTGTCCTCGCAGTCTGCGCTTTCATAGGAAAACCCCAGGTACCCATTTTTTTTTAGGCTGGGTTGACCCGTGTGCCGGTCTGTCCGAAAAAATTCCTCCCAAATGCGAAATCGAACCTGGGATCTTCCGATATGCAGGCGAATGGACTAACCACTACACCGCCGCGGAACCGACTTTTACAAGTCAAATGAGTCACGACCCCTGTATCACTATCTTCCGATTAACAAATCAAAATAATCACAGCAAATCAAATGAGTCACGAATCAAATTATAAATAGTTTTGTAGCCCCAAACAAATTTCCTTTTTTTATATCTTGACAGTCAACATAATGTTTGTCTATTCTACTGCATTATAAACCTCCCCAACCCTGCCCCTATCACAATAATGGAAAGGTACTCATGAAGGACAAGTCTAAAGATCTTCGCTGATGAGTCCACAACAACAGCATACATTAACTAACACTGACAGGTCTTAAACCACAGAGAAAATGTGCAGATACAAGCCAAACACCAAACGTCAGTGACAGATGTATACAGGGATCTGTATTGTGCGCCAGTGCCGCCCACAGCATGTGGTATAATTGGTATACGTCACTGTATTAACTGTTTGATTGATTGTAGATAGCGTTGTTACCAGCAACAAACACGATTATAGATAGTGTTGTTTGTAGCAACAAACACATGTGGGAAACAACTATATTGCGTTTTTTTTTTTTGTTGGGCGTGTTTATAAAATAGCTGGATGTGTAAAGATGTCAGTGGGGATGTTTTGCTGATTGGAATCTTTTCTGCCGTGTTTAAAGACTACAGGTCTGTTGAATTCTGTTTGTCTGCAGCTGGGTTTTTTTTTTCTGTGTTTGGTCTTGTTTTGCTAAATTTGTTACTTTCTTTGCTTTCTAATGCTAAGTGAAATGTATGAGAAGCATCACTGCTTGTGAACAAACAGCTGACATGAATGATTGTCTTTCGGTATGTAATTAATGATTGTATTTTCTGTATGTAATTAATAATTTAATTTGCTGGCAAGTAACCCATATTTTTATGTGATAGCCTTTTGCATGTCAGTGGTTCTCAACGTTTCAGGTCCCATTCCTCTTTTCAACCCAGGCTGCCCCCCGAATCCTCTCTCTAACATCAAATCATCATCCATAAATGATTTTCACTATTATACAGTGTGTGGTAATTATTGAAACATCATCATCATCAGGTGCCGTGCCGACTGGCGTTGGCTATTATGGTTCTCCAGAGTACACGATTCTTCATGCAGGCCATCAGCTCAGTTGGTGCACATATTGAAACATAGACCAGAAATTCCTCCCCTCTCCCCCCCCCCTTTCCATGTAACTGCTTGTCACCAGGTTGAGATCCTCTGTATTAGATTGTCTAACAAACCTATAACAGAGGTTACACATGGGTTAGCGCTGATGCTTCATTTGGTCAAGGGCCAAGAATTACACGAATTCATGTCATTAGTTCTTCTTCTTCTTCTTTTGCGTTCGAGGTTGTTGAGACGCAAGAATGCTTTAGTTTTGCATGTTTCCTTACTACTCGTCTTGAATGGGGGTCAGACTTGCCCAGTACATGGTGCCGTGATGATAACTTCGTTTATATTTTTTTTTCTTTGTCTGAACGATACTGAAATACACTTTTGTCTTTTTTTTTTAGTTTTTCAACGATGTTGCTGTGTACTGTTATTGGATGGTTCTTCTTCTTCTTCGTTCGCTTCTACCACCAAGACCGCCCTGTGATCCTACTGAGTTTACGCCTGTGGTCCTCGTTAAGTCCCGTGGTCTCCTGTGTGATTGGATGGTTAAGAACGTTGATTTTTACTTGTCTGACGGTCTTATTTCCTTCTTTTTTAACTAGATGATGAATATTTTACTGTTGTCTGGGATACCGTTACCTGGCTTTACACTGGAAGCAACGAAAACAACTTTTTGTTATATGCAACAGCCATTTATTTGTGGTGGAAGTTTAATTTCCCTAATGCGGGGTTCGTCGATTAGATGGTCCCCGGTTCGATTTCACATTCGGGCGGAGTTTTCTTTTTCTGACCAGGCGACAACGGGGTTCACACAGCCTCGGAAGTTGGGTAACTGGGGTTTCTGTGGAAAAATCAAAAGGCATCTAGGACATGTGCCTGCATCCCTATCTCAGATGCTGCAGTGCCTAGAAATGTGAAGGCACTAACGTTTCACATCCCTACCGCGTGGAAATGCTAGGGGACATAGATTTATAAAGGTAGATTTAATTATATCTTAGATAGTTAATATTGTAGAGAGAACTAAAAGTGTGTTAGAACAAGCTTGATCATTCTAGCTATTTCAGTCATGACTTGTAAGTGAAGCTTATTCGTTTGTTCTTTCTTACAGCTACTATTTTGTTGGTTGATATGGTTTTGTTTAGGTTAATGTTTGTGTTAATTGTTTTTTTTTCTGGTTCTGTATTAGCAGTAAAATTAAGCATTCAGTGGAGATATATTAAGAAAAGGATTTCTTGAAAACATTATTAGCAACAGGAAATATTAATGGAAAACGAAGCAGAGAAACGAAAGCCTACTTGTCTGAGAGTGCGGTTAGAGAATCAGTTAAGAGCTAATAACCAAATGAGCATCGACTGAGCCTCTTTCTGTGGTACTGGTTTTAATGAAGCAGGGCTTTTTGGCACCGGGGCGTTTTAGGCTTCGAGATATTTTGATACCGGAACGTTTTAGGCTCCGAGACATTTCGATACTGGGACGTTTTAGGCTCTGAGACATTTTGATACCGGGACGTTTTAGGCTCCGAGACATTTTGATACCGGGATGTTTTAAGCTCTGAGACATTTTGATACCGGGATGTTCTTTTTTTTTTTTTTACTTTAAGACATTTGACACCGGAATGTTTTGGTTTTTTTTTCCACTTCAAAACGGTGAAACTTTTTTTTTTAACGTTGAGACATTTGATACCGGAATGTTTTTTTTATTTCAATGCATTTTGACACGGGGTTGTTTTTACTTGAAGACATTTTAACACCGAGACGTTTTTCTACTTCAAGACATTTTGTCATCTGGACGTTTTTATACTTCAAGACATGTTGCCACCCGGACGTTTTTCTGCTTCAAGACATGCTGCCACCCGAAAGTTTTTATACTTCAAGACATGCTGCCACCCAAAAGTTTTTATACTTCAAGACATGTTGCCACCCGAAAGTTTTTCTACTTCAAGACATGCTGCCACCCGAAAGTTTTTCTACTTCAAGACATGTTGCCACCCGAAAGTTTTTCTACTTCAAGACATGTTGCCACCCGAAAGTTTTTCTACTTAAAGACATGTTGCCACCCGAAAGTTTTTCTACTTCAAGACATGTTGCCACCCGAAAGTTTTTCTACTTCAAGACATGTTGCCACCCGGACGTTTTTCTACTTCAAAACATGTTGCCACCTGGACGTTTTTCTACTTCAAGACATGTTGCCACCCGAACGTTTTTCTGCTTCAAAACATTTTGCCACCCATACTTTTTTCTGCTTCAAGACATGTTGCCACCAGGACGTTTTTCTACTTGAAGACATTTTGACACTTGAACGTTTTTCTACTTGAAGACATTTTGACACCTGGACGTTTTTCTGCTTGAAGATAAATTTTGACATCTGGACGTTTTTTACTCCGAGACATTTTGAGCGAATAATTATGATTGTTGAATACCTGTTTCTTTCTTTTAAAAAATAAATAAATAAATATAGTCTGATTATTTGTACATTTTTAAATGCGCAGTCATGCGTCTTGGTCATTCTTCTCGTGTGTGACATTATAATGAAGTGGAACTGATTAAAGATTTAAAGAAGAAGAATAATGTGTGCCGACTGAGAACGAAACGTCCCGACATTAGAAAGCTAGGTAAGCGAGGCTTTAACTCCTTGTGACTGTAGCGCTCCTGCTGCAGTAGTAAATAACTAGGTCCCGTCGTTTGTCAGCGTGTTTGCTTGAACGTTCAGCGAGTCATGTTTACGACATCTGTATTGATTCATACTTCTCTTTTATAGTTTCATGTAGCAGACACATCTGTCTATAGATCTCTCTCTTTTTTTTTTATTGTGATTCTTTTTGTTTTTGTTTTCCATGACATTTCCTTACGACCAAAAACTCAGACAGCATCGGTTTTCTGTGCATTATCTTCTCATTGTATCCTTCTAGTCTGGCATCATTCACTGAAATGTTTTCCAATATCTTTGCCTTCAGCGATGTTCAGTGTCGGATACAGCGAAGATAGGGTAACTGGCATTTTGACTAGGAAACAAAGGTATGTAAGGCACCTCTCTTCAGGAAACTCAACCCGTGAAAAGTGAAGGTCCGAATACCTCGCGACGCAATGGCACTGAATGTAATAAAAGTGAAGATTTGAATAGCTGTAGGCCCTGTGGTACTAAATGTAATAAAAGTGAAGATTTGAATAACTGTAGGCCCTGTGGTACTAAATGTAATAAAAGTGAAGAAGATTTGAATAGTTCTATGCCCTGTGGCACTAAATGTGGAAATAATGAAGATGCGAATATATGCCACGACCCTGTGGCACTAAATGTGGAAATAATGAAGATGCGAATATATGCCACGACCCTGTGGCACTAAATGTGGAAATAATGAAGATGCGAATATATGTCACGGCCCTGTGGCACTAAATGTGGAAATAGTGAAGATGCGAATATATGTCACGACCCTGTGGCACTAAATGTGGAAATAATGAAGATGCGAATATATGCCACGACCCTGTGGCACTAAATGTGGAAATAATGAAGATGCGAATATATGTCACGACCCTGTGGCACTAAATGTGGAAATAATGAAGATGCGAATATATGTCACGACCCTGTGGCACTAAATGTGGAAATAATGAAGATGCGAATATATGCCACGACCCTGTGGCACTAAATGTGGAAATAATGAAGATGCGAATATATGTCACGACCCTGTGGCACTAAATGTGGAAATAATGAAGATGCGAATATATGCCACGACCCTGTGGCACTAAATGTGGAAATAATGAAGATGCGAATATATGCCACGGCCCTGTGGCACTAAATATGGAAATTACGAAGGTGTGAAGAAAATCTATTAATCTTAAAGAGCGATCGCAAGTAGCCAATCAGTTAAAACCTTACAACCAGTCAGCATGAGTGAGCCTATCACTGTGACTCGTTTTCTTTTTTTATTCAAGCATTAAGTGCCGTGCCGGACAGCGTCTGCGATCTTGCTTCCTCATTTTGTGCGTTCCTCCGTGTTTCCGGTCAGCTCAGATGCCTGTCTTTTTTTTTTAGTGCCGCTTGGTCAGTCTTTGTTTTACGCATTGCAGAGATCTGACTACTCACTTTAACTCATATGAGACATTTCTCGCGAAGTCCTTTGACCGGTAATTCTTCAGCCTTTTAATTTTATTGTTTAATACCAGCTTTTTGGCCAGCGACGCTATCAGCACCCTGATGTAAGGAGAGAAGGAAAAAGATCGTTTTATGATATGACAGAGTGCTGTTGAGTGCCCCATAAAAATGCTCTTGACATCCTCTCTGCAATTTCCTGTTTGGTCACGTATTGTCTCTTGGTCAAACATCTGTCCGGGGGAGCCATGATGAATACAGCCATATTTTGCGTGCTCAGATGAAAGTGCGGCTGGTGGGTGCTGCTGCTTGAGCTCCACTGAGTGCGTGTAAATGTTTAGTCTGGGATAGAGGAGCTTGAGCTCCACTGAGTGCGTATAAATGTTTAGTCTGAGATAGAAGAGCTTGAGCTCCACTGAGTGCGTATAAATGTTTAGTCTGAGATAGAAGAGCTTGAACTCCACTGAGAGCGTGTAAATGTTTAGTCTGAGATAGAGGAGCTTGAACTCCACTGAGAGCGTATAAATGTTTAGTCTGAGATAGAAGAGCTTGAGCTCCACTGAGTGCGTATAAATGTTTAGTTTGAGATAGAAGAGCTTGAGCTCCACTGAGTGCGTATAAATGTTTAGTCTGAGATAGAGGAGCTTGAACTCCACTGATAGCGTAAAAATGTTTAGTCTGAGACAGAGGATACAGAAAGCTTACGAGAAAAAAGAAAATACATTGACTTCTTTAGTTATTGAAACCTACATTACAGTATTGAGCTATTCTGTGCTTTTCTTGGTGTAGGGTATATACTTGATCTATTCTGTGCTTTTCTTGTTGTAAGGTATATACTTGAGCTATTCTGTTCTTTTCTTGGTGTAAGGTATATACTTGATCTATTCTGTGCTTTTCTTGGTGTAAGGTATATACTTGAGCTATTCTGTGCTTTTCTTTGTGTAAGGCATATACTTTAACTATTCTGTGCTTTTCTTTGTGTAAGGCATATACTTTAACTATTCTGTGCTTTTCGGTTTGCTTAAGTAATACACTTTGGTATTTTTTAAATTCTGTTTTGTCACGCTACTAACTAATAATGGAGATACAATGAGGGAAATTAAAAGGAGGACATCTATCGCTCTTCAGAAAGTAAAACAAATAAAGAATCTGTGGAGAGGAGCAGACAGAACCACAAAAATAAGATTTTTAAGGGCATGCATCTTTCCCATAGCAACATATGCCTGTGAGACCTGGACACTTAACAAAACAGCTGAGAAACACATAAATGCCTTTGAATGTAAATGCTACAGAAGAGTTCTCCAAATATCATGGACACAAAAAAGAACAAATATATCTATACTACAAGAGCTTAATATTGAAGAAGGCTGGCTAGTGAAGAGGATTAAAGAAATATTAACTGAAATATTTTGGACACATTAAACGTCATGATAATTTAGAGAAGACCGTATTGGAAGGATACATAATGGGAAAAAGAAAAAGAGGAAGACCAAGACGAAGATGGCTGCAAGACATCGTTGACGATCTGGAAATGGATGCAACAGCAGCAGGCCATCTTGCTCACAACCGAGAGGCCTACAGGAGTGCTGTTTGGGAGGCAAAGTTCCGCAAGGGACATGCAAATGAATGAATGAATGAATTTGTCACTGATTCCTTGTTCACTAGTTTCTGCAAACTGCTGTCACTTTGCTTGCTGTTAGCACGGTGTCACATATACAAGTATATCTCATATTACTAGTACTGTGAATTCTGTTTTTCATGAACTCCACGTTTTGGATGTGTTCAATGATTTCTTCACTGTTTTATGAGACAATACCAAAGTCACGCCTTTATATTGTTAATCTTATGTTCACCATGTGTCATCGATCATTCTTGTTGCTGCCCTTTGATTCCAGTACATGTTCTTAACAGTCCCCATATATTCCTCGGTCACCATGTATTCCTAACATCTATACGTTTGTATCATATCTTTACGCCCCACTCTGTGGAAATCTCTTTTACGTAAATCTGTGGGGTCCAAGTTTAAGTCCTTGTTTACATCGAGAGAAGGCTGTATTGATGTTTATATATAAACAACGTAGCAAGTGCTTCTTCCTTCAGCAAAACCGCATCCTTCTTCTGCAGTCTCTGTCTTTATTTTATTTCGTATTCTTAAATTAATGATCATTAAATATATTGTTGCAATACCAAATTCACATTACTTAGTTCGAGCTTTCTTTTGTAGTGTAGCGAAGATTAATTTTGAAGGATTACATGCGGTGTCTCTTGTGAGGTATATTGTATTTATGATACTAGTAAACTTGCCTGTGCAGAGATCAACGAAAAGTTACTGGCATTCGTCGTTTCTGTCCTGAAGTATTCCTCACTTTCGTTTGTTTGCGATTTGCTCTTGGCTACAGCTTCAGGCATGTATGGTTCGTCGCTGTTAATGTTCATATTAAAGTGATGATTTCACAAGTCGCTGAGCAGTTCTCAGATGTGTACTGATCATCACCCCATGACCTACTTTTTTCCCCAGTGATAACCCAGTCCTCCTCAAATTTTAAACATCATATTTTTGTTCACTGTTTTCCCACTTTTTTTTTTTGTTTGTTTGTTATATGAAAGTCTTTATTGATATGAATGTTCTTCTTTTCAATCTCGTCAGTTTATTCCAAAAGCCATGTTTCATTTCTTTCTTTTCTCGGCTTTATTACAACTTTCTTAATATTCTTCTTGTAGCGTTCCCCATTTTCACAGTGATATTAACAAGCCTTGAAGACATATAACACACTTTTTTTTAAAAAATTGTCTCCCTTTAAAATTAGTCTAAATATCTTGTGAGGAGATTTCCACATATACTTGCCCATTTGGTCTTAACAGTCCAAGAATACAGATTTTCAATGCTTGGATTTCCTTTAAAGATGTTTACTGGTTTTCTCTCGCTTTTTTTCCTTTCAATAGTGTTTAATGGCCCTTGTCCCCACATTTGTAATGATGTTTTCACAAGCGTATTAGTTTGCTGACGTCTGTCTCACTAGACGTCGTCTACCGATAACAGCTGTTACGTTGGAGCATTCCATTACGCTTATATTTTTATATACAGTCTGTTGAGAGATGGGTTTTTTCTCTCTCTCTCCCTGGGAAGTGAAAGCTACTCCGAGGGCTTCTCATTCCCGTCGTGGGTTATGATATGGAGGCAGAATGTCACGTGACTGTGATAAATAATACTCTCTAGTTATTCCGTCTTGGAAGGGTACATAATGGGGAAAAGAAAGAGAGGAAGACCAAGACGAAGATGGCTGCAAGACATCGTTGATGATCTGCATATGGATGCATCAGCAGCAGGCCATCTTGCTCACAACCGAGAGGCCTACAGGAGTGCTGTTAGGGAGGGAGGCAAAGTTCCGCAAGGGACATGCAAATGACTGAACGAGTTATTCTTACATTTGTCACACAGAGATAACATGGCATGCTTAGTCTGATATTCTACAGAGAAATCCACAGTGACGCCAGGATTTTAAGAGGTAACGCTGGAATTTATATCTGCCTAATTAATGTTTACCCTTGGAATCGCTATGAAGGAGTTGTTTGTGGACATTTGGAATTTACATTTGGATTTTTAAAAATTGTGATGATTAAATTTAGTATGTCGTGATGATTGTTGTAAATTTAAAAAGTCATACCATTCACCCCGATTCTGTGCTATCAGTGCCAAATATGGACACTCATCAAATACCATGATATAAAGATAACAGCATGCGAGATGAAATGCTTGAGAAAAATTGTAAACAAGACAGGAATGGTTCAAGTGCGAAAGGAAATAATTCGGCAAATGGTGGGAACAGCACTTTCCAAGGATTACATCGACAGTAAGAAGAGTTAAGAGGTTCGGGCATTTGACGCGCACGAATCCAGAACAACCAGCTGCACGTATATACAACTCGAAAACATCTGTATATAGGGCCAAAGGACGATCAGGGAAGAGGTGAATAGATGGGGCGAAAGACACACTGAGGACATGTTACATGACATCCACCCAGGCCTGTCATCTTGGTCTGGACCTATGTCTGAAACTCACTGCTACACTAACGGCATAAGCAAACACATAAGAAGAAGTTATATCATTGGATGTATTTTACCATGATGGAGTATTTTCTGGTGAAATTGTCTTGTATATGATGAGACCTGCGATATTTAGATTTGCTGGGGGGGGGAGTGTTTTATTATTCACCCTCTATTGTCGCTGGTGATGTCACTTTTTTTTTCATCACATTAAACGTGGCTAATATTTCTTATTTTCCTCTTCATTATCTGAATGCCTTACGTACAGCATAGACCACTGCAGATGCTTCTTCCTTCAACAAAACCACATTGGTTTTTCTCCATCCTACAAGCAGAGACTCTCTGTCTTTGGAGATCACTCTCCCCCCAACACTAGAACAAGATCGTTCTCCCCCAACACTAGAACAAGATCGTTCTCCCTCAACACTAGAACAAGATCGCTCTCCCTCAACACTAGAACAAGATCGCTCTCCCCCAACACTAGAACAAGATCGTTCTCCCCCATCACTAGAACAAGATCGCTCTCTCCCAACACTAGAACAAGATCGCTCTCCCCCAACACTAGAACAAGATCGCTCTCCCCCAACACTAGAACAAGATCGCTCTCCCCCAACACTAGAACAAGATCGCTCTCCCCCATCACTAGAACAAGATCGTTCTCCCCCAACACTAGAACAAGATCACTCTCCCCCAACACTAGAACAAGATCGCTCTCCCCCAACACTAGAACAAGATCGCTCTCCCCCAACACTAGAACAAGATCGCTCTCCCCCAACACTAGAACAAGATCGCTCTCCCCCAACACTAGAACAAGATCGCTCTCCCCCAACACTAGAACAAGATCGCTCTCCCCCAACACTAGAACAAGATCGCTCTCCCCCAACACTAGAACAAGATCGCTCTCCCCCAACACTAGAACAAGATCGCTCTCCCCCAACACTAGAACAAGATCGCTCTCCCCCAACACTAGAACAAGATCGCTCTCCCCCAACACTAGAACACATTTCCACGCCCCAGTCTGCCTGACGGCACCAGTATCGGGTGTACGAACCCAACATTCAGGGTGACAAGTTAACCTGCTCTAGCCTCCCTGTGACGTAGTAGTTTGCGGGACTGAAGTTTGCTGTGGCGGGATAAATAAATGACAATATAAATATCTTTGCACTAAATAAACTATTATATAAACCGTTGCACCAAGTAAACTGTAATATAAACCATTACACTAAATAAAATGTAATAAAAACCGTTACACTAATTAAACTATAATACAAACCGCTACACTAAAAAATAAACTATAATATAAAACGTTACACTAAATAAACTTCTATAAACTGTCACCCTAAATAAACAATAATGTAAACCGTTACACGAAATAAACGATCGCATTGTGACTGGAGTTTGCAGTAGACGATGACGGGGAGTGCTTATATGATGGGCCAGAGATCTTCGCGATTTTCGTTGCTTCTAACTTGCATGTGAGTAGGAGCGGAGATTCTCACGTGAAACTGTATTTTCCGGGATGAAGAGAAGCTCTTGAAGACACTGTTTCCCAACTTTTTCCTGAGCGCAGCCTTAAACCAGCACTGGTAGGTGACCCGCGACCCATAAAAAAAAAAGATACAAAGAAAATATTAACAAAAAAAAAACAAACAAACAAACAAACTAGCCGGGCGTCTAAGTAGCGAAACGGTTAGTGCACTTGTCTCTCACGGGAAGGGTGGTTGTTCGGATCCCGTGGGAGCCGTCCCCGCTATCTAGCTGTAGAAGTGGGCACCCACCTTCTCGTGGAACTGGTGAAGGAAAGGCGGCCAGGTGTGATGCTGGCCACATCACCCATCTAGCGTGCCGACAGGTCAAGGAAAATATGAGCACTAACGCCATATTCCCCCTAGCAGGCTCCACGGTATAGCAGGGCCAGTTGTACCTTTAGTTTACAAAGAAGTGGTGGCATTTCTCTAAAATCCTATGCTTTATTTCTCTCTTTTAACTTTTTTAAAAAAAGTATTATTAATAATATCTTTGTCTGATTTTGGTCGCGACTTGGGATCATTAACCACTGTTTTAAAATTTACTTCGTTCAGATGAATGATAAGGTTGGAAATTGTTCTTCGTGCGTCTCTTAGCAGTAATGATCATATGTAACATATGCGTGCATTTCTAGCGTTTGTCTGCGTTAAGTCTCATTGCCGTTTTCGGGTACATAGGGATCATATTCATTGGACTCCATTATCTTGAGGAGAGACTGAGAAGTACATTATTTTCGTCGTATGTTAGTCCTGTCCGTTTTATGCGTGACATTATATGTAGAGAAATAACTGCAGCAGCTTTTGCAGGGATATAAAGAGGAAACATTTTACAGCCAGATGAAGAGGGACGTTTTACAGGGAGATAGAAAGGGACGTTTTACAGGGAGATAAAAAGGGACGTTTTACAGGGAGATAGAAAGGGACGTTTTACAGGGAGATAGAAAGGGACGTTTTACAGGGAGATAAAATGAGACATTTTACAGGGAAATAAATAGGGATATTTTACAGGGAGGTGAAATGGGACGTTTTACAGGGGACAAAGAGGGATGTTTTACAGGGAGATAAAGAATGAAGTTTTACATGGAGATAAAAATTGACGTTTTACATTGAGATAAAAAGGGACGTTATACAGGAGATAAAGTGGGACGTTTTACAGGGAGATAATTTTAACTTTTTTCTTACATCATACATCCTTCCCGTGCCATTAAACGTCACATTGGGCTCACGTGGTATTTCGCCACGTTTTCCTGTTTTCGACGAGTTTTTTCATCTTCATCAAGAGATTTTATGCCAACTAATTTGACCTCTCTTAACAGTGTCCTCATTAGAGTTTCACTTGGTCGACCTCTTTTTCATTGGGTTGTTGTGTTCCACCTGATAGCTTGTTTTGGGTTTCTCTGATCGTTTCTTCTCATCACGTGACCGATATATATCCACCTCATTTTCCTGATCACTCATGAGACTGGTTGTTGTTCACTCATCTGCCTTATCTCTGCATTGTTCTTGAATTCGTTCCACTTTATACTGAATATAAACTTAGGCATTAATTTTAAAGAGTCTAATGTGTTGTTTATTTCTTTAGTTCTTTTCCAGCTTCAGCATGCAGAAATGAGGGTGGATATTACATTTGAATTGAATAATCTTAACTTGGTTTTTATGCTTATAACATTTGAGTGCTTATAAATGTTTTTATGTTGCTATAAATGTGACCTTTTACATGGAAATAATTTGGGCATTTTTAATTAAAACAATTTTAGTCTTTTATATGGAAATACTTGATCGGAGAAAAAAATGATAATTTAATTTTTTACTGAAGTTTACTAGCTACAATTTACTGTCCCCAGAAATTTTTTAAAAATCACAAAAATTATTGGAAGCAGCATAAATTTGGTTTATTAGAAGAATGTTGCGAATCCCCTGGACAGCAAAAATAACTAATGAAGAATGTATGAGAAGAGCTGGAGAGACAAGAAATCTTATCAAAAAATAAGAGAGACAATGTACTTTCATAGGACATGCAATGAGAAGAGGGGGCACTGAAAATATTATAACAACAGGAAAAATAGCAGGAAGAAGATTAAGAGGAAAACCAAGAGAAATGATACTGGACAGTCTGACGGGATGGTGTGAGAGGAGATCACCAACTGAGCTGATGGCCTGCATGAAGGAACGTGTACGCAGAGAAGCATAATAGCCAACGCCAGTCGGCACGGCACCTGATGATGATGATGATGATGATGATGATGATGATGATGGAAAAAAACATTTCGGAATTATCTATCTGACTTTTTTTTAAAATCACCTTTATTTATTACTACAAAAATTTGGGATTTTACATTGAGATAATTTTAGCTTTCTCCTTGAGATAATTGTGCCCTTTTCCAGGGAGATAATTCTAACCTTTTCTAGGGAGATAATTTGGGCCTTTAACAAAAGAGATAACTGTGACATTTCACAGTCCAACAAATCTACTTATTCAACAGGCAGATGTTGTGTTCAAAATCGATTTATGGGGGAGGGGGGGAATCCGTTTGTTATTGCAGTCTGTAAATTTGTGTAGATATAAGCAGAACCCCATTAAAAAAGAAATGAAAGGTTAATGTATTTTACTTATTACAAGATACATTTTACTGTCCCTGGAGAAAAACCCCAAACGTATGACAGGTGTAGATTTTCTACCGGATTTAAAAATTATCCCGGTTATTACTGCCGAAAATCCCATGATATTTCTGGGGGTTTTTAAAAATTATTCACACTTACAACGAACACCTTGATGTAAGATTAAGCCTCATCGTTGAAACGTTACAATCTACCAACTTCTTCCCACTCCCCTACTCTCATACTGGATGCTACCGACAGGCAGATTTAGAAAATTATCTAGTTAGATGTGCGTTTGAGAGTCTACCGATCAGGTTGAGGTGGTTTCCTTTTTATGTTTCTATACTTTTGACTGACTGTAGTACACGGCTCCTAATGATAATGGCATAATAAACTGCACCCGGGTTTCTATCGTATATATATTTTTTAAATCTCTACTTAGTCTAAGAAATGGTGCATAATGAATTGTAGTAACATGGTTAAGAAAAAAGTTTGAATTGCGAAACGAAATAACTATTTCTCTGCAGGACTGTAAATGCCAAACAAGGTATACATTTAGCGACACGATGAAGAATTGTCTTACCGTTCGCAGATGACCAGACGAAACGAAAAAAAATAATTAAACAAAAAAAAGTTGTTCTTGCAGCAGTATTTAGCTAATCAGAGGCGACTTTTGATATCGTCGGGACGTCTGGCCATTTTTATAGGACAGGGTCGGAGGGAGATCAGACGGGCGGCACGACTGGCCAGATTTTTTTCCCGCGCCGTGCCGTCAGGTTTAGCGTAGCCCCTAGAGTGGGATGCGTCGCCGGAACTTTTTGAGGTATTGTTTACTCTCACTTACATTTTCTCTTTGCTCCTGTTCCACCAGTTCCGCCTCCCTGTCCTTCATGTGAATTCATTTCACGTTATATCTACTCGCTTTCTCCCAGGCGTTTTTTTTTAAAAATTTTACTTATTTTTCTTTCAACTTCTCTCGTGCACATTTTTGCTAGTGTTTATATTCCGCTATCAACACTTTCCCTCGAGTTTCCACGATCTCTAAAGTTTCTAAAAACTTGTTAGAATTCAGGAAGGGGGGTTGACAAGAGTTTCCAGTTTTGAAACTTGTGGGCAAAAGAGATGTGGTAATAGATTATACGCTGCCTGTCTTCTCTTTCCCCCCTACTGCTATCTGTTTCTCTGCATTTGTTCATCTCGCTTGAAGTTGGCTTCGGTTGTGTTTGATGTCTGTTGCTCGTTGTTCAGGTTGTAGCGTTGTTTTTCTTGATATTTCAACTTGATGGATGGATGGATGGATGGGTGGGTGGGTGGACGGATGGATGGATGGTCGGACGGACGAAATAAAGAAAGAAAAAGGTAGAAAGAAAGAAAGGAAGAAAAAAAAAGAAAGACAATCAGTAACTCTATCTGTAGGTTTCCTGCACCGTTGAGTGTGTGTGTGTGGGTGTGTGTGCGTGTGTGTGTGTTTTCGTTCTCGTCCATTCTTTTGTAAGTTTTATCCTCGTAGAAGGAGAGAAGCAGTAAAACTAAACTTCAGATAGAATCCTGTTTTAGCAGGAAATGCTTGGAAGATTAGAAAAGTTAGCAAAAACAGTTTTACTAGTCCGTGATTAAGAAAGGATTGCAGCAAGCGCTGAAATTTCAAGTTAAAAATGAAAGTTAATTTTGTTAAATACGGTAGTGACGTCATGTCTGCGGGTCGTGGGCTTCAGATTTCCTGTGTGGGTCAGAAGTACCGTTGCCACCTCCCCCCCCCCCCCCCCATTCATCTCTTGTGAAATACAAATGTTAGGATCCATTGTTTTTGACAATCTCATGTGAAATACAAATGTTAGGATCCATTGTTTTTGACAATCTCGTGTGAAATACAAATGTTAGGATCCATTGTTTTTGACATTCTCATGTGAAATACAAACGTTAGGATCCATTGTTTTTGACATTCTCATGTGAAATACAAATGTTAGGCGCCATTGTTTTTGTCCAAGTGATCTGCGTTGTCCACTCTCTTAATATTTTGCTACACGTGTTCCTTTCATGTCAGTGCCACTTTCTTTTCCCTTGTTATTTTGTTATGCTTTTATACCAGTGTTTCCCAGGCGTGTTCGGGTTTGCCGCCCCCTTTTTCAGCCAAGCCAGATCCTCACCGCCCCTTTCTCTTCCTCTTCCCCCCGTATGAACTACCCGTACAGTGACCTATTAAACTAGACCATGCATTACACAACTAAAAACTTCAGAAAGCAAACTAGTTTATTTAACAATACGAAGGAGTACATTTATAACTCACCTACTGCATTATTTTCTCAACTTTTAATATGATAGGTGAGTTTCATGTAGGGACACAAGTTTCTCAATATCAGGTTGAAAAGTGCTAAGAAGGAAGGTTTTACTGCTTCCATCTGCGGCTTCGTTTTCCCTGAGCAATCATTCCCCCCCTCCAAAAAAAAAAAAACTTTCTCCTTTTCCGCTACCGCCACCTTGGTCCTTTCCAACGCCCACAAGGGGGCATTATCGCCCACTTTGGGAAACACTGGTTTATACATTATACCAACCCCATCCACCGTTATCCTAGACGTTGTAGTTTCCAGTATAAACCTTACCTAGAGATGATAGTTCCAAGTTTTCCTGTTGAATTGTCAAGTCTGAATCATTGTGTTTCCTCTCGTAGGCCGATTTTGTTCTTCATAATTATATCTCTGCTGCATATTTGAGTTCTTGGGTGGCTGGTGCTGCGGTGAAGTTGTTGGAAACAAGCTATCAGGTTGGTCTGCCGGTGGGGTAGAGTGACTTCTTCAGTTTCAGATTTAAAGCAGGCTTCCAAGCAGTCATGAAAAACACGTCGGCTTTTCCGCTGTATGCCAAGCGACCAAATTCCTCATGGTGTTACTGTCTAATATTTTCAGTGTTATGCTTTATATATACGCACGAGGGGTGATTGATATGTTTTCGGCATAAAGTACAAATACTAGAAGCACACAGTTGATATTAGGTGCATTTGTAGATCAGGTTAATGTAAGACTAAACACCATGTGTCAAGAAATTAACCGCAACCAATTTTTTTTTACAGGCTACTGAAGTGGTAAGGAGCGACAGAGATTAATAAAATTTCTCATCAAGCATTCATTCGCTACACCTGCATCAAGGGCTTATCATCGAAGGAGATCCATGAGGATATGATGGAAACTATGGGGGAGAGTGCCCCTTCTTACAGCACAGTGAAGAAATGGGCAGCTCAGTTCAAACATGGAAGGGAGAATCTAGAAGATGATTCCCGTCCAGGAAGACCAAGAACGGTAACCACCGATGAAACCACCGGCAGAATCCGTGACATGATAATAGAGGATCGACAACTAACTGAACGGTACATTGCTACCGAGTTGGGCATCTCCCAGAAACGTGTTCATGCCATTATTCACAATGATCTTCAAATGATAAAGGTCTCTGCTCGATGGGTTCCAAAACTTCTTGGAGCTGATCACAAACGACAGCGTCTCAAAGTGTCAAGAGACAATCTTGGCCATTTTTCTGCAGATCCTGAAAAGTTTCTTCAGCAATTTGTGACTGTGGATGAGACTTGAGTTCATCATTTTCAACCAGAAACCAAAGAGCAGTTAAAGCAGTGGAAACATCATGGATCTCTACCTCCAAAGAAAGCAAGGGTGGTTCTGTCTGCAGGCAAAGTGATGGCTTCCATCTTTTGGATTCAGAAGATGTGCTATTGGTAGACTGTCTTCAAAAGGGCAGAACGGTCACCGGAGCCTATTACGCTAATCTTGTGAAGCAACTGCGGGTCAAATTGAAGGAAAAGCGTCGATGGAAATTAACGAGAGGAGTCATCTTTCATCAAGAGAATGCTCCAGTTCACATGTGGGCTTATGGCTGCCATTCATGAATGTGGCTTCCAGCTTCTTGAACATCCTCCTTATTCCCCAGATTTGGCCAATTCGGACTATTACCTGTTTACGAAACTCAAAAAGGAGCTCAGTGGTCACAGATTTGCTTCAGATGATGACGTCATTCTTGCTGTAAACCACTTTCTACTGGCACAAGATGCTGACTTCTACAAAGAAGGGATCCGTATGCTCCAGGATCGCTGGACTAAGTGCATAAACTTGCAGGGGGACTATGTTGAGAAATAATCCAAAAATGTTGTCCACAAATAATCCGTTGTACCATATGCCGAGAACTTATCAATCACCCCTGTATATACAAGGGTCATACCGAAAGTGATGAGCAACATTTTTTAATCAAAATTTATAGATAGAAAAAATATAAATACATCACCTTAATCTGCATCCTTTTCTTCACTTTTCAACATAATTTCCATTTCTTTGCACACATTTTCCCCATCCCTCTGCAAGTTTGAAAATACCCTCCTGGTAGAATTCCATTCCAGCTGACAGACGGCACAGACGCACTGCTTTCTGGACGTTCACTCCTGTGGGACCCAGCTGGCACAGACTTTTATATAGCCTAGGGTTTCAGTCTTTTCCTGCTTCACATTGTGTCATATTCCAAGATTTACAGCGATTTCAGACACTGTGACACGTCTGTCTTCTTTAAGGATGTCGTCAACCCTTTCCACGTTGCATTCAGTGGAGGCAGTTCAAGGGCGACCGCTGCGAGGCATATCTTGGATGCATGTGTTTCGTCTTTGAAATGTTTCACCCACCTCCTAACGCTGCTAGCACCCATGTACACATCTTCATAAGCAAGTTGAAGTTTTTGGTGAATTTCAGCAGCGAGGATTTTCTCTTTAACGAGGAACTAAATAACAGCACGTTGACGAAACGAAACTTCAGCACCCGCCATTTTGTTTCTGCTCCGCGTGGTCACGTGACACTTGATGGTGACGTCATGTGACCTCTACATGAAGTGCAAAGGATGCAGATCAGTGTCATACATTTATATTTTCTCTATCTGTAAATTCTGATTTTTAAAAAAAATTTTGCTCATGACTTTCGGTATGACCTTCATATATATACATACACATACACACACACACACACACACATATATATATCCGATGGGAGTAAGCTGGAGCCATCTAAGGTACTTAGTTTTAGACATCGTCCCTTTATCTCATTTATCAGCCAGTCGCCTGCTTCTCCTCTGTGCTTACCTACATCTGTCTGAGCGTATTTTGTGCAAGTATTTCCTACAAGGATTTTTAAAAAGCTGTTTAATTTTTCATCTGTTTCTCGTGTTTCTGTTTTGTTGGGGTTTTTTTAATGTGATCCTTGAAAAAAGACTTTCGCCGAAATATTGCATTGTTTTTATGTTCTTCATTTACATGTACTCATCTTACTTTGTGCCACTCATTCTTCCCCACTTTCCTAACATTTTTTTTTAACCTGAACCATATACCTCTGTCTTCCTTTATACTTTCTTTAGCATCTTTATTCCTGTGCGAAAAGGAATAGTCGAAACGACGTCGACGCCGCTTCTTAAACAGTTCAGTGAGTTTTGCCCCCATGCCATCGCTGCTTCCATTCGGCCATGGTTCTTGGCGGTGCTCTGTCTATAAAGTATGTGCACTTTTCTGAGATCCAACTTCAGGCATATACATCGAATGATAAAACCCTATGTGGGTAATTCAGCAAAGCTGTTACGGTAACACGGGGATTCTTAACTTAGGGATATGTAATATCTTTCGGCTATTACGTTCTTTGCTATCCATATGTAGAGTAAGGTCGAGCTATTGATACATTTTTAAAGAAATATTAGTACCTGATACTAGTCTGGCTGTTGACGCTGATGATTTCAACAGTCTGGCGAAAAGAGGCAATGGGGACATTATTGAGCAGTCGACGAGGGTTTAGGGACATAATAGGCACCTCATAAGAGGGTTCGTAATGGTAAGAAAGGTTAAGAATCCTTGCTTTAACTCTTTAACTTCTGTCCAATTTAGCTCTGGCATTCGTCTGTCAGATACATTTCACCTGCAGATTTAGAGAGAGAGAGAGAGAGAGAGGAAAAAAAACGTAATCTCCGTTTGGTAATATTACGTTAATTAATTTCCTCCGAGAGCAACAGTAATAATGTTCGCGTTTTCTTTTCAGTTAATTTTCTGAATTTTGTTTGATGCGCTTTTGAGAAGAGCCAGTTGCCCCTCTCTAGCAAAGTTCTGGAGAAAAAAAAATTAGTTATTATCCGTGCTGTTGTCCTGTTAATAGCCGTTTCTGTCCATCTTCTTTTATATGTGTGAACTGGCGGGTGTGTGTACACTACTCTGCTTTGCGTTCAATCGGCAGTCAGATTTTTTCCGTTTTCTGAGAACTGTCTTAGGTTACCAGACTTTATCCGTTTTCTGAGATTAACTATCTTAGCTTACCAGATTTTATCCGTTTTCTGAAGTTTTCTTAGCTTACCAGAATTTTTTTTTTTCGTTTTCTGAGTGGATTTTCTTGCCATATGTATCCGTTTTCTGAGGCTAAATATCTTAGCTTACCAGATTTTATCCGTTTTCTCGTGCTAATTATCTTAACTTGCCAGATTTTATCCGTTTTCTGAGGTTGATTATCTTAATGTGCTAGATTGGATCCGTTTGCTGAGCATGATTATCTTAGCGTACTAACCAGAAGAATGGGGAAAGATACCCACAACGTGCCCATAGAAGACACATTCTCCTAGCAAGATTTGAACCCAAAGTCACTCTCTCAGTACATGGGGGGGGGGGGGGCTGCGGGTACTTTACCATTAGCGACTAGACTCTCTACCTTTTCTTTCTTCCTATATACTGTACTTCTTAGTTATAAAGGCCAGTAGCTGATGTCCTAATCTCATACTTACTTTCTTTCTGTATAGTGCACTTCTTAGTTATAAAGGCCAATAGCTGACGTCCTAATCTCATACTTTGCTTTTCTTTCCTTTATAAAGGCATGTGAGAGTACGATGAAACATAAAGCGGAGCTGGTCGCCAAGCTTGAAGAGAAGACGAACCAACTGGTTAGCGCTATGAAAGAGATGGAACAAAGGTGAGTGAAGTAGCTTGTGTATTGTTTTGTTGCTGGAGCCGTGAATGGGAATGACATCAGACTTGAAATTAAACTAAAGCAGATAACTTTGTATTATCCAAGTTTCTCTCCCTCCCTCCTCTCTCTCTCTCTCTCTCTCTCACACACACACGCACATTCATTCATTCATTCATTCATTTGCATGTCCCTTGCGGAACTTTGCCTCCATAACAGCACTCCTGTAGGCCTCTTGGTTGTCAGCAAGATGGCCTGCTGCTGATGCATCCATTTACAGATCATCAACGGACGTCTTGCAGTCATCTTCGCCTTGATCTTCCTCTCATTCTTTTTCCCATTATGTACCCTCCAAGACCGTTTTCTCTAGATTATCATGACGTTTAATGTGTCCAAAATATTTAAGTTTTCTCTCTTTAATCCTCTTTACTAGCCAGCCTTCTTCAATATCAAGTTCTTGTAGTATGGATATATTTGTTCTTTTTTGTGTCCATGATATTTGAAGAACTCTTCTGTAGCATTTACATTCAAAGGCATTTATGTGTTTCTTAGCTGTTTTGTTAAGTGTCCAGGTCTCACAGGCATATGTTGCAATGGGAAAGATGCATGCCATTAAAAATCTTATTTTTGTGGTTCTGTCTGTTCCTCTCCACACATTCTTTAGTTGTTTTACTTTCTGAAGAGCGATAGATGTCCTCCTTTTAATTTCCCTCATTGTATCTCCGTTATTAGTTAGTAGTGATCCAAGATATTCAAAACTCTCCACTTCTTCCAGTTTTTCCTCATTGATACATATATCAGCTGCCTTGTTTGTTTTGTCAGTTGTCATCAGTCTAGTTTTCTTTGCATTAAGATACACAAAATACGTCAGTGCACGTGGAGGTAAACTTTTTGTACACATTTATTTGAAGTTGTCTACTATAGAGAGCGAAGCAACCACACATTTCCTCGTATTTTCAGAGGAAACTCCCCTCTTGTAACCAATCGGCCAAGTGTTTCACTGGGTTTTTTTCTTAATCCGGAAGTTTAGTATAAAGATGTTCCCTTTTTTATGATTCAGCCATACGTTACTGATAGAAAAAGGTATACAACATGTCTAGATGGACTTCTGTCGTAATGACACTTTTCGTTTTAGAAAATAAATAGAAGTAGAACTAGCCTTTTGTCATGGTTCCTCTCCTGGTCTTCAGCCATGCCTATCATTACCTGCATCTGGTCGTCAGCCATGTCTGTCATTACCCTCTCCTAGTCGTCAGCCATGTCTGTCATTACCTCCTCCTAGTCGTCAGCCATATCTATCATTACCCTCTCCTAGTTGTCAGCCATGTCTGTCATTACCCTCTCCTAGTCATCAGCCATGTCTGTCATTACTCTCTCCTAGTCGTCAGCCATGTCCGTCATTACCCTCTCCTGGTCGTCACCCATATCCATCATTACCCTCTCCTGATCTTCAGCCATGCCTATCATTATCCTCTCCTTGTCGTCACCCATATATCATTATCCTCTCCTGGTCGCCAGCCATGCCTGTTATTGCCCTTTCCTAGTCGTCATCTATATATCATTATCCTCTCCTGGTGGTCAGCTATATATATCGTTGCTCTCTCCTGGTCGTCAGCTATATATCATTACTCTCTCCTGGTCGTCAGCTATATATCATTACTCTCTCCTGGTCGTCAGCCATGCCTGTTATTACCCTCTCCTAGTCGTCACCCATATATCATTACTCTCTCCTGGTCATCAGCCATGCCTGTTATTACCCTCTCCTAGTCGTCACCCATATATCATTACTCTCTCGTCAGCCATACCTATTATTACCCTTTCCTAGTTGTCGTCAGCCATGTCTATCATTACCCTCCCTGGTCGTCGTCAGCCATGTCCGTCATTACTCTCTCCTGGTTGTCACCCATGTCCATCATTACTCTCCCTTAGTCGTCAGCCATGTCTATCATCACCCTCTCTTGATCGTCAGACATGTCTATTATTACCCTCTCCTAGTTGTCACCCATGTCCATCATTACCCTCTCCTGTTCGTCACCCATGTCTATCATTACACTCTTCTGGTAGTCGGTCATGTCCATCATTACCCTCTCCTAGTCGTCAGTCATGTCCCATAATACCCTCTCCTGGTCCTTACTCATGCCATCATTACCTTCTTATGATCGTCAGTTATGTCTGTGATTACCCTTTCATGGTCGTATGGTAAGTCCACCATTACAATCTCATGATCGCCAGTATTATCCATCATCACCCTTTCCTGGTTGTCAGCCATGTCCATCATTGCCATCTCATTGTTGTCACTAATGGTCATCATTACCATGTGTCATATACTGTTAAAAAAAAAAAAGAAGAAGAAGAAACTCAATACTACTGTAGTCGTAATGGACACCAAATTTCAAACTTGTATCAAAGTTTTAGTTTACGGAATTAATGTTTCAATCTTAGCATGAAGAAACATTAAGACTTTAACAATGAAATGATGTTCGTTAAATTTGGTTTGGACTTTTATTCTTTGCGACTAAGGCCTCCGTTTCAGTATGGCCTTCTCTTGCCTGTATCAGAGAACGACATCTCCTTGACATGGATCCGATTAACCGTTGGATCTGTTGTTATGAGATGGCTGCCCACTCTTCCCGCAGTGCGAGAGACAACTGTCGGAGATTGGTTGGCGTCACGTCTCGCTTGTGGACTTCTATATTGAGTTCATCCAGTAAGTGTTCTATTGGGTTCATGTCTACTGACATGGATAGCCGCTGAATGGTCTGGATGTTGTTGTCAGCGAGGAACTTGGTAGTGAGTTGTGCCACATGAGGTCGAGCGTTATCCTGCTGAAAAATCGACCCTGGTGCAGGCAGAAGTGGAAGGACGTAAGGACGAAGAACATCAGCGACGTATCGTTGGGCATTCAGGCGTCCTTCAGTTTGTACCAGGTCACTTCTTCCCAAGAAGTTGATCGTCCCCTACACCAGTACACCTCCACCACCATATGAGGAGCCTCATCCATACAGTTCTGGACGTAGCGCTCATGGACTCTGTGATAAACTCTTCTCCCTTTATCGTGTCGCTGGAGCAGAAAGAATGATTCATCACTAAACCAAACCCTTCTCCAATCATTCGCAACGTCCATTGACGACGCTGGTTCGCCCACTGCAGTCGGTTCTGGCGATGCCGGTCCGTAAGAACAGGACCTTTTTAGGGTCTTCTAGCCCAAAGTCCAGCGTCTTGCACCAGGCTCCTGGCCGTTTGATCTGAAATTCGACGAGCTGCTGTCATTGACTGGACTGTTGAGGACGCAGATGCAAATCGATTCCTGAGGTGACGCAGCTGTATGAAGCAGTCTTCGGCAGGAGTTGTGACTATGGGTCTTCCACTGCGTGGCCGGTCTACAACTGAGCCAGTTTCTTGAAACCGTCTCCAAAGGCGACTAATGGTGCTTCTAACCACATTAAATTGTCTGGACACTACACTTTGTGACTGTCCAGTCTGTAAATGTCCAGTGGTGATGAACCATACTTGCGCATTGAGTTCTCAGGTTAATTGATTCGAGGAGCGTCAATCTTTTATAGGCATTCAATAACTTGGTCAGTGAGTTTTGTGTTCAGTAAGTTTCAGGGGATTCCGGTGAACAAGTCAAAAATTTATTGTCAAAAATCCTGCTTTTCTGTACTCATGAATCATCTGCTGAGTACAATTCAGGTCGGCACGTGAAGTTGATGTTCAAATGAATGTTTCAGGCAATTTGCCCTTGTCTGATAACCAAACTTCAGTTTAAATCGCAACATCGTATTTGTTGCGTTTTTTTTTTAAACAGTATAATTACCACTTTATTTTCACGGTGCTCGATGAAGTTCCTGTCCCTACTTTCTGGTATTAAGAGCATCCTCATCTCATGTGAGAATGTCCATTGTTGTTGACGTTACATTTTTCTATAATTTAACAACATAAATTGCTTGTGAATTATTTCCTTTTGTTGGAGAGAATTCAGTGTCTTGTGTTCCAAATAGAATTCCCACTGTTTCTGATGGCACGATTTTTTTTTTTTTTTTTGGGGGGGGGGGGGGGGGATATTTCCTGTAAAAGCTTTCGATATTAAAAATAAAAGAATGTTTGGTGCGATTGGTAATAAAATCCCTAGTGCTGCCAGATAAGGATAGTCATTGTTTAAAATGAAAGATTGCATGTGATTGTGTGTGAGGCGGAGAGACTGATTCTGAGAATCTGTTGTTCTAAAGCAATTAATGTCGACCTTTACAGACACTCAACAAACTAGAAGAATAATTACCAAGGCACGATATTATTTTTAAGGAAATTTTTTAGCATTTAAAACCGAACAAAAGTTTTTTTATGCTTTTTTTCAGACTTTTCCCCCCAAACATCCGCGGCACACCAGCGAACCTTTTGGCATCACATCAGTTGCCCTGGTCTTCATAAAGTCATTTCATTTACGTTAATAACATTTCAAAAATGAGACAGTGAATGTAACAGCAGTTATCTGTATTTCAAAGACAAACATTTTACTTCATTTGTTTCCAAATAGACAAGAAGAGGGAAGTAACACCGCTAACACATGAAAGGGCGAAATGAGTTAGTCCCCTTGTGTGTCAGTTCATTAAAGCTTTGTCTGTTATAGATCTCTTCACGTAGGCCGAATATTAGTAAAAACAGAATATAACTGTCTGAATAATTAATAGATGATTGTTTTCATTCCAGTAGCCGGGGTTTCTCAACGCATTATGTATTGCATACTATTTTCTGCCTTTGTTATGTTCTGTAGATCAAACCAGCTAACACGCAGTGGTAATGGTTTTTAGTGATTTCTGGTTGTAGGCAGAAGTAATTTTAAAGTGCATTCGACATAGTTAAACTGAAGACATGTGCTAAGAATCTAATGGTAGGTGGCAGCATGAATATTTAGAAAGAAAAAGTTGTACATCAAGTTTAATGCCCTGTTTGATTTTATATGGAGAAATGGTTCCCAAACTGTGGTCGTCGGTTCCCCGTCTCCGAAGTGAGAACCATGGAACAAGTCTGGATTAAGTAGAGTACTAGGAATATGTGGGCATTTTAATTAAACCGAGTTGGAAGAAGAGGAAGGGGTGCGACTTATTATATCCTTGCCTATAGTGTGGGCGCGATTTATATCCTTTGCTATAGTGAGGGCGCGACTTATTATATCCATGGCTATAGTGGAGGCGAGACTTATAATATCCGTGGCTATAGTGAGGGCGCGACTTATATCCGTGCCAGTAGTGGGGGGCGCGACTTCAAGAAAATTTGGGGAAGATCTGTCTTTCTTCGTCGTTGACCGGTCAGATTTCTGCACTGATCTCTCCCACAAATGCGGAAGTTGGTATCGAGTTTTCATCATCGCCGTAGAGTCTCTCGTTATGGGGGGCGGGGCTCTGGCCCATGTCCTTTGCTTGAGTGGGTTGTGTAGCTGGTAGCTGTGGAGGATGTGATGTTATGTCTGTTTCTCTTTTCAGCAGGCATATATGTCTTGTTAGTTTGGGAAGCACTGTTGTGTAGAGTAAGTTGGGATAACGTGTCCTTGGTACAGGCATGTCATTGGCCAGTTTTTTTTTTATCACCAGAGTTCCACATCCAGATGATCATTTTGTTCTCTGCCACGTTTTAAGACTCTCAGCTCTTTCTCTTCTTGCATTTAACTGAAAATCTAGGGGAAGCTAGAGGAAGCGTGGTAGAAGATGTCCAGCATAACAACGGTTAAAGTATTCTTTGTTCTTGTGTACCCAGCCATAATTCTAATGTTATTCTAGAGTCGTGGAAGGAAGGAAGGAAGGAAGGAAACTAATTTTGATGGCAATGACGCCATTATTAAATTCCTCCTTCTCGGTAATGCAGAAATTAACGACAGTATTTTGTGCGCTATAATTTCTAGGAATGCACGTAAAAACTCCAAATCAGGGGACTCGGCCATTGAAAAAAAAATGATCAAAAGACCCGAGGGTGGATCAAAAAGTCTTTTCATTTGTGTGTGTAGTGCGTGCGTGCGTGCGCGCGCGTGCGTGTGTGTGTGTGTGGCGCTGGCGCGCGCGGAGTCCCTTGATTTGGGTGTCTTTTTGACTTGTCCTCTTTTATTATGTTCAAGCTCATACCATGAAAGTGTGTTCTGAGATGTGTATATTATATATACAAGTATTTTACTACAAAAGGCATAATCATCATGTCACCTCGAGACTGTTGTGAGATCTTTGGACGCAGGTATGTAAAATAAATGAGTAAAACAGAGATTTTTTTTTAAAACTTGCCTTTGGCATCTTCTTCTGGGTGCTCTTGCAGCATGGATTTCGGTTTGCCTGTCAGTTTTCTTCGCCATCTTCTGCGTTCAGTTTCATACGCTGAGTTATCTGGGCATAGAGATGAGTCATCTTCATTAGTTTTATCGTCGTGTGTTTCATAATGCGTAGACCGTGTGTTTTTTTTTTCCGTCTGTTCTCTTCTTATTCTGGAGCCAGATTTGAACTGTTAGCTCTCTGCAGGGGGGTGCAGGTTTATTTGGTGTTTACTTTGCGGTCTAAGAGACGGTTGTGTGAACATTTTATTGTGTGCAACTTTTGTAACTGCCCAGCCGTGGTTTTTTTCCCCCATTAATTGTTCAGTTCGTATTGTTCATTGCAACTGATCCGCTTCAGTCCCCACTGTTTTATCTAGTATGAGTTTGATCGGCAGTTGCAGTGGAGCTTTGTACAACTGAAGTGTAAGGATTCAGACGAACGAACGAACGAACATACTTTATTTTCAAAGGGCTAAGAATTGGGGCACGCAGGCCCGTCTAACATTCTGCCATTCATCATACAGCTTTCACTCAGTCACAGTCATTCATTTTGGTATGGGGGTTGGTTACGGTAAACAGCGAGATCCTCCATAGGCTCCGCTGCCATTGAGAGCATTGTTGATTTCAGTTCCCTAGCCCTTGGTGTCACTAGCGTCTCGGTCTGCTGCGAGGAGCACAGGGCAAGGTAGTTACAGCGAGCCAATGCGCCCTACCAGATTGACCATAAAGTTTATTTAATTCTCTCCGGTTTGGTCATGAGTTTAATCATAAGGTTTATTTAATTGTTCCAGTTTGATCACACGCTTTAATTCATTCTTTCCGGTTTGATCATAAAGTTTATTTCATTCATCATCATCATCATGTGCTGTGCCGACTGGCGTTGGCTATTATGCTTCTCCAGAGTATCCGATCCTTCATGCAGGCCATCAGCTCAGTTGGTGATCTCCTCTCACACCATCCCGTCAGACTGTCCAGTATCATTTCTCTTGGTCTTCCTCTTGATCTTCTTCCTTCTATTTTTCCTGTTGTTATAATATTTTCAATGCCCCCTCTTCTCATTGCATGTCCTATGAAAGTACACTGTCTCTCTCTTATCTTTTTGACAAGGTTTTTTGTCTCTCCAGCTCTTCTCATACATTCTTCATTAGTTATTTTTGCTGTCCATGGGATTCGCAACATTCTTCTAATAAACCACATTTCTGCTGCTTCCAATGATTTTTGTGCAGACTTGCCTATTGTCCATGATTCACTTCCATACAACAAGATAGGTTCAATATAGCATTTTAGGACTCGTTTTCTAACATTCATTGATAAGGATGTGTTGGTTAATATGTTTCTCATTCTCTGAAATGCAGTCTTTGCTTGACCTATTCTGTTCCTAATTTCTGTTCTGCATTTCCCATCTGAAGTTATTACTGCTCCAAGGTATTACTTCATTCACTGAAGTTTAATTATAAGATTTATTAAGTTTGTTCCAGTTCGGTCACTATTTAATCCGTTCCATTTTGATCATGAAGTTTATTTACTTCTTTTCAGATAATGTTTATTTAATTAGTTCGAGTTTGGATCATCAGATTTATTTACTTTGTTCAAATTTGACCGTGAGGTTCATTTAAATCGTTCAAGTTTGTTCATAAAGTTAATTTGACTCGTTCCTGTTTGATAATAATGTTTGTTTAGTTCGTTGCAGCTTATTTTACTAACGGTTACGTAGTCGTGGGCCAGGGTGTATTTTGTAAAGATATATTTTCTCTCATCAAAACAGAAGAGAACCTTACGCTAGGGTGCTCAGACAGTAGATGGTCACCTTTATGTGTATGTAAGGTAAAGGTAAAGATAGCCCCTTATGCACGGAAGATCCTATGGATTATGGTGTTAATGTGTGCATAATTTCATTAATCTGTCGACACACTAGAGAGTGATTACGCCTGGCCGCTTTTCCTTCCACAGCTCCAGAAGGAACCAGGTACCCATTTCAACAGCTGGGTGACAGGGATGCCTCCGAGTGAAATCGAGCAACCAGCTTTCGCCATAAGAGATAACTGCATGTGTATATGCTTAGATTGATTTGCTGTTTTTAATTGCTTTTAAATTAAGACCACTGTATTTACATCCTGTGGTTTTTGTTTTCTTTCCTCGCATATGTCGCTTGCTTGTGTTACCCGCCCACGATCCACGTGGCCCATCAACGTATGCGACCTTCACATTGATGTGACGTGACCATGACCTGATTGTGACCCCAAATGCCATTCGACCTTCGGATGTTGATAAAAGGTTAAAGCACTCAGAGTCTGATAAAAACGCTGCGGTGGAGACGGCCAGAAAGTTGGGTCAGATTATAGCAGAGAAAGATCAGAAAAGGTGGGTTGTCTTTCTTTTCTTTAATTTTTCCAAGACTTCGTTTTGTTGGCTTGTGTAAAATTACTTGTGTTATTGTATTATACACACAAACACACACACACACACACACACACACACACACACATATATATATATATATATATATATATATATATATAAAACCAGGCTTTTTCAGTGCTGCAGACTAAATGGAAATCAAAAACACTAAGCATAAAGACAAAAATCAGGATATTTAAGAGCAATGTTCTAAGTTTACTACTCTATGGGAGTGAATGCTGGAGAATCACCAAAAACCATAGAAAACAAGCTGAATTCTTTGCAGACTTAAATGTTTTACGAAGAATTAGAAAAATATTTTGGCCAAGCACCATAAGAAATAAGAACTTGTTGGCAGAAATGCAATTGAACCCACTGACAGCAGTTATTGAGGAAAGACGCTGGCGATGGTTGGGACATGTCCTCCGAATGATTGACAGCTCACTACCAAAAATAGCATTAAGATGGACACCACAGGGGAACAGAAGTAAGACATGGAGAAGAACAACAGAGAGGATGTTGAGCAATAGAGGGCTTAGCTGGGAAAGAGCAGAAAAAAAGGCAGAGGACAGGCATCTGTGGAAAACCCTTATGCCATGGGCAGTATGTGTGTGTGTGCGCGCTTGCATGTGTGTGTGTGTATATATATATTTATATATATATATATGTTATTTTAAAACAAAAATCTCTTCTCCTAATTTTAAAAAATCATTTGGAAACTCGGACCGTTGTTTCCCTGATTTCTGAGATCATTTGGAAACTCAGACCATTGTTTCCCTGATTTCTGAGGTCATTTTGAAACTTGGACCATTGTTTTTCTGATTTCTGAGATCATTTGGACATTCATACCGTTGTGTTCCTGATTTATGAGATCATTTGGACATTCATACCATTGCTTCCCTGATTTCTGAGATCATTTTGACATCCATGCCATTGTTTTCCTGATTTCTGAGATTCTTTGGACATTCATACCGTTGTTTTCCTGATTTCTGAGATCATTTTGGACATTCGTACCGTTGTTTTCCTGATTTCTTATATCATTTGGACATTGGGATCGTTGTTTTCCTGATTTCTGAGTCATTTAGGCACTCAGCCCGTTGTTTTCCTGATTTTTGAGTCACTTGGATACTCAACCCGGCGTTTTTCCCGATATTCGGAGTCATTTGGACATTCGACCTTCCCTGAATTCCGGGGTCACTGTAGCACTCACATCGTAGTTTTTTTCTGTTTCTAGAGAGCTCATTTAAGAAACTCTTCGCAGACTGTAGCACTGTTGGATATAATACTTCGTACAATATGTGGCTCTCTTCTACTAACACAACAGTCAATTGAGAACGAGTCGGGGGGATCGAGAGAGAGGGTCCTTGTGTGATAGTGACTTGAAATTTGTAGGTAAAACCACATCTTGCACGCCCCCAGTGCAGAACATTGGACACAGCACTGTGTCTTTTGAATACCACCTTTAATAGGAAATAATGACAAGACATGTATATAACAGAACGTAAAAGAAAAAGGTAAAGGTAATCCTGTCATGCCTTAGAAGCACACGTTTTACCTTGACATAACATTTAAAGCACTGATTTTTTTTCTGTGTGTTTGTTTGTGGTCAGTCTGTCTGTCTGTTGTTCTGGCGACTGGCGTTGGCGATCATGTTTGTCCGCAGTTCCTTGATCCGAGTCAGCACTCCTGGCGTTTTCTGCCCCTGCCGTCTTGTTAATCCGTCCAGCTTTCTCTCTCTCTCTCTCTCTCTCTCTCTCTCTTTCTCACTCTCTCTCATTCTCTCTCTATCTCAGTCTCCCTCTTTCTCACTCTCTCACACTCTCTCACTCACTCTCCCTCTCTCACTCAATCTCTCACTCACTCTCACTCACTCACTCTCTCTCTCACTCTCTCACTCTCTCTCCCACTCTCTGTCTCACTCTCTCACACACTCTGTCTACCTCAGTCTTTTTTTGTCTTTGTTTTTTTTTTTCGTCAATACAAGATTGTAAAAAGCATATGGTTTAAGCTGATACAACACAGAAATCTTTAGTTACCCTAGCACATCAGAGAAAAGCATTGACTACTCCGATACCACAGACAATACTGGTCGTATTGATACAACATAGAGAACGTTAGCTACCGACAACAGAAGAACTATTTTAAAACACGCACGGACAAATGCACAAACAGTCAGCGGAAGACTGGATGCACCGTCTGCGAAATAATGAGAGAATATTGAATTAACTGTATAAGTAATGAAGAAAACGAAGATTGTGTTGCTAGTCCGGGGGCTGGTAGGTTTATATTTCAAAAATAAAAGATTGTGTGTCGTATGAGACGGCAAAAAAATGTTTCCGACGTAGAGACAACCACATGCTGAATGACTTCAGAATGTTCTTTAATCCAGGGTTTCTCAACCTGGGTTTCCAGGAACTCTGTCGTAAGGTCACTAGGGATACTGCAAGAGGTGGCGGCGGTGGTGGTGGTGGTGGTGGTGGTGGCGGCGGCGGCGGCGGTAGTGGTGGTGGTGGTTGTGGTGGCGGTGGCGGTGTAAAATATAAAAAACCACAAAATAAACATCGGTTGTGAAGATACCAACAGAAAAACATCATTGAATGCTCTCATGGGCAATGGTAATTATTATTGGATTACTGTAACTACATCTTACTGGTCATGTGGGGTGTGTTGTTGTTGTTGTTGTTGTTGTTGTTGTTGTTGTTGTTGTTGTTGTTGTTGTTGTTTTAGGAAGATTATTTGAAGGATTCCTGCAGGTTATAAAGATTGAGAAAAGTTAGGCACATTTATCATAGCAGTAGTATATTCAGTGGATCCGAACACTCAGTGTTGCCACTCCTAATAATTGATGTGGAGTGAGGGGCGCATTACGAAGATGTTACGTGGGGGATATGTCTCACATCTGTATAGGCAGTGGCGTATGGTGGTTCTGTATTAACTTCCTGAAGCATTATAATGAGTTAATCCGCACTAGGGGACCATGAAGCCCGTAGCTCTCTGTTCTTTACAGTAGACTCTCTTCAACAGCGTTGTCTGACTTGTGTTGGGAAAAACTGCTACTACAAACAGAACTTTGCCTTTTTTTAATTCCTTCAGTAGAGGACATGTTTGTTAGTTTGTACTGTGTTGGACGCATTCATCCTCCAAAGCGACTACACGTGAAAGTGACTGTTTGTATAAACTATCTTACGAAACAGGTTTGTTTTTGTTTTTTTTTTTTTTTTGGGGGGGGGGGAGAGAAGAATCAGAAATAAACAGTATTTCATTGTGAAATATAAGATTTCTTGTCTTGTCTCCTTCCTCATATACCTTTCGGTGTTGAGGGGACAACTGGACGTCTTTAGGGCTCGGGAATTTTCTTGAAATAAAGAGATATTTAAGGTTTCTGTCATTTTCTACCTCCCTCTCCTGCGTGGGCGGCCTCGTTCTCTGTTAGCTACAAATCTTAGTGTGAATGTTTTTTGTTTTTTTTTTGTGGTATACTGTCGGGTGGTAGCCGTGTAAAATTTTCTGTTACTAGTTATAGTGTAATACTGGTGTTAGTCCACCTTTCTTACTCCGGTCTTTGTAGCTTAACGTTTCCATGTCGTTCTCCGTTTATATCAGTCCGTCTATTCTTCCTGTGTTTTCTGTGATCGGTAAAGAGATCCACTGCCGGCTTGTTGGGTCAGTCGCGGATTGAAGGCAGAATTTATCTCAGGAGAGTCCATCTCCCTGAGCGAGTCAAATCCCCGTTAGTAAGTGACATATAAGATTACAAGTTAATTTAATGTTTTAGAACCGCTTGCTTCGGAGATTTCGTTTAGTTTCAAGTAATCCTATCCCTTCAGTATTTTTCAGTTAACTGTCGTAAGAAGAATAGTGCACACAAAAAAAAAACAACTAATAAATAAATAATTCGACAGAACGCCTTTATCTGGGTCAACAGAAGAAACTTAACAATATAAGTTATATTTTTAAAAAACTGTTATCGCTCAGACATTCACATTGATTGAAGTACTGGGCATTCAGCTGCATTTTTATGCCTATTTTGCCATCTCTGAGGATAACTCTTTGTGTGTGCGTGCATGTGTGTGCGTGCGTGCGTGCGTGTATTTTCTCTGTTGTATTCAACTGTGTGTTCTTGATAAAGGAATTTTGCGAAATACTAACCTGCGCTTGTTGTCTCTTTTCAATATCCCCACTTTTTCTTCTTTGTGTTACCTTTTCTTCTTGTTAAACTTGTTAGTATACCTTCATGTGCCTCTACTCAACAATAGCAATCTAACGCTATCATCGTTATCATCAGACTTATTTTTTCTCTGATGTTTCGTAATGAATTTCTTTTCATTAAATTATAACCTCAGTCGCTGTCATTTTCTCTTTGATTCTGTTTTGGTCCCCGATGGTCAAGGTGCAAGGTTCAAAATTCAGACTCCGGCTTCACGACATTCGGGACAACCCCATACATGCTTCGCCGCATGCCGCAGCCTCCATCCAAGAGTAAGTTTGCTGATAGTTCCTGTCAGATGTTGGTTCTTTACGACGCGTTTTCTCGCACACAGTTCGGATTTCCTGCCAGCACCTTTAATTTGCCCTAGCTCCAGCAATCTTCAGATCTGCATTGTTCTACCATTCCTGCTCTTAATTTTCCCGCAGTCTGTCCAATACATGTGTAGCAGTTTCCCCTTTGTCCATTGTCAGTCTGCCATTTATTTTAGCCTGTCCAGCAAATCTGTCTGCCACATCATTGCCGTGTGCTGTCACATGTCTTGACAGTAGAGTCACGTTAGGCTTGTCACATTTGACTGGCTTAACAGATGAACACATTCTTTTCGAAGCAATTTCTTCTCAGTGTATGAATCCGTCACAATGACACCATTAACTACATCATGAGCAACTAGCCCTTCCATTGCCGCCGACACAGCCTCGAATTTCATTCGCATGCTTGAAGTGGTTATTTCAAAGGCTCCAGAACCCTATGCCACTACTCTTCCATTCCGACAGACAACAAAACCCCAACAATTTCTGCTGTTTCGAGTCACTGGGCCATCTGTATATTATCCGATGGTCATCTAATTAACTATGTAAATGATGCATCATTTTCTTGAAAGCCCCACTCTGGCCATTTTATTTTTCGTACTTTTTTTTTTTAATTAGGAACTGATTCCTGTCTTCCCGTCTCACTGATTCTTCTCATCGTTAAAACTGTGACGATAAAAACTCATATGAGCTGTAGTTTTTTAATCTATCAGATGTCTTTGACATTTTTTTCTGGAGTTTATTGTCCCATGATAGAAAAAAAAAACCTTAGAACAGCTGCCCTGACGCTTTCTGTATTAATTTTACATTAGTTAGTTCGTGAAATCTGAGCCAGACCAATTGAGCGGAGTGATTTGCTGACAAGAAGAAAAAAAAAAAAAAAGAGCGAATGATTACTATTAAATTGCGCCAAAAATGAGGAGGGAATAAGAGAACAAAAGGAATCATTTAGAGTCGTGTTTCAGTTCTCAGTTTGTTTTATAAAATATTCAGAGTTTTCTCCTGGCCTAAAAAAGTTTTCGTAACTAAATTATTTGTACTTAAAAAAAATAGTATGCGTTTGTTCATGCGCACACGGATGAGATTATTTTTTTTTTCTTTCTTTGTTTTTTCTTTCTATCTATAGTTCATTCTTTCTCTTTGTCTATTTCTCTTTATATTTATTTTTAAAATATGGTCTGTTATGAAAGTTTCGTAATGAATTTCTCTTCGTTAAATTGTTTGTTTGTTTGTTTGTGGGATCTGATTGTGACTGCGATCTGTTGTTCTTCGCAGCCAATGCTGTAGAGGTGTGGAGGCACAGGATCGTATCAGCGTGGGAGCAGGTTGTGGCAGATATTTTTTTAGTCCCGGAGTGCAGCTATAAAGACAGGAGGTGTGCAGTGCTTCTTTAACAGACTCCACCATGATGGGGACTATGGCGATCCCTGCCCCGTTAGCCAGGCTAGGCCTGTTACTGGGGGTACCACGGAGGGGTGGGACAGGGTCTTGGTCAGGTAAGGTTCGCTAACCCTGACGCTAGCATATCAGCTATGGGCCGCTAACCCTGACGCTAGCATATCAGCTATGGGCCGCTAACCCTGACGCTAGCATATCAGCTATGGGCCGCTAACCCTGACGCTAGCATATCAGCTATGGGCCGCTAACCCTGACGCTAGCATATCAGCTATGGGTCACTGATTGCCTTAACAGAGAATCGGCTTCAAGCCCCTACGTTAAATTATAAATATTTAATTGAGTGGCTTAAGTTATATCCTCATCAAATCCTCTTCTGCGCAACAGTCTGTATATTTCACTTCAACCTTCTTCGAATTTTTTTAGATTTATATTAATGTGATAGATTTATTTATATTAATTTGTTAGATTTATTTATATTAAATTTTAGCGAATTTTTCATCAACACTTCTGGGAATACCTATATCAAGGGGTATTTCTCTGTCTCGTTTCACTGCAGTGTCCATAACGGTAGGGTTTGTTCATAACGGTGGAGCCTGATCATAACAGTAGGGTTTGTTCATAACGGTGGAGCCTGATCATAACGGTAGGGTTTGTTCATAACGGTGGAGCCTGATCATAACAGTAGGGTTTGTTCATAACGGTGGAGCCTGATCATAACGGTAGGGTTTGTTCATAACAGTGGAGCCTTATCATAACGGTAGGGTTGGTTCATAACGGTCATCATGCATCATTTTCTTGAAAGCCCCACTCTGGCCATTTTATTTTTCGTACTTTTTTTTTTTTAATTAGGAACTGATTCCTGTCTTCCCGTCTCACTGATTCTTCTCATCGTTAAAACTGTGACGATAAAAACTCATATGAGCTGTAGTTTTTTAATCTATCAGATGTCTTTGACATTTTTTTCTGGAGTTTATTGTCCCATGATAGAAAAAAAAAACCTTAGAACAGCTGCCCTGACGCTTTCTGTATTAATTTTACATTAGTTAGTTCGTGAAATCTGAGCCAGACCAATTGAGCGGAGTGATTTGCTGACAAGAAGAAAAAAAAAAAAAAAGAGCGAATGATTACTATTAAATTGCGCCAAAAATGAGGAGGGAATAAGAGAACAAAAGGAATCATTTAGAGTCGTGTTTCAGTTCTCAGTTTGTTTTATAAAATATTCAGAGTTTTCTCCTGGCCTAAAAAAGTTTTCGTAACTAAATTATTTGTACTTAAAAAAAATAGTATGCGTTTGTTCATGCGCACACGGATGAGATTATTTTTTTTTTCTTTCTTTGTTTTTTCTTTCTATCTATAGTTCATTCTTTCTCTTTGTCTATTTCTCTTTATATTTATTTTTAAAATGTGGTCTGTTATGAAAGTTTCGTAATGAATTTCTCTTCGTTAAATTGTTTGTTTGTTTGTTTGTTTGTGGGATCTACTTGTGACTGCGATCTGTTGTTCTTCGCAGCCAATGCTGTAGAGGTGTGGAGGCACAGGATCGTATCAGCGTGGGAGCAGGTTGTGGCAGATATTTTTTTAGTCCCGGAGTGCAGCTATAAAGACAGGAGGTGTGCAGTGCTTCTTTAACAGACTCCACCATGATGGGGACTATGGCGATCCCTGCCCCGTTAGCCAGGCTAGGCCTGTTACTGGGGGTACCACGGAGGGGTGGGACAGGGTCTTGATCAGGTAAGGTTCGCTAACCCTGACGCTAGCATATCAGCTATGGGTCGCTAACCCTGACGCTAGCATATCAGCTATGGGCCGCTAACCCTGACGCTAGCATATCAGCTATGGGCCGCTAACCCTGACGCTAGCATATCAGCTATGGGCCGCTAACCCTGACGCTAGCATATCAGCTATGGGCCGCTAACCCTGACGCTAGCATATCAGCTATGGGCCGCTAACCCTGACGCTAGCATATCAGCTATGGGTCGCTGATTGCCTTAACAGAGAGTCGGCTTCAAGCCCCTACGTTAAATTATAAATATTTAATTGAGTGGCTTAAGTTATATCCTCATCAAATCCTCTTCTGCGCAACAGTCTGTATATTTCACTTCAACCTTCTTCGAATTTTTTTAGATTTATATTAATGTGATAGATTTATTTATATTAATTTGTTAGATTTATTTATATTAAATTTTAGCGAATTTTTCATCAACACTTCTGGGAATACCTATATCAAGGGGTATTTCTCTGTCTCGTTTCACTGCAGTGTCCATAACGGTAGGGTTTGTTCATAACGGTGGAGCCTGATCATAACAGTAGGGTTTGTTCATAACGGTGGAGCCTGATCATAACGGTAGGGTTTGTTCATAACGGTGGAGCCTGATCATAACAGTAGGGTTTGTTCATAACGGTGGAGCCTGATCATAACGGTAGGGTTTGTTCATAACAGTGGAGCCTTATCATAACGGTAGGGTTGGTTCATAACGGTCATCATCATCATCGGGTGCCGTGCCAACTGGCGTTGGCTATTATGCTTCTCCAGAGTACACGATCCTTCATGCAGGCCATTAGCTCATTTGGTGATCTCCTCTAACACCATCTGGTCAGACTGTCAGTATCATTTCTCTTGGTCTTCCTCTTGATCTTCTTCCTTCTATTTTTTCCTGTTGTAATATTTTCAATGCCCCCTCTTCTCATTGCATGTCCTATGAAAGTACATTGTCTGTCTCTCTTATTTTTTATGACAAGATTTGTTTCTGTCTCCAACTCTTCTCATACATTCTTCATTAGTTATTTTTGCTGTCCAGGGGATTCGCAACATTCTTCTAATAAACCACATTTCTGCTGCTTCCAATGACTTTTCTGCAGACCCGCCTATTGTCCATGATTCCACTTCCATATAACAAGATAGGTTCAATATAGCATTTTAGGACTCGTTTTCTAACATTCATGATAAGGATGTGTTGCATAATATGTTTCTCATTCTCTGAAATGCAGTCTTTGCTTGGCCTATTCTGTTCCTAATTTCTGTTGTGCATTTCCCATCTGAAGTTATTACTGCTCCAAGCTATTTGAATTTCTGCACTTGCTTTAACGGTCTTTTCTTTGTTTTATTTTTTGGTTTTGTTTTTTGGTTTTGTTTTGTTTTTTTTTTGTGTGTGGCATTTCTCCGAAAAGCATTGCAGCAGTAATCTTCTTTTTTTTTTTTTTTGAGTTTCATAAATCTGAGAAATTAACAGTGTCTTGAATAAGAAGCGTCAGACTAGTTTGTACGTCAGACTAGTTTGTACGTCAGACTGGTTTGTACGTCAGACTGGTTTGTACGTCAGACTGGTTTGTATGTCAGACTGGTTTGTACGTCAGACTGGTTTGTATGTCAGACTGGTTTGTACGTCAGACTGGTTTGTATGTCAGACTAGTTTGTATGTCAGACTAGTTTGTATGTCAGACTGGTTTGTACGTCAGACTAGTTTGTACGTCAGACTGGTTTGTACGTCAGACTGGTTTGTATGTCAGACTGGTTTGTACGTCAGACTAGTTTGTACTTCAGACTAGTTTGTACGTCAGGACTAGTTTGTACGTCAGGACTAGTTTGTACGTCAGACTAGTTTGTATGTCAGACTAGTTTGTACGTCAGACTAGTTTGTATGTCAGACTAGTTTGTACGTCAGACTACTGTATGCCCATCCTTGTACTGCTGTGTGAGGGAGGCGAAGACGCTGTCCTATTTGGCAGTCACCAACCCATAACTGACATGCTTACGTCAGGGTTGGCTAACCATAGACGACCAAGACCTTGCCCCGCGTCTCTGTTGGTATCCCCAGTAACAGGCATAGCCTGGCTAACAGGGCAGAGATCGCTGTAGTCTCCATGGTGGCGGAGTCTGCTAAAGAAGTACTACACACTTCCTGCGTTTTAGCTCCACGCAGGGAGTGAAAAATACACGCCTAACCCATTCCCTATCCAACACGGTGCAGTGCTTCATCATCTTCACCGCATCGGCTGCAAAGAACATTAGCTCGCAGTTTCAGTGAAAAAGAAGAAGAAGATAACAGTGAGTGGGAATTGGTGATATTTGTGTGTGCATTGGTTTGATGAAGATTTTGCAGCCAGATACATTTTTTTTCAAATGGGCAATGGTCAACCGTGAGTGAGCTTTCAGTCAGATCCATAGGCCTGAAAAGTAGACTTTCTGTAAACCATATACCTTGAAAGATCTTCATTTAATATCCGTGAATCTAGAGAGCGGGCTTTTAGTAAAATCCATATAATTAACAAGTAATCTTCAGTAAAGAACAAATATACCCGTACTACAAGAACTTAATACTGCAGAAGGTTGCCTTAGTAAAGAGGATTAAACAGAGAAAAATTAAATATTTTGGACACATTAACCATCATGATAATTTATAGAAGACAGTCTTGGAAGGGTACATAATGGGAAAAAGAAAGAGAGGAAGACCGAGGCGAAGATGGCTGCAAGACATCGTTGATAATCTGCAAATGGATTCCTTCAGCAGCAGGGCATCTTGCTTACAACCGAGAGGCCTACAGGACAGCTGTTACAGGGAGGCAAAGTTACTCGAGGGGCGTGCAAATGACCGACTGACTGACTATCTTTCAGTAAGTTCAAGTAGACTAGAGTAGTTCTCCATCCCTTCCTGAAGGGAGAGCAAGAGCCCGTGCTTGCTGGAGCACCTCGAGGAGCTAGGATAGGAACTTGGTCGTCAGCTCTTGGCAGGGCTGTACTTCCTTTAATTAAAATGGATTTACGACAGTGTTTGACCTTCTGTTGTACGGCGGGCCGAAAGCCACTTCCGTGACCTTGCCTGCGATGTGAGGAACCTAATACATAGCAGGAGTACGAAACATAAGGACTGCACATTATGTTTGTTATTCTGTGATCAAATCACACGAGAGCTGCGACAGCGTGATGTCGGAGACTTGGCCTCGTGAAAGTAAGTTCATTGGCAAGCAGTCAAGAGTTGACAGACTTTCGGAGGAAGACAATGACAGGATTGCCTGACACTGAAGCTGAATGGACCTGGAAGCAAAAGTGGAGTTTAGAAATTTGGTGGTTAAGCTTTAAACCAGCAACAAACGACGGAAATTGGAGTTAACAGGGTGAAAGATTGATTGAGTGATCAGTTAGGTTTGAAGTTTCTCATGTATACATGGAGTTGCTGGTTTTGGGAACCTCAGACTTATTACTTACAGCTCGCTCAAGTACCATGGTGAGTCCTGAAGTTGATCGAATTCATTCTTAAAGTACTGAGCTAGTAGATTTTAACGTCATGGTTCACAGTTTTCTACGTTCCGTGGTGTTTCTGTCACATCGGTTGCCTTTATTTTGAATCCTGCCCTATGGTCGTTCCGCTGAAATATTTTTCTCTCATTTTCCTTCGTTTTATTTTTTAGCTTGGGAAATTCTTGGGAAGTGATGAAGAGGACGTTAATTATATGCAGCAGTATAGGACAATTAATACTTTTGCCCCGTAGAGAGAGTAGTTATAAAAACTGTTTTCTGAATACAGTCTTTTCAAGGGGAAAGCCATCGGGTTATGTTTGAATTTCATTCTGTTTTTTTTTTCGTTGGGATAGTCTTGATAGAACGAGCTTAGTGAGGAAAAGAGCTGTGGGTTCGAATACTGTGTCAAGCAGCCGTCGCTCCCGAAGATCTCCTGATTGAATGCCAGCCTCATAACAAAGCAGAATAGCAGTCTGCAAGGTCGATGTTTTCACTGCATCAAGGAATAACGTGATAACATATTGTACATGAGACAATCCCCATGTTAGTAGTTCTTATTTTGACGTATAAATATTAACGGGTACTATTACAGCACTACCACATAACAGATATGACCAGAAATGATTGTAGGAGACATCAAGCGGTTTCGAAAATGAAAGCTTGTCTTGTACAGACGCAGAAACGGTATAAATCTCACGTAGAAAGGATGGCTCTGTGTCGTGCCATAGAGATGTATTGTCTTGTCATGGAGATGCGAGGTCTTGCTGGTCTTATCATAGAGGTGTATTATGGTCGTGCTATATGGTCTTGCCATAGAGGTGTATGGTCGTCCCATAAAGGTATATGGTCCTGCCATAGAGACATATGGTCGTGCCATAGAGGTATATGGTCTTGGCTTAGAGGTATGTGGTCTTGTTATAGAGGTATATGGTCTTCATGGAGGCATATGGTTTTGCCATAGAGGTATATGGTCTTGCCATATATATATATATATATATATATATATATATATATATATACAAAACAGAGCAAGAAAAAACTAGAACCAATTTTACCACAGTCGTCATCTCTCTCTCTCTCTATCTATCTATCTATCTATCTATCTCACTGGAGATATATATGAACATGGCTATAGTGCCCATATTTTCTTTGACCGGCCATCCTGCTTGTATGATACATCAGAAGCCTAATGTGTCGCCTCCATCATCCTCCCATCCTCCTCAAAGCTCCAAGTAAAGTCTAGTAGCCATTTCTACAGCTGTACTGGCCATAGAGGCCTCGGGCTGAAATAGAACCACTGACTTGCCGCGAGAGACCAGGGCTTTAGTGGCCACATTTCTTATTCACTCTTAATCTTCCCTTATACAGCGCAAATTTTATTTGAATGAAACAGTCTAAAAATATGTTACGCGCTGGGAATATGAAATATAAGTTACTGCTAACAGAGAAAAACTAACAGACTCAAGATAGTACCTGTCTCAGCGCAGAACAAATAAGAGATTTCTTCTGTATTATGTCCACCTAACACAAGTATATAGATGCAATCCAGAGTACTAAGCAATTAGTGGAATTTACTTTTGGTCACGGGATTGAGCTAATCCGGGAGAAAGCGCTGAATCCTGTAGCACATTGCGGGTTCTAAACCTTTTAGTAGTTCAAGCACTCCCCTTTTAGTTCATATCAGGGTGTCATTTCCCACCCTCCCCAAGGTCGTCTGACTCGGAAGGTGCATTCCAAATAATTTATAATATTCCAACAGTCTGAGCCCGTCAGTCTATGGTCCCAGTTCCCGCCCCTCACCTAACTCTAAAAATCCCCACTGGTTGTGAACCCCATCTGTAGCAGATATAAAGTCTGTCTAACATGTCTTAGAGAAAGCTACAAAGTGATACGAATAATTATTCCGTGGTGTAAAAAAAGCCACCGCCTACACTGTTATACCACTGGCCATTTTGGGGGAGTATAAGAGATTGAACAAAAAGTCCGCGAGATGAAAACGGATAGGACCCTAATTATCGGAAATGATCATTTAAGTCCGGCTGATCACGTGCACCGGGGGGAAAACCAAAAACAGAAAAAAAAAAAAAAAAAGTTAGAAATAAGTTTCTGGAAAATTCCATTTTGTGTTACGCGTATGTGGTACGATTTTGTTTTTAAATGATGAAAGGTAGTCTTGGGCTGTAGAATTTACATCCTGTGGATAAATCTAGAAATCTGTAGGTTTTGAGCTAATATTCTTCAATCATATGGAAAAACATGTATGGAGTATGTTTCGCACGTTTCAAGGACAATGTTTTTCAGCAAACAAGAGATAAAAACTTTTGACGAGAATAATGTGGCGAAAACATATTTCAGATTAAGATTGAGTGGTATGCCGTTCTCTGCTAAGCTTACTTCCAAGTAGAAGGCGCTGGTTTTTTAGGTACATACGATTATTATTATTATTGTTGTTGTTATTATCATATTAGTTGTTTGTTACTAGAACCACTTTCAACAGTAATGCTTCTACATAGAAAGCTGCAGAACTTTCTGCGCCTCTTCGAGGGCTAGATTTGTCTTGTCTCGTCTTGTCCTCAGTCTCCCTGGGATACGAACTGGTGTTCTCTGCAGCGATGCTGTGACGGTGATCAGACGCAGCATCGTGAAGGCTTGGGCACCGATTATGGCATTTTTCAGTCCCTGAGTACTGCAGCTAAAAAAAAAAGCAGGTGTGCAATACTTCTTTAGTAGACTCCACCACCATGTGGACCGTGGCGACCCCTGCCCCGTTAGCCAAGCTAGACCTATTACTAGGGATACCAACAGAACGATGGGACAAGGTCTTGGTTAGCTGTGGTTCGCCAGCCCTGGCACCAGCATGTCGACTGTGGATTGTTCATTGCCTGAACGGACAGCATCTTTGCCTCCTAGATTTGAGTGATGTTGTGCTAATGTTGTTGATGCTCTGTCTGCCTGATGCTGAGAACAAGGTGTTGGTAACCAGCGCTGTGAGGTTGGTGGACCACAGGCATCGTCTAGAATTCCAAGTAGGTAACAGTGGCTAGATTTGAAGATATTGAGTGAGCCGAAAAGAGCAAGCTTTTTAACTGCAGAATTCATCACCATGGAGACCACGGCGAGCTGTGCCCCGTTAGCTAGGGTGAGTCTGTTACTGTGATCATCAGTGGAGAGTGTAGAAATGATTAGCCAGGTTGAGTCTGTTACTGTGAGCAGCAGCGGAAAAATGAGGCATGATTCTGGTCCTTTCTGACGCGCCGAACCTGGTGACTGCTGTAGTAGTGCTGTCGATCATGTTCTGAACGATCATCTGGGGAGGGGGGAGGGGACTAACACGAACAGGACGTTTTGCATAGTGATTTGCGGCATGAGCACGCTGAAGTAATCTAGAGTTTGCAGCGTGCAGTTACCGCTACCCTGGTTCATTAACCACTTGGAACACAAGTTAGCCCCTAAAAATTATTATAACTGGTATTTTGTGAGACGTGCTCTACTGGCTTTATATAAATGTCTAAGAAAAGCCAGATGTAGATAGGAACCAAATTAAAATCGTAAGAAAATGACAGTCATAATTCATTTGACATAATTAGAAAACATTATAACAGCCGGAAAGGTAATGAGGAAGATAGACAGAAAGAGACCGATAGAGGAAAAAAAAATCATGGACATTCTAAGACGATAGGACAATGAAAAGTCACCAACTGAAGTAATGGAAAATATCAAGGACCAAGATCTACAGAGAAGCGTGGTGGCTAACGCCTACCGGCTAGACGCTTCATGATGGTGATGATTCAAAACTTACGATAAGTCAGTTATTTATCTTACGCAGGAAATCTGTCTATAGATATCGTACCACATTACAGTCATATAAAAGACTTTGTCCCTGTTGAAATTATAGGGAGGAAAAAAATAGTCCACGTGCAAGGAAGTACAAGAGCATTAACTTCACACTGAGCTCATGACAACTAACTAGCACACCAAAGCATGTTTCTGTCTACAATTGATATCATAATCCAGCAATAAATGACGGTCTCTCGCTGAACACCTATCACCTTCTCACGGAAAAATCACCTTCTCACGGAACACCTCTCACTTTCTCACGGAACACCTATCACCTTCTCACGGAACACCTATCACCTTCTCACGGAACACCTATCACCTTCTCACGGAACACCTATCACCTTCTCACGGAACACCTATCACTTTCTCACGGAAAAATCACCTTCTCACGGAACACCTATCACCTTCTCACGGAACACCTGTCACCTTCTCACGGACCACTTGTCACCTTCTCATGGACCACTTGTCACCTTCTCATGGATCACTTGTCACCTTCTCACGGAACACTTGTCGCCTTCTCACGGAACGCCTGTCACCTTCTCACGGAACACCTGTCATCTTCTCACCTAACATCTATCACCTTCTCACGGAACACTTATCACCTCCTCCTGGAACACCTGTCACTTTCTTACGGAACACTGTCACCTTCTCGGTGGTCACTCAGCAGCTTCTCAGGGAAACCCTATCAACTTCTCCCCGGTCTTTCAGTAGCTTCTCGCGAAACACATATCAGTTTATCACTGGTCCCTCTAGCTTGTCGGTGAACACATATCAAGTTCTCGCTGGTCCCTCAATAGCTTCTCGCGGAACACATATCAAGTGCTTAGCAGCATCTTCATCACCGCTCTCCATCTGATTCGGTTTCAGGTTTTTTTTTTTTTTTTTTGCTGTCAGTTTCTCCTCTGTGAACCCATGTGGGTGTACCTCTTTCCAACCATAGTCAGCCAAGATTCCAGTGTTTGTGTACATATATTCGTCTGTATGTACACACACGCAGATAAGAACTAAAATATTTTAGGACGAGGATTGACGCAACTTGTCCCTTTTTTTTACCCTGCCAGCCCCCGCAACATCTTCGCAGAACCGCCTGCAGCCACGGCGACCTATTTACGAATCACTTAAGCCAGGCACCACCTGCTCTGTTTTTCTTTTGCTGACTCGATTTCTGGCCTCGGGCACCGCAATCGCTGCATTTCTCTGTTAGATGGGAAGGCGACACGTGGCAGACCTCAAAGATCGAGTGTTTCAGCTTGAGCCCATGTCCGATAGCCTCGTTGCTATATGACACAAACTTGATATGCCAGTTTGGCTGGGAAGAAAACGCGACTACGGATTTGCTGTTGCCAAATCTGATAAGTCATCTCAGAAATCTATTTCCTGGGTTGCGTGGTTATACCAGTTTTAGTTTTGGTTTGTTTTTTTTTTTCCTTCTGCAGTGAAATGAAAAGCTAATCCTGTACTCATCCGGATGTGTTAAAATTACTGTTCTAACCATTTTGTTTGAATGCACTTGAAAGCAGTAGTGATAGTTCTTTCCTTTTACAATGAGTTGCACTTTTTTAATTGCCAGCTCAGAAAAAAATTTTTTTTTAAATCAGAACTAGAGAATTCATCAACTTTCTAACTAAAATCTTTGGCGAAGATGGCTGTCCGTTTTGGCACTCAGCGACCCATAGCTGACATGCTAGCGTCAGGGGTTGGCAAACCATAGTTGACCAAGACCCTGTCCTACCTCTCTGTCGATATCACCAGGCACACTCTTAGCCTGACTAACGGGTCAGGGATCACCGTAGTTCCCCCCCCCCAGGGTGGTGGAGTCTGATAAAGAAGTACTGCACGCTCCCTGCTTTGTAGCTCCACTCTGAGACTAACAAAAAAAACAACAACAAATAGCCTCCACAACCCTCTCCCATTCCGACACAATGCTGTGCCTAAACATTTTCACCGCATTGGATACGATAACACCAGGTCACAATTCCAGGGAGATAAGAAGAAGAAGAACTAAAATTCAGCATACTCAGAGCATGCTGACACGACGCATTTTAATGCCAGGATTTAACTGTTCTCATAACAGTAACAGTACGAGAATTGTTATGAGAAGAGTCAGGAGCAAAATAAAACCAGAAATAGCTGAAGAACAGAGCGGCTTCTACGAAGGAAAAGGTACAAGTAACGCCTTATATATATAATAAGAAAATTGATGGAGAGATCGGTAGAAGTAAAGATGGACCTATACGTATGCTTCATAGACTACTGTAAAGCATTTGATAAAGTGAGACACACAGAAATTATAAGAATGCTGGAAGACATCAACATAGATGGGAAAGATCTGAAACTTATCAAAAACATATACTGACAGCAATCAGCAGCAATGAAGGTTGACAACCAAATAGGAGCATTCCATGACATACAGTTGGGGTGAGACAAGGATGAGTTTTATGTCCAGACCATAAGGAGAAAAGGTCTGGACAGCGAAAACATAAATATAGAGAACATGCCAGGAATATCAGTTGGTAGGTACAACCTTAACAACTTAAAATATGCAAACGACACAGTCCTGATTGCTGAAAGTGAAGGGGAGCTACAGGCTCTTCTGGACATCATGGTTCGTGAAAGTAAAAATAAAAGAAGACTAAAGTGATGGTTATCTCAAAGAAAAGAATACCACCAAAATGTAGCATTACCATCGATGGCACAAGTCTGAAACAAGTTGATATATTCAAGTACTTAGGAACAATTATAACATCTGATGGGAAATGTCACAAAGAAATAAAAAGCAGACATGCTCAGGCCAAGTCAGCATTCCAAAAAATGAGAAACATCTTGTGCAACAGATCCATATCAATGGAAACAAGATTCCAAGTACTTAAATGTTACATCGAGCCAATTTTGTTTTATGGATGTGAAGCATGGTCTATGAATAATAGAGTACAGAGAGAAATGGAGGCCATGGAGATATGGTTGATAAGAAGGATGTTAAAGGTGCAATGGACAGCTAAGAAAACCAGTGAAGAAGTCTAAAGAGAGGCTGGAGTTAAAAAGCAAATTATACCAAAGATTAGAGGCAGGCAAACGAGATTTATAGGACATTTCCTGAGAAGAGGAAAATTGGAACACACTGTGGCAATTGGAAAAATTAAAGGAAGAAGAGACAGAAGAAGACAGAGAGAGAAGTTACTGGATGGGCTGTCAGTGTGGCTAGGAAGAAAGTCACCGGCGGATCTCATAATCAAGTATAAAGACAGGGAATTGTGGAGAGAAATGATCGCCTACGCCACGCAGTATGGCACTTGAATTGAAATGAATTGAATTTAATTTAACTGTTAAAGCACAAGCATTTACGTAAATTCGGGGCAGACAGATGGAAAAACCAGGCTTATATGGGACATGATGTTATCTGTAAAGTTTAATTGATGTTGTTGTTGCAGTATTTTTGCTGTACATTGTAAACATAAGACACATTATGTGTTATGCGAAGAGAGCTCCGTCGTTACTGCACTGAACTCGGACATTACTGAGCCTTGATTCCGAACTATGCGCCACGAGCTTTGGTGGCCATACTAGTCATTTAGTTCTATAACATTCTCTTTTTTTTCTAGATATTTCGTTGGTGGAGATATTAATGAATTTGCCTTTCATGATAGAGGATTGATCGTTTCACTGGACTGCGAGGTCGAACAATAAGGTATTCACTAATGACATTCATTTCTCCTACCTCCTGTGCTGAATTTTCCAAATCGCCCGGCCTAATCTCACTTGTACGCTATATGTAAGTCGCTGTAGGCTGTTCATTGCTTGTTTGGTTATAACCAGTTTTCTTCTTTTTTTTCGCATTCATATCAAGTATGTATCGATATGGTTTTGTTAGGTCATTGTAACACTTCATAGCTTCGGAGGGTTTTGATCTTCGTCATAAGACGGCAGAGACGCTGTCATGTTTGGCAGTCAACCTACCCATGGCTGTTATGCAAAAGTCAGGACTGGCAAACTATAGCTGACAAAAAAACCTGTCCCACCTCTTCGTTGATACCCGGGGTAACAGGCCTAGCTTGGCTAACGGGGCACAGAAATCGCCGTGGTCTCCCATGATGGTGGAGTTTGCTAAAGAAGAATTTCACACCCTTTGTTTTTTTTTAACTCCTCTGCGGGACTGAAAAAAAAATCCACCGTTACCCGCTCCCAATCCAGCACGATGCTGTGCTTCAACATCTTCACTGTATCGGCTGCAGAGAACACCAGCTCTCAGTTCTAGGGAGGTAGAAGAAGACCTTCTGTATGTGATGTTGTAAGATATTCTTACCTGCCGAAGCTGTGAAGATGTTGAAACACGGAAGTGTATCGAACTGAGAGTGTGTTAATTTGAAGACCCGAAGTGGATCCCCCCCCCCAAAAAAAAAAAACGAGCTTCTGATTAGAATCCACTACCTTTGCGGTGAATTTCCATACCTATGTCGATCATGTTGTTTCTGAAGCAGTGTAGGAATTATGTTATTTTAATTGGCTAATAATTGTCTGTAATTATATGTTGTTATATTGTATTTTTTATTGTTGGTGTCTTATATTTATAGGTACGTGAAGACTGAAGATTGAAGATTGCACAGACTAACACATTCACACATTACACCTATGAAAGAAAAAAAAACACACAGTCAATATTACTTCTTCAAATAATCATAAACTCGTATTGTTGTTAATCATCAGTTTAAGTGGTTAACAAAATCAATACAGAACCATCAATTTATATATTGTTGTTTAGCAGCTTATATTATTATTCATAAAGTCATTAAAGCAATTTACAGTGGAATGTCTAAGAATCAGTTTAACACCTTATACATAAACATCTTACGAACGTAGGTTAGTTTGATTTTTTTTAACACATAAAATCGCTCCTTGCAAACTTCTCTAACCTTCTTTCATTAAAGATTAAGTGTCTGGATATAATCAGAGGTACTAATTGGTAATAATTGCGTACAACATGCATATGCATAAAATTCAGAAATACGTATTTATGTTCACATATAAACTCTAATTTCGCACGTTACTAAAAACACTAACATCTTACATATATGAATTATGTTATAACAGAATTCTGATTATATATGTGCTGTTTCTATTATTTATATCGTATACTATTCGACTAACGTAAGTCGTTACTTAAGTGGACCAGGATTGGACCGGAGGAGTCGACTGCACAGCTTGCGTGGATCCACATCACAGAGTATAATCCAAATACTAACCTACACATACACTGGTTCTCCTTCGACGAATAAACATTCTCATTCGCGCTTGAACAATAACATGACTCCCTCGGTCCGCTGGCCTCCTACGTGCTCAGCTTACAACTCCCGGACCCATTAAAATTCTGTCATGTTTTCTTTATATACCGGGCTAGAGACGGACCTTTCCCAGAGTTGCGCACTTCTGGGTACTAGCCTGTCTCTGTCCCATTATTTCCTACGCTAGGATTGCCAGTCACCCTAGGTTTCCTATGTTCTTATCACTTCCCTTACAGCAGTATTGTTGAATTTGTCCAGTCATTTGAAACAGTCTTGTCAGAAATGTCTAGGATGTGTTATACTCCTTCCATCATAGTACATGTGCCTACAGGGAAGCCTGCCCTATGTGGCAGCTCAGGTCTCTACAGGCTGTGTTGTCCCAAAAGAAAAACTCCGCTACAAGATCACCATTGCAGTGCGTCACTTTATGGAGTTGGACATATGAACTTGGGCAGTGTCCCTAGATAGTTTGCAAAGCCAGGCACGGATGAGAGATCTGTAATGTTATTGCTAACGAGAACAAGTTTCATGCTCAAACTCAACAGATGATAAAAAAGTCTTTTTTTAAATTATCATTATTTTGGGGATATGGAAAGTCAGGAGATAAAAACATCGCAACTTTGTTAATACAGGGAACATTGTCAGTTTTCCTCTTTGTCCCCAAAACTTTCTTTTGCACACACACACACAAACACACACACACACACACACACACACATATATATATATATATATATATATATATATATATATATATATATATATATATATATATAACGATCATCAGGTGTCCTGTACATTCACAAGAAAAGCTTTTAATTTCAGATTTCCTATGAGCCTCATGCGACCAAAGTCTATCAAGAATATGGAATTTTGTTCATTGTATTTTCATGCTGAATATATACTACTGCTAATTAACGCTGCATCTGTGTTAGAGACTGCGTCTATTTTATGCCGTATATATACATTTTCCAAATCTCATAATATTTGTGACGTTCCAAGGTCGTAATCCGTTTTTATCCGTCCAGTTTCGAGGCCTCTTCTGTTCTGTAAACACTAATCTTTATTTTTTAACGGAGATGGGGTCGTTGGCTCCATACTCCAACCCCAACCCCAACCCTCACATATTATGAGATTTGGAACATGGAATATAAGAAGCTTATACAGACAATGGCCAGCTAAAGAATTAGCAGATGAACTAAGTAGGTATGACATGGATGTTACAGTATTACAAGAAATCAGGTGGCTTGGAGAAGATATAACAGTCATAGTATATGGAGGTATTACCAATGGAAGACATGAACTTGGAACAGGTTTTTGCTGTCAGGAGGAAAGTATGGGACTTAGTGATGGACTTCAGTGCCACCAATGAAAGAATCGGCAGCCTCCGCATCAAGGGAACACAGAAAAATATAACAATGATTAATGTGCTTGCACCAACAGAAGATACAGGGGATGAAGTCAAAGAAGAACTTTACAACACGTTAGAGAGGGTAATAGAGAAGATCCAGAAACATGATTTACTGATAATACTAGGAGATTTCAGTGCAAAGATAGGAAAGGAGAAGTCACACAGACACATCAGAGGAAAAGAAAGTCTGCATGAAACATCTAATGATAATGGATGGAGACTAATAAACATGGCAGAAGCTTATGGAATGAGAATAAGTAGCACACGTTTTCAAAATAAGAACATCCATACACAAACATGGAAATCCCCCGATAATCGAACATGCCACCAGATAGACCATGTTTTAATTGATACCAGGCACACAACAAACATGCTTCAGATCAGAAGTTACAGAGAGGCTGAATGCAGCACCGACCATTATCTTGTTGGAGCTAAATTAAAATTCAGACAGAAGAAAAATGTTTATAGTAAATTAAATAAAAGCTCAGTAATAAATAGAGATGCTTTGAAAAGAGAAGACACTAAAGAAAAATTCAGAAAAGAGCTAAACCATAAGATAAACACAAGAGGGAATGAAGAAAATAAAAGCATTGATGACAGAAGGTAAGATATAAAAATCGTTATAAAGAACACAGCGGAAGAATGCCTGAGAGTCAAGACCATAACTAAAAAAAAAAACTGGTTCGATGAAGTCTGTAGAGGTGCAGTCATGAAGAAAAAAACAGCACAACAAATATGGTTGAATGACATGAACAACAAAACAAATGAGGAAAAGTACCACACACAATGTAAAGAAACTAAAAAGTTATTCGTCAACAATAACGACAATATATATAAAAGACATGATAAGTAAGATGCAGACATGCCATCAAAATGAGACAACCAGGGAATTCTATAAAGAACTGCGAACAGTAAAGCAAGGGTATAAACAACCTCTGCAGAGCTTGAAGGATAGTAATGGAACCTTGGTAAATGATGAAGAGAAAGTCTGTATCATATGGAAAGAATGTTTTGAAAATATACTAAACTGTGAAGAGCCTATATGCACATTATCCCAACGAATTATAAATGTCTTGAAACTGAACAGACTACACTGACTGGGCCATGTAGAAAGAATAGAACAGACAAAATGATGTATGCACAAGAGATGAGAGAACAAAGCCTAGGGGTAGATCAAGACAGAGATGGAAATATAGCATAGAAGAAGATATAAAAGAAACTGGTATCACCAATTAGAGAGAGAAGATTAGGAATAGAGAGGAATGGAGGCGAACTTTATCTGCAGCAGTAAGCCTTAATGACTCGGAAAGCTGAAGAGGAAGAATATATACATTTTACATTTGATGAATTCTCATATAGCGAGTCCAAAATGCGAATTTCATCTTGTGCCAGATTCCAGGTGACTTCTGACGAAATTATAATCGTGACGAATTTTTCTGCGGTTTTTTTTTTTCGCTTTAAGTTCATCTAAAACATCTTAAATATATTTATAAAAGTTAATTCTTTCAGAAACTGTACGGACTTTTTTAAGCTGAAGGACATGTCTGTTTATATATATATATAATCAGCAGAATGCTGTTGTAACCATATTTTTACATTCAGTTATATTGTATCTCTAAACAGGCTCACCAAATCTGCGACATTAGTGAGAATCATTCCGGTCGGACAGCGCCCATATTATTATTTTGCTGGATATCTTCTTTCATGGCTGTTGTTTTTTTCCTGCCAGTGTTAGAGCAGTGCTGAATCTATTAATAAATTCGGTATGGTAGATGAAACTGGCAGCATTTTAAGCTTCTGTACTTAGAGCGTCTGGTTAGCCAAGTGGTTATTGCACTCGGCTGTCATGTCGAAGGCCGGTGGTTTGAATCCGGCTAGAAGACATTAGAAGTGGGTACCAAGCACGCAGAGCTGTGAAGGAAAGGCGGCCAGGTTATGTTCACCGCATGACCCTCTAGTGTTTCGACAGATCAAAGCAGAATATCCCAAGGACGTCTCAGCAACCATTACTTCAGTCTGAGAAGCCGAGTCAGTTCGATTTGGCCACTCTCAGCTGCCAATGGTTCTGTTGAATTGTTCTCAGTTGTAAATAATATACATCGTGTTTTCTGGACAGATCTGCCTTGGAGACAAGTCTGCAGATTGAGAAAGAGTGGAGAACTGCGGTACAGGCCAGCTACGAGCAGGAAAAGGAGAAACTAGCACAGACCCAGATGGAAATTGTCCAACTCAGAGAGCTGAAACGGGTTAGTTAGAAATAGATTTTTGTACAGTATTATTCTCTTATGTCAGTTCGTATTGTGACCAGCTGATGCGTCCTGGGTCCTCGTTCCACCTCTGTGCTTCTTTAGTTTAGAATCTTTTCGTGAGCAGTCTTTTTTTATTTGTATGTCTTTCCTTGGTCATTTGTCTCTTCGTTGTTGGAGTAGAAAGATCTTGAAACCCTCGCTGTCTCTGTAACTGTCTGGTCTTCCTGTGGTTCCTTTCATGAACATCATCATTATTCATTAGCATTTCCGTTTCGGAACTTTGCCTCCCTAACAGCTCTCTCTTTTTTTTTAATAGTTTATTTACATTCAGCAAGTAACAATTTCAAAGTCATTTGAGATGATGTGAATTAGGGATGACTGTATAAGAAAATATATTTTGATAGGGGTAATAATTGTCTGTTATTTATAATATGTTATATTGTATATTTTTGGTATGGCTGGAGTGGGTGATTATACACTACAAACTGACACCTTACACAGATGAAAAGAAAACACAATTAAACAGTTCTTCAAATAATCATGAGCTTCTATTGTTAAAATCATCGTTTTACACAGTTAGCAAAATCAATAAAATGAATTATCAGTTTTTATTATTATTCATCTGTATCGTTAACATCAAAATCATTAAAATGATTTCCTTAAATATTCAGATTCCTAGATTATCTTAATCGACAGTGGAACTTCTAAAGAATCAATTTTAAACCCTTGTACATAATCATACGAAAATCTCTAATCTTAATTAAATTATCGAGTATCTGGTGTATTATAAGGAACAAACTGGTAATAATTATTGCAACATACATGTTCATAAATTTCAGCAATATGTATTTATGTGCAAACATGAGCCATCATTTCCCATTACCAAAACCTCTAAAATCCCACATAGACAAATATGTTACACTAGAATTATAATTATTCATGTACCCTTCAATTATCCTAAGCATACCTACGCGGGTCGGGATGTGCATCGGAGGAGCCGACAGCACAGCCTTGCACGCGTCCACGTGACAGAAATATAAACCCCAATATTAACCTAACACTTAACATGTTTATCCACAGATGAAATACACTCTCAAACGCTCTCGAACGTCAACATGACCTCCCCCCTACCCGCTCAGCGTACGAATCCCGACCTCTTAAAATTATATCACGTATTCTGTTCAAAGCCTCTATCTTAATGCAAAGACAACTAAGTTGATGACAACTGATGAAATAAATAAGGCAGCTGAAATATGTATCACTGAGGAAAAATTGGAAGAAGTGGAGAGTTTTAGAATATCTTGAATCATTACTAACTAATAATGGAGATACAGTGAGGGAAATTTGAAAGAGGGCATCTGTCGCTCTTCGTAAAGTAAAACAACTAAAGAATCTGTGGAGAGGAACAGACAGAACTAAAGATTTTGAAGGGCATGCATCTTTCCCATCGCAACATATGCCTGTGAGATTTGGACATTTAACAAAACAGCTGAGAAACACATAAATGCCTTTGAATGTAAATGCTACAGAAGAGTTCTTCAAATATCATGGACACAAAAAATAACAAATATGTCTATACTACAAGAACTTAATATTGCAGAAGGCTGGCTAGTAAAGAGGATTAAACAGAGAAAACTTAAATATTTTGGACACATTAAACGCCATGATAATCTAGAGAAGACCTATTGGAAGGGTACATAATAGGGAAAAGAAAGAGAGGAAGGCCAAGGCGAAGGTGAGTGCAAGTCATCGTTGATAATCTGCTAATGGATGCATCAGCAGCAAGGCATCTTGCTTACAACCGAGAGGCCTACAGGAGAGCTGTTAGGAAGGCAAAATTCCGCAAGGGACATGCAAATAACTGACTGACTCTATATATACTGGGTCAGCGAACTAAACTCTCTCAGAATTGCGCACTCCTAAGCTGCCCAGCTGCTGGCCTATTATTTCTATGCTAGGGTTGCCAGTTAACCTAGGTAACTAGTTCTTATTTATTCCCTACAATTGCCCGTGGGATGAAACAATGAAATGGTGGGCTTTTACAAATCATGAGATTATAGTGATTCGTATGATAAAGGTAATAAATTTATACCTGAATTGAACATTTTTGGCAACAAAATAATCCACGTGGACGAAAGTCTTGACGACACAGTTTATTTCACAATAGTTCAAGTTCATTGATTATTAATGGAGGGTCCTCGTCATCCGAGTGGCCTTCCGTTGCCTGTTGGTCCCAGGAGAACTGTATTTGCGAGTCCATGTCCTCCTCTATGAGAGGGATGTTCTTCACCTCTTCTGTTTGTGGATGTTCGGTTTCTGACTCTGCCATTAGAAACTGGTTTTCTGGTATCCTGCTGCCTGTCACCCGTTTTCGTTTTTGCATGGCGACTTTTCGCCGAATTTGACCATCTTAAAGCCGTCGTCGTTGGCGGGCTCTGGAGCTGGCTCGCGACTGTCGGGGGCTTGTTGTTAAAGCTCCGCGTTGGTTGTAGGGGGTCTTTCTTCGTCCCCTTTGTCTGCCGCCTGCTACACGTGTAGCTCTTGGCACTGGGGGGGGGGGGGGGGGGGCATATGTTAGCCCAGTGATAGTCTTCACCGCATGTCGGACATATTGTCTTTCTACATCGTAATGTAACTTTTAGCTCCTTGTTGCCGCTAGAGTTGGATATAACTGCAAAGTGTGGCACCTCCACTTTGGGCCTGCATAGAAAGGTCCACTTATCGTGAGCTTTTTTTTCCCACGCGGGAGACTTCGGCCTCCTCATCGTCCGTAAAGAACACGACAAGGCGTTTGGCCATTTGCGTCTTGGTCGTCAAGGGCAGCCAGTGCAGCGTCCCTTTGACGCGTTCCTAGTCCAGGTGCTCTATAACGATTGTCATTTACCCTTCTCGAGTTTGAATGTTCTGCCGTGTAGCGAACTGTAATGGGTGATGTGGGCTGCCTGTTTCAGTGTGACGAACCACTTTGTTCTGGTTTCGTATCTGCTGAGACTGGCCACGCCGTCTGCCCCCAAGCCCTACCGGTCCAGCTAAAATGAATACCATTTTCTTGTGGCATTACCATCGCTGACTGTAACGAAAAGCTTTCCAAAATGGTGGTACTGGCCACTCGCCATATCCTCCTCCTTTCCATCGTTCGAAAGCAAACTCACTACTCGGAATGCAACATCTCGGCAAGTCGGACTAACACTCCATTTTACAGGGTCTAGCATAAAACAGCTGGATTTAACTGTGACGTAGTGCGCAGAAACTGAATACGTGTGGAAAAAAAAAAACATGAGGTCAGAGATGCAGCAGACAAACGATAAGTTTTAACGATGGCTTCGTGGCAAACGCAACATCGCGCATTCACCGTTGAAACTTATTTTAAAAGTGGAGAATCGTCTATTACTGTACGACGAAAGTTTCGTCGCTATTTTGAGTTGCATTCCCCGTGATAATGTTCCCGATCGGAGGACAAAACAATTTTGAGGTGAGTCAAAAAATTTAAGGAAACCGCTAATTGGCTTAATAACAAGTCTACTGGTCGTCCAAGAACTCAACAGACACCTGAACGAATTCAAGAAGTCCGCAGTGCATTGCTTCGTAGCCCTCGGCGATCAGCTGTTAGGCACGCTTTGGCACTTGGTATGTTGGATCGCTCGCTACGTCGCATCATTCGTAATTATCTGCATTTCCACCCTTACAAGTTGCAAGTTGTGCAGCAACTGAATGATTTGGATAAAATTAACAGACTTGACTTTGCTACCGATTTTCTAGCATGCAGTGAAGAAAATCCGAATTTGCTCAGTAACCTCATAATGTCTGATGAAGCACATTTCAAGTTGTCAGGAAGTGTAAACAAGCAGAACTTCAGAAACTGGTCAGCTGAAAATCCACAATTACTACGTGAGAAACATCCCCGTAGTGAACGAGTAACAGTATGGTGGGGCGTTGCATCATTCGGCGTTATTGGCCTATACTTTTTTAAGACGAAGACGGGCATCCTCCTACTGTTAATAGCGATCACTATGTGCAGATGCTAACATAATACTCCATTCCAGAGTTGGCCAATAGAACTAAGAAACTAATATGGTTTCAACAAGATGGAGCAACTGCCCACACAGCCCGTCAGTCCATGGCCATGCTGCGACAAGCATTTCCAATCGTCTTATTTCCAGATCTGGGGATACTCATTGGCCGGCAAGGTCACCTGGATTTATCGGCAGCAGACTTCTTTTTATGGGGTACCTCAAGAGCACGTTGTATGCTAGTCGACCACAGTCAGTTGCAGACCTAAAGGATCGAATCCGACATTGCATTCAAAATACCCCCTTTGAACATGTTAAATGATGTTAAGCAGGAATTTTCCAGACGCCTGGTTGAATATATCAAATATAATGGCGGGCATCTAAGCGGCTTAATTTTCAAAACCTAAATATGATTGTCAGTAATAATAAAAATACCCACTTTTCTGAGTTTCATTTCACTTTTTTACGAAAAACATGTATAGCGCTTATTTATTTTCCATTTTTAAAATCAAGCTATGCTTTATGCCGACCCTGTACACTGTACACATTAAAGTCAGCTTAGCTGTCTTTTATTTATTGTACACGTTAGTTTTATATAAGTACTTGGTGTACCCCTTGAAGGGCTCTCTTGAAGACGTCCTCTTGGTTGTAAGTAAGATGCCCTTGCACCTGATTCACTTATTCGCAAGTCATCAACACTGTCTTGTTGCTAACTTCGCCTTGATCTTTCTCTCTTTCCCATTATGCACCCTTCTAAGACTCTTCTCCAAACTTTCATAGCGTTTAATGTCTGAAATACTTAAGTTTTCTCTGTTTAACCTTCTTTACTAACCAATCTTCTTCAGTATTAAATTTCATGAACAAAGAAAGAGATTTTTTGTTGTTATAAATGAGAACCCACTATATTTGTAGTATTGTCAAATCGTTCATTATTTTACATATGTTACTAAAATTAATGGTCTTGTCTGCATTGTCAAATCGTTCAGTATTTTAAAAGTGTTACTAATGTGTCATTTAGCATAATTGCCCAATATAAACATTTTCAGCATTTTCTATTTATTTCACACAATACAAACATGAGTCTCTCTTCTTGTTTCTTCTTTAAGAACAAAAGTGAGTTAGTGTTCTTGTTCATCATTGCACCAAGAGCTTTTTAGTGTTCTTGTTCATCATTGCACCAAGAGCTTTTTAGTGTTCTTGTTCATCATTATGCCATGAGCTTTTTAGTGTTCTTATTCATCATTGCACCAAGAGCTTTTTAGTGTTCTTGTTCATCATTATGCCATGAGCTTTTTAGTGTTCTTATTCATCATTATGCCAAGAGCTTCTTAGTGTTCTTGTTCATCATTATGCCATGAGCTTTTTAGTGTTCTTATTCATCATTATGCAATGAGCTTTTTAGTGTTCTTGTTCATCATTATGCCATGAGCTTTTTAGTGTTCTTATTCATCATTATGCCAAGAGCTTCTTAGTGTTCTTGTTCATCATTATGCCTAGAGCCAACATTGATATCATTTTGTATTATTTAACCAGTGACTGACTTTCTTTAGTTTGTTTCTTTTTTCATTAAATTACCAAAGACCTTTATTATTATGTATTTAGCTACCAAGGATTAAGTTTTTTTTTTCTCATTATTTCACCAAGGATTACCAGTTTCATATTTTCATATTATTTCATTGTGGACTAAAAGTATTATTTTTTTTCTCCCATTATTTCATCAAGGACTACTCACTGTTGATAGCCAAACATGAGGAGCTACAGACAAAATGTCTAGAACAAGAAAGTGCTCTAGCAGAACTAGGATCACATCTCAGCGAGTAAGTCACTGGCAGACTTCACATTTCCAGCAAACAGATAAATGTTCTGACTTAAGTGCCTGGCACCAGAGATCTAGAATTACACACCTGCCTTAAGCAGTTGCCTACCGTAGCAAAGTGGTTAGTGCACTGACTTTTTTTTTTTTTTAAGGTTAAGGTCAGTGGTTTGAGGATTGCATTAGTCAGATCAGCTTTAGAAATTAGTATTTTTCTCCTCAGTGCTGGATTAACCACCACATGGATCCTGTAACCACCAGGCTGACCCATATTAAGGGCCTTTGCCTCCGTAACAACTAATGTCCATCTCCTGACATATGACATGATTCTCCTCTTAAAAAAACAAAAACAAAAACTAATTTCTGCTATTTCTAAATAACTTTGTATTACAAAGCCCAGCATAACTGATACATCGCTGTCTTTTTTTTTAATAGATAGATTGTGGGCCGTATGATTCAGTTTTAGAAAAAAAAGAAGAAAGATAGAGGGGGGAAAGTGGACACAATCAAGAACGGCAGAAAGCAAAATGTGCACATACAAATGAAGGACATACAACAGGCCAATCATTTCTCTTGTCTTTTGGATAACATAACATGCTAGTGCAGCAGTGATAGTTATAACTGACTGTCACATGAGTCAGAAATCCTCTATTTGTAGGATTTTTTTTTCTTACCTTGACACCAGGTAGCTCATCCTTCCAGGCCTGTAGGTTTAAGTCTGTTCACATCTTACCTTGACACCAGGTAGCTCACCCTTCCAGGCCTGTAGGTTTAAGTCTGTTCACATCTTACCTTGACACCAGGTCGTTCATCCTTCCAGGCCTGTAGGTTTAAGTCTGTTCACAACTTACCTTGACACCAGGTAGCTCACCCTTCCAGGCCTGTAGGTTTAAGTCTGTTCACATCTTACTTTGACACCAGGTAGCTCACCCTTCCAGGCCTGTAGGTTTAAGTCTGTTCACATCTTACCTTGACACCAGGTAGCTCACCTTTCCAGGCCTGTAGGTTTAAGTCTGTTCACATCTTACCTTGACACCAGGTCGTTCATCCTTCCAGGCCTGTAGGTTTAAGTCTGTTCACATCTTACCTTGACACCAGATTGCTCATCCTTCCAGGCCTGTAGGTTTAAGTCTGTTCACATCTTACCTTGACACCAGGTAGCTCATCCTTCCAGGCCTGTAGGTTTAAGTCTGTTCACATCTTACTTTGACACCAGGTAGCTCACCCTTCCAGGCCTGTAGGTTTAAGCCTGTTCACATCTTACTTTGACACCAGGTCGTTCATCCTTCCAGGCCTGTAGGTTTAAGCCTGTTCACATCTTACCTTGACACCAGGTAGCTCATCCTTCCAGGCCTGTAGGTTTAAGTCTGTTCACATCTTACTTTGACACCAGGTAGCTCACCCTTCCAGGCCTGTAGGTTTAAGCCTGTTCACATCTTACCTTGACATCAGGTAACTCATACTTCCAGGCCTGTAGGTTTAAGTCTGTTCACATCTTACTTTGACACCAGGTCGTTCATCCTTCCAGGCCTGTAGGTTTAAGCCTGTTCACATCTTACCTTGACACCAGGTAGCTCATCCTTCCAGGCCTGTAGGTTTAAGTCTGTTCACATCTTACTTTGACACCAGGTAGCTCACCCTTCCAGGCCTGTAGGTTTAAGCCTGTTCACATCTTACCTTGACATCAGGTAACTCATACTTCCAGGCCTGTAGGTTTAAGTCTGTTCAGATAAACCATCTTTTATCCTCCTGAAGATGGAGAAGGAAAGACAAGAAGACATGACCTGATCACATCACACTCAGTGAACTGACAGGTCAAGTAAAAATACTAACAATAACGCCCTGTATGCCGCATTGGTATAACACAAGGCTACTTCTACTTTCGGTCAGTAGCACTGTTCAGTGTTGCAACTTTAACTTGATTTTACCAGGTCCAAGCTCAAAGTTGAAGACATGAGGGAAGCTACTGCTATGCAGAGAGAAGCCCATTGGGCAAGTGATGAGACAGCTACTCACTGTAAACAGTGTGCTAAGGAATTTTCTCTTGCCAGACGGAAAGTGAGTGTGTTGGTTAAATCTCATGTGAATACATTAGTGCCTTTCTTCTTTAATGTGTCTGATCATGTTACTGTCATTTGTCATTCATTTTTTTTTATTTTAGTGCACAGGTTTTCAGCTTGCTTGTGATACGAAAACTGGGGGGATTTGGAGATGAAGATGCAGAACTCTAACTGAATGAGATATCTGGCAGCATTCTGTAACTCACTGCTTATGTCATTGCTGATGAAGCATAGTAAACCAAGATACTATTCTACCTCCCAGTGATGCCTCATAACGTTGGCATCCATGAGTTTCTGTGTTGCAAGTTTTTCACAGTAACTTTAGCATCCATGAGTTTCCGTGTTACAAGTTTTTCACCAAAACTTCAGCATCTATGAGTTTCTATGTTACAAGTTTTTCACCATAACTTCAGCATCCATGAGTTTCTGTGTTACAAGTTTTTCACCAAAACTTCAGCATCCATGAGTTTCTATGTTACAAGTTTTTCACCAAAACTTCAGCATCCATGAGTTTCTGTGTTACAAGTTTTTCACCATAACTCCAGCACCCCAGCATCCATAAGTTTCTGTGTTAAAAGTTCTCCACCATAACTTCAGCATCCATGATCTTCTCTTGTCTTTTGGATAACATAACATGCTAGTGCAGCAGTGATAGTTATAACTGACTGTCACATGAGTCAGAAATCCTCTATTTGTAGGATTTTTTTCTTACCTTGACACCAGGTAGCTCATGGCTGCAGAATCATTACCTTTTCAGATCATTGCCATCTGTTTCAAATAATAATAAAGTATTTAATCTTCTCAGTTTGTCTCCAGGTATGCTATTAAAAATGATTACTGAATCTTTAATATAATCAAGACTTTCGCCTTTCTTTCTGACAAAGAAAGGTTAGTAAATTATTTAATTCACTCTTGTTGCAGATCACAGCCAGCAGTCCCTTTAAGCTTATTGAGTGAATCATTTACTGTTTTTAACATATTTTCCATATTTTTGTTTTTGTAGCATCATTGTCGCAGCTGTGGGGATATCTTCTGTGCTGAGTGCTCTGACAACAAAATGCCTCTTCCTTCCTCCTCCAAGCCTGTGAGAGTCTGCGACAACTGTCAGTCACAGCTGCTGCATAGATACTCTGCCTCATGATGAAGGAACCTTTGGATTGTGTACATTCTTGTTTGACCTTGAGAAACATTTTGCTGGGACCAGTGCTCCTTCTAAGCTATGAGGCCATGCACTGATGTTTTATATGGCGGAAAGAAAACAAAAAACAAATAGTAATAAAATTGCTACTTTAAGTTTTCAATTTTCATAAGTTACTGTGTGCTATGGTGTCACTGAAGAAATGTGTGATAGTGCTACATGAGTTTGTGTCCTGAGTTTTTTTTTATTTTAGTTTTGTTTTTTTTCTGTGAGAACTTTAAATTATACTCTGTAATTTGACATTGCTGTGGACTTTTGAATGCAAAATGTATTTTGGAGAATATTTTTTGCACATGGGTTGAAAATTTTGTGCATGAACCGCAGAATCTTAGAGGACACATTGGCCAGAATCAAAGGATCTGAGAAACTGATTTGTTAACTCAGAATTGTTTCCTTTTATTATTCTAAATATTATCATTATCTTATATATCCAAAAAACTATGTAATATCTCAGTGTAAAATTATAATTGTCTTATATCTCATTCTGAGATTAAATGCATAACTCACTGTATATCAGAAGGATGAGGATTCAGTAATATATGTCTGCTGCTAGTCATGGACTTCGTAAGTTATGGTTTTTAGTTATTGATAGAGGAATTTTTCTGTAAAACTGCAACATGAAACTGTTATCGTGGTAACCGGCAATTACCAGTAAATAAAAAAATTAGAAAAACTGAAAGTTTTGAAGCTTGTTGGTTACCATAACTGTTTTATATTGTCAGAAACTTTTAGAAAAGCAAGTAGAAAAAATGGCTGGAATATAATCAGGCCAGTAGACTGGTGATGCTCAGTTTGCACGGAGGAGAATCAGCCAATTTGACTTCAGTTCAGCTTGTGAGTATTTTTAAATAGTAAATCTTGTAGCAGACATGGTAAGAAAAGTTTCACAAGAACATTTAATTCCCATTGATTTTTACAGGAGTGCTGTTTGGGAGCCAAAGTTCCGCATGGGACATGCAAATGAATGAATGAATGAGTGATGCTTGTAAAGTGTGTTTAATTTTGCATTAAAAAAAAAAAAAAAAGTATAAGGCACCAAATGTTGTGTATAGAAAAATGTTATTTCAGAAAGTACATCCTGCAGAGTTCCCTAAGACGGGTTCAAGTGTTTCACAAAATCTTGGCGCTATCACTGGTGCATGGTTAACACCTCTGCAAAGATTTTTCCTGGTTTTTTTTTTTTTTCACAGATTCAAAAACTGTTATTGTTTCTTTCTTTGTTAATGATATTTTGCACTTTTTTTTCAGTATTCATGTTCAGTAACCTGAGAAATAAGACTATGATTCTCTCTCTTTTTTTTTCCCTTATAAAGAAAATAAATTTACATCATTTACACCACTTTTAGAAGTCTGCTTTTTATCTTGCCATAAAGTGGACCAGTTTAAACCTTTCCTCTAGTTCTGTTGAACGAGAATGTCTAGCTTTATTTAGTAATTTTGTCATAAAGTATACCATTTTAGACCTTTCTTCAATAACACATTAGGAAAGGGAATATCTGGTTTTTATCAGATATGTAACCTTCGAAGCTTCTTCTTCTTCGTTCGCACTGTCTGTCTATATCTGCAGTCCTGTCTCTTGATTAAATTTCAGTGTTTTTTGTAATTCATGTATGGAACCGTAGAGCTTATCTTCTTTAGTGGTTTCACTGGGCCAGTAATTAGTTCTCAGTGTCACCTTCGAAGCTAAATTACCTTTCTTCTGTGGAAGGGGAATATCTAATTTTATGTAATAATTTAGCCATAAAGTATATCAGTTTAGATCTTTCTTCAATAATACATTTGGGAAAGGAATATCTGCTTTGTATTTAGTTACAAAGTGGATAATATATCAGCCCCTGAGAGATGTTGAGAATAGCATTTTATTTACTCTGAGCTTCAGATGAGGGCTGTGTTTGGTAACTGAGCCTTAAAATGGAAAGGGCAAGAGAGAAGAAGAGAATGGAAGATAAACAGTAGTTTTTACTGGTAAGTTAACCTTAGTGCAGTCAGAAATGTCACTCCTTGTAATTTGCTAAAAAAAAAAAAGAGGAAAAAAACATAGCCATCGTACAAGTTTTTGGCATTTTAGGAATTAAGTGAGCATAATGTTTCAATGTTATATTTGGTTCTGAAATATTACTCCAAGTTTTCAACGTTTAGGTTCATGTTAATTGTACTGTTATGTTTTTACAGAATTTTAAATTTGATTACATGAAGATGTGGGAATTTTATGTTGCCATGTTGTTGTTCTGTTCTTGTAGTGTCATTTTATATAACAGTGATGAAAACATTTTCTAATTGCATGACCTAAATTTTCTGGCATTAGATCCAGCTGCCTTCTGTTGCCTGTAAAAGGGGTTTATGCGCATGGCAGTGCAAGCAGTTTAAAATTATACTGTGAACATTTTTTTTTTAATTCTGATAACAAGAAAATCAGTACTACTTTAATTTGTGCTGTCTTTGTCAAGATCTAACTTTCTGTTCATTTCTTCATGAAAAGCTTATATAATTATTTATGGACCATTTTTGTCAAAGGCAATGACCTTCAAAGCTAAATTACATTGGGTGTATTTTTTTTTTTAAAGGAAAGAGGAAAGTTTGACAGAAAGGCAGAAGCCAGAGTTCTTTTGTTGTTTTATCTTATTGCAGACAGGATATTTTTACAGAGAAAGCCATGAAGATCTTGGAACACAGTGCTGAACTAGGATTTGATTACTCTGACTTTCTTGAAAACCTGAAGTGAATCCACATAAAGCAAGCATCTCAACAGACTTTGCTGCCAAAGGGAACATAGCCTGTCCTAACCAGGTTGGGCCTGATATTAGGAGCACTAAAACAGAGGTTTGATAGGGTTGTTGCCAGTTTTAGTTCACTGGCTGTCTTCTTCTTCTTCGTTCACTTCTACCACCAAAAACCGCACTGTGAACCTACTGAATTCACGCCCGTGGTCCTCGTTAGGTCCCGTGGTCCCCTGTGTGGTCCAAAATAGACCACACGAGATCCACGAAAGGACCACAAGAGATTCAGAGTGTCACAGTGCTTTAGCCTGTATTCTTGGTGGGTCTCGGAAGCGGGATTGCGTGACTGGCTGTGATAAATGCATCATCGGTTTAGTATGGATGTAATTGTCTTTCACTCCTGTATTCTCTTTTGCTGTAGTATGCAACAACTCTGACACTTCTGCCAGCCAGCAGTGACACTTCAGAATGCAGAATGAAAAGTGCAGATGCAGTTTATCGTAACATGAAACAGTATTGATGGTGAAATGCTGGTTAGTGTGAATAACCACATGAAGCCAAGCAGAATTATTAAGCTCTTTTTTTTAAATGATCTCTTTCTTGTATACTTAGAAACTTCACTTTTACATATATATATATATATATATAAGATCTCTTGTGCATACATAATTTTCATTTGCATGTTCTCTTCCATTCTTTCTACATGGCCCAGCCAGCGTAGTCTGTTCAGTTTCAAGACATTTATAATTTGTTGGGATTTAAATAAGCTGTTCACTTCAGTGTTCTTTCTAGCTCTCCATTCTCCACTGTTGGTATCCTTTATGAGCCTAAAGATTCTTCGTAGGATCTTGTTCTCAAAGATCTGCAGTTGTTGTTCATCTTTCTTTGTTGTACTCCACGTTTCTGATCCATACATAATGGCTGGTCTTATTATAGTTTTGTAGATTGTTGTTTTGGGACAGGATTTTAGATTTTAACAGGTTTTGCAGGGCAAAGTATATTTTATTCCCTTTCTGTACTCTGCTTTTAATTTCCTCACTTACTATGTTGCTTCTCTTGAAGGTTGTGCCTAGGTATTTGTATGTTTCTGCTTTTCTAATGATCATATCTCCAACATTTATATAATCTGGATCACTCTGCCTCTAGTCTTTTGATATCTTGATATACTCTGTCTTATCTTGGTTAATGGTCAAGCCCACTTTTAGTGCCATATCTCTCAGGTGTATGCAGGTATTGATGATTTCTTGCAGTTTCCCCCAATAGGTTGATGTCACATCAGCATATCCCAATATTTTAGCTTGTTCTTCTGTACTACGTTCTTCTTTCACTTTTCTGATTACCTTTTCCAGTACTAGGTTGAGTAGTAATGGATATGTGTGTGCATGTATAAAAAAATGTGAACATAAACATTAATGAGTACATATATTATCTTATTGACAGAAATGCTGCTCAGAGTGCCATATAATCTTATACACAGAAACATTACTGAGAGCACTATATAATCTTATTGACAGAAACATTGACAAGAGCACTATATAATCTTATTGAATGAAACATTGCTAAGGGCACTATATAATCTTATTGACAGAAACATTACTAAGAGCACTATATAATCTTATTGATGGAAACATTACTGAGAGCACTATATAATCATTTTGACAGAATCATTACTGGGAGCACTATATAATCTTTTTGACAGAAACATTACTAAGAGTATTATTGACAGAAACATTACCAGGAGCTTTATATAATCTTATTAATGAAACATTACTAAGACCATTATATAATTTTATTGTCAGAAACATTAATAAGAGCGCTATGTAATCTTATAGACTTCTTTGTCTTCGTTAGCATTGTCTGTCTATATCTGCAGTCCTGTCTCTTGGACAGATTTCACTGTTTTTTGTAATTCATATATGGAACCATAGAGCTTATCTTCTTTAGTGGTTTCATTAGCGATAATGCGTGTTACCCTGATTTTTGTGATGCGCCTTTTGGCTGGGTAACTCCGACTTCAGCACCTTTCCTTACTAGGGCAGACTGTGGTCTTGCTCGGACTGCCATGAGGACAGTGTGGCTGGCCTGGCCAAAACTTTGTTTTCCAGCCTCTGGTGGCTGTACATAAGTCCCTTCTCCATGTCAGATGGTTTTGAGACAGTTCCACAAAGACATTCCAGCTTTGGGATGAGGAATCTGATGAGTGCTTCAACAATATCCATTCCCCGCCACCTATAGTCTACTGCCTCTGTTTTGTTTACATCATTCTGATAGCCATTGTTGTAAAGACCCATAGGCTTGTCATGTCCTGGATTCATTGGTTTCACACCAGACTTCCCTCATCCCCGCCGGAGATCTCCATGTCCTCATCCGTTCACCAACCTGACATTACATTTTACAAAAATAAAAATTACAATTAGTGTTTGCTACAAGTTTCTGGGCTACGGAAGTAGGTCAGAGTTTTTAAGCAAACAGATCTATGTTCCCTGTCTCACAAACGCTATGTATGCTCTTAACATAGTTGTTCCCAGGGGAGAATCTTATAGACAAAAACATTATTAAGAAGAGCAAGTTGTTCCCAGGGGAGAATCTTATAGACAAAAACATTATTAAGAAGAGCATCATATGATGTTAGCAAGGAAGTGACAGAAATCTCTTGCTGCAAGCAGCGCCCCCCCCCCTCACGTGTCTTGAGCGCTGAAAGAATAGAGGAAGAAGATATAATCTTATTCATTATCACTGAGATAATAAACTCGCTATCATGTAAAAGGAAACAACTTCACAGCTCCTCACATCCTTGGAACATGACAGTTTAAGGGGGAATTAAATCCCTGATGATCATGATTCCCAGAAATGTGCGGGTTGTTTCCCCTTTCTGTCTCGGGGTTTGGCAACGGTAACCCACCCTACAGTGATTGACAAACCGGCATGCCCGAAATACGGGACGTTCAAGGCACTGGTTTATCTCATACATTCCAAGTGGTTGTCAGCCAGCCAGTATAATCCGATGTTTGAAAAATTAGCATTTATATCATTTCAGAATGTTTGAACAGTGACAGTAAGGCAAGCCGCTGTTGTGAAATGGACATGCAGCTTTTTGTGAGAGTACACCTTCAGTGTGCTCGTGTATACCAGATTTTAACATTTAACTGATATTTTCATTACAGTTTCTTAAATATGCATTCATTCATTTATTGATTAAGTTTCATATGTGCGCATATATGTATGGAGAATATAAAGCTATCATATATTCCCCTAACATAAACAGCTTGTTAATGTCTGGAGACGTGTTTTTGTTGGGTAAAGAGGAAAAAAAACGAGTAGCATCTCCATTACTTAATTTTTTTTTTTTTTTTGTAATCTGTTCTTGTACAGTGGGCATTTTGTATGTTTATTTTATGTGTGCTTTTTTATGTGGTAGTTTAATTTGTTTAAATGATCAAAGTTTTTGTGCGTTAAAATTACTGCGTTCAGTGTTCTGATTTTGTGTGTAGATGTGTTTTTATGCTTTTAGCCCGTGTTATAGGACAAGACAAGGAAGTGCATAAAATTATTCCCCAATTTTATTTTTTTTTTTTTGGTTTTAAATGTTCAGATAGTTTACTTTTTTTTTTGGTTTTTTTTTTCAAGATGGTTTAGGTTTTTGTGAGATGTGTATATAAACTTTAGAGAAAGACTGGAGTTTGTGTATTTGTTTGGTGCTTGGTTTGTATAAGTTAGGTCTAAACTTTATAGAGAACACTTCCCAGGTGTCTTGGCCGAGACACTGCTTATAATAACATTGATCTAATATTTTAAGTACATTGCAGATGGCACAGCATGCAGAGATTCATTAAAAATTTCACACAGAAGATTACCCTCGGCTGCATGGACAAGTTTTCCTGTAATTATGCCATCTGAAATGATAGCTTTTCAGAAAAAAAAACTCTATAAAGAAAACATTGATACGACTGAAACACAGAATGTAATTATTTTCTTGAGCCACTAATCTTGCTTCAAGAACCGGTGAAAACTGGGAAGCCTCACGTGACAGGGCATGTGGGGCAGATAACTCATGCCAGTAAATTCCACAAAGTGAACATAGGACACCAGTCTTGCTGCTGTGAACCTCCCATGCCTTCAAACGGCTCCGAGAAATGAGAAAATACTAAATTTGGTATACAGTGGCTTCCAACAAACTGACAGGTGAAGATAAAAATCTGCTTCCATGCCATAAGGGCATACTGGGGATACAGTGTTAGATCTGTATTTCCAAGACCTTCAGCACATGAAAGTGTGATGTGGTCAGCATCACGCATGGCCACATTTACCTTCCCAGATCTCTCTGGCTGGGTTTACCTTGGAGCCTTTTTTTGGTGTGGTGATACCAGGGGAAAAAAAAAAAAATCCCCACTCCTTGGACTTGAACCTAGTACCACTGGGTTAGTAGATCAAGCCCCTAACCATTCAGCCAGCAGACATGTACTCTACTAAGTAGTTTAACTGGCTCCAGCTTTATGATACATAACTAGTAGTACTAGCCAAAGCAAGAGACAAGTGGGCGTGGTCATACACAAACACTGTATGAAGCTAAACTTAAATGTGACTAATAAAATTTGATCAAACAAAAACTAACTCGTCATATTTAGGCTTTCAACAGAGGTGATTGCACTGGGCATATTGTTCAAGATGTAGATATTTGTGAGTGTGAAACAGACTTGTCAGGTTTATGTTTGTTAAGTGATTTATGAAATAAGTTTTATAAGAGAATTAAAAACAGGTCACTTCCAGAAGTTCTTGCTTTATGTGGATTATTGTTGATCTCATGTGCACTTAGTCAGTATCTGATAACCAGCAAACGTACATTCTGTAACTGATATTTATTTAAGAGGCTACCATGACACTTAGCAACAGATGACTGAGACAGTACCAGGTGTCTCAGAAAGTAACAGGTGACTGAGACAGTAACTGGTGTCTCAGAAAGTAACAGGTGATTGAGACAGTACCAGGTGTCTCAGAAAGTAATGGGTGACTGAGACAGTACCATGTGTCTCAGAAAGTAACAGATGACTGAGACAGTAACAGATAACTGAGACAGTAAGAAGTGACTGAGACAGTGCTGGGTGTCTCAGAAAGTAACAGATAACTAAGACAGTACCAGGTGCCTCAGAAAGTAGCAGATGACTAAGACAGTAACATCTAGATCAGACAGTAACAGATGACTGAGACAGTAACAAGTGGCGCAGAGAGGAACAAATGACTGAACAGGTGACCAGGACAGTAACAGATCTCTGAGATAGTAACAGGTGACCGAGACAGTACTATATGAAAAAGACCATAATAGTTGCCTAAGAAAGTACCAGATAACAAAAACAGTACCAGTTGACTAAGACGCTCAGTAATAGGTAACGAAGACAAGAAGAGGTGACTAATGCAGTAACTGATGTCCAGGTGGTCAGTAATAAGTAAACGGTCTCCTTGTTGAGAACTGATGCAGCCACGTGGAACTGCCAGGGAATATGCGTCTTGAAGTGAGTCGTGTTACATACTTTCGTTTTGTGTGTGAGAGTGAGAGAGAGATTGCATTCATTCATACAGAATATAGGCTGTTTTAGTTAAACTTGACATAAACAGTTAACATAAAACTGTAACCTTCGATTCCGTTAACGGTTGTAACTTGTGTATTGGCCTGCACAAATATGGAGGTGGATAAATTGTGCTTCCTTCATGGTGTGGGCTGTTTGCAGCATTTCGGATGACTTGTCCTGTTCCGTGATGTATGGCAGATTGTAAAAGAAATTAGTAACCTTGTGGATAATTGATCAGGATGTAATAATCTTGTGGATAATTTATTAGGGGGTAGTAATCTTGTGGATAATTGATCAGGATGTAGTAATCACTACACCAGTGTCAAATAGGAAAAAGATCTGGTGGTGAGGCCCCCAGGCCAGATAGATCTAATTTTAACACTGGGGAAGAGTGTGAGACAGAGGCCAGTACTAGTAATTGTGATGACGGACAAAATCCTGACCGTGTTACCAAGGAAAACTCCTGCATCAAACTAAAAAGAAAAATAAGAGTAGGAACATGGAATGTGAGAAGTATGTATGAGGGAAAATATCAAGTAATAAGTGACGAGATGAAAAGAACGGGGATACACATTTTGGGAATCTGCGAACATCGATGGAAAGGATCAGGACACTTTAAGAGCAAGAATGATAATATCTTTATATACTCTGGTGGAGAAGTAGGAGGAAAGAATGGAGTGGCTTTTTATTTGGACAAATCAACATCAAAAGCATTACTAGGCTACAATCCAGTAAGTGATAGAATCCTAACAGTCAGACGTAAGGGCATTCCTAGAAATGTAACAATCATCCAGATATATGCACCTACATCAGCAGCAGAAGAAGAGGAAGTAGAAAACTTTTATAACACACTGCAAACGACAATAGACCAGGTACGGAAAAATGATATTGTATTAATAATGGGTGATTTTAATGCAAAAATTGGTACAGAAAGAGCAGAAGACGAAGGAAATGTTGTAGGGAAATTTAGCATAGGACATAGAAATGAGGCAGATGACAATCTAATGGCGTTTTGCATGGAAAATGAACTAATGATCGCTAACACACTTTTTAAACAACATCCTAGAAGACTTTACACATGGACATCACCTGATGGTAAAACCAAGAATCAAATAGATTACATTTTAGTGCAAAGAAGGTGGAGGTCAAGTATAACAGCAAAAACTTTACCAGGTGCTGATTGCGACACGGACCATGAGTTATTAATAGCAGACATGAAGACAAAGATAAAAAAGACAGTTGCGGGATCAAGACCACTCCTCTTTGATCTTACAAATATACCAGAACAATACGGTATAGAAGTGAAGAACTGTTTCGAAATCCTGATGGCTGTACGAAATCCTGATGACACCAGATGAATTGGCTACGCAGGCCAAAGATATCTTAATAACAGCAGCTAAAGACATGGTTCCAGTAAAGAAAACACAAAAGAATGGATGGATTACAGCAGGTACACTAGAACTGATAAAACAACGTAGAGAAATGAAGACGCAGTGGAAAGTGACAAACAACAACAAAGAGAAATATAAAACTTTAACAAAAGAAGTACGAAGAAACATAAGAAAAGACAAAAAACAATACATTCAAGATTGTTGTGAAAGAATAGAAGAACATCAGAAGTGTGGAAGAGATAGTGAAATGTTTAAAGAAATGAAGACATTGACGAGAAATGTCACACCTAAGCTAAATGTAATTTGTGATGAGATGGGGAATACCTTGACAGAGACAGATGAAATTCTAGAAAGACGGAAGGAATATTGCAAAGGAATGTATGAAACAACCGACTGTGGAAACAGAAATCAACAGTGTGAATTATTATTGGAGGAGAAAGAACCTGAACCGACAATATAAGAAGTTTTATGGGCAATAAAGAATCTGAAAAATGGTAAATCACCAGGATGTGATGAAATAACAGCTGAATTTATTAAAGCAGGAGGAAAGGTGTGTGCAACAATCTATCATGCACTATGTAAAAAGATATGGCATTCAGGTATTTGGCCAAAAGAATGGAAAAGAACTGTATTCATACCACTGCCAAAAAAGGGTAACCTGAAATTATGCACAAACTACAGAACTGTTGCCCTGATTAGTCATGCCAGTAAAATTATGTTAAAAATCATAATGGGTAGACTTCGAAAGAAAATAGAAGAAGAAGTCAATATAGTCCAAGCTGGTTTCAGGCAAAGAAGAGGATCAAGAGATCATATATTCAATCTAAGATTAATAATAGAGAAATGCAGAGAGTTTAATGTGAATCTATATTTATCCTTTATAGACTACTCAAAGGCATTTGATTGTGTACAACACCAGAAACTTTGGGAAATAATGGAAAAAATGGGATTTCCAACACATTTGACACAACTAACATCACTGCTGTATCTAGACCAACAAGCGGCAGTAAGAATAAATGGTGAAACAACAACTTGGTTTGACATAAAACAAGGGGTCCGTCAGGGGTGCATATTGTCATCTTACTTATTTAACTTGTATACTGAAAATATAATGAGGAGTGTTAGAGAAGATGTAGACAAAGAATATTACGATGCCATAACAATTGGAGGTTATGAAATACCAGAGATTAGATATGCTGACGACACAGTGTTACTGTCCACAACACAAAGAGGAATGGAAAAACTAATTATGTCAGTCCGTAAGAACAGCGAAGAGCAGAACCTCTATCTTAATGCAAAGAAAACTGAATTGATGACAACTGACAAAACAAACAAGGCAGCTGAAATATATATCAATGAGGAAAAATTGGAAGAAGTGGAGAGTTTTGAATATCTTGGATCACTACTAACTAATAATGGAGATACAATGAGGAAATTAAAAGGAGGACATCTATCGCTCTTCAGAAAGTAAAACAAATAAAGAATCTCAGGAAAGGAACATACAGAACTACAAAAATAAGATTTTTAAGGGCATGCATCTTTCCCATCGCAGCATATGCCTGTGAGACCTGGACACTTAACAAAACAGCTGAGAAACACATAAATGCCTTTAAATGTAAATGCTACAGAAGAGTTCTCCAAATATCATGGACACAAAAAATAACAAATATATCTATACTACAAGAGCTTAATATTGAAGAAGGCCGGCTAGTGAAGAGGATTAAAGAGAGAAAACTTAAATATTTTGGACACATAAACGTCATGATAATTTAGAGAAGACCGTATTGGAAGGATACATAATGGGAAAAAGAAAAAGAGGAAGACCAAAACGAAGATGGCTGCAAGAAATCGTTGACGATCTGCAAATGGATGCCGCAGCAGCAGCAGGCCTTCTTGCTCACAACCGAGAGGCCTACAGGAGTGCTGTTTGTGAGGCAAAGTTCCACAAGGGACATGCAAATGAATGAATGTAGTAATCTTGTGGATAATTTATTAGGGGTAGTAATCTTGTGGATAATTTATCAGGATGTAGTAATCTTGTGGATAATTTATTAGGGGTAGTAATCTTGTGGATAATTGATTAGGGGGTAGTAATCTTGTGGATAATTGATTAGGGGCAGTAATCTTGTGGATAATTGATCAGAGGGGGAACAGCTTGTCAATGTATACCTTCTGGCAAGGGACAGAATAAGTAGGAGATTCATCGTGGACATATTTCCACTTGAGGAGATGGGACAGGATGATGCTGATAATAAGAAAGTTAAGAAATTCCATTGTATCATTCTGAATGATGATTTGTGCAATACGATATCATTAAGCCTACCGGGCGGGGGAGGGGGGGGGGTAACGCAGTACTCAAACTGAATGATCCAGAGGTCAACGACCCCCATAGATGACTGCTTTCATCAGGGTTGGCGGACCAGTGCCGACCAAGACCCTACTATACCTCCCAGTAGTACCCCCATAGAAACAGTCTGGCCGAGGGAATAGGAATTTAAAAAAACGAAGGCGAACTCGGTCCTAAAAATACCCAAGGTCGAAGTGTGATGTGTCGGGCCGAAAGACCCATAACAGTGACACAAGACAACCAGCACATTTTTTTTTGAAAGGTTGAAAAAGAAGAAGAAGAAGACTGAACCTTTGGCTCAGCTCATCCACCAACCACCCCCTCCCCTGTTTTTTTAAGCTTCTAGAGTCACTCCAAGCCATACTATTCAGCAAACTCCTGAATGCACTAAGTTTAGTGAATGTGAAGACACCTTTCATCTTTGAAGATAGTTTTGGAGCAGGTCGGTGCTTACTGTCCAGGGGCTTGCTGAACATCATTTCTCTGCAAAAAATGTGCTGTATTTCTTTCCCATCTTCTTACCATTTGTTTTCTTCCTGATCGTTTGATTTCTTCCTTTCTCGTTGTTTTTTTTTTCTTGTACTGTATGTTTTTGTATGAGTGAAACATAAAGTCGAAAATGTCACGACTGTGTATCTTGTATCCCCATGTGTATCTTGTAATTTCGGTTCTTGATGCCAGTTTTCGTTAAATTCTCCATTGTCTGCAGCGTTATGAAAAACTGCGTAATAGCCATTTGGTTTCCTTTTGTCAGTCTAGAAGTGAACTGGGACTGCTGGCGATTGTTTTGAGCTCATCATCAAGATAGCCGTACACGTCGGCCAGCTTCAGCTTACAGATACACGCTACTTCCCCGCTGTCGGATCTTCACTTCTTATGCAAATAAAACGCTGGCGGTGATGGGTGTTTAAGCAAACCACAGGGAACATGTCATTTGCCGGACACCTTCGCGATCCCACGGCCAGCGTCCATAGATTGAAAAAAAATCTGTGTATTTGTGCGAGTTAAAGGGCTGTTTGGCCCAGTTAGCGTCAATAATCGGCACACAAAGGCCCAGACGCTCCAATCGCCCGGGCAGCCAATTACAGCGGCGATCGCCCGAGGGCCCGGCCTGAACTGGCGGGGCCAGAGAGAATAGTTCCTGTGAAGCGTTCAGAAGGGGACACAAGTCGGTGTAGGTAATTGGGCGGGAGGAGATTGGGGATTTGTTCAGACTTCTAAGTCTGATATCCAATCTATGCACGGTCAAATGATGAAGATCAGAAATGTGTTGGACTATTGTGGGGGGGGGGGGGGGGGGGGGGGGGGGGGGAACGACATCTCTAGCAGGATCAAAAATTTGGTCTTGTGTCTCTGTCAGGATCTAAAATTTGGTCTTGTGTCTCTTGCGAAAAATGAAGAAACTGAACATCCATGTTTTAATGAAGGAGGCAACATCAGACAAACGCAGAGGATTACAATGGACCCTTGACACAGTGCTGGAGGACCTTGACTTTGCGGACGACATTTGTCTATTATCAAGCAGTCACAAAGATATGCAAGATAAAATAAACAAGCTAACTCAGAATGCAAACAACATAGGACTAAAGATCAACGTAGGAAAGACAAAGTTAATGAAGCAAAATGTGAACAACAGAAATGTACTCAGAGTAGATAACAAGTTAGTGGAGGAGGTCAACGAATTTGTATACCTTGGCAGCAGAGTAGTAGAAAATGGAGACAGCACAGAGGACATCAACAGCAGACTTACTAGAGCAAACCAGGCTTTTGCAATGCTGCAGAATATATGGAAATCAAAAAAACTAAACATAAATATGAAAATCAGGATATTTAAGAGTAATGTTCTAAGTGTACTACTCTATGGAAGCGAATGCTGGAAAATCACCAAAACCATAGAAAACAAGTTGAATTCTTTCCAGACTAAATGTTTACGAAGAATTAGAAAAATATTTTGGCCAAACACTATAAGAAATAACATCTTATTAGCAGAAATGCAGATGAAACCACTGACAACAATTATTGAGGAAAGACACTGGCAATGGTTGGGACATGTGCTCCGAATGAGTGACAACTCACTACCAAAAATAGCACTAAGATGGACACCACAGGGGAGCAGAAGTAAGGGTAGACCAAAAGAGACATGGAGAAGAACAACAGAAAGGATGTTGAGCAATAGACATGTTAGAAAGAGTTTTCACGTGAAACTTTCTTAAGCGCAAAAAAATGAGAGAAAGTGCTTGTGTGGAGGGCTGGACAAGGAACCTACAGCTCGCCAGGGCACTCTGCCACGTCTCTCACAGTACTTCAGTCTGTTTGTCTCTCTTCACTGTTCTACATCTCCAGAGTTCTCCAATATGTTTGTCTCTCTTCACTGTTCTACATCTCCAGAATTCTCCAATATGTTTGTCCCTCTTCACTTGTTCTACATCTCCAGAGTTCTCCAATATGTTTGTCTCTCTTCACTTTTTCTACATCTCCAGAGTTCTCCAATATGTTTGTCTCTCTTCACTGTTCTACATCTCCAGAGTTCTCCAATATGTTTGTCTCTCTTCACTGTTCTACATCCCCAGAGTTCTCCAATATGTTTGTCTCTCTTCACTTGTTCTACATCCCCAGAGTTCTCCAATATGTTTGTCTCTCTCCACTTGTTCTACATCCATAGAGTTCTCCAATATGTTTGTCTCTTTTCACTGTTCTACATCCCCAGAGTTCTCCAATATGTTTGTCTCTCTTCACTTGTTCTACATCTCCAGAGTTCTCCAATATGTTTGTCTCTCTTCACTTGTTCTACATCCCCAGAGTTCTCCAATATGTTTGTCTCTCTTCACTTGTTCTACATCTCCAGAGTTCTCCAATATGTTTGTCTCTCTTCACTTGTTCTACATCTCCAGAGTTCTCCAATATGTTTGTCTCTCTTCACTTGTTCTACATCTCCAGAATTCTCCAATATGTTTGTCTCTCTTCACTTGTTCTACATCCCCGAGTTCTCCAATATGTTTGTCTCTTCACTGTTCTACATCCCCAGAGTTCTCCAATATGTTTGTCTCTCTTCACTGTTCTACATCCCCAGAGTTCTCCAATATGTTTGTCTCTCTTCACTTGTTCTACATCCCCAGAGTTCTCCAATATGCTTGTCTCTCTCCACTTGTTCTACATCCCTAGAGTTCTCCAATATGTTTGTCTCTTCACTGTTCTACATCTCCAGAGTTCTCCAATATGTTTGTCTCTCTTCACTGTTCTACATCTCCAGAGTTCTCCAATATGTTTGTCTCTCTTCACTTATTCTACATCTCCAGAGTTCTCCAGTATGTTTGTCTCTCTTCACTTGTTCTACATCCCCAGAGTTCTCCAATATGTTTGTCTCTCTTCACTTGTTCTACATCTCCAGAGTTCTCCAGTATGTTTGTCTCTCTTCACTGTTCTACATCTCCAGAGTTCTCCAGTATGTTTGTCTCTCTTCACTTGTTCTACATCTCCAGAGTTCTCCAATATGTTTGTCTCTCTTCACTTTTTCTACATCTCCAGAGTTCTCCAATATGTTTGTCTCTCTTCACTGTTCTACATCCCCAGAGTTCTCCAATATGTTTGTCTCTCTTCACTTGTTCTACATCCCCAGAGTTCTCCAATATGTTTGTCTCTCTTCACTGTTCTACATCCCCAGAGTTCTCCAATATGTTTGTCTCTCTTCACTTGTTCTACATCCCCAGAGTTCTCCAATATGTTTGTCTCTCTTCACTTGTTCTACATCCCCAGAGTTCTCCAATATGTTTGTCTCTCTTCACTTGTTCTACATCCCCACAGTACTTCAGTCTGACTTCCATGTTACACATTTCTATAGTACTTCAGACTGTTTGTCTGACTTCAAACAGGGCTACAAAAATAGTGAAACAGTGAATAGTAAGGTTCTTAAACAGAGTATAAAAAACTGCGAATGTTTTCCCTCATGTTAAGGAGAACCTGCAGAGCTATCAGCTTCTTTAGTCCCCTCTAGAAAATCCCAGCCGACTTCTGAACCTGTCCCTGCCCATATTTCAAAATGTTCATGAATCAGCTAGATACAGGAAGCCAGTTGATTAGTTCCATGCACTCCGGACACATCCTTCAGCTAACAACATTCGTTTTATGTGATCATTAACTTAACCAAGTGCAAACGTTTTAAGTTCTCATAAAGCGTTCAAGATTGCTGGTCACGTAAGATCCTCTTCTTCTTCTACTTCTGCGTTCAAGATTGCTGGTCACGTAAGATCCTCTTCTTCTTCTACTTCTGCGTTCAAGATTGCTGGTCACGTAAGATCCTCTTCTTCTTCTACTTCTGCGTTCAAGATTGCTGGTCACGTAAGATCCTCTTCTTCTTCTTCTGCGTTCAAGATTGCTGGTCACGTAAGATCCTCTTCTTCTTCTACTTCTGCGTTCAAGATTGCTGGTCACGTAAGATCCTCTTCTTCTTCTACTTCTGCGTTCAAGATTGCTGGTCACGTAAGATCCTCTTCTTCTTCTACTTCTGCGTTCAAGATTGCTGGTCACGTAAGATCCTCTTCTTCTTCTACTTCTGCGTTCAAGATTGCTGGTCACGTAAGATCCTGACCCCTGTCCACAGGGAAAACCCCACAGTCCTCTCCAGATCATGAAAGGAACCCCAAAGCGCATGTCCTCAGGCCATGTCTCACGCCTCTAGTCTGGGCACTTCTGGAGGATATGTTGCATGGTTTGGGCATTCTTGAAGGATATGTTGCATGGCATTCTTGAAGGATATGTTGCATGGTTTGGGCATTCTTGAAGGATATGTTGCATAGTTTGGGCATTCTTGAAGAATATGTTGCATGGTTTGGGCAGTCTTGAAGGATATGTTGCATGGTTTGGGCATTCTTGACGGATATTTTGCATGGTTTGGGCATTCTTGAAGGATATGTTGCATGGTTTGGGCATTCTTGAAGGATATGCTCCATGGTTTGGACTCCGTTGTCCCATGGACACTCGTCTGTATGAGACATTTTGAGTCGATGATAGTGGCTCAGTAGTCTGCAGTGATCTGTCCTTAGGCGAGAGACAGGATGGTTTGCTGCTGTCTTTGTAGCTGATATACTGGATCTAGTTCGTTGTTGGATTTCATTGGTTGCTTCCATTCAGATCTGCACTGGTTACGGATTATAGTTTTTGCCTCTTGGTAGTTTACTGGATTATTTGTTTGATCTTGATTGCTGCCAGCTTTGGATAGGGTGTCAGCTATTTCACTGCCAATTATTTCACAAAGGGACGGTACCCACTGTAGGGCCACGGTTGTTGATAGTGTTAGGCGCTTCATTAAAAAAAAATATGCAAAATACGATATACAATACGGCAGCCACGTATACAAAAAAAAAACGTCTTTATAACTTATATATATACATTTTCTAAAGCCGTAGCTGACAAAAACATAAATAAATAAATTAGATGAAGACTGTATCGAAACTTTCACAGAGAATCGCCATGCTCATTCCAGGCTGATTTGTGATGAATTTGCTCCATCACATATTCTAAAAAGTGAGATCGCCGTACAGTTTAAAATATTGATGAAACCAACAAACAAACAAAAAAAAACTTCACACTTTGAGATCGGTTCTGCTAGACAAGATTAGTTGAGTTGTTTTCAGTCCGCTGAGCTCTAAAGAGCTGAAGATTTCCTCCAGCGAGTGGAGTTGCTTGATGCAGTCAAGCGAGGGTATCAATTGCAACGAAAGGGCTTAAGTGTAAATCAAGCTGTGTGAATTGGGCTCTCGATTGCAATCAAGGTTCATTGTCCACGCGACCTCGGTTGGGATAAAGGGTTCCGTCCTCCGTGTTTCTTGCGAGCTAGTACCAAATCTGAGCAGTCAATCAGCAAAACGTGTGTATAGTCAGTTAAGCCTTACTGGAAGCCCGGTACTGGTTTGGGTTCAGCCTTTTTGAGCGTTAAGACGAGGGAAATAGGCGGGGAGAACTTTCAGAAGGCCTGACTTTTGTATGGCGTCCTGGTATCTGATATGAGAAATGAGAATCCCAAAGTACCATGTCAAATGGCGGTCGCGTTTCCTTCAACTTCCTGCATTGTTGTTCTCTGTTGGACATAGTTTTAACTGTTTCCAGCACCATGACGGACATAGTTTTAACTGTGTACAGCACCATGACGGACATAGTTTTAACTGTTTCCAGCACCATGACGGACATAGTTTTAACTGTTTCCAGCACCATGACGTTATAATTGCCAAAAAAAATAATTTTCTTTTTTTAAAAATTTCTGTTCCTGGTGTCAGGTCCTGTTTTACCAGGTTTTTAATTTATCAATAAATAAGCTGAATTCCCCCGCCCCTTTTTTTCCTTTCTCTCTCTCTCTCTCTCTCTCTCTCTCTCTCTCACACACACACACACACACATACACAAATACACACTTCTCTGTCTTCGGCATACCCCCCCCCCCCAAAACGTGAATCATAATATCTTTGAAATTAACACAGTAATAACCTTTGAGAATGATCTCCAGATCAAGAACCAGACCTAATCGGAACAAAGTTCAAGATTTCCAGTCTGGCACTTCCACGAACATCTTCACTCCCTGTGATACGATTATGAAAATTTTCTGTCCACAGATCTTAAGCAGCACGATCGAAATAGACAATGTAGAAATACGTCTAACAGCAAAAGTAAAGGAAAAAACCCCTTGAAATTTATTTGTCGCGTGATCCATGAAGATTTGCTTAGAGCAGAGCTTAGAGCGTAGCTTGGAGCAGAGCTTATGGCAGAGCTTAGAGCAGACATGCAGTAAAAATCGGATGCGTGAATGAAACAAGAAAGAGAAGCCAGAGTGAAGGCAACATGGCGAAGAACTGGAGACAGTGAGGCGAATAGTATGGCAGGAGAGCTGCGGCACCATACCAATGCTCGTAACAGAAATGGCGGAATTTATTGTTGCCTTGGAAGAACGTCTCAGGCACTGACTGCTTGTTCAGTCTTCGTCGGCCCTGCATGTAAAAGGTTGATCTATGCGTTGAATACCAGACATGCATACAACAAAGGCAGATTGTCAGTTTGGCATTTAACTAATATATGAGGGAAATTTTAAAAAAGGACATCTATCGCTCTTTAAAAAGTAAAACAACCAAAGAATCTGTGGAGAGGAACAGACAGAATTACAAAAATAAGATTTTTAAGGGCATGCATCGCAACATATGCCTATGAGACCTAAACACTTAACAAAACAGCTGAGAAACACATAAATGCTTTCCAATGTAAATGATACAGAGGAGTTCTTCAAATATAATGGACACAAAAAAATAACAAATATATCCATACTACAAGAACTTAATATTGAAGAAAGTTGGCTAGTAAAGAGGATTAAACAAAAAACTTAAATATTTTGGACACATTAAACGTCATAAGAATTTAGAGAAGACTGTCTTGGAAGCCTGGTACATAATAGGAAAAAGAAAGAGAGGAAGACCAAGGCGAAGATGGCTGCAGGACATCGTTGATAATCTGCAAATGGATGCATCAGCAGCAGGCCATCTTGCTTACAACCGAGAGGCCTACATGAGAGCTGTTAGAGAGGCTAAATTCCACAAAGGACATGCAAATGACTGACTGACTATTTGACTGACTGACTGTCACTTTGGCACTGGCTTTAAATGAGTGACTAGCTCCAACATAGACAGCAGCATGTTCATACATTAAAAGTTTATTACAATTTTTAATACAAAATAATAAAAAGAAACAAGAACATACAACATCAGGAATATATATATATATATTTTTTTTTTTTTTAACTAAAGTACGATCACAACAAGAAATAACAGAATGAGATTTTTGGAACGTACGATTTCAAGACTACGGGATTTGTGAACTCAAATAGGGCGCTGAATTCACGAGAAGGGCGGTACACACTGCACACTCTATTATCAAGAAACTGCGAACATTTTTGCTGACTGCACGGCGGTTATCAAACTCATGGCCAGTGGGCTGTGTGAATCATGCAGTTTATTTATGTGCGGCATACCAACACTTCTCGCTTCCACTTCACATATGGAACTGATTGTCCATAGGTAACTTTTCCGTGGCCAGTATTTTATATCGGCCACCCTCTTTTCCAGAATTGTACTGTAAATTCCTTCTCTTCAAAATTACTGCTTCGTGATGTTGCCATTGTACCTTCCCTTTTTACACCGACCAGCACAGCGAATGAAGAAACTTTTAAAGAGCGCCATGACTTTCAACTTTAAGCTACAACTTCAGTTCTTAAAAACAAAACAAAAAAAAAAAAACTAACATTCCACCCGTGCGTCAGCAACAAAGCAAGAACTCATGAACTTCTAAAATCAGTTATTGACCGATGAGTAACCTAATACTTACTTTGTTTATTGTTAGTACTTCACCGACATTAGAATTCAGTGTTAGATTATAGTATTTACGATTGGCCTGGAAAATATATACCTTGCTGTGTACAGATCTTTTGGTTTTCGACATGCTAAAATTATGTCGACAAATAAACCGTTTAAACTTTTCAGGTTGTTTTTTTTTTCAAATATTTCCTCCTAATCATTGATATTAAATGCTGCAGGGAGATAAAAACAGAAATAAAGAGGAACCAGGAAACACAAACATCCGATCTTTCTCTGCTTCTAATCAGCGACTCACAGCTGACATGCTAGTGTCAGGGTTGCTAAACCATAACTGACCAAGATCATGTGCCAGATCTCCCATGACGACCCCAGTAACAGGCCTAGCCTGGCTAACAGGGCAGGGGTCGCCGTAGTCCCCAGGTCGGTGGAGTCTGCTAAAGAGGCATTGTACAACCGCTGGTTTTTTAGTTTCATCCAAGACTGAAACAAAAGTGCCAACAACTCGCTTCCAAGCCAGCACGACGTTGTTCTTAACATCTTCACGCCATCGCCTGCAAAGAACACCAGCTAGCAGTTTTTCAGGGAGAAAGAAGACAAGACAAGGCTGCGCTGTTTCACGTGATCTGTCTCGAGAAGGATAGGGATCGCCTCCAGGAATCTCATCGTCAGCAGTTCTCCGCATGACCTATAGTTTTACAATCGTAAGTGAGCCAGTAGATCCGAATAGAAATATAAAGGACAACGCAAAACATAGAACCATAACACCACATGGCTGTCGACAACTCATGTAACGAATCCTTGAGAAATGTCCATTAAATAAAAAAGGTTTCAGCTCATAACCCGAATTTGTTCCTGTTGTTGTAGCTGTTGTATTTGTTGTCGTTATGCTTCTCTGTATCTTGGGAATGGTTCTTTGCAGCTGACGCCGTGGTTAACCATCATGTCTGATGGGAAGTGTGCTACCGTCAGTGACTTCGGCTCCAGAGGTAGATTTCTCTGTAAACTCCACCATCTTCTAATCGCGTCGATCTCTACAGCAAATGCCGGACTGAGAGATATAACAGGCTGTGTTGAGGAACCAAACAGGAATGTGAGACAGGGTTTTCCCTAGATCCTATACACCACGATAGATAAAGGACATGCCTCTGTTTAGATATAGTTTTGTCTGCTTATCCCATTAGCTTTGCAAGGAGTTTCAGATATCGGTCTAGAGCAAGGTGAGAGGTCTGGGTAGCTGTCATGTTATGTTTCCTCGGTTTGTCTTTCACTCCAAATATCCACTTTTTCCTTGGTCGTTATCGTGCCTGATATCCAGCTGTTTTCTAGTTGTACGCACGTGCTGCTGGTTGTTCTGGATGTTTTCTAGTTGTACGCACGTGCTGATGATTGTTCTGGATGTTTTCTAGTTGTACGCACGTGCTGCTGGTTGTTCTGGATGTTTTCTAGTTGTACGCACGTGCTGCTGGTTGTTCTGGATGTTTTCTAGTTGTACGCACGTGCTGCTGGTTGTTCTGGAGTTTTCTAGTTGTACGCACGTGCTGCTGGTTGTTCTGGATGTTTTCTAGTTGTACGCACGTGCTGATGATTGTTCTGGATGTTTTCTAGTTGTACGCACGTGCTGATGATTGTTCTGGATGTTTTCTAGTTGTACGCACGTGCTGCTGGTTTTCTGGATGTTTTCTAGTTGTACGCACGTGCTGATGATTGTTCTGGATGTTTTCTAGTTGTACGCACGTGCTGATGATTGTTCTGGATGTTTTCTAGTTGTACGCACGTGCTGCTGTTGTTCTGGATGTTTTCTAGTTGTACGCACGTGCTGATGATTGTTCTGGATGTTTTCTAGTTGTACGCACGAGCTGCTGGTTGTTCTGGATGTTTTCTAGTTGTACGCACGTGCTGATGATTGTTCTGGATGTTTTCTAGTTGTACGCACGTGCTGATGATTGTTCTGGATGTTTTCTAGTTGTACGCACGTGCTGATGATTGTTCTGGATGTTTTCTAGTTGTACGCACGTGCTGCTGGTTGTTCTGGATGTTTTCTAGTTGTACGCACGTGCTGATGATTGTTCTGGATGTTTTCTAGTTGTACGCACGTGCTGATGATTGTTCTGGAGTTTTCTAGTTGTACGCACGTGCTGCTGGTTGTTCTGGATGTTTTCTAGTTGTACGCACGTGCTGATGATTGTTCTGGATGTTTTCTAGTTGTACGCACGTGCTGATGATTGTTCTGGATGTTTTCTAGTTGTACGCACGTGCTGCTGGTTTTCTGGATGTTTTCTAGTTGTACGCACGTGCTGATGATTGTTCTGGATGTTTTCTAGTTGTACGCACGTGCTGATGATTGTTCTGGATGTTTTCTAGTTGTACGCACGTGCTGCTGTTGTTCTGGATGTTTTCTAGTTGTACGCACGTGCTGATGATTGTTCTGGATGTTTTCTAGTTGTACGCACGAGCTGCTGGTTGTTCTGGATGTTTTCTAGTTGTACGCACGTGCTGATGATTGTTCTGGATGTTTTCTAGTTGTACGCACGTGCTGATGATTGTTCTGGATGTTTTCTAGTTGTACGCACGTGCTGATGATTGTTCTGGATGTTTTCTAGTTGTACGCACGTGCTGCTGGTTGTTCTGGATGTTTTCTAGTTGTACGCACGTGCTGATGATTGTTCTGGATGTTTTCTAGTTGTACGCACGTGCTGATGATTGTTCTGGATGTTTTCTAGTTGTACGCACGTGCTGATGATTGTTCTGGATGTTTTCTAGTTGTACGCACGTGCTGATGATTGTTCTGGATGTTTTCTAGTTGTACGCACGTGCTGCTGGTTGTTCTGGATGTTTTCTAGTTGTACGCACGTGCTGATGATTGTTCTGGATTCCTGCGCATCAAATGCTCGAACAACTTTACTCTCTGATTTTCGATGTAATTCTTGACATGTGTTATTATCATTGTATTATTATTGTAGACAACGAATATTACGATGCCATAACAATTGGAGGTTATGAAATACCAGAGATTAGATATGCTGATGACACAGTATTACTGTCCACAACACAAAAAGGAATGGAAAAATTAATTATGTCTGTCCGTAAGAACAGCGAAAGAGCAGAACCTCTATCTTAATGCGAAGAAAACTAAACTGATGATAACTGACAAAACAAACAAGGCAGCTGAAATATGTATCAATGAGGAAAAACTGTAAGAAGTGGAGAGTTTTGAATATCTTGGATCACTGCTAACTAATAATGGAGATACAATGAGGGAAATTAAAAGGGGGACATCTATTGCTCTTCATAAAGTAAAACAACTAAAGAATCTGTGGAGAGGAGCAGACAGAACCACAAAAATATTTTTAATGGCATGCATCTTTCCCGTTGCAAAATATTCCTGTGAGACCTGGACACAACAGCTGAGAAACTCTTAAATGCCTTTGAATGTAAATACTACAGAAAAGTTCTTCGAATACCATGGACAAACAAACAAACAAAACAAAACAAAACAAAACAAAAAACAAAAAACCAAAACAAAAAAAATATATATATATAAATACTACAAGAACTTAATACCGAAGAAGGCTGGCTAGTAAAGTGGATTAAACAAAGAAAACTTAAATATTTTGGACACTAATATGATAATCTAGACAAAACTTTCTTGGAAGGGTACATAATGGAAAAAAAAAGAAAGAGAAAGACCAAGGCGAAGATGGCTGCAAGACATCGTTGATGATCTGCAAAAGGATGCATCAGCAGCAGGCCATCTTGCTCACAACCGAGAGGCCTACAGGAGAGCTGTTAGGGAGGCAAAGTTCCACAAGGGACATGCAAATGAATGAATGAATGAATTATTATCATTCCGAAGGACTATTTCATTTCGCACATGATGACTTCTTGTCTTGTTTACCAGTTTTCTGAAGCATTTCATCTCACATGCCTGTCGTTGTATTTGGTGACTGTCCATTTTTGGTATTAATAGCGCAGAACCGGGGTAAATATTGCTTGAAAGGACTGGGGCAATGTGATGGGTAACATTGTCTGCTTTATGAATTCTGTATTAGATTTCTCTGTTTATTATCCCATTCCGTGTAAATGTGCTTCTTAGATATTTGAATTCAGTAACCTGCTTGAGTCTGGTGTTGTGCTTGAGTACATCTTACATCCTTTCCTTGCCGTTAAACGTCACATAGGGCTCGCATGGTAGTTCGTCAAGTTTTCCTATTTTCGGCTAGCTTTTCAATCTCATCAAGGGATTTTATGCCTACTAATTTGGCATCTCTTAACAATGTACTCTTTAGAGTTTCATGTGGTCGACCTCTTTTTTCTTCGGCCTGTTGTGTTCCACTTGGTAGCTTGTTTTGGGATTCTTTGACCGTTTCTTCTCATCACATAACACACGTATGTCCATCTCCTTTTTCTGATCACCCATGAGACAGTTTGTTGCTTGCTCATCTGCCTTATCTCTGCAATTTTCTTGATTTCGTTCTACTTTATACCGAGTATTTTCCTTACGCATTTGTTTTCAAAAGAGTCTCATTTGTTGTTTATTTCTTTTGTTGTTTTCCAGCTTTCGCATGAGGGTGGATATTACATTTGAATTGAATAATCTTAACTTGGTTTTTGTGGTCATAACTTTTGAATGCCATATGTTCTCAAGATTCTTGAAGGTCAATGATGCTTTTGCAATTTTAATTCTAACTTCCTTTCTGGTGTCACCATCCTGGTCTGTGTAGCTGCCAAGGTATGCAAATTGGTTTACTTTTTCAACAGCTGTTCCTTGAACGCATATTTTTCCATCTTGATTAATGGGAAATTTAATTAGTTTTGTTTGGGTTTTTTTCCTCGTTAATTTCAAGTCCTATTTTACTAACCAATTATGCTTTGATAATAGCACCACATTTTAATAAAAATAAGTTTCACTTCATGCTTTCAGTTTTAAAATTGTCCAATTTTTTTTTATGCGCACTATATTCTGTATTCTCAAGAGACTTTAAAACAATACAGAATTTCACTGCATAATTTTCTTGGTCCGTAACGCTACATAGCAGTCGAAGGTCTGTGTCAGTACACATGTGCCAGATGTCATCTTCCTGGACAAGATAGAATTGTACATGATTTTACTGCCACTCCGACTACTGGTTTTCGAATGCTTGCCATACAACACTGATCTAAACAACACTGATCTAAACAACACTGTACTAAACAACACTGTACTAAACAACACTGTACTAAACAACACTGTACTAAACAACACTGTACTAAACAACACTGTACTAAACAACACTGTAATAAGCAACACTGTAATAAGCAACACTGTACTAAACAACACTGTACTAAACAACACTGTACTAAACAACACTGTAATAAGCAACACTGTAATAAGCAACACTGTACTAAACAACACTGATCTAAACAACACTGTAATAAGCAACACTGTACTAAACAACACTGTGCTAAACAACACTGTACTAAATCGCTTTAAGTGCGAGAGCGCTTTTTTTTTTTTTTTGTTTCTCATTTTAAAAATTTGTGTTAAAAACTCGCGACTGCTGAAAGTGGATTCAAAATTCCAGATTTAGGACATTTTAATTTCAAGAAAGCCAGCTCCATCTTTTAAAATATGCAAGGAGCACAAAAACATTCAGATAGCGCCCAAAGAGAATCAGCAGCCTTATTTTGTTGGATTGTGTCCCTTATTTTTTTCCTTTTTGTGGGTCGTTCAGAATTTCACTGTATTGTTTTAACTCGCGTTCTCGTTGTTTCTGGAGGATTAAAGCTTTTCGTAAAACAGACGAGCAGATAAAGAAGGCGAGGGAAGCGGTTGTAAAACACATGAATAAAGGTAAAACAACGAATTTTTTTTTTTAACGAGAGTAAGATAGCACTGAACAGTCCATGATGTTGTAGGATATCTAAAGGTCAAAGTCTGGCAAAAATCTACATGAAGAAACTGATCACTAACAAAAACGGTTTGTAAATAAAAAGCCTCCGTCTTCTATATCTCAGTTATTCCCCTAACCATAACAGATGCTGCACGGCACTGTCTACCTATGGGGCATTTCTCACGGGTTTAGTGTCAACATTTCTTTGTGTAGGCTGGTCCCTGTTTTCACAGATGACTGGGGGGAAACTGCGGTTGAATTTAATGAAAGTAGTTCCTGCTTTTATGTGTTGTGATCCGGCTGGAAAAAGCTGGTGCAATAATATTTAGTTACCAACATAATATTTCTGTACCAGTGACTGGTGTACAGCGATCGTGCAGAAGTTTCTCACGCCTTCATACAATAGTCATGTATCCCGGCAATAATGGGTCATGTGATGAATTAAAATCTGATTCAGTTTTCAGATAACAGCCTCAATTTTTTTTTTTAAAAATCCTTGGGCTGATGACGACGGTCGCCATTAGATCAATGGTTCCCAATCTGCGAACCATACTTGACCCCAGGAGCATTATCAGATGGTCTGCGACTACGTGATCGATTTGGTATAGTGTTAAGTAGAATATGATGTATAAAAATAGTGAAAGGTTTCTAGAATTATATAAGCTTGGTGGTTTGCATTTTAAATATTTTTGAGAAGTGGTCATTGGACGTAGAAAAGTTGGGAACCACTGCATTAGATTACTTTTGTAGTAGTTTTCTTACTGCCGGCTGATACAGCTGAAGTAGGAACGCTGTATTTTTCTTCTAATAGTTCTCCAAACGTCGGTTTTTAATAATTTATTAATTACCCTAGTACTGAGATTAGGAGAGGTGGAGAGTTTTTAATATCTTGGATCATTACTAACTATAATGGAGATACAAAGAGGGAAATTAAAAAGAGGACATCTATCGATCTTCAAAAAGTAAAACAACTAAAGAATCTGTGGAGAGGAACAGACAGAACTACAAAGATAGATTTTTAAGGGCGTGTATCTTTCCTATCGCAACATATGCCTGTGAGACCTGAAGACTTAACAAAACAGCTGAGAAACACAGCTTTCTAATGTAAATGCTACAGAAGAGTTCTTCAAATAACATGGCTACACATACACACACACAAAACAAATATATCCATACCACAAGAATTTAATATTAAAGAAGGTTGGCTAGCAAAGAAGAATAAACAGAGAAAATTTAAATATTTTGGACATATTAAAAGTCATAAGAATTTAGAGAAGAACGTCTTGGAATGGTACATAATGGGAAAAAGAGAAGAAGACCAAGGCGAAGATGGCTGCAAGACATCGTTGATGATCTGTAAATGGATGCGTCAGCAACAAGGCATCTTGCTTACAACCGAGAGGCCTACATGTGAGCTGTTAGGTAGGCAAAGTTCCGCAAGGGAATGACTGACTGACTGACTGACTGACTGACTGATTGACTGACTGAGATCGGCGGCTTGGTTAATTGAGTGGTTAGGCGCATGGATTAGTAATCCCGTGGTACTGGGTTCGGTCCTAGCAGTGGGATTTTTGTTCTGATACACATCAACAAAGATCCTGCCCCCCCCCCCACCCCCACCCCCAACTGCGGCCAGACGTGATACTGACCACATCACACTTTCATGTGCCCAAGGTCATAGAAAATACGGGCCTAACACTGTATCCCCATGCCTTAATGGAATGTTACCTTACCTTTCTGTTATCACAATCAAGGTTTACTGTTATCACAACCAAGGTTTACTGTTATCACAAGCAAGGTTTACTGCTATCACAACCAAGGTTTACTGTTATCACAACCAAGGTTTACTGAATTAACAACAGTTTTAGTATTTCCGTCTTTCATTCATTCATCCAGCTTTCCGAGCAATTAAGCTCTCTGCTGAAGACAAGACTTGTCTCCGTTCCTCTCTGTTCTTAGTCTCCGTTCCTCTCTCTTCTTAGTCTCCGTTCCTCTCTCTTCTTAGTCTCCGTTCCTCTCTCTTCTTAGTCTCCGTTCCTCTCTCTTCTTAGTCTCCGTTCCTCTCTCTTCTTAGTCTCCGTTCCTCTCTCTTCTTAGTCTCCGTTCCTCTCTCTTCTTAGTCTCCGTTCCTCTCTCTTCTTAGTCTCCGTTCCTCTCTCTTCTTAGTCTCCGTTCCTCTCTCTTCTTAGTCTCCGTTCCTCTCTCTTCTTAGTCTTCTCCTGCCACTTGTCCACTCTGAGAGCTCGTATGTTTTCTTCCACGTTGTCACGCCCCTGTTGTCTTGGTCTGCCTCTAAGTCTGACTGAAGAAAAGAAAAGAAAAGAAAAAAAATATATTGATTGCTTTTGTTAAATTCAAAAACGTAATAAATTACCGTGCGGAATTATATACAGATTGTTTTTAATCCTAATAAAGCGTAAGTTATGAACATTTTTCCTAAAGCAGACGGACTTTGTAATCTCCGTATTAAGTTATCAGACATAACTGCACTAGATGTATGCCGCCCCTAGAGGTGGAAATGGACTGGCGTGGAACTATTTTTAGCATGCATCTTAGCGATTCCCCATCACAAAACTGAATCTGACAATGAAACCCCAAGAAGGTGTCTCACTGATTGTAGCACGGATAATATGAAATCAGTATTAGCCGTTTATGTATCTCTTTAAGTATTATCTCCCCTATCTTCCCTCGATAATTACATGCTTCAGGATTTGCTAACCGTAGCCAGTCAAGACCCTGTCCCATCACGTCTTTCCTTGGTGCCCTCAGTAACGGACTCAGTCTAGTTAAAGAGGCAAGGATCGCTATAATCCTCATGGTGGTGGAGTCTGCTAAAGAAGTATTGCTATTCCCTGATTTTTTTTTCTAAAGCTATACTCAGGGCGCGCAAAAAAAAAACAAAAAACCGACATAAGCCTATCCGCATTGTACATGATGTTTGTGCTTCAACATCTTCACAGCATCAACTGCCAAAAGACAACCTATTCGCAGTTCCATGGACTAACAATGGGAATAATAGCAACAGTAACCTGGTCAGTGAGAAAGGATGCTAGCCTCTCAGAATAGAGAATATCTGTCCTCAAAGATGGTGCTGCTGGCAGACCTCTCCCTGTTGCTTCGAGCTCTTGCCAGCTGGTGCCATAGTAAAGAACTTGGCTGTCTTTTATAGCTGCTCACTCTTAAAATACAGGTAGTTTTGAACTGTGGGGTGTCTTGAAAGCAATTTTTATTGGTAGTTCATTTGGGACATTTACGAGGGGAAGTCACTAAATAACTGGCAAATATAAATATTTTATCAGTGGCAGTTATCAGGAAGTATTTAAATATATCCTTAAATAGTACCATCATCCAACTTTATAATAGTTGTATGTAGGGGGCGCTGGGAGTTACGTGCGCATGCGCAAAGCAATAACAAAATGGCTACCCAACTGTTAGTGTGTACCAAAGAAGAATAGAGAAGTGTAGTGCGATTTTTGTGGGCTAAAGGACATTCAGTTGAGGACATTCATAAGGAAATGATTATAGTTTATGCTGAAAAGTGTTTATCACATAAAGCGGTCTATAACTGGCTAAAAGAATTTTCTCAGGGACGCACCGAAATTGTTGACAAAGTACGACTTGGCCGTCCTGTTCAGATTGCAACAGAAGCAACTGTGCAACGTGTGAATGAGAGCTGATAGACGAATAACGATAGACAGTGTAGCAAGTGCGATCGGATGTTCACGTGGCTTAGCCTACAGAATAATGCATGAGCAATTGAATTTTCGGAAAGTTTGCTCACGTTGGGTACCAATAAATCTGAATGATGAACACAAAATGAACCGATTTGGTTTGTCATTGCAGCATCTCTGTCATTACGCATATGAAGGTGAAGACATGCTCCAAAGGATTATTACTGGAGACGAATCTTGGGTGCACCACTACCAACCTGAATCAAAACGTGCCTCAATGCAACGGAAACACCCGTCATCGCCATGCGCAAAAAAAATTCAAGATTGCGCCTTCTGCGGGGAAGGTTATGCTGACAGTGTTCTGGGATTATCAAGGAGTGTTGTTAACCAAGTTCCAGAAGTATAGTGACAGTGTGAATTCTGTATCGTACTGTGAAGTTCTGCCCATGCTACGGGATGCGGTTCGAAGAAAACGTCCTGGTCTACTGATTAGAAGTGTGCTTCTCCTTCATGACAATGCCAGACCACATACGGCTCGGTTAACTCAAGAGAAAACTAGCCAGTTGGGTTGGGAAGTTCTTTAACATCCACCGTATAGTCCTGGCTTAGCTCCAAATGATTTTCACCTGTTTGATCCATTGAAAAACCACCTTGGCGGGAGAAGATTCTCGAGTGACGAAGAGGTGGAAACAGAAGTAAAAAAATGGTTCAGAAATCGGACTCCTGATTTTTACGCCATGGGTATTGTATCACTAATTACACGATAGGACAAATGTTTCAATGTTGGTGACGGTTATAAGGACTGTTATAGCCGGAGGTTGTGTGAGAGATACACTCTCCACTCCAACGGCGTGCATCTCAAATAGCCTCTGACAGTCAAGTCCAGCTCCTGGCCTTCTCGTAGCAGAAGTGTTTAAACTGATAGGAGAAGGGGCGAAGGCGAATATCTGGCGCCTAAAAACCAGACGTTTCGGGTAGATGTTTGGTAGCTCATCTACCGCTGCTGGCGAGATTCTTCAGCTGCCGTGCGTGGAGTGGGGCTCCTCCCAGCCAATGAAGAAAGGTGCGAATGGAGTTGTCGCGCGGCACCACTATGGAAAAGGTGAAAGAAAGGATTAAACGAAGTAAACAGTAGTCAAATCACGGCACCTATGGTCTGGAGGTCGGCCACGTCCTATGTGCACTCATATCGGGTGAAATGCCTGAACCAGCTTAACCCAGAGGTTAAGACACTGCTGGCGAAATTCTTCAGATGCCGTGGGTGGGATAAACTCCTCCCGACCACTGAAGAAAATGCGAAAAAGAAATTAGGGTTTCCGTGCGGCGCCGATCTGAAAAGGTGATGGAAAGGATAAAGTGAAGCTTAGTCGTTATGTCCAGTGGTCTCGCGGCGAGAGCTACCCATACCACGGCACCTCTGCTCTAGAGGCCGGCCACGTCCGATATACACCCATAATGGTGAAGTATGCCTAAACCGGCTCACACCAAGGGTGAAACTTGATGGCTACTCATGTCACGGTACCTCCGCTCTAGAGGTCGGTCACGTCCTAAACACGCCCATACTGTGATAATATGCCTAAACCGGCTCAACCCAGGGGTGGAAGTCACTAGTGGCGAGGATTCGTCCTCCTGGACAAAAGCTCCGTCCTGGTAACAACTACGAAGGGTAGCGGCCACGACCACAAAATGCTGAAGTCAGAGACACTGGACCAGGGCAGTCTAGATAGGCAACCACTTCTCACTCAGCGGGGATGTATGCGTATCCTAATCACGCTGAGGTTTTCCGGTGAGAAAGTCCAACGCTGGACTGGATGGGCAACCATCTCTTACCCGGCGGTGATACACGGGTATTTCAAAACACGTCGAGGTTTTCCGGTGAGAAAGTCCAACTCTAGATTAAACTGGTGCAACGAAAACCACGGTGTCACGCATCCCACTTCTGAGACCCACCAAGAATACAGGCTCAAGCCCTGCGATACTCTGAACCTCTTGTGGTGCTCTCGGGGATCTCGTGTGGTCCTTTCGGGGACCACAGGGGAACCACAGAACCTATCGAGGACCACAGGAGTAAATTCAGGAGGATCACAGGGCGTTCTTGTTGGAAAAAGCGAACGAAGAAGAAGAAAAGAAGAAGAAGAATGAGAAATAGAAGAATAATGTAGGTTCAAAAATTAAAGTTGTTAAATTACTGTCGCATTTTTTTAAACCAGGCATTTGCGAGTTACTTAGTGAGTTCCCCTTGTAAGTAGGAAGCTTGTGGTTAATGAAAGAAAAAAGGTAGTGAGATAGCAAAGTATCTGAAGCTACGCCAGAGTTCGCAGAGATAGAATTTTTAAAATGTGATAATAATGATTATAAAATAAATGATTTTAGAAAAAATTAGTATAGCGTTTCTTCTGCCCAGAGAGATAAATTTATTAGAGAATTTACCAGTTCCGATTTGACATTTGAGGGTTTATAATACTGATTTGACAACTGAGGGTTTACAATACTGATTTAACATTTGAGCGTTTACAATACTGATTTAACATTTGAGCGTTTACAATACTGACTATACATTTGAGAGTTTACAATACTGATTTAACATTTGAGAGTTTACAATACTGATTTAACATTTGAGAGTTTACAATAATGATTTAACATTTGAGAGTTTACAATACTGATTTAACATTTGAGAGTTTACAATACTGATTTAACATTTGAGCGTTTACAATACTGATTTAACATTTGAGAGTTTACAATACTGATTTAACATTTGAGCGTTTACAATACTGATTTGACATTTGAGAGTTAATACTACTGATTTGACATTTGAGGGCTTACAACACTGATTTGACATCTGATGTTTACAATACTGATTTGACACTTGAGAGTTTACAATACTGATTTTTTATGGTTTACTATATTGATTTTATATTTGAGGGTTTATAATACAGGTTTTGATGTGAATCTAACTTTTTTTAAAAAATTTGTTGAGTAGAAATCTCCATAACAGATTTTTTTGTCCTTTTTCAGCTGTATAGCCCGCCTCCCCGGGGTGGGGCACTCTCTACTTCCATCCCAAAAGAAAACCATCCCAAAATTTTTATTAAAAAAAATTCTCTTATTCTGAAGGTCTGCTTTCAGAACATGGTTTATGAGGAGACCAGGTCTAGTGACAAGCGTAAACCCAGGGCGACACGTTCTGATTTGTTTGAGAGATAAAAGAATTGAGAAGGATGAACCAGACGAAGAAATGAAAGGGAGAGATAGAGAAGGAGAAACAAAGATGCGTCCATTTTTTGTGAAGGGGGGTTTAAAAATAAGACACCCTTTCACTGCAAAAACACCACAACTGTGTAACCGAATCTGGAGAATGTGAAATTTTTATTTACCTTTGTCGAACAATTCTCACGCCTTTTAGAACGACCCTCAATTCAAATGTTTTTACAGATCCATGGCGTAAGAGCTTCCTGTGTCTATTGCCCTCTAGCTCTCCCACTAAGATCTCATCTGTTAGGTGTACACATTTAGGAAACCTAGTCAATGAAATTTCGTTTTCGTGTCAGTTTTGATAAAGCGAAGCAACTGTCATGAAATTTGTTAAGTTCTTCGTTAAGTATGTTAACTTTTGCGTGAACTTCTGGCGCAGGCGTGTACAGAAACGCGCTGAGGAAGGCTGGATTAGAAAGAGATAAATTGTGGAGATATTGTATTATTCAGTTCTGAGCTCATTAGAAATATCAGATTCACGGGCAAAATAATTTAACCGACTAAGTGGTTTCATTTGTTTCAGTTCATCGTTTCGTTGCACAGGAGGTTATATAATGAAATGACTTGGTTATTGAAAGCTGATTACAGCTCTATGCTAGCTGGTCAAATCTCAGTCCTCAGTCCACGTGTCTTGATGTTTCTCCTGTGAATGATGAGTCCATACTTTCAGCAGCTACCAACCTCACATTCTTCTTCTATTATAATATCTTTTTTTTTTAATCTCGAGTTTGTACTTACATGTTATCATGAGTTGACATGTCTGTTGCTGTATTCTTAACATTAGTATCCCACCCGACATAACTGAAATGACTTACACAAAAAAATCTGTACTTCAAAAGTACCTTCTTTAATGGACATGAGGGCATGAAACTTTCTGCCACAGAAACGGATGCAACCATGACGTTTTCAAGAGCAGCTAAGAGACAGTCTCTTTCGTTACCTCTGCTAGGAGAAATGCTTCAGTCTTTTGAAACACAGGAGGAGAGAGAAACGGAGATGTAGTGAACTGGGAGATGGGATGAGAAAGGTGGCTTTTATAAATGAGTAAGCTTTCAACATTCAGCAATTTTTGTTATAGATTTCATCATCATCATCATCATCATCATCATCATCATCATCATTGCCCGTCAATCCCCTAGTGAGTACATGGCAAGAATAAAATCTCCCCAGTGATCCCTGTTCTTGGATGTGTTCTCTACTTCCCTCCACGTGTATCCTTTATCTCATCATCATCATCGCCTTTCACTCCCTTGGGAGCATAGGCCACGGATAAAAGCTCTCCAGTCATCCATGTTCTTGGAATTATTCTCTGCTTCCTTCCATGTGCACCCCTTGTCTCTGAGCACTGTCACAATTTCTCTTCTCCAAGAGGTCTTCCTCGTTTTCTATTTCCTTGAGGATTCCATGTCAATGCCTGTCTTGCTATGTTGGTGTCGGGTTTCCTCAGAGTGTGGCCAATCCTAGACATGATTTGTAGGTTCATAGGTTCTTGTCCTGCCCTTTCCCAGACCTCCTCGTTCCTGATCTTGTCTTGCCATTTAATGTTTAAAATCCTCCTCAAGCAGTAGTTAATGAATGTTTGTATCCTCTGTTGTATTGTCTTGGTCATAACCCATGTCTCTGAACCATGTGGTAGGACAGTCTTTACGTTTGTATTGAAAAGTCTAAGTCTGAACATGTGGTAGGACAGTCTTTACGTTTGTATTGAAAAGTCTAAGTCTGAACATGTGGTAGGACAGTCTTTACGTTTGTATTGAAAAGTCTAAGTTTGGTTCTTGTTTTGATCTTCTTAGGTGACCATATTTTGTTAAGTTGGATAAATGCTGTCCTGGCCTTGTCTCATGGCACTTTCATAATTTCCCTTCTCCAGGGACAGAATATATTAATGAACTGCATGGAGGAGCAAGACCAGACCTAGTGCCAAATATAAATAACTGTGATGGACCAGCAATACTTGAAGAGGGAGTCTTAGATGCCATTAAACATATGAAGAGAAGGAAAGTGACAGGACCAGACAAAATATCAGTAGAGAATTGAGAAGCCCTTGATGAATTCGGTGTAAAAGTAATAACAAAGTTGTTGAATGGCGCTGGATTTATACCTAATAAACTATTATAATCTACCTTCATAGCTTAGCCAAAGAAGTCAGGAGCCAAAGAATGCGAAGACTTCAGAACAATAAGCCTTTCATGTCATATTACAAAACTACTATTGACAGTTATTATGAGAAGATTTAGGGAAAAAAAATAAAAATGGAAATAGGAAATGATCAGTTTGGATTTATAGGAGAAAAAGGAATTTATCTTTTTTTTTTAATAACACCGATCATGGGCGTCCCCTCTTCTCAATTTGCACTGCTTCGTCATCTTTCCCGCCACTATCGTCGCCTCTGGATTCTAGAAAATAGAAGCGAGTCCAGCGTTAGCGGAAAGATGATTTGAAGAAAGAGCCACGGATGAAGGGCGACTCATCCCTCCCTTTGTCCAAATCTTTTGAAGACCCGGGAGGTTTCATAGAGGATTTGACAATGACGGACACGAGAGAACTGCCCACCCCGTGTCTGACATCAGCGGTCACACCCTGTACGGGCGTGTCACTCAGTTGTCCAACCCATGGCGGCCAAGTCCGATTCGTGCCATTCCATAGATGGAAACAAACAAAATTTTGGAACTATGTGTAGAAAGTGTTTCATTCATTCATTCTTTCATCTTACAGTACTTTAAATCTCAGAAACTTGCCGTGGTTATGAAGATACTTAACTTTGAGACTTATACTTCATAAAATGTTTTAAAAAGTAAATGTTTTGCAATATAAACTTTCACTATAAATTATTACTATCTCCGAAATAAAAGTATTGTTTAGCGTAAGGATAAAAATAGACCACATAAAGAAACTCTGTTAATTGTACGAAAAGCTTCTGGGTATGATACTGTAGATAAAAAATGAAGCTCGAAACTTGAACAAATAAACTATAACTGGGAAAAAACAGACCAGATTTATCTGTATGTATGTTGACATTTTATTGAGTTGTATAACCTACATCCATTTAACGACTTATCTCTACCTGTTGCTTAACAGTAATCCCCTTTAAAAATAGCATATGCGTTACTTAAGCTATTTCTTAATGAATTGTTTAGTCTTCAAGTAATGTAGGGATGCAACGAGCTGTCGTGTGTAACGCATTCAACAACAGCTGACATGGATATAACCCCCTGTATTCTTTCAGTAAAGTTATCGCTCTAACTAGTGTATCGCTTCAGCATTTATCTGTGAACGACCCTTCATTGCATAAAGCCAGGTTAGTAGTGGTAGTTTTAACTTCAAAGATGGCGTGTAAGGGGAAACTGATGGAGACTAGATTCCGTTTCATTATTGCTTAAACTTTACTTTTAACTAATATTATCGAGCATCTAGGTACTAGTTTCCTTTTTTTTTTTTTGTCGGATAGTTTGTTCCAATGTGTGTCAAATGAGGAGACATTTGTACACTCTCCACGCGACATATTCGAGACATGAGTGTTATGGAAGAGGACATCGACCGGCTTCAGGCATGTGTGCGAGGTCGTGTTTTACATCGTTATCTTTCGTCGTGTTCATCCTCGCGTCAGCCTTTCATATACCTCTCTCGAGGGCTGCCAATTTCTCCGTCGATGGATTCCATCCTTCTCATGTGCTGTCAGTGTCGTCGCTTTCATCGTTTTCGTCATCATTTGAAGATATGACACCCGGTGGGGAAATACAAGAAAAAGAAGTAAGTCTGTCATTTATTTTTATTTTCACAATTAAATAAGAACTCATTTAACCCCCCCCCCCCCCACACACACACACATAAATAAAAACTCATTTCCCCCAACAAAAATAAGATCTCATTTACTCCCACATAAATAAAAACTCATTTACCCAAACATAAATAAGAACTCATTTCCCCTTAACAAAAATAAGAACTCATTTCCCCCAACATAAATAAGAACTCATTTACCCCCACATAAATAAGAACTCATTTACCCCCACATAAATAAGAACTCATTTACCCCCTCATAAATAAGAACTCATTTACCCCCCATGTAAATAAGAACCCATTCCCCCCACATAAATATGAACTCATTTACCCCCACATAAATAAGAACTCAGTTATATCATATAAATGAGAAGTCAGCTGCTCCCCCTCCCCCCACTTTTTTGACGTAAGTAAATAAGAACTCATTTCTCCCATAATTAAATAAGAGTTCATTCCCCCCCCCCCCAATTATTAAATAAGAACTCATTCCCCCCCCCCCCCCCACATAATTAAAAAAGAGCTCATTCACCCCCACATCATTAAAAAAAACATCTCATTTAACCATACATAATTTTTTTTAAATCTGATTTACCATCACATAATTAAAAAAGAGCTCATTTACCCCCATATAATAAAATAGAGCTCACTTACTCCTACATAATTTTTAAAAGATCTCATTTAACCCCACATAATGTTTTAGAAAGAGCTCATTTACCCCGACATAATTTTAAAAAATAGCTCATTTATCTCCACATAATTAAAAAGAGCTTATTTACCCCCCCCCCCCCCACACACACACACATTATTAGAACAAAAGCTCATTTACCCACACATAATTTTTTTTAAAAGAGCTCATTTACACCCACATAATTGAAAAAGAGCTCATTTGCTCCCACATAATAAAAAAGATCTCATTTACCCCCACATAAATTTTTTAATAGCTCATTTAACCCCACATAATTTTGTAAAAGTCTCATTTACCCCCACATAATAAAAAAAAAGCTCATTTACACCCCCCCCCCCCATAATTTAAAAAAAGCCCATTTACCCGCACACAATTAAAAAAGGGCTAATTTACCCCCATATATTTTTTTAAAAGAGATTATTTACCCCCCATCATCATCATCATCAGGTACCGTGCCGACTGGCTTTGGCTATTATGCTTCTCCAGAGTACACGATCCTTCATGCAGGCCATCAGCTCAGTTGATGATCTCCTCTCACACCATCCCGTCAGACTGTCCAGTATCATTTCTCTTGGTCTTCCTCTTGATCTTCTTCCTTCTAGTTTTCCTGTTATAATATTTTCAATGCCCCCTCTTCTCATTGCATGTCCTTTCTTATCTTTTTGACAAGGTTTTTTGTCTCTCCAGCTCTTCTCATACATTCTTCATTAGTTATTTTTGCTGTCCAGGGGATTCGCAACATTCTTCTAATAAACCACATTTCTGCTGCTTCCAATGATTTTTGTGCAGACGTGCCTATTGTCCATGATTCACTTCCATATAACAAGATAGGTTCAATACAGCATTTTAGGACTCGTTTTCTAACATTCATTAATAAGGATGTGTTAGCTAATATGTTTCTCATTCTCTGAAATGCAGTCTTTGCTTGGCCTATTCTGTTCCTAATTTCTGTTCTGCATTTCCCATCTGAAGTTATTACTGCTCCAAGGTATTTGAATTTCTGCACCTGCTTTAGAATAGTTCTGTTTAATTTTATACTGCATGCTGGTAGATTCTGTTTCTTAGATATAACCATAGTCTCTGTCTTTTTGATTTTCAAAGTAAGGTCTATCTGTTCACTTTCTTTGGCGACTTTATCCAAGAGATTTTGCAGGTTTTGTTAGTTCTCAGCTATCAGTACTGTGTCGTCAGCATATTTACCCCCGCATAATTTTTTTTAAAAAAGAGCTCATTTACCCCCCCCCCCCCCACATAATTAAAAAAAGAGCTCATTTATCCCCACATAATTAAAAAAAGGAGCTCATTTACCTCCATATAATTAAAAAAGAACTCATTTACCCCCACATAATTAAAAAAGAGCTCATTTACCCCCACATAATTTTAAAAAAGAGCTCATTCACCTCCACATATTTTTTTAAAAAGAGCTTATTTACACCCACATAATTTTAAAAAAGAGCCCATTTACCCCCACATAATTAAAAAATTCATTCACCCAAATCCTACCTGTAGTAAATACTGAAGTTGTTTTTTTGTTTGTTTGTTTGTTTGTTTGCTTCTGCACATAACACGGTCTATAAATGTAACTTTGATGCTTGCCAATCGGAGCTGTTTTCCTTCTCTTCGCGATTTCGTTTTAAAACATCTTCCAGCTCTTCCCATTCCCAGATCACGACCGACGTCATATAAAACATCTTCCAGCTCTTCCCATTCTCAGACCACGGCCGACGTCATATAAAACATCTTCCATCTCTTCCCATTCTCAGACCACGACCGACGTCATATAAAACATCTTCCAGCTCTTCCCATTCTCAGACCACGACCGACGTCATATAAAACATCTTCCAGCTCTTCCCATTCTCAGACCACGGCCGACGTCATATGAAACATCTTCCAGCTCTTCCCATTCCCAGACCACGACCGACGTCATATAAAACATCTTCCAGCTCTTCCCATTCCCAGACCACGGCCGACGTCATATAAAACATCTTCCAGCTCTTCCCATTCCCAGACCACGGCCGACGTCATATAAAACATCTTCCAGCTCTTCCCATTCCCAGACCACGACCGACGTCATATAAAACATCTTCCAGCTCTTCCTATTCCCAGACCACGGCCGACGTCATATTTATTACAGTATTAAAAAGAAAATGCCAATGTCCACGTTAAAATAATCAAACCAGGTTTTAAAAAAATAGTCTCCCAGCTACACTTTAGAATAACTGTTTTATCTATTGTTATAATTATTATTATTTGAATATTAATTTATTACTAGCAGTGACTCCGTACCATAATTTGTGAAATTAGACAAATTTTAAAGTGTCCTATGGTGTCCGTGCGTAGATACATGTAGGAGTACACTCCACTTTTGTGACGAAATTTCTTTTAAAGAAGTGATATTTCAAAACAATCGTCAGACAACAAAACAGGGCATCTTTAACTGCTACATATACCACATGTCTGCTCTCATTACAATGTAAAGTTTTTTTTTCCATTTTTGTTTTTAAACCTTAAAATTATTTCCAATAGTGACCGCGTGTGCGCTGTTGTTGTACAATAAAAAAAAAGTCTTTTTGTGCATTACATCCCTGATGTCAGTTGTATAGAATATAGAGAACAGGCAAATGCACACACATTTATTTTCCCTAATGTTAGTTGTGTATAGAATACAGAGAACAGGCAAATGCACACACATTTATTTTCATTTATTACACACGCATAATCGTAATGCTGTAAATTGACGCAGAGAAGTAGTATGCATTGCAAGCACGTATCGTACTTTTATATAAGTTACAGAGCTTTTATATAAGTTACAGAGCTTTTATATAAGTTACAGAGCTTTTGTATAAGTTACAGAGTTTTTATATAAGTTACAGAACTTTTATATAAGTTACAGAGCTTTTATATAAGTTACAGAGCTTAACATCATTTTTTTTAATATAAGAAACCGAGTATGTTGTTGAATTAGCCACAGACTCACACACATTCGTTTTCTTGGGCCGTTAAATGAACTACAATAATAATAATAAGAAGAAGAAGAAAAGTTAATCCCTTACTAAATAAATCTGCTGATATTTAGACGAAGAAGAACGAAAGATAAAAAAAAAAAAAACCGAAGACGTACCTTCGCAACTGATTACTAGATTTCATTTCAGAAACAAATTTTATACTTCTGCTGTAAGTGGCAGCTTAGAAAACAAAAGTCGACTTTGAATCTACAATTAGTGTTGAAATCTTTTGAAGCGTTTTTATGCCCTGCCATTCTATGTTTTTCTTGTTTCGTGATGTTACCAACGTTGATTTTGTTCTCGGGAGACGGCGGTGTTTGTTACTGCATGAGTGGCCATTAATTCACATTAACTGATAGGAAACGATGTAATAAATATGTGAATGAGCTTCTGCCTGCTATTTTTAGAATATAATGTATTATTATTAGTATTATTTTAAAATTATAATACTCATGGAGATTTTACTCTGCTAGCTTCTTCTTCCTTCACTCCTGGCTAATAAAAGATCTTAATTCTTTGCAAGCTGACCACAACCGTGAACTTCTTCTGTCTGTTTTGAACGGTCTAGGTACTCTATCACTTCTTCCGCAACGGCAGAAGCAAAAATGACGTGCGCAAGCTCTCCACAACGTTCATGGTCGGTCTCTTCAACGAGCTTCAAAGGAGGCGAGGCATTACGACCAACGACAGCAGCGGGTCTTCAACTGACACCATCAGGTGCTTCTCTGGGCAGAGTAAGTGACGCTAAGTATTTTACCAGAACTGGTTGTAGCTTATGCATCAGCAGCAGGCCATCTTGCTCACAACCGAGTGGCCTACAGGAGTGCTGTTACGGAGGCAAAGTTCCACATGGGACATGCAAATGAATGAATGAATGAATGAATGAATGAATGAATGGTTGTAGCTTGTTTCTTTTTATGGGGGATCTTGTCTGTACCGTGCACACATCCACCTCCACCCCAGAAACACCTAAGTACACTAGCACCCAGGGCATCCGAGAGGAATTTCTGAAGACGGATTAAAAAAAAAACTATATATCCCCTTCCCCTCCCCCCCCCCCCCGACACGTTTACGTAATTGATTAGCCACTGTTTACATTAACTCCGGGCCCTCACTTAGAACAGAGGGCCCCGAAGCAATGCACCAGCTGAACTCCCCTATAACTGGACCTCCATGCACCAACAAATTCACGCTTGATGATTTGGTAAAAAAAATTAACAACAGCATACGTTAAATTTGGACTTGTTAACACAATTTTGCAACAGGACGTTCGACGGTGTTTGAATGTAGTCTATGCTATACATATAGTAAGAGGAATGTAGTGTTTTAAGAATTGCTTTATAAATATCATTGCACTTCTGATAAATCCGTGGATGCTCCGGTCTTTTTCTTAGAAGCAACATTTCAGAGCAAATGTAGTACAGGTGCTCTATTTTTAAAAAATTTTTTTTTCGCTCGTTTGTTTCTCAAATGAACAATGGAACATGTAAACGATGCTCGGAATTTTTTTTAACTGGCATGAAAACGTCGGCACATTATATTTCAAGTGACATACTCAGGGAGGTGGATAGTCATAATCTTCTACAAATATCTTCTTCTTCTTCTTCTTCTTGAGCAGCTAATCTGAATTCAGCATCCTTCCGAACCAATGAGGCTCGTTGCTGCAGACAAGACACGTCTCCATTCTCCTCTGTTCTTCATCTTTTCTTGCCAATTGTCGATTCCAAGAGCGTTTTTATCTTCTTCTTGCTTGCCTCGTCATCGTTGTCTGGGTCTACCGTTTGATCCATCCCTTTCCATTACTTCTGTATAAGATACCTTCTTTTTTTTTTGTCCATCCATTCTCTCTAAATGCCCGAGCCATCTCAGTCTGCTGTTTTTCACAATAACTATTATAAACGGAGAGTTAAACAATGTGTACATTTTTTAAAAAATCTTCCATCGTTGTGTTGTAGCGCCTCTTATTGGTCCATGAATTCTTCTCAAGATTCTGTTCTCAAATGTTTGTACTGGTTTTCATCTTGTTTAACTGTATTCCATGTTTCAGATCCATATAGTACAATGGTCTACAAACATCTGCTTATCACAAACAGCTGTTTCTTGCCATAAACTGCCGTGTTTCTTGTCATAAACTGTTACGTTTCTTGCCATAAACTGTGGTGTTTATTGTCATAAACTTTCGTCTTTCTTGTCATAAACTGCCATGTTTTACAATGGCTGCGATATTTACTCCGCTGACTTTCCAAGTGTTCTTTCTTTTTTGTTTCTTTATTCTTTTCCTTTCTTTCTTCAGTATTCTCACCATATGTGCAACAAAAACAAAAATAAATACTTTTATTCACTTTATGCAAGAACTTAAGGTAGATGCAGTAATAAAATAAATGGAAAATCTAAATTTTATGTCATATTACACATTTATAATAAAACAAACGTGTACAGTTTATTACTTACAGACACATAAGCACAATAAGTCATTTATATTTCATAATGCAGTACACGCACATCAGAGATGCACAAAAATTTTCCATTTAAATATTTGTATTTGAAAAAATGAATTCGAAATTCGAATATTCGTTTTCCAATTCAATCGTCACGTATTGAGCTTGCGTGTAATTTGTTACCATTGTATTGTTACTACAAGAGAATTAAAGGGTTCTATGTACTAAATTTAAATAATAAGGTATTGACTGGGTACATGGGACCCAACTAGAAGATCTTGATTTTGCTTATGACATAACTCTTATCAGTAATAATGTGAATTCCATGCAAGAAAAAACAGCCTGTCTTCACTGGCTAGCAAAATAGGACTTGAAATTAACAAGGACAAAACAAAAATAATGAAAATTCCTCTCAATCAAAATGGAAAAATACACATAGAAGGGACAGATATTGAGGAAGTCAATCAATTTGCATACCTTGGCAGCTACATAGACCAGGATGGTGACACTAGAAAGGAAGTTAGGATCAGAATTGCAAAAGCAGCCCTATGTGACGTTCAACGGCACGGGAAGGATATAAGATGTACTAAATACTCCGTAGAATAAGACTATTCGATTTGTATGAACAACGAATACGAAATGTGGATTCCTGGAAACAGGATAATTCATTATACTTGTATATATATATATATATCAGTGTTCCCTCCAAGACAGAGGTCTTAAACTTTATTGTGGCTACTCTATTACACTTTAGGAATGACAAATAAATTATTTAAACAAATAATTTACTTTGAGAGTTAAGTAATTAATCCGTTTTATGAACTGTTTTAAAAGTTCTATTTTGTGTGTACAAGAAGAAGAAGAAGAATCTCATAAAATTCACCGTGTCAAAATTCAGTGCTCAGTCTTTATCAGACGTATTTGATTTAATTTTTTTAAAAAAAGCTTAAGGTATACTTAACATTTTCAGAAACAATATTGAAAATGTAAAATATTCACACACAAAAATACATTTTTCAGTGTAAGCAGATATTAGAACATATTCGTTATTTGCGTACAATTTAGTGAGAAACAATGCTGCATTTAGACGAGACGAGTGAAGAGTTTTGCAAAAAGCAGTTCCCACTGAACGAAAATGAAGTAGCACAGAAATCAGCTAAATTATAAACGAGGATACTGAAGATGATTCGTTATAAGAAACAAATTGGAGAATGTAAAAACACAGGAAGACTTTGAATATGTATGTATATTTAAGTCACACTTCTTTCTATAACTACATTTTGAAACTAAACAGCGAGCAAAGCTATTTGCGGGGGGAACACTGTATGCAGACAAAGGCGGAGAAATAGAATGATCAAAGAAGAAATAATGAACTAAATATGAATATAAATCAAACAGGATAGGACTGCATGGACTTAAGAAGCGGATAGGTCATTGTAACCACGTCAGTCAAAAAACTGTTACTGATTTACATCTTACATCCTTCCCGTGCCGCTAAACGTCACATAGGGCCCGCATGGTAGTTCGCCAAGATTTCCTGTCTTCTGTTAGTTTTTCAATCTCATCAAGGGATGTTATGCCCACTGAACTGGCCTCTCTTAATACTGTCCTCCTTATAGTTTCACATGGTCGACCTCTTTTTCTTCGGCCTGTTGTGTTCCACTTCATAGCTCATTTGGGGATCCTCTGATTGTTTCTTCTCATCACATGACCGACATATTTTACTGATTTAGCTAAGCAGACATAAAATACCCGACACATGTAGGGAATTTTTTTGCACGTGATAAGTGCTTTTTTCACTTCATTCAAATGTCTTCTTCGTGTTCCACAGCCTTTGTCATGAGACCATCATTTCAGAGTCAAAATATCCACCAAGCAGCTAAACTCTGAGTTATGATGACTCTTATTTCAGGAAAATATATTGCACCTTTTTAATAATAATACTGTTATTAGTGAGCTTATATTTCTCTCCGTGTGTGAGTACTTGTGTGTGTGTGTGTTTGTGTGCATGTATCTGTGTATGTGTGTGTGAGAGAGATAGATAGATAGACACAGAGAGAGAGAGAGTGAGAGAGAGAGAGAGAGAGAGAGGGAATTCCTTATAAATTAAACATTACACACTGAAGTGTGAGATATCTCAACCATATAATTATTATTATTTAAAGAAGTTTGCAAGATCTAACAGTCAAGTTTTTTTAAAAATCATTTATGTAAAAAAAAAAAGACTGGTTGATTTCTTTTTCATTCACAATGTTTATCATCATTATCATAATCATCATCGTCATCATCTTAATAAAGAATTTTTTTTTTTTTTTTTGCTCAGCAAATTAAACCGTTATGAACTAAGTGTAGCAAAACGTCCCTTTACACAGATAGTAAGTGCCTCACTGTAGCTCTGGCATTAAACAAATTCTTTCACAACTCTATCGAAGTGGAGTGTATGTTGGGGGTGGGGGGGGGGGTAAGTCTGGTGGGTCCATTATGAAGATCAAACATCGTCTTCGAAGACCTTACTAGCTTTACCAAAGCCCTGCTTGCAACTTACACACACACTGGAGCTACGGCTGTCTGACTAACTATGCTTCATAACAGACCTCCCATCTTTCCTTGCTTTCCATTGGCTCGGTGTTTTTTGGTTCATTCCATGGTGCCAGATTGTCCTTTATTTTCTCTCTTGGATTTCCGTTGCTGCTATTGCAGGTTATCTTTCTTGTTGTTATATTTTAATATCATTCCATTCTTCTTATATAACAATTGACTGTCAATTATCAGTGTACAGTTTTAACTAAAAGTTTTAATTCCAGTTTTAACTGAATTTTAATTTCTTTTTGGCAGTCGATTTATCTGGCATTCCCTTTTAATCGTCGATATTTTGAAGATACCGAAAGAAATTCTTCAAGATAATAAGAGAAATTACTCAAGATACTAAGAGAAATTACTCAAGATTACTCAGTATACTAATAGAAATTACTCAAGATTACTCAAGATGTTAAGAGAAATTACTCAAGATTACTCAAGATACTAAAAGAAATTACTCAAGATTACTCACGATACAAAGAGAAATTACTCAAGATTACTCAAGATGCTAAGAGAAATTACTCAAGATACTAAGAGAAATTACTCAGAATAAAAGATAAATTTTCAGGGTATTAAGAGAAATTCTTCAAGGTAATAAGAGATAATTTCTTCAAAGTACTGACAGAAATTCTTCAGAATACTAAAAAACATTCTTCAAGGTAATAAGAGAAATTCTTCAAGCTACTATTCAAGGTACAAAGAAATGCCTCAAGGTTCTAATAGAAATTCTTCAACGTACTACGAGTAATTTCTTCAGAGCACTGGCAGATATTCTTCAGAGTACTGACATATATTCTTCAGAGTACTAACAGATATTCTTCAGAGTACTAACAGATATTCTTCAGAGTACTAACAGATATTCTTCAGAGTACTAACAGATATTCTTCAGAGTACTAACAGATATTCTTCAGAGTACCACGAGAAATTCTTCAAGGTACCAAGAGAAGTGCCTCAGAGTGCTAGAAGACATTCTTCAAAGTATAAGCAGAAATTTTAAATCGAGCTGTTTAGTGATATTCGGTGTCACAGATGAATTACCCTGAGGGGTTGTTTTGTTTTTTGTTTTTCATTTTCTTGTATATTGTTGTGGTTTACAATATTCTAACAATTCTAAATAATATTTCTACAGATGCTAAGTACACGAAAACGATGAGATCTGTCGTGGAATTCCATATACCACATCTGCCTACTCATGAAAAGCTAATACACGCTGAGTTTAGGTTCCTAAAGAATCAAACAAACACAACCAGATCGAGAAAATACAAGTTCATAATCCAGGTGAAGAGAAACGGAAAAGTTGTCCGAAGAATCGTCCTCAGTCAACGCCTGGATCCTCAAGAGCAGCACAGCGTCTTTGACATGACCAGAATAGTTGCTCCTTGGATCAATGACTTCCATGGTGACATCACATTTCACGTCAAGATTTCCAGAAAGTTTCAACGCCAAACGATGACTGCTTCAAGTGACATGTCGCTCCAGTCGTCATCACTCATTGTCTTGTATCTGGAAGACGGCAAGTTTTTGAAGACCATGTACGCGAGCTTAACATCTGACGGTGCCGAAAATTCTCCCCACCCGTCTGCACAATCCTCATCGAAGACCAAAAGAACTTCTCCAGAATATTACGATCTTTTCTTAAATTCATCTTCACGTGTGCCACAGCCCTTGGCATCATATACTGACTCTTCTAGTAGGGAAAGAAGGAATATACCAAAGAGGAAGCGAAGAAATCGAGTAAACAAGAAGTGGTCACCTAAATCTAGCCAGAAAGAGAACTGTCAAATGTACGACTTCAACGTCGATTTCAGCGTAATCGGCTGGGGACAGTGGATTGTTCATCCGAAGAAGTTTAACGCCCGATTTTGTCACGGCACATGCCCATCCCCCATCGATGTTCAGTACAGCCCCACGAATCATGCAGTGCTGCAGACTTTGATGCGCATGAAGAGACCGCATACAGCCCCGGCGCCCTGCTGTGTCCCAACCAAGCTAAGTCCCATTAGTATGCTTTACTTCGAGTATGATGAGCTGGTAGTCCGACATCACGAGAACATGATTGCTACAGAATGTGGGTGTAGGTAATGATTTGCTTTCGATAATCTCCATTTCGACAATCGCTAACTGCTCACCAAGACGCCCTGTCCTGAAGGCCTCTCAGAATGGGTTCACTGTTAACAGCACTGCTTGGAGAACCTTTTGGGCCACGTTTGGTTGAATGAAAACCATTTATATGAGACCCTCTGAGGCTGTAGGCAGCGTGTGTGCTAGAATATGACATGCCCCAGACAAGGCTAACTACAAGACTCTCCAAGGCTTTATGCCCTTCAAGGCTCATGACTGCTCTTCTATGAAATCTGCGTCCGAGGCCAGGCGGCTGGTCTTTCGGCAGCACAAGCCCAGTTGTAAAGCAGTAATTTACAGCAGACTGGCTACTGCGTTTCTTGAAGTTTGTTCTGCATATGATGTCCTTCAGTTCATAAAGCTCCTGCTTGATGATATCAGCCAAGTGCAGACATGGGTGGAAAATTGTAGAGCCGCATGAAAAGAACCTCTGATCATGATGGAATTTATAGAAGTGACGCGTCTCCCTATCTACATTATGAGCATACGTGGAGACGAATTAACTCTTAGTATCTGAAATGACACAACCAGTGATTGTAATATTCACGCTACTAACACAGAAATTATCATATTTTTTCCCATGTATTCAGTTATCTTTAATTTGATATATGATAGTTTTATGTTATTATAACTTATTGGGTTACATGAAATATTCTACATGAAGCTCACTCGCTCTGTGCTGGAAAATTCAGAAAAAAGAACAACAATAATAATAATAATGATTCCACCACAAAGTGAAAAATAATTCCGGACAGTAAGGGTTAAAAACATACAAACATGTATATCTGCATCGAGAATGTAATACAGAAGAATAATATAGAAAATCTGTAACAGAAAAGACTTGGTTCATTCTTTGTTACTCATATCACATTATCCCTGATATTGTTTTAGATAATTATTACAATATCGTTCGTTTTATATCATTTTTATACTCATTATATATATATATATATATATATATATATATATAACTCCTGGCGCCGAAGTCTGGACACGGACATCAAAATAATGAACCAGACATGGAGACAGTTGGAAAGAGTGGCCCAGGACCGAACTGCCTGGCGAGCTCTTGTTGGCGGCCTATGCTCCACGAGGGGTCAGAGGCATATATATATATATATATATAGGAGTAGTATGGTTTATAGCGAACTGTGTTTGTGAATGCAGTGGTTTAAGAGACCAACGTTGCCGCCATCATACTGGAGCTCACCCAGTTGTGAAAATATGTACCTGACACACTTGTGTTATGATGCTTCTGAAGCCGCATAACGTTCCTCCTGAAGGGTGAGGCAAACCACACCAGATTTACACAGGATACGTACGTGTCTGTCACTTCATAACAGAGGGAAAATGGCACGTGTTGTCCCAGAACTAAATCAAGCTTTTAGTGGGTGAGCGAAATGTTTAAAAATAAAATTGATCTTTGAATTTACCACGGACGGGCAAGGAACGTTCAAAGTTTCATCAAAAACTTTCACTGTAATAATAGAATCAATGTGTGTATGTGTGTTATTCTGTAACAAAACCTCTGTGTTTTTGGGTGTTTGTGTTGTGTATTTAATACACAAATCAGATCATGCACTTGTATGTTTTTTTTTTCTTCTTTTTTTAACTTCTCACACGAACATGTTTCAAACAATTCCCGAAAATCCTCTATCTACGATATCCTCAAACTTTATTTGGCAGAATCCAGTTATTGACAACCTCGTTTGATGGGAGTCCAGTTATTTGACAGCTTCGTTTGATAGAGTCCATTTACTGGCGGCCATCATCTGACAGAATTCAATTATTGACAGCCTCGTTTGACAGAGTCCAATTATTGACAGTCTCGTTTGACAGAGTCCAGTTATTGACAACCTTGTCTGACGGGAGTCCAGTTATTGCCAGCCTCGTTTGACAGAGTCTAGTTATTGACAGGGCGAGTGTGTTTAACTCCCTTGATTAATCTATGACCTCCTATTTGTGTTTAGAATCTCCAGGTAAGAAATAACTACATTTTTCTATTACTACTTACCTCAGCTATATACACCAACTACTCATCACCACAACCATCACATCATCATCATTATCATCATCATCATCATCACCATTATCATATGCCTGCAGCCAACATCCCGCTGTTGTTGTCATCAGTCAGCCTGTTTCATGTTATCAGTACCATAATATTTCACATGATCTCGCTACCGGAACTTAATCTATTATCATCGACACAACCACAGCAGGCGACAATAACATGAAAATGTTAAAATACTTTAATCTATTTCCTTCAGTTTTCTTTTTCAATTTTCAAATAAACATTTCTCTTGTTAAATGTATTGTCATTTTTGCTTTGTAAAAAAAAAACAACACACAACTAAAAATTATGATGTTAATTTTTACCTACCTTCATGTATAAAATTTTCATGATCAAAGAAAAAAAACATTCGTATGTAACAAAATTATTGTTACTGGTAATCTTTCTGTGTATCACGTTCTCGCTGTGTTACGATTATAAGCAAATATTTGTTGATTGTAAGTAGCGTTGTTCAGATTGTCGCCCTTTCTTCATAGCAAAGACCCAATATTCTGTGCACTGATACAGTGCATGATAAATGTTTACCAATCAGTCAGTCATTTGCATGTCCCTTGCGGAACTTTGCCTCCCTAACAGCTCTCCTGTAGTAGGCCTCTTGATTGTAAGCAAGATGTCCTGCTGCTGAAGCATCCATTTGCAGATCATCAACGATGTCTTGCAGCCATCTTCACCTTGGTTTTCCTGTCTTTCTTTTTCCCATGATGCGCCATTCCAAGACGGTCTTCTCTAATTTCTCATGATGTTTAATATGTCCAAAGTATTTAAGTTTTCTCTGTTTAATCCTCTTTACTAGCCAACCTTCTTCAATGTTAAGTTCTTGTAATATGGATATATTTTTTTTTCTTTTCTTTGTGTCCATGATATTTGAAGGACTCTTCTGTAGCATTTATATTTACAGGCGTTTATGTGTTTCTTAGCTGTTTTGTTAAATGTCCAGGTCTCACGGGCATTTGATGGTTGTTTAAGTCAAACGATCTGGGGGAGGTGGTGGCATTCAATGGGACCTACCCTCCCAATCAATCGATTCCTTCAAAATAAGGGGAGGGGAGTCTTGATGGAATGTGTATTCTTGTGTAGCGTACACAGTACGGAGTATAGTGTGCTGTTGCAGGATTTCCAGGTATGTTTTTTGTTTCCTTTTCTTGTAGCCTCTTGGAAGAAAAAGGTTCCTGTCACGGAATCGCAGGTCAACGCACGCCACGTATTTAATCTGAGGCTGTCCCGTTCATGTCCGAGCACCACAAGAGGGTTTTCAGTACCCCATATCCTAGAGTTACGCCTGTTCACTTTATCGGATTTACAGAAAGTGACTTATCGAAGAATTCTACAGTTTTATGAAATTCATTGTCACCGTAAATCTGAGGTAACATTTCATTAGCAAACACGCTCTTTCTGGGCCTGTCACTGGCTGCAGTTTTTTAACTAACTGTATCTTGTAAACTCTAAGCTGTAACATTTTGTTTATGATGCCATGCACAGTAGATCGAGGCATTTGAAGTTCACTACTGACCCGTCGAATTGACTTGCTTGGGCTACGTTGAGAACCTTCCCGATCTGACTCGACTTGATCATCACTCTCTGTTTTCTTGCCACTGCCTTCCTTCCTCAACACATAACCCGTTTCCAACAGTTGGTTTATGCCGCCTCATAAGTAAATGGCATTCCGATAGTTCCTGTCCGCCTATTTCTGTCTAAATCGTCTCTGCACTGTAACAGGAAACTGAAATTCTGCTAACCAAAAACAGCACTCAGCTTTCTGACGCACCGTAAACGATGCCAGCACATTTGTAGTGTCACGTGACGCGCATGCGCTGTAGTAGTAATGTGACGTTCCTATTGTTGTTTATAAAACTTGATGAGTTTCTGCTTCACAGAAACGAAACCGGACAATTTTATCACTATTGGTTGCTGAGATATTTAGTTTCCTTAATGGTAGACGTTCATCCGGACACCCTGTATATTATGTAGTTAAAGGGCCGAAACTTTTGCCTGAGAAGGGTACTTCTCTGATGATCTGAGGAGTTGTGTTATTGTTTTGCTGTCTACAACAGAGAGTATCTTGCCTGTATAGTTCGTATTCCCGCGGAACTTGTTAGACTGATTCTATCTTCCGCCCGTTTTCAGCTTGATAGACTTCTTGGTTTAGACACAGAGCATAATTGTTATGGTGTTTATGTAAATTAACAAGAAATCTTCCTGTAGTCGCTTCTTATAGCTTTAAAGAAGTTATTCTACCCATTAAACGTATACAGCCATATCATGCGTGTCTAGATCCATTGCGTTTGTAAATAAACCATTTACGCAAGATCTTTCATGTTAGTAACTTTCATTATATATACAAGACCTCTCGTACACAATGTGGGTGATTTGTGCAAAGATCCGTTGCGTTGCATTTTTCTGTTATAACGTCATTTTTCGTCATAGTAGACGGCTTTGAAATGAGCAGGTGTTTGTTGTGGGTTTTACCGAAGACGTACCTGTTCCTACTGAGCAGTTAAGAATTGAAAATTTGTCTATATTGCACTTGTCTGTCTTGAACTTTCCAGCTCTAAGACTCTGCCAGTCGGCTCCAGAAGATGGACAAGGTCCATACATCTCAAAATCTAGCACAGCTGCTAAAGGATGCCTTAAAGTGGGCGTGCTAATGAACCCATCCAGGTTTTTCTTGCGGGGTCTAGTCATGTGGCCTTTGGGTCTCCCGAGCCACCCACATAACAGTGGGTCTAAGAGGGACTAGTAGTTCCAATGATTGTCATATGGTAGCAGGCGAATCCAACTAGACATCGATGTCTTGTGTATATGAAAGGGTGACAAAATGATCCCGATGTTTCATAATATTCCTTATCTTTTTTTTTAATTGACTAACCCGTTTTTAACACTTTAAATTCTTTCTAATGTTTCAGGAATTAATTAATTAGCTTTCTTCGCATATCTGGTACCCTTCCACTGTGTTGTATTCACACTTTTTTTTTATTCTTTGTTTAATGTCCAAGTTGAGCATTTAGTAACACAACAAGACGTACGTTATTTCCTTGTTTTGTGGATATTTGAATATATGTTTTAATATATGTTTTGTACACTACTTTATTGATTTGTTGCTTTCTAGTTTCAGTCGCTCTGTTAACCTGACATACACTTTCTGGCAACAATTTTCATTTTTCTTGTCATTTCATTGGCAATAAAAGGTAAAGGAACTTATGTTGTTGAGACATACCAGCATCACAGCAGTGTTTCAGTGACCAGATTTTTTTTTTAAGCGTCAAAGAAATCTGAGAAACGATGTGCCAAGTGTATTGAACCTGGAGGTGAATATGTGGAATAACATGTAAGTTTCCTGGCTCTATGTCATTCCTTTCTTGGTCGAGCAGATAACATTTCAGCAACCCCTGATACAGGGAATATAGTGATACAGGGAATATGATGATACAGGGAATATAGTGATACTGTGAATATTTTCTTTGATTTATAATACACCAAACCGGATGTGGTCAGCGTTAAGCATGCTTGCCCTTCATTTCCTGTCTCATGTAGGTATCAGGTACCCAAATCTCACTGCCGTTAGTGCAAAACGTGCATTTGCACGGGGCGGCAAGTTCCCAGGGGGGCCACGGATGGAAAAGTGGAATAAACAAGGGGAGGGGGGTGTAGATAATATGAAAACAATGTTTTTTTAAACTCATTTTCATTTATTGTTGACTATACTTAGTGGATCGGGCCTTTGGAAAAAGGATTCAATGTGAATTTATTTCTCTGTTTTTCCTGCCACCATTAAAAAAAAAAATAGTTTCTATGACACAGAAAGATAAATATTACGAGTATACTATAGTTACAGAGTGCAGGCCAGATGTAAGTTATATTGAACAAAAGCATTTGAAAAATTTATTAATATAGATTCAAGTGATGCCAACATTCATGAGCATGTTCTTGGTTTCATTCCTGTAACAGTCACTACAGACTCAGTGTTGACTGAATGTGTTCCTAGAAAATTGTCAGACATGAATATCCCACTTGCAAACATGCGGCCCAAACTATACAGACATGAGGCGTGAGACAAGACCAGAAGACACAAGCTTGGGGCAAAAGCTTTGGGGGTCTGGAGAGGACTGCGGACTTTGCCATGTCAACAGGGATCAAGATCTGATGTGACTAACAACCTAAGAAGAAGAAGAAGAAGAAGAAGAAGACATGCGCACTCATGGTACAACAATAGATCAGATATGAAAGGAAAACATTCAGAAATATAAACAATGCATCAAAGACTTGAACTCGAGAGCTGCTTTTTTTTTTTTTAATCTCTTGTTCTCATTCTCTCAACTTAGTTGTCAGTAATGACACAATCTCATCTCGGGAAGAAGTTTTATTATTTGAAACAATTCAGAAACTGTATGTGTTGCTCTCAGCATCGGCACTGATTTGGAAAGTCTTTTTAAGCACATTAGACACCTCTAACGCTCCGCTCAAGCCACTAAAGTAGCACCAGCTGGAAACCTAGAATCAAAGCCACTCGTCCTTTAAGATCCTCTAGTCATGACTTGTTTGATGCTTTGATAGAAATTCCTAATAATGACTCAGTGGACAAAATGGTAAGACATGAAACTGAAATACTTGCCCTTAACGTCAGAGATTTCAAATTCTTATGTTGTCTTCTTATTAGATATTATGTTTTAAATGAACTTAACGCCGTTAGTAAACTTATGTAAGCTCAACAATGACCAAAACTCGACTGGAAGGACATGCTATGATTTCAAATGAGCATGAACTCGGTTAGAAATTAGATTATACTGACCTCTTTCCGATTTTTCGAATATAAATTTATTATTTATACTAATAAAAGTATATTGCTTACGAATATGAAAATAAGGAAACTGTCTTTACAAGCACAAATATCTGAAAATTGTTTCCGACTAGATCCAAATAAATCAGCCCTTAGCAAAATCCTGTTAATTAAATGCCTAATGTCCGAGGACACGGTTTCACATGATGCCTTCAACTTGAAAATATTTCACAGTTTTAGGGATTCGAATATCCAGAGTAAATTACAAAACTTACATAAGGTGATCATGATGTTGATAAGGACATCTAAAATTACTGATTGTCGCAAATATTTGCCGACAAATGAAGTTTTCAAGTTTATTTTTGTTGCTGCGGATGTGGCTCACGCTGTCGGAGAATGGAGGGGGGAAAATGTCTTATCCCAAACTATTAATCCAAAGTCAGCATTCGTGGAACCATCTTTTCTAAAAAAAAAAAAAAAATTTAGTGGAGTACAATGAACATAATTATCTTTTGACAAAGTATAACGTTTAATGTAACATTTTATAGTAATATTTCGCAAAACTAAGCTAACGTACGAAGAACAGCACTTACGCGTCCAAGGCATGTTATCAGTAATTTTGGATTTCAAAAAATGAGTATTTTCAATTTATTCTCCTAGATTCTTTAATTAAAAAAAAATAAAATGGTAAAGCGTTCTCAGCTATGATACCCCTCTCACCCAATGCTGAAAGCGGTGAGGAATGTCAGGAAGAGTGAGGCAACAGAAGGACGGACTGTGAGCTAATGCCTAGACACTAGAAGCCATCCTAAAAATATGGTGATATTTTGTTAAGGGTATCCGTCATCACCCACCTTACCACACCAGCATCATAACCCTCGAACTAGCAATATATTAAGGAAGGAACTTCGCGCAACCAAAAGCTTTCCAAGTCAACAAAGCTCTAATTAACTCTGCGAGGATCTTGACTTATTATGAATCTTAATACGACTATGGATTAAAGGTCAGTGGTCAAGAGGATATCCCCGAGAAGGATTGGAAACATTTTTTATACCGATTTACTTATATATATATATAGCACCTTTTGCCTTTGTTTTGTGTTAGTGGTGAAATTATACTGAATATATCCAAATATTTCAATTGCTAAAACAAGGTCAGAATTACGAAACTTATTTCAAAGTTAGTGCAAATGAATGAACAATAATTAAAAATGTATTCAAATTATAGTACAAAGTTTGATTATATATATATATATATATATATATATATATATATATATATATATATCAGTGGATCTCAGACTCTTTTGCTGCACGGCCCACATTTAAAAGTCAAACATTTTTGCGGCCCACTAATAAACTGCTTTATATTTACAGAGTCTAAATCTAATTTTATAAAGTATTATATTTATTTTCCCTATACGTTTAACTGCATATTCATTGCTACACAAGTTCTTTTCATTTACCATAAATATGTCCGGATGTCTATTCTGGTTTGAATTTATGACACACTCGAAGATTATCCTCCACGTTCATTCTTGAACGATATTTGGTTTTCATGGCAGTCAATGCAGAAAATGAAACTTCGCATAAATAAGTTGTTGAAAAAGGTAAAAGAACTTTCATCGCCAGGGCTGACAAAAACGTGCCAACCTCCCTACAGCCCGGACTTGGACCATGCTGACTTGTTTCCGCTCAAATCAAGCTTGAAAAGCTACAATTTTGGGACTGTTAATGATGTGCAAGCTGTCGTGACGAGTGCTTTGAAGGAGATCCCTGATCAATACTTCCAGACGACGCGTTGCAGAACCGCTGGCAGCGGTGTATTAGCTCAATGATGTTATTTCAAGAAATTTTAAGTATATGGAATCAGTCTCATTATTTACCGGACACACCGTGTATATATAAGCGCTCTTCAATGGGCTTAATAACTACAACAGAAGAAAGGGCGATTACTCTTATAATGTTCTGAACTCTGTTCAGTTTTGTGTTCATGAGAATATGTCAGATTTCTTTACACCTGCGTCTTTGTTATTTTGGTATGGCGTATCAGTCTAATTTTTTTACTACTCGTATGCTTCTGTCCAATATAACATATGACTTGAAAAACATACAAGTTATTACAAATTAAATCGACAGAATAAAGTTCATGCTGTTATTATGACGCCCACATTTTTTTTCAATATTTATACGCTTTCAACAGCAACAGCAAATTGAGCACACTATACCGGCCCTAACCACTATTCTGTCTAATATGTAAAAATATTGCCATTTACCAACAAATATGAACAAAGTAGACAGTTTACGAAATACGGCAAAACTAAACCACACAATGATTTTTGTAACCAAAAACTAAAAACCACGGGTTTCAGTACTTTATGTCAAAAACTGTGCCAATAGTAACAATTTTTTGTTCTCAGAATCTTCGTGAAAAGAAAAGCAGCGATATTAACATTTAGTAACACTAGTCAATAACTTCAGTGTCTACCTTAAAAGAAAAAAGGAAGTTATGCTATGAAAAAGATCAATGCAACGGTCAATACTTTTTACAATCCTGTTAGTTTTGTTCATCATAGCGTTTATATTAGCGTCAAAGGTATACTTTCTATATTTCATTTCTAGTGTCTACTGTCTCGCTCTTAACGTGAGACTACTGGAATTTAAATAATTTTTTTAAAATACATTTTAAAGTCCGAATATCTACAGAAAAATTATAAAAACTGCAAAAGCAAATTTCACTTCGACGAGTCGCAGAAATGTCTCAAATATTTTTTGTCAGCGTTTGCTACATTAGCAGCTTTACTTGTCGCCTTTAATCACGGTAACGATGACCATAAGGATAATGACGATGACGACGACAGCGATGATGATAATAAATTAATGCTATTTAAAATTAACGGTCGGACATGTTAAAGCTTACTTAGCATAATTGGTTTTAAAATATTAAGTGTTAATTTGAGAATTAGGCAGGCAAGATATACTGCTGTACGGGAGGCAAGATTCCTAGAGTCGGTCCTGCATGACTCCTTCAAGGAAAGCAAAAGTCTGATTTAGAAAAGTGAGGTTGGGGGGGGGGGGACTATAGTAAAATGACACACATAAATTATCAGCTTTAACAATGAGAAAATCACAGAATCGCCGGAGGTAAGATCATTCACTGTCTGGATGAGTGAAATAAGGAGGTGGGAGGGCAGGTGTTCTTATCTTGACCTAGGGCTCAGGTCATGCCCTATCTAGGTGAGGAAACGTGTAACCCTAAACCACACTTAAATGAAGCCATAGACGAGCACCATCTGACGTGTCTCCACACACACACACACACACATACATACTTGTAATCTATACCTGAACTATAAATTTCTGACCCCTCAAACAGCCACTTAATGATGATACCACCGCCATGTAAGGATTCGGGGCTTTCTCTGGTCTCTCGGCTCCTAATCTCGATGGCTCAGAATAAATGGCAGCTTGACCGTTGAGTCTGCACCTTTTCCGACGCCTTTTTTTTCACGAAAAGTGTCTACGTATAAATTAGCCTGGAGTGTCTAATCCCCTGGATTTTGAACTGCCCAGTTTGTGGAGACTAGCTAGCCCGCTTCTTTGACACGAGATACAATCCCTCGAAATCTCGTGAGATCCCCTCTAGCTCCGGGACTTGATATCATTGTTATGAAAGTTTTAAACTATAAAGACAGAGCCCAAGGTACACAGAAAGGGATGCCTCTGTACACAAGTTATCTGCAAATAAACTGTGCCGTCGACCGACAGTTTCAAATCCAGTAGTATTTCTCTCAAGAAGATCTGGAGAATGTCCTTAACGCCTACTTCAGCCGCGGTAGTTTAGAAAGACCGATGTTGCTTCTGTTTCCACGATGTGAAATGTCTGGCTCATATTATTTAACGCAGCGGTTATTGTAAACTGAAACGATCAACGGCGGTTCTCAAACTCTATAATAAGTGACACATTTTTAGGTCAACATCGCACAATCAGTTTAATATCACAAAAATACTGTTACTTATCATTAATTAAGAATACGGAATAAAATAATAACTGAGATTGCAGAAGAACAATGTGGGTTTCTTGAAGGAAAAAAAGCATAATTAAAGCACATTTTATGTTACAAACTAACAGAACGATTACTAGAGGTAAACGAAGCTTTATACTAGTGGTTTATTGATAGAAGTAGACATAAAGATATGACACAGATACTAGAAAAACTTAATATAGACTGTAAAGATATGGAAATTATTCGGAATATGCCCTGGAATCAAAGAGTAGAAAAGTAAGAGTGAACAATGACATAAGTGAGTATCAAGATATAAATGTAAAACTAAAATAAGGATGCGTATTGTCACCTGATCTATTTTCATTATACAATGCAAACATCATGACAGATTTTTAAAAATGTGAAAAGAATTAAAATAGGAGGCCATAATACCATTAGCCAGAGATATTCGAAAGTAGGTGGAAAGGAATGTGAACAATGTATCATGCACTAAGTAAAAAGATATGGCATTCAGGTATTTGGCCAAAAGAGTGGAAAAGAACTGTGTTCATAGCACTGCCAAAAAAAGGGTAGCTTGAAATTATGCACAAACTACAGAACCGTTGCTCTGATTAGTCATGCCAGTAAAATTCTATTAAAAATTATAATGGGTAGATTTCTTAAGAAAATAGAAGTCAATATGATCCAAACGGATTTTAGACAAGGAATAGGATCAAGAGATCATATAATCAATATAATATTAATAGTGTGAATCTACGAGGGGCGTTCAGAAAGTAATGCACCACATCTTTTTCTTTTCAGCTAATAATGAAGATAGAAGCATGAAATTTTGCACACTTTAAATATGGCATATGCCGATTGTGTGAACCAAATTTCACCACAATCGGCCAAAGAATATGACTGCCCTAACCGTTGAAATGGAGCGTGTTAGAAACTTGCGGTATAATCAGCGAATTGTGATAGAATTCCTCGTTGCAGAGAAGGAAACTGTTGTGAACATCACAAGCGTCTATGTGATGTGTATGGAAGTTTCGCAGCCGACAGGAGTACAGTCAGTCGCTGGGTTCAGAGAATCAAAGAATCAATATGTGGAGATCAGGAGTTGCATGATCAGAAATGTTGAAATGCGCTGAGGGCATTATTCTTACTGATAGATGTATCACTACTCAACAGTTAGCCTTAAAGCTGTCAATCAGCACTGGTAGTGCAAATGCAGTTATAAAAGCTCTCGGATTTTCTAAGGTTTACGCAAGATGAGTTCCTCGAAGTCTCACAAATGACCATCAATTGCAAAGGAAAGCAATTTCTTTTGAATTGTTGGAGCCTTTCATTGCTGAGGGAGAGAACTTTTTGGCTAAGATCGTAACAGGTGACGAAACCTGGGCACGTAATTTTGAACCTGAGACAAAAAGACAGTCAATGGAGTGGCATCATCCGCAATTACTACGAAGAAAGAAATTCAAGACAACTCCGTCAGTTGGAAAGGTCATAATCCCCGTCTTTTGGGACACTGAAAGTGTGATTCTTGTGGATGTTATGCCAAGAGGAGAGCAAGCTTACATTAAGATATTGAAAAAAAAACACCAAAAAAACTCAATCAACGTTTTCGCAGAGTTCGACCGCACAAGAATCCTGTAGACCTGCTTCTCCTTCACGACAATGCGCGCCCTCACACAAGTCTGGCAACACTGGAAGCATTCACCAAATTGTACTACCCCATCCACCCTATAGTCCCGATTTGGCACCCTCTGATTTCCATCTGTTTGGTCCACTTAAAGATGCATGTTGAGGGGTAAGATTTGAAGATGACGAAGGAATGATTCATGCAGCGAAGAAACGGCTACATAATCAAGAGAAAATGTGGTACGGGCTAGGAATACACGCACTTGCTTCGCGCTGGCGTAAAGCCGTACAATTTGATGGGGATTATGTTGAATAATACCGATGTTTATATGACATATCTATGTATGTTGTGTATAAATTTCATGCTTTTTGAATAAACAGCTCCTGAGAAAAACGATGTGGTACATTACTTTTTGAACGCCCCTCATATATTTATCTTTTATAGACTATTAAAAGTTTGTGTACAACGCCATAAACTTTGTAAATAATGGAAAAAATGGGATTTCCAACACATTTGATACAGTTAATATCACTGGTGTATCTAGACCAACAGGCAGTAGTGAGAATAAATGGTGAAACAACACTTTGGTTTGGCAAAAAACAAAGGGCTGTTAGGGATGCATATTGTTGCCTTACTTATTTAACTTGTATACTGAGAATATAATGAGGAATGTTAGAGAAGATGTAGATAAAAAATATTACGATGCCGTAACAATTGGAGGTTATGAAATACCAGTTATTAGATATGCTGATGGCACAGTATTATTGTCCACAACACAAAAAGGAATGGAAAAACTAATTATGTCAGTCCGTAAGAACAGTGAAGAGCAAAGCCTCTATCTAAATGCAACGAAAACTAAATTGATGACAACTGACAAAATAAATAAGGGGGCTGGAATATTTATCAATGAGGAAAAACTGGAAGAAGTGGAGAGTTTTGAATATCTTGGATTATTCAACCAATCAGTCAAGTGCCGCGCCGTGTGGCGTAGGCGATCATTTCTCTCCACAATCCCCTGTCTTTAGACTTGATTATGAGATCTGCCGATGACTTTCTTCCTAGCCACACTGACAGCCCATCCAGTAACTTCTCTGTCTCCCTCTGTCTCTTCTTCCCTCATTTTTCCCAGTTGCCACAGCGTGTTCCAATTTTCCTCTTCTCAGAAAGTGTCCTATAAATCTCGCTTGTCTACCTCTGATTTTTGCTGTATTTTGCCTTAACTCCAGCCTCTGTTAAGACTTCTTCGTTGGTTTTCTTAGCTGTCCATGGTATCTTCAACATCCTTCTCATGAATCACATTTCCATGGCTTCAATTTATCGCTGTACTCACTTATTCATGGACAGGCTTCACATCCGTAAAACAAAATTGACTCAATGTAACATTTAAGTACTCGGAATCTTGTTTCCATTGATATGGATCTGTTGCACAAGATGTTTCTCATTTTTTGGAATGCTGACTTCGCCTGAGCACGTCTGCTTTTTTTTTAAAATTTCTTTGTGACATTTCCCATCATCTGTTATAATTGTTTCTAAGTGCTTGAATCTATCAACTTGTTTCAGTTTTGTGCCATCGATGGTAATGCTACATTTTGGTGATATTCTTTTCTTTGAGAAAAATCATTTTAATCTTCTTTTTTTATTCAGGCTGAGACCTTTACTTTTAGTTCGATTAACTAATAATGGAGATAAAAGGAGGGAAATAAAAAGGAGGACATCTATCGCTCTTCAGAAAGTAAAACAACAAAGAAACTGTGGAGAGGAACAGAGCTACAAAAATAAGATTTCTAAGGGCATGCATCTTTCCCATCGCGACTTATGCCTATGAGACCTGGACATTTAACAAAACAGCTGAGATACACATAAATGCCTTTGAATGTAAATGCTACAGAAGAGTTCTCCAAATATCATGGACGCAAAAAAAATATATGTATATCCATACTACAAGAACATAATACTGAAGAAGGCTGGCTAGTAAAGGGATTAAACAGAGAAAATTTAATGGACACATTAAACGTCATGATAATCTAGAGAAGACCGTATTGGAAGGGTACATAATGGGAAAAAGAAAGAGAGGAAGGCCAATGCGAAGATGGCTGCAAGACATTGTTGATAATCTGCAAATGGATGCATCAGCAGCAGGACATCTTGCTCACAACCGAGAGGCCTGCAGGAGAGCTGTTAGGGAGGCAAAGTTCCACAAGGGACATGCAAATGACCGACCGACTGAGAGATATGCGGATGGCATCGTTCTAATAGCAGAAAGTAAAAGCAATTTGCAGAAACTTATGAATAAGATTAATGAGGAGAGCAAAAACAAAGGCCTATAACTAATAAGCAACAATGCAGAATGGTAATATCGAAAAGAATAAACATATCAAAGTGCAACATGCTTTCAAATGTGTAGACACACAAGTAAATATATTAATTTACCGTGGAACAACAACAACAGCTGACGGCAAGTGCACAAATGAAATAATAAAAAATACCAGAAAATACTATAAAACTATGTTTTAGTACTATAATTATATCATGTCACACGAGGAGGCAATGCAGAGGCAGCTTTTTATGACACGAAGAAGATACTAACAAAAAAGATGTCCATAAAAGTGGAGAGAGTATTACGGTGCTACTGATCCTAGTCCTTAGTTGGCGATCGGCCAAGCAGTCGCCGCCCAATACGCCCTGTGGCGTTTTGCAGGACAGTAACAAATTCTCTCCACCTCTCACGGTTTGCGGCCAGCGTTTATATTGTGAACCAGTTGTGCTGCATCTGACTCATTTTCGCTTCTACAGTTCTACGCCAGATAGCTTTTGTCAGCCTCTCTTTCTTTTCCCTCTAGTTCCCATCGCATGGCTGTTTTAGCGATGTTGTTGTGGTCTCTTCAGAGCACGTGATGAATCCACTTCCAGCGTTTTTTTTAAGTAATAATTAACGGCATGTATATCTTCCAATTCACACTGGGCAAGTAGGTCTCTATTATTTATTGTCAGTAGCCATTAAATATATAAAATCTTTCTGGGACAGGTTGTGTGGAATGATGATAACTTGTTCATTTCCTTTTCAGTTGTTCTCCAGCATTCTGCACCATAGAAGAGCATGGATAATAACAACTTTGGTACAGCTTTATTTTGGTTCTAGTACTGTACTTGGAGGACTTCCAGATGTTTCTAAAATTAATTAAAGTTGTTTTAGCCAGAGATTAGATATGCTGATGACACAGTGTTACTGTCCACAACACAAACAGGAATGGAAAAACTAATTATGTCAGTCCGTAAGAACAGCGAAGAGCAGAACCTCTATCTTAATGCAAAGAAATCGTTGACGATCTGCAAATGAATGCAGCAGCAGCAGGCCATCTTGCTCACAACCGAGAGGCCTACAGGAGTGCTGTTTGGGAGGCAAAGTTCCGCAAGGGACATGCAAATGAATGAATGAATTTAGCTTTATTTATTCGGTTCTTTAATTTGTTCCCGTATAAGTATGTTGTCAAGGTATATAAATGTATCTGTTTCTGGTTTTGGTCATTAATTTTAATTGCTGCTTGGTTTTCTATGTTTACTTTCATTATTTCTGACTTCTTCATATTGATGTCCAGTCCTACTTGTCTACTGATTGTATCTAGAGTGCTTGTTTTGATTGTATCTAGAGTGCTTGTTTTGATTGTATCTAGAGTGCTTGTTTTGATTGTATCTAGAGTGCTTGTTTTCTCCTGCGTGTGGTAGTGAGTAGGTGCCAAGAGTGCTATATCATCTGCATAATCCAAATCCTCAGTCATGGAGAACATTGTCCATCTAATACCTCTTTGAGCAACATCTGATGTTTTGTTCATCTCCCAGTCTATGACCATGATGGAAAAAATAGCTGATATGGTACATCCTTGGCTAACCCATGTTTTCACCCCATAGTTTATGACTTGAATCAATACTACAAGTGAGACTGACATAGAAACTTTATACGAGGTGGCGCGGCACTCTATAAGCTCTCGAAACTCTCCTATATTTTTCCTGTGTATAACAATGCTATGTAGAACCAGTGTTGCTATCTGGTTGTGAAACTTGGACAAAGTAAATGACAAAGAAATTGGAAGGAGTAGAGATGTGGTTTTGGCCAATTTATGTCCTTCAATGTCCACACTCTGTCCACTTTGAGGTCTGCGCCTTAGACATTTAGTTAGTGTCGTACTGAGGAAGGGGGGTGGGGGTGTGGGAGAAGATTTGGGCGACTGTCCCAAGCGCCCCGTTTGGGGTGGGGCGTTAAAAAAGGTAAAATTTTTTCTCTATCAGTGTTGCTAATTCCTTGTAAATTGTTATAAATAAACGATCTTCACGATGAAATATAACATGTAGTTGTTGGGCTCTGAGGAGTGGTGGTTGGGGAATGGTGGCGGGAAATTTGGCTCTTCCCGAGATGCTGACAACCATAGGTACGCCCCTGTGTCTAGCTGACCTAGCGGTAACATCGGTCTTGCTTGTAGTATCTCCTACAGCAGTGGTCCCCAACATTTTTTATATCCAAGGGCTACTTTTTTTCAGCTACTCAAAACTTGCGCACCATCATCATTTGTGTAATATTGTAATGCCATGAATATTTAATTGCTTTTTTTTTCAAAACATTTAATATCAAATCGATAATGCAAGCGCTGACCACAGTCTGGGAACCAGTGTCCTAGAAATTGTTTACATCTTCTTCTTGTTCTTTCCGAGCCACTGAGGCTCACTGCTGCACGCATGTCTCCATTCTTCTGTTCCTGATCTTTTCTTGCCAATTGTCTATTCAAAGAGCGCATGTATCTTCTTCTAGGTTGTCTCATCATCGATGTCTTGGTCTATCCCCTTTTATCATTTCTGTATAGGCCATCTTTGTCTGTCCTCCATTCTCTAAATGCCCGAACCACGTTTTTTTTATTTTTTCATAATGGCTGTTATAAGCAGAGAGTTAATGTGTGTGTTATAGAATTTCTTTACATGCCCGTTTTTTTTTTTTAAATTCAGGTCTGTCAGTTTTTTAATCTGAAATCTGTTTGCTCCCTTTTTCATTCGAACCTGCTTAGTGATCCTCAAAATGGAAGGCTTTACAGCCTCTTTCATACAAATTATAGGGTTGAAGGCGCTATCAGATTTAGCAGTCAACGACCTACATCTGACACGCTTGCTCTAGGGTTGGCGAACCACAACTGACCAAGACCCTGTCCCACTTCTCCGTTGGTACCCCTAGTAACGGGCATATCCTGGCTAACGGGGATCGCTACAGCCCCCATGGTGGTGGAGTCTGCTAAAGAAGTATTTTTAGCTCTCAGGGACTGAAAAAAAAATGTCACTTAACCTTATTCCCATCTGATACGATGCTGTACCTCAACATACTCACAGCATCGGCTGAAAAGAACGCTCTACTCGCAGGTCCTGGGAGACGGGGTAACAACAACATTAACACAAATGGTTTACTGGGTTCTAGTCCAGAAAGAAGTCCATCAATTAGCATACAAAGTATTCCTTGTAAAATAAAGTCTTGATAGAAAACGTGTGTACACTTGTAAGTGAAGCAACAAGAAAGTCTGACACAAACAAGAAAACAGAAACACGCTCGTGAAAACAAATACGAGAATTTGCCGAGAAAAAGAAAACTGGACACAAACGTCAGTCCATAAAAAAACATTTTCACCAAACGAATACAAGTATTTTTTTTTAAATTATGGCCGTGTCTGTAAAACAGAATCTAAGAAATCATCAACAACAAACTTGTCTTGATCAATAACCTTTATTTTTCTATCTGACATCCATAATTGCCAAAGTGAAATTTTTCTCGTTTTATGAATTTTCTACAGTTTAAAAAAAAACAAAAAACTATTTAAGCAAACGAACAAATGAAAAAAAAAAGTAGGTCGTTAAACAGTGTCAAATGTCACCTTGGAAAAAAAAGAAAAAAACTTTATATGGTTAATAAATCAGCAAAATGATCTGACCCACTACTTTATACTTGGAGAGTAAAAAACATCCATAAAATGTTTACAGAAGTTCTTTTCAAGTACATTCCACACCTCTGTTTAAAAAAGAAAAAAAGAAACACATCAGATTAAAATAAAACACAAAAATATGTACAAAAGGAAAAGAAACAAATATAAGATACTGAATAAATAAGAAAAAAATAAGAGACTGGATTAGGTATCATAAAAGCCAAGTTTATAAATGTGATGTGCCTGTTTGCCACACATTTTTTTAATGGTGGTGACTGTTATCTTTTATTTTGTAGCACTTGTTTTCTCTTTTCTCCATAAGAAAGTTTTTACTCACAAGAAAGTTTTAAAATCTTTCTCTGAACCATAAGTACCCAAGGCACATTGGGCTTCTGCAAAGAGTTTTCCATTACTGCCTGTCCCATGCCTTTTTTTTCCACCCTTGCCCAGCTGAGCCCTCTATCGCTCAACATCCCCTCGCTTGTTGTTCTCCATGTTTCCTTTGATCGATCCTTACTTCTGCTCTCCCATGGTGTCCATATTAGTGCTATTTTTGGTAAAGAGTCATCAGTCATCCAGAGCACATGTCCCAACCATCGCCAGCATCTTTCCTCAAAATTTCTGTCAGCGACTTCATCTCCATTTCTGCCAACAAGATGCTATTTCTTACAGTGTCTGGCCAAAATATTCTTCCAGTTCTTCATAAACATTTAGTCTGGAAAGAATTCAGCTCGTTTTTTAAATCTGCTGCTTATTAAGTTTTCTCTCATGTCCTATTTTAGAGTCATTATTATTGGGGGAGGAGTTGGGGGGAAGAAAGGCCTGTTACATGGTTAATTAGCACAGGGAACATTGGTCCACAACAGACTGGCAAAAAGAACAACAAAATTAATCTTACTCAAAAGACCTAGTAATTTTCCAAACCACCTTCTTCTTCTTATGTTTTTATGGCCTATATCTGCAGTTCTGCCTCTTGGATTAATTTGACCGTATTTGTAGTTCCTGTTCAGTTCCAAACCATCATTCATTCATTTGCATGTCCCTTGCAGAACTTTGCCTCCCTAACAGCTCTCCTGTAGGCCTCTCGGTTGTGAGCAAGATGGCCTGCTGCTGATGCATTCATTTGCAGATCATCAACGATGTCTTGCGGCCATCTTCGCCTTGGTCTTCCACAATTAACGAGGAAACAGACTTTTATTAGAACATAATACCAAAAAAAAAAAAAAAAAAATCTTAAAGTGTTCAGTTATTTGGCTTTATTTAACAAGTTAAATCAAGAGAAAACTGTGACTAAAAACAAAGTCAAAATTGGATGATTTACTGTATCGCTCAAATATATGAAAAAAATATGGATCTAGGCATTAAAAAAACTGTTGACTTGCATGAGATAGCTACATACAATAAATGAACAACATGTAGAAAGTCTGTGAAGTTACTATCACAATTTTTTTTAAAAATCTAATATTTTAAAAACTGGGGAGGAAACTGTGTGCCCATCTACACAGATGCTGCACTTTTATATGGTGAGCATAGCTCAGCATAAAACCTAAAGCATAATGAAAATACAGTTATATCATATCATCCATTAATTCTATTTTATTCTCTATGTATACTCTTTACTCTCAGCTTTTCTAAACAGTCTCTATTAAACTTGCACCAATTTATTCAATATTATTTGCATATTCTGAAGGAACTTCAGACTTTTTAATTGCCTGGAACAAAATAAGAGTAGCAACTCTTAAACCAGTAGTAACCAGAAAGGCCGAAAGCAAGTCTAACTTTAATATCTTCACTCATTCTATTACAAATTTCTTGTATTTTTTAAATACTGTGCATAAAGCATAAAATAAAAAAAATATACAGTATATTGAAGTTTTTTTTTCAAATGCTATTTATAATTACTCATATATATATTGAATACTACAACTAGTACAATAACACATAAATAAACTGAAGTTTTTAAAACTTATCATATTTTAAACTAATTATGTACGACTTACCAACAACATCAGAAAAAAAGTTAGCACAAAAAAATGGATAATATATAGTGTGCAAACACTCCAAGTAAGTTAGGCATAAAAGTGAAACACTAAGAGATACACGGATGACAAACAATGCTATAGCAAAGTCATGATTCAAAACCACGAAGAAGGTGACACAGCAATAAAGATATATAAATCTGATACTGCCGCTTATACCTTCTGTTGTCAGTACTGAAATATTTAGTCTCAGTAGCTTATACCTGACACTTTACAGTCAATGATGTGTCAATTTATTACATGAACTGATTTTATTTAAAATTCAGAATTTATGAATGGTCATGAATGCTTAATTAATACTAGTTTGTTTTTTTTAAACCATTGATCATAGCTGCATTTCAGCAGAGGTATATGAAAATCTTTTTGTTTTTAAATTATGTGCACACACTTGTATAGTGTGTAATACATGATTTTGAAACAATTAATATTTTCTGACCCAAAATATATAAATTTGTTATGGGACCTGATTTTAACTTTATTTATTTATTGATTACACTAGGGGAAGTACTTGTAATCAATGCACAAATAGGGAAGTACTTGTAATCAATGCACAAATAGGGAAGTACTTGTAATCAATGCACAAATAGGGAAGTACTTGTAATCAATGCACAAATAGGGAAGTACTTGTAATTAATGCACAAATAGTATTTGTGAAGGAAAATAACAGAAGATGACTGCGTTTCAGTTGAGATATATTTCAACAACTAAGCACAGTTCATATCTAAACTGTTTAAACATATATTTCGTTATTTGGAGATTTTGGACAGGTTTCAATGTCTACAATACATCACAGTTGCAGTATGTTTTATTTTGCACAAGAGTGGATTAACTCTCTGCCCATACTCTGCTGTGAAAACTGTAGCAAGATGATAAACATAAAAGCTAAAATGAATAAAGTATACATTTCACTTATACACTACTCTGAAAACAGCAAGAAGATGTTTATAAACATAAAATTACAGCACACAGACTGCAAGGACTAAATCTACTTGCAACAAAATGAAAACAGCAACAAGATGTTGATAAATATAAAACTGCAACACACAGACTGCATGGACTAGGTCCATGTGCTGTATGAAGTGAAAACAGCAAGATGTTGATAAATATAAATCTGCAAAAGACAGACTGCATGGACTAGGTCCATGTGCTGTATGAAGTGAAAACAACAAGATGTTGATAAATATAAATCTGCAAAAGACAGACTGCATGGACTAGGTCCACAAAAAAAAAAAAAAACAGCAGATAAAAACATGAAAAACACAAAAAGCTAAGTCTATATTTTGCATGTTTATATCTGTGTTGTTTTTTTTTGTATGTGATCCTTGAGAAAGACTTCTGAGGAAATAATGGATTGTTGTATGTTCTTTATTTGTACATACTCAACTTACTTTCTGCCATTCTTGTTTCTGCACACTCTCCTCGTTCTTTCTTTTTTGTAAAACTCATATGCCCATCTATTTTCATTACCAACAAGTGACAGAAACATGACTTTGTGTCAACAAGTGACAGATACATGATTTTGTGTCAACAAGTGACAGAAACATGATACTGTGCCAACACAAGACACTAATACAAACAGTACCACTTTTACGAGGGATACTGTTAAAAGAAGTGCCATCCTATTAGAAACATTTGTTATCTTGTGCATTTTATCATAAGAAAAAAAAAATTCTTGTTACTGGGCTGGAGCTATGCCATGTGCACCCTAGGCAACAAAAATTTACTCCAGGTCTGTAACTTACACATACATGGAGTTCTTGATTTACAAACAATGATCTGCCCCCTAAGGGTCATTCCACACACACTTTTTGCTCATATGTAATTCTTACACTGCTGCTGGAATATCGGATAAAAAAAATTTTATAACGAGCACATCTAGCATTTTTTTTTCCATGAAATAACACACTGCCTATTTTTAGCCTTTACTGGTAGCTTAAACTGCACACTCCCAGGAACAAAGACGGTCAGTGATGACAGTAGGAAAGTTACTATTTGTAATTACTCATATATATATTGAATACTACAACTAGTACAATAACACATAAATAAACTGAAGTTTTTAAAACTTATCATATTTTAAATTAATTATGTACGCCTTACCAACAAAATCAGAAAAAAAAGTTAGCACAAAAAAATGGATAATATATAGTGTGCAAACACTCCAAGTAAGTTAGGCATAAAAGTGAAACACTAAGAGATACACGGACGACAAACAATGCTATAGCAAAGTCATGATTCAAAACCACGAAGAAGGTGACACAGCAATAAAGTTATATAAATCTGATACTGCCGCTTATACCTTCTGTTGTCAGTACTGAAATATTTAGTCTCAGTAGCTTATACCTGACACTTTACAGTCAATGACGTGTCAATTTATCACATGAACTGATTTTATTTAAAATTCAGAATTTATGAATAATGGTCATGAATGCTTAATTAATACTAGTTTGTTTTTTTTTAAATCATTGATCATAGCTGCATTTCAGCAGAGGTATATGAAAATCTTTTTGTTTTTAAATTATGTGCACACACTTGTATAGTGTGTAATACATGATTTTGAAACAATTAATATTTTCTGACCCAAAATATATAAATTTGTTATGGGACCTGATTTTAACTTTATTTATTTATTGATTACACTAGGGGAAGTACTTGTAATCAATGCACAAATAGGGAAGTACTTGTATTTGTGAAGGAAAATAACAGAAGATGACTGCGTTTCAGTTGAGATATATTTCAACAACTAAGCACAGTTCATATCTAAACTGTTTAAACATATATTTCATTATTTGGAGATTTTGGACAGGTTTCAATGTCTACAATACATCACAGTTGCAGTATGTTTTATTTTGCACAAGAGTGGATTAACTCTCTGCCCATACTCTGCTGTGAAAACTGTAGCAAGATGATAAACATAAAAGCTAAAATGAATAAAGTATACATTTCACTTATACACTACTCTGAAAACAGCAAGAAGATGTTTATAAACATAAAATTACAGCACACAGACTGCAAGGACTAAATCTACTTGCAACAAAATGAAAACAGCAACAAGATGTTGATAAATATAAAACTGCAACACACAGACTGCATGGACTAGGTCCATGTGCTGTATGAAGTGAAAACAGCAAGATGTTGATAAATATAAATCTGCAAAAGACAGACTGCATGGACTAGGTCCACATGCTGTCTGATGTCAAAACAGCAACAAGTTGTTTAAATCTGCAAAACACAGACTGCAGGGACTAGGTCCATATGCTGTCTGATGTCAAAACAGCAACAAGTTGTTTAAATCTGCAAAACACAGACTGCAGGGACTAGGTCCATATGCTGTCTGATGTCAAAACAGCAACAAGTTGTTTAAATCTGCAAAACACAGACTGCATGGACTAGGTCCACAAAAAAAAACCAAAAACACAGCAGATAAAAACATGAAAAACACAAAAAGCTAAGTCTATATTTTTCATGTTTTTATCTGTGTTGTTTTTTTTTTGTATGTGATCCTTGAGAAAGACTTCTGAGGAAATAATGGATTGTTGTATGTTCTTTATTTGCACATACTCAACTTGCTTTCTGCCATTCTTGTTTCTGCACACTCTCCTCATTCTTTCTTTTTTGTAAAACTCATATGCCCATCTATTTTCATTACCAACAAGTGACAGAAACATGACTTTGTGTCAACAAGTGACAGAAACATGATACTGTGCCAACACAAGACACTAATACAAACAGTACCACTTTTACGAGGGATACTGTTAAAAGAAGTGCCATCCTATTAGAAACATTTGTTATCTTGTGCATTTTATCATAAGAAAAAAAAATTCTTGTTACTGGGCTGGAGCTATGCCATGTGCACCCTAGGCAACAAAAATTTACTCCAGGTCTGTAACTTACACATACATGGAGTTCTTGATTTACAAACAATGATCTGCCCCCTAAGGGTCATTCCACACACACTTTTTGCTCATATGTAATTCTTACACTGCTGCTGGAATATCGGATAAAAAAAATTTTATAACGAGCACATCTAGCATTTTTTTTTCCATGAAATAACACACTGCCTATTTTTAGCCTTTACTGGTAGCTTAAACTGCACACTCCCAGGAACAAAGACGGTCAGTGATGACAGTAGGAAAGTTATTTCTAATGTTTAATTTTGTGGTTTAAACAGCTGGCCCCGACTAACAGTTTAATACTCAGATTTGGACTTGCACAACTGTGGACAGGCATTTAACCCTAAGAGATTGTGTCATAAACTCTAAATGAATAATTTTTCACTTTTTACCCAAATTGATGTGATACCACTTCCCTTCTGCTGAATTATCCTACTCTTTAAAACAACTGTTCCTGTAACTACCTCACAACTCTTCATCTTTCGAAACTATGACAGACACCACGCTACAATGAAATGTCATGCTTCTCATTACCTTCTGCTCTTTTTATGATGTCATGATTAGTTTTCAACCTAAAACTTCCCCTTTTATTATTACTACTGTTATTTCTTGTGCTAAACTTTCATACTGAACATAAGATGGGTCAGGTTTTTAAAGATATCTTCCATATCCAAATGCAGAAGCACACATCTTATGAGCACAGCTGGAAACCTGTGTTTAGCTACCACAACACTGTCAAGCAGTTCTTGCAAAGGCTCCACCAAAGAGATGGTTGAATCAGTATGTGAAAGGGAATGCTGGAAACTCCCTATACAAATCCACATGCAAATAAGACACATGACAATTTGTACAGTTTTAGACTATAAACCATCATTATTTGAATGTTAACAAACTGTACCTTAAACAGCTAAACAAAACCAGTAACAACCAAAACCTGATTTGCAGACACTTCTACAGTAAGGAGCTAACAGTCGAACATTTTCTACTTTTAAATCCAAAACTAAATGAATTACAAATAAAACTGCTTCCAAGCTACTCCACAATTCACAGCTCTAGTATATCACAGGACTGTGCAAAGACAAAACATGGCAAAGTTCTGCATTAGGCATGTCAGATATACAGGAGATATTGGTTCTTGACCAAAGGGGGGAATCTATCATCACCACTATCACCAACTCTTATGTGCAGCCATTCAGTTCCGCTGATTCTAACTGGACAAAATGGTCACGTACTTCACTATTATATTTATATTTATATTTTCAGATCATGTCTGAAAAGGAACATTCATAATCAAGAACTCCCTGAACATACAATATATTTATATGATTTGTTACATACATTATTCTATACACAGAACGATGAAAAAGCCACCATGCATAAGGATTAATTTAACCGATTTCCTGTAACCACAGAGTCCCATTACACTAGCAGAATTAAATTCATCATTAACAGTAAACTGCCTCTGGGAAATAGAAATAAATAAAGAAAAATTTAAATAGCGTTTCATTGTTAACAGAAATAAATAAAATTAACTCTTATGTTTGGAAACTTTTCAAGCACCACCTTATATTTCAGACAAAACAGGAAGTAGTAAGGTATTTCAAAGTATTATGGGACAACTAACACTGAACTTCTTCCATCCTTTCACCACTGATGGCATAATGTTACGAAAACATCCACACAAATGATAACTTAAAATGTAACGACGGACTTTTGGTGCACCTGTTTATAATTTATTTTGTTATTTATTTGTTATTTGTTAAATCATAAACAGGTGCACCAAAAGTCTGTTGTTACATTTTAATTTATCATTTCTAATATTTGAAAAAACAAATGGCTGTAGAATAATTATGCCATGAGTTAAGTCCTGTTTGTCTCCACATATAAAAAACTATGAATGACAATGGTAACACTGAAAACAACTTCCATATCAAGTGTCATCAACACACCAGGTACAATAAACACTGACAAGTGTCCCAGAATACACATGCAAATCTATTCTAGAAATGTAAATGTGTTAAAATCCTTGAACTCTATCTTGTGAAATGCTGAAACATTAATTCATTGAAGAAACATAAGGTAAATAGCATTTCATGTCTACCTGCTACAAATTCTCATTCCATAATCTTCATCAAAACTCTAAACTTTTACTTGTAGCTTTACAAAGAATGTAATTCCCTCTGACTTTCTTTTTTATGCTAGATGACCTATACATGGGCCAAGGAATTTCCACCATCATGATAAACTGACAATCTTCCTTCAGAACAAAATGAAAATTTTCTAGACAAGAATAAACATGGAATTCTCCATCAGAACAAAGAGAATTCCTCAACAAAATAAACAGCTAATTTTTCCAATAAAATGAACAGAAAATTCTACATAAAAATAAATAAGTGCTTTTTTACTAGAACAGAGTATTGACTATCAGAACAAACAGATAATTTTATTATCAGAATAAACAGAAAATTCTCTATTAAAATATACAGAGAGTTGTCTATTATCATTAACAGAATACTTCACCAGTACAGAGTACTGTCTATTAGAATAAACAGATAATTTCACCAATTTAAAAAAAAAAATTCTTTAACAGGATAACCAATGAATTCCCCATCACCAACAGAGAATTTTTCACCAGAATAAACAGATTTTGATCAGTTAGAACAAATAAAAACATTTCCATCTGAATATACAAACTGCAATCATTTTTTGGAACAATAAAAAAAATGTCCATCAAAATAGAAAATTCCAAATCAGAATAAATACAGAATTTTCCAAAAAAAAAAAAAAAAAAACTAATTCTCAATTCTAAGTAAAGAGTTCTCCACTGTTAACAGAGGATTTCCACCACAATAAACAGTCAACTCTCCAAAGAAAAAGCAGAGGATTTTCCTTATGAATAAAGTAAACTACGCCACAAAACATCATAGTCTTCTGAGTAGCAAAACGAGAATACGCTGCCTGAAAACTCCCTTGACAGTTTTCTAACTCGAAAGTCTAAAGTCTTAACTTTTTGTGCCTTCTTTTTTTTCATCTGTTGACATATAACCTCTCAATGCTTTCCAAGAGAAAAACACAAAGTCTCATTTACCATAACTGCAAGTGGAAGACACATATGCATGAAAACAATATGTTACAAAAATACTTTTATTATTTCAGTAAATAAACACAAGTCATAATAAGAAACTTCAATAAGGTCAAAAGGTTACATGAGATTACACTTAGTGAAGAATTAGTCTCTCTCTCTGTCTCTCTGTAGGACACATGGAAAATGGAGCTAATTTTGCAATGGCCAGGTAAGTCTGAATAATTTCTGCTGTACTAATCCTGACTACAACCAGGTATCTACTCAAGGTAAATGATATGTCTCAAAAATGTACTTCTGCTTACCAATTATATTATTAACACTTATTACATTATTTATCAAGGTAAACTATTTCCTCAAACTGATGCTTAGCTTTTTAAATGTTCATTCATTTCTTTTGAGATAAAGCAGTTCAAGCCTCAATTCCTTAACTGAAATAAAACTCACAAATTTTAACAAAAACACAAAATGCATTCTGATGAGCTTTCAAAAAATCAGAGTTTAAAATGAGTTTAACTCTTTTTATACTTTGAGGCGCGCCACACGGTGAACCAGTGGACATTTTTTTCCCTGGTAACATGTAGAGTGATGGTCATTGAGATGTATTGGGATGGTAGTGCTTTGGTTTCTAATTTGGTCTCTAGCTTTGAATTTAACCAAACTATTTTTAAAATCTGGCCAAACTGGTAGTGCTAGTCCATTCTGGTATGTTTTAAGTGTTGCCAGTGGGTAAAACAAGTGAAAATTCTTTGTTGAAAAGAAAGTGTAAAAAAATTATTTCTAAGCTGTCCACTTGTGTTTTCATGTTTTCTGATTATTGTAGATTGTAATTAAATAATTAGTGTATATTTTGTGTGAGGAAATGGTGTTTGTGTAAAATTTATTTAGGATATTTTCGACCTAGTAAAATGGATTATCTTGAGGGGTAAGTGAGAAAAACATTTTTTTATCATCATTTTTCATTCTTTCTTTTCAATTCTTAGCTCCTTTTTTTTG